>OZ020623.1:10170979-11370979 GCA_963971575.1 Liopterus haemorrhoidalis
TGAAAGCCTCCTATCGAAGGGAAATCGAGTCCATTCCCGCCTGTAGATCTTCTGCCAACTCTTTGATCTGCAGGATGCAGAAAGCAGTGCTGCTCGGGTCGCTCCGCATTGTGCGGGCACTGGATCTGGCTTAATGGCCGCGGCTGCATATCGCCAGGGTTTGGGATGCAGTCGTGTGTATTTAGCTCCACTAGTCTCTAGTATGACGCGGCTCAAAAGGTTGCTGAAGTTTGAGATTAGTGGACGCTTGTCAAGACCTGACAAACCCCAAAATAATAATAATAATATGCTTGTCAAGACCTGACAAACCCCATAATAATAATATAAATTTATTGACCATATTACAATACAAATTTGTTTCTAGTCAGTCAAAAACATGTAAACATTTTAAGTAATATAAAAATATACTATTTAATATAAATCACAGCTACTAATTAACTAGAAAGATTATCACAAATGAAATAGAATTGAAACTGAGGTACATATATAATAGTTTCATTCAATATGGAGATCAAAAAACTCATCTATTATATAGACAGGATTTGAAATTAATATATCTCTTACAGAGCTCTTGAAACTCCGTACAGGTATGCTTTTGAGATTATCTGGTAGTTTATTTTCTTAACTAATAATCTGATCTCTGAACCTCATTTTTTGTCGTAAAAATAATCAGCTCTTCACATTAACAACAAAACCCTTTTATAAACTTATCTTGAAGACTCATATTTCTATTACCAATAATTTATAAACCCAAATAATTAATTTTGACTTTAATTACTAAGTCCATATCACTGAAAATATATGGTCGCTTATCAACATCTGTATAAACATTTGGCCATGTTATTTGATATAAACAATAACGTTCTTTCAAACAAATCATATAATATACGATGGTAATTCTACTCATATCTTTCGACAGTTAACTAGAAAAATATATGATAGATCAACTAATCTTTGAGGATGTTTATCTTAAAATAGATTAGTTTTTATAATTTGAATATTTTTTAATTAATTGAATAATTTTATTTTAAATAATAATGAAATTTTATTTCTGAAATTACCACTCCCAGAGCAGAATAGTAATTTAGGATATTTTTTGTTTTATTGATACGGCAAAATTTGGGAATTAGATTATTTTTGTGTCTGGTGTCATGAGTGTGATATACAGAATGGGAAACGAATTTGTCTTTATTATTGTAGGTATAGAGGATACATAGGTAAATTAATAGGCTAGGGAGGGTCATGATCTTTAGAGATATAAAAGAACGTCTACAATCCTCTCTGTGAGATTTACCATCAATAACTCTTATAGCTCTACGTTGAAGGGAAAAGATTCTTCCAGCAGCTGAAGAGTGACCCCAGGCTAGAAGAGCATATGAGATGTGCGACTGGAAGGGTGAAAAGTATACAGTTTTTAATATCTATAGATTAACGGAGTTCACAAGGTTCCGAAAGAGATATATAGTTTTGCTTAATTTACTACTGAGTTGATCTACATGTTGTTCCCAAGTTAATTTAGGATCAACATATATATATATATATATATATATATCAACTTTTGAAAGAATATTTTTCTATTTTTCGAAACAATGCAATTTTGAATATTGTATATAAGTCTTTGGGCAAGATGTACGCAATTCTAAGATCATTTCTCCAAAAAATAATACGGGGGCCCATATTAGGACCTCTCTAATATTTCATCTAATGCAGTACGACACTGATCGTAAACTACGATTTTTTTCCGGTTACCCAAGGTTACCTTGGTGCCCATGACACCTCGAACAAAATAATGTTTTATAACAAGTTTTACTACATAAATTTGCATTAATATAATTTTCCTATTTAAAGAAAAATTAAAAAATAAAGTATTGTATAAGGTAGAAATTTTCCGCACAAACTTTTCTAAGGCACATTCGAAATAATTTATTTAATAATAATGTATTTTTTTTTAAATTTACAATAAAATAATCTTGATACAATAGGTGTGTTCGATTTGCACATATGCAGTTACTGTTTACTGCCGCGTTAAAAAAATCTGTTCGTTTTGTTTCGTAGTAACTGCAAATCTGTTCGATTTGTCGTAATTTACTGCCAGTTTATGACGCTACTGCGAAAAAGTTACAGCTGCTTCTCTTGCGGATTATTTGTTACGGCTGTGTTTGTTTACCTTTTTGAGTTGGTACCATAGATAAAGAATAAATTGTTGGTACTTTGTTTTTGACTTTTTGACAGGAATATGGCTAGCATATTTGTTTTGATATTTATACTATATTCTTTGATGGCTAATGTCTTACAAATTCTTTTTTGAATATCCTGGGACAATAATTTCTACAAAAATTTTCAGTTTTTCTATCCTGGGGCATTTTGTAAACCTCGCAAATACAGTTCATAACTTCATCATCCGAACTCGAAAAATCTAAATCTGAATCAGATGATTCTGGATTTGATAATATTTCAAGATCCATTAAATATATCTAATATTTTTCACCCTTTCGACACTAGGCTGACCAGACTTTTTTCACAGAAAAAGAGTATACTAAAAAAAAAGGTTACACTCCAAAAATTCAAATAATGAGCAAAAACAGAGGTCCTCATTCAAAAATACTAGTGACGAGCAAAAAAAAAGGTCTTTACTCCCAAAATAGAAGTGATGAGCAAAAAAAAAGGTCCTCACTTCTAAACTAGAAGTAATCAAAACAAGTGACCATCAAAAAAGAGTATATTCAGGATTTTTTTATAAAAAGTAAGAGTATAGAAAATATTACTCAAAAAAGAGTATAATACTCTTAAAAAGAGTACGTCTGGTCACCCTATTCGACACACAAGATAATCTCCGAACCAAATCGTAAAAAGATTCTTAACCTGGAAAGTTATCTGACATCTGTCTGACATTTAACATTTACGTCAGACGTACTTCTTATTCTTTACGTATAAACAAATCGAACAGAAAATTAAACTCGCTGTATGTTACCAGTTTTTAGTAGTAAACTGCTAACTGCAGCATTTTACTGCTAGCGTTTAGCAGTATAACGCGAAGGTGCAAATCGAACATACCTAATAATATTCCGTTTATTATTTCG
Organism: Liopterus haemorrhoidalis; assembly: GCA_963971575.1. Classification (NCBI taxonomy): domain Eukaryota; kingdom Metazoa; phylum Arthropoda; class Insecta; order Coleoptera; family Dytiscidae; genus Liopterus; species Liopterus haemorrhoidalis. The sequence continues at coordinate 10,174,060 of OZ020623.1, forward strand.
GTTTCCGATTTATTATACGATTTCACAGACTAGATTGACAGACTTACATTTGTATGTATTGAGAACTGACAATAACTGAAGTAACAAATAATTTATTTCAAATATTCCTAACTCTGATGTAGTAAATATTGATATAGGTATTTTAGGTGGACGCCACTGCCAGGAACGTAATTTTGATACTTTTCTCTTTTTCGATATAATTAATTTAAGAGCGGAGCATAACATGACAACAAGAATCTCAGGAGAACATGTTCAACTTGAAGTTGCATTGACAATGACTTTGTCATTATAAATACTAATTTACACATTTATTTACATTACGTAAATATGAATGTTAAATTAGAATTAATTAAAGATATCTTTAATACTTTTTCATATTGATAAGTTGCACTTAAACACGTGTATTAAACAGAAAATGGAATAGTCTAGATTTATTTTTAGGGTTTCGTAGGTATGACCAAGAAACCTTATACCATTATCAGGCCCGCGCCTAGCAATTTTGGCGCCCTTGTGCAATATTTCATAAGGCGCCCCTAATTTGTATGGCTGATATAGTACATGGAAATATGGGTGAAGTAAAGCATTGTCCACTGTTGAAAAAATATACCTATATACCTATGGTAACCGACGAGTTCATCGAAAATCAATTCATCGAATGATCAATTCATCGAAAAAAAAAAATATTTTGTAAATATTTGAGAGGAATGCCGAGGGGATCGGAAAGTCAAAAGAGCAGTGGTCAATAAAAGTAGACAGACTACACTTATTAAATAACTATCATACTTGGTCTATTAATAATTTTTAAATTTTCCATTCAGAAAATACGCCAGGTAAAAGATACTTGTTGGATTATTTTGAAATCGATCAGGGCTCATTTGATCAGAAAAACCCGGTTAATGGGATCATAAATGTACTTAATACACCCATTCTTAAAGGATTATAAAAATGTTATTTCCCCATCTGTTAAGTCTTAAGGGTTTTGTGTTATGTGCATAGTTTTACTATTCATATTTACTATACCACACATGATTTGTTCAATGTACGGTGATTCTAAACAGGTGGCATTGTTATGTTAGTGTGAGTTTGTTTTGTCATTAAACTAGATGATGGGTAGCTCGCTTCGCTCGGCTTCTTACTAACCTAACCTAACTTCCCAAATATAAATGAAGAGCAAAAAAAAAGGTCTTCACCTCCCAAATCCAAGTGAAGAGCAAAAAAAAGGTCTTCACCTCCCAAAATCCAAGTGAAGAGCAAAAAAAAGGTCTTCACCTCCCAAAATCCAAGTGAAGAGCAAAAAAAAAGGTCTTCACCTCCCAAAATCCAAGTGAAGAGCAAAAAAAAAGGTCTTCACCTCCCAAAATCAAAGTGAAGAGCAAAAAAAAGGTCCTCAAATACAAGTTACAATGCGGAACAAAATGTTAGAATGCGGGACTTTTACGGGACGCATCTTAATGCGGGACACCCAATCAAAATGCGGGACGAATGGTCACCCTAGTATAGTGACAATAAAATAATTTGTGAAGTAAACAATCTCTTTAAGTTTATCTTGTTCTATAGCAGTTTTTACTGTATATAACGATATATAACGTTTTAGTTATTAGTAACTCTTCATATATTATTTGCAGGTGACCCGTGTGTATATGGCAACCTCAAACCTCCACTAGAAGCAACACAAGCACTTCAGGAATCTATTTTGTCACAAAAATTTAATGGCTACGGTCCATGCGCCGGACATCATACCGCTAAAGAAGCCCTGGCGACCTATCTGACTCATGACGGGGTATATGTGGATGCAAATAACGTCTTTTTATGCAGCGGATGTTCTTCAGCATTAGACCTAGCTATTCACGTCCTAGCTGATGCCACCAGAGGACAAAATATCCTTGTACCTAGACCAGGATTTCCAATATACAGAACACTGGCGGAAGGAAATGGAGTAGCAATTAAATTTTACGATTTGTTGGTGAGTTATGGATTGTATTAGGATAGTAATAGTCTATTCAAACGTTAGAATGCAGCACAGGGAAAATGGAGTAGTTCTTTTTCATACTCTCTAATGGGGTTTCCCAATAACTCTGTTCTTTACTAACTTGGCAACGTTGTCTGCTGTAAAACGCGGTGATCCGTGAAGACGGTATTGAGAAGTGACATTACCTATAGAGGCGCTGTTGTCGCTTACAAAATGGCGATTGGAATAGGATATTTTTGACATTTGCCATTTGATACACAACAATTCACATTGCAGTTAATTTTCTGTTGCGATTTTAAAGACGTATTATTAAAGTTTTCTTCACTTTCACACAAACAAACAATTAATTAAATGAGCCACATCCAACAAAATCCTATTCCGTTAAGTTCCAAATATTCCATTAGGCGTCACTTGAGTTATTGTCAGTTCTCAATTCTACAAGTGTTCATATATCTACCGTGTTGCCAGTAGCGGCCGGTGCAGGTAGGGCAACGGGGCAATGCCTCCCAATTATTTACTTTTGAAAAAGAAGGAAGTATTTAATAAAAAATAATAATAATAACATGTATTATTTTCATTTTACCCATTTTAAATTAATATTTAGTTATATTGAAATGTTTAAAATGTTTATAACTTAAATTCGCATCGCGCCGCGTTTCGTTTCCTAAAACAAATGTTTTTAGAATGGACATACGCCAGGCAGGGCAGAAGAGCGAATGTCTCAAATATTTGTACGAGGGTAGTTGTGGGGTACAAGCGGGGGTGAAGGACGAGCAATAGTATGTAACCTGTAGCAGCCATTACAAGTGGGTCAAAAAATATTTTGTCCGTAGTTTTAATTATCAGTCTGAGTGATTTATTTTGCCATTTAATTAATTTCGTACTAACGATAATAATATTAGAACCACACCTGTTAATTTGATACTTTTTTTGCAGCCACACAAAAATTGGATAGTAGATTTAAATCACCTAGAAGAACAAATAGATGAAAACACAGCAGCTATTGTGATAAACAATCCATCCAATCCTTGCGGCTCAGTGTATTCAGCAGATCACCTTCTCGATATTCTCGACATCGCCAAAAGATACAAAATTCCAATCATAGCAGATGAAATATATGAACAACTCGTTTTCCCAGAGAAAGTTTTTACATCAATGGCAGCATTAAGTTCAGAGGTATGTTATAACAACAAAGCTGTGGAGTGGGTCATCAAACTGTCGACACCGAATTCGAATCAGACTCCGGAATTTCGATAAACTCCAGAATTCAACTTCTACCAGAAAAATGGGAAAAAGTCATAGCTTTCGAGAGCAAATACTTTGATTAATTTATTCACGCATTTTATTATTGAAATAAATACTAAAAAATTGATGTGAAGTGTGAATATTCACACATTTCAGGGTTTCGCAGGTATATAATAAGTGAAGGCGGTATGCTGAGTGTGGAGGACATATTTTACTTTGTAGTAATCACGGCAAAATGAACGATATTTTTAAAATAATTTATCGTCTGTTAATCATATAATAAGACTGGTTATTAAATTTAAGCTCTTAAAAATTAAATACAACATTTGTCCAAATATACCTAGAATTTTGACAAAATAATTTCAACATAATAAAAATGCAAAAAAAAACAGAAAAAATAAAATTCACTCCGTACTCGAACTCGAAACCCTTCGTATTTTAGCTTACGACACCAGTGCTCTAACCCATTGCGCCATCGCACGCCTTGCGTGTGAGTGTCTTACATTGGTATAACTTTTGTACTTTGTGAAACAAAATCCACAAAAAATGCGTTATTTTCCGAAAACATAATCTGATCAAAAATTCCTATTGTACTATTTCGGTTCACACCAATATACATTACTTAGAATTTTTTTAGATTTTTAGTTTAAACCATCTGGGCTGCAGGGTGTGGGACAAAATTTTTTTTGCACAATTTTGGCAAAAATCGCATCAAAATAATTTATTTTGCAAAAATAAAAATTTGATCGTTAATCCACGTACTAAGGGCTTTCATTTGATACCCTACTCAAAATTAAAAAAAAATATTTTTATTTTCGATGAGCACATATTTGTTTATATTTTTAGGGGGGTATGTTTTTTAGATGTTTTAGTATTTTTCCTATGTGCGGGTCAAAGAGTTGTATAAGCATGCCAAATTTCAACTCTCTAGGTTTAGCCGTTTGGCTACAATTTTTACCGAACAGACAGACAGACAGACAGACGACAAAATGACGGTATAAGGGTTTTTTGGTCATACCTACAAAACCCTAAAAATGCAAGAAAACAGTGACTTTCAATGCAACCTCCTAATAAATAGATTTGATTTTAAGGCTTTACAGTAATTTTAAGATTAACGTGTACTTTAAATCTCTTAAGAAAAGAGCGACTTTCAATGCAACCTCCTAATAAATATATTTGATAGTAAGCCTTTACAATCTTTAAGATTTATTCTTTAAATCCGTCTCCCCAATAACTGAGTAAATTGACAAAAAAAAACAAAGTGATTCGAACATATTTAGTCTATATTTTACGGTTCCGAAAAATCCAGTTTGATTTATAAATATTAGCACTTTTCCCTCTCCCTGTAAGCTACTTCGAGGTGGGAGAATTTGCGATCACATCTCCAGTGACGTATTAAGACTACTGGCCACCGCACCTCGCGGCCAACGATTTACTTTGGAGTTCGCTACATTACGACCTTAACATCCTTTTCCTTCTCAACAGAGAAATAATTGTTTGTATCATGCCTCTGTTATGCCATTGCAAAGCCCAGGATTGCACTCACGTTACAAACTGTATCATTTGTTATAGGTACCATTGTTAATTTGTGGGGGATTAGCAAAAAGATTTCTAGTACCAGGTTGGAGAATGGGTTGGATCGTCATACATGACCCATTAGGAGTATTCGAACATGGGGTTAGAAAAGGACTTCAAAACTTAAGCGCCAGGATTATCGGCAGTAACACTCTAGTTCAAGGTGCACTCGGAAAGATCTTGTTGTTAACACCGCAAAGTTTTCACGATGATTTGATTAATACATTACACGTAAGTGAATTTTAAACACCGTTTTGATTAATAATAGAATTTTTCTTACGACCGGGTATAAAACCGACTTTATGTACCTAATCTTTGACTTGTAAAGTGTCACTTTATTTCCTAGGGAAATTTTTTGAACTTTATTCCCTCAATAAAGTGACAGATGTAAAAAAAATCCATAATTATTTATTATTCATTGTAATATTACTAGAATTAATATAGTGACACTTTCCAAATTAGTTTTTTTACATATTAATTGAATCAAAATGTGTGCTTGTTGAAGTTGAAGATTCATTTCCAAGTAAAATAGTAGCAGTTCTGTGTAATTTCCTACTCTTATCACACCATTTTCTGAAATCTGTATATCGTCGGCTGAAAATAATAAGGTTGTATGTCGAAGTGTATTACATTTGAGAAAACAAGCTTCAAAAATTTTGACATGGAAAAAACCAATATAAGGTTACAATACAAGGAAGAAATTTTTTTAATAACTATATATTGATATGTTATTGTCATTAACGCATTATATTGAAAAAAAAATTGAATAATACCATTTTAACAATTTGAAAAATGAACATACAACTTTGTGATTAAGAATAACACGAAACTTAGTACCTTAACGTTACATACAGCTTTGTAGTTCAAAGTAATATCGGGGGTAAAATCAGTTTATAGGTAAAGCTTCAGTTTTTAGGTTTCTGAAAATTGTTAAAAAGGTACCAGAAAAGGTAAAATAAATGTTAGTCACGTATTAAATTTTTATTTGATTAAAAAATATGCTTGCAAAATAATAACAAATTAAACATTAATCTTAAAAAAAATTAAGATAAATTAAGATAATTTGAATTGAAACTGAAACATTCGAAATAAAAAAAAATTAAACGAAATAAATTGTATTTTTATTATTTTCTTGAGATTTACTTTCTTGGCAATATTGTTTCATAAGATTTATCCATAGTAGGCATCCAATCCAGCATAGATTTTAAAGCGATTACCTTGTTTTCTGGTAACGGATTTTTATTTGTAGAAACCTTAATGTCTCTAAATATATTTAACAGGTCTTCAAGACCTTGTTTTATTCTTTTTAATATTTTTTGTAACCCAGGTGCCGGAAAAAGATGTTTTATATTTATTATAACATAAAAGATGTTGTATAATGGCGCGTCTACATTGAGGCAACATGGTAGCATACGACAAGTCTGACGAAACCGTCAGACCATGTCGCATTGACAAGCTAGTGTCTACACCAACACTAGGAGCGTGCTACTGTTTATTGTTGCGAGATCTGTCAGTTTACTGAATAAATATGGCGGATCGCAAAAATATTATTACATTTTATAACTATAAATAATATCAAGCTAATTTATATTATTTTATAACAAATTTTAATTCCATAACAAAAACATAACCTTACTTAATTATTTTTATCAATATTTCTCATACTCTATTTTATCAAAATTTATGTTTACTCACTTATCTTAAATAAATTTAAGTTGCTAAATAATTTTTGTTAATACAGCATCGCTTACAACACTAGTTAATTTAAAAAACAAATACTTCTATAATAACAACTATCAAATATCAAAATGGCGAACATGTGGCTTTCAGAACTGGTAGCTTGTCGCACGAAAACTCTTTAATGTTTACCGCCAAGCAACGGGAACGAGTAACATGTCGCACGGCTCCCATCAGACCGCTGCACATTGGTAGCATGCGACCGTTCGACATGTCGCATGCTACCAGGTTGCCTCGATGTAGACGCGCCATAAGCTGAACAAACTTGAAACATCCACATCGGTTATCATGTATTTATTATTTGATTGTTTTACATTTATTTTATTTTTTTCCAGGAGAATGCCAAAACAGCATTTGATGAATTAAAATCAGTGAAAGGATTAAAACCTTTAATGCCAGATGGAACAATGTATATGATGGTAGAGATAGACAAAGACCATTTTCCAGAATTTGATAATACTTTAGATTTACTTGTAAAAATGATGGAGGAAGAGTCCGTTTTTTGTCTACCAGGAGAGGTAAATATTCATTTAATTTTTTTCAATGTCAAACTGAAATATTTCACAATGCCTAATCCGCAATGATTTTGTGGTCAGTTTTCCTTAATTTTTTGAAATGGTGCAAAATTATATTGTTTCATTTTGTAATACGTAGCTAACAGGTAATAGTATATTACGCAACGAGCATGGAATGACTAACCCATGCAAGTTTCATACTATGCTTTATCCACGACTTCATTACTTATTTATTTTTTATTCAATTCCCTTTCAAAACTAACAATAGTTGCTTTCAACCTATTTATTACGTTGCCTAGCAATGGTCATGTACGTGTAATACGGAATGTAAATTCAGTTAAAATAATAATACTTGCGTTATTTGATTAACTCACTGACCAAGACCATCTCTAACAAAAAATATATTTGCAACATTCGACAACTTTTTACTATATAGAGAATTTACTTGACATATTGATCGATTGAGAACCGATAAACAAATATATCTATTTCACACAGTTTTATGTAAGATGTCAAAAACGTATTTCTGCTTCTTACTATAACTTACGTTCATAATTTTTGTCTTTTTTGTTATATTATATGGTAACTTCAACGTATGTCCCTTTGTATACACGCGCAAGCATTCATCTCCCACTACTAGATGGAAGATAGGCGTGTCAAGTGAAACAAATTGTATCTATTGCTCTACTTCTAGCTTTGTCTGTGAACAAATAATATGGCTCCATTCGAAAATGGAAATTTTATTGCTATAATTCTCTCCCATTGAACCATATGCTTTAATTAACCGTCATCTGTCAACTAAAGTCTCCCTTACTATAGCTTGTTTCTTTGGTTTAGGCGGAACTAGATTTACAATTCTAGTAATTTTTACCGATTAAGTGATGGTTTTGATCATTTTGTTTAGGAAAAGCCCAGTTCAAACCAGGAAATGTGAGACCATGACAACTTACAAATATGAAAATTGCAATTAATTTCGCCTAAACTTTTGGAATAGCCTTTATATTATTTAGTTTTAATCTGATTTCCTTTACAAACTCACAATAATTTGAAATATGCTTTCACACTATTTATTACGTGACCAAGCAATGGTTGGCCATTACTGCTTGAACCTGTTATGTAATGAGCTCAAACTGTTAAGTAATGCGCTCATTAAGTAACAGGTCAGAGAGGTGTAATAAAAAGAGTGGGGAACGAGCTACATTTACTAATTACTGATACGCCTGTAATGAATGTATATCTATATAGTCGTGGAAAAAATATATTTCGTTTCTAATCTACGTCTTAAGAGCATTGTTTTGATACCACACTATATATACTTTTTTTAATACGAAAACTAATTTAATTTTAATTCCTGTTGAATTATTCCGGTTCCCATCAATGTATATTATTGAAATTTCTTTTCGAGATACCCTAAAACAGTGTTTCCCAACCTTTTTCTCCTCCCTAAATGGAAAATTGTAAAATTTCGCAGCACACTCCTAAAATTTCACGACACTTTTTTTGCGTTTATTTTTCTTTGGCGATTTAAAATTCCGCCATTACAATATTATTTTCGCGAACCCCCTTTGTACATCCCGCGAACCCCCAGGGGTTCGCGAACCACCGGTTGGGAAACGGTGCTCTAAAAAATAGAGGAACAAAATTTTTTTAACCCATTTTTGGCGAAATTCCCATAAAAATATTCATTTTTTTTTTGTTGGTTTATTCAGCCATTAAGCGGTTCCATTTATTACCACACGCAAATTTAAAAAAAATATATATTTTTGGGTAGAATATATTTGTAGAACATGTTTGTTCATATTTATCCCGCGATGTTTTTTTTTTGAACTCTCGATAATTTTCCTATATGTGGGTAAGAGAGTTGTACAAGCATGCCAAATTTCAACTTTCTAGTTCATTTAGCCACAATCTCTACCATACAGACAGACAGACACATGAGTGATGTTATAAGGGTTCTTTAGTCATTCCAACAAAATTTTAAAAATTAGTTTTTTCCGAAAATTATACTTTATCTCACAATGTCTGTATTTCTCCTATATGCAGGTCAAAGAACTGTATATGCATTCCAAATTTCAACTCTCTAAGGGCCGGTTTTACAATTCATGGTTACCTGTTGATTAGCTCAAATAAATGGCTAACGACATATTTGCAATATAATAATTACCATAAGTTTCCACGATAACCAGAGCCTTAACTGCCGATTGTAAAACTAACCGTATATGCAGCCGTTACTAGGTAGAGACCATAATACTCACCGTACAGACTGGTACCTACCTGAGAGTAGCGAGTTTTTTGTTTATACCTACGAAACCCTAAAAACTAACTTGCTCAGTAAACAACCTTCTTCCTAATCTTCATTATTTGTGTTTCTTCCATTAAAACTTACATATCAACAAAAAGTTAACAAAAAACAAATTTGTTCAAAAATAAATTTTATTGTGTAAACAAACAATACTTAAATATAATGTTTAATTTCAGTGCTTCGGAATACCAAACTTCATGCGTCTTGTGATAACACCACCAGTCGAATTATTACGTGAAGCCTGCCAGCGTATTGCAGAATTTTGTGCAAGACACTATACATGACGACAATAAACTAGTATTATAAAAAATAACAGAAATATTATATTGTAATTAATCAAACGGGTGTACATACAAATTAAATAAACATACCTATAAAAATATAACCTCTCCACTTGTTGTGATGCCGAAAAATGTTTATAATTATAACTAAACTATCATTGATATCACTTTATTTTAATAAAGTTCATAATTATAATGTCTTTATTTCATTTTTAAATAAATAATAACAGAAAAAGCATTACTAATATATGAAAAACAAGAACGTCATATTGTCATGAACTGTCAATGGAGTTTACGTCTTTAACCGCAGATGTCAGCACAAAGGGAAATACAACCTCGTTTACACAGAAAAATCATTTTACAATAAATTTTAAGGTAATTTTATTGATATTTTCATACTTGCCTATTAATATTTATAAAACTATATGCAGCTATTGTATAAAACTTATTTAAATGTTTCTTTTTTGTATAATTCATTAAAAAAAAGTATAAAAACTTTCATCGTGATATTTTCTTATGTAATAATGGCTGTATACATATGATAAAATGTCATTTTTTATCATTTTCAACCTGTGGGTTAAGAAGTTAGTCTTATATTTTTAAATTTGTAATTGTATTAATTATATTTTTAGATTATATCTGGAAGAAAAGAAGACAATTCAGTTTTTAACCTAAGAAAGCAGTTCTGATAGAAACAAAAAATGTTGAGATTTTTGGTATGTTGAATATTTTTAATCTGAGGTAACTATTCCATGAGATAATTAATCGGTAAATAAAGAAATGTCGAAGGTCATGAAATATCTTGTATGTTCACCAGTATTTTTATTTTTAAGAACAAAATATATTTTATTTGGAAATTAATAAATATATCTTTTTTCATAAGTTTTGTGTGTATTAATATTTGTGCAGTTTTTGTAAAAAAATATTTCTAAAAAAATCATATATTGTGGCTGATTGGACTGTTATGTACGATGCATATGAATAAGGTCATTGTAAACGTAAACCTATAACGTACATTAGAATTTGTTATCTTTACGATTTTGACACGCACACTTCGAAAGTGGATTTTATATATATATGTACAATGTATACAAATATTATTGTTAGAGAGAACAACGCAAATTATTACCAAACAGCAGTGGCAACGCTAGTGAACACTTTAGTGCTGAGCATAGAACGGTAGAACACCCCGTTCATCGAAAATACAAACTGTTAAAGACTTTTTTGTTTCAATGAAATGTATGAAATTCTTACGTAATTTATTGATATATTTTCAATGGTTTTTGAAATATTACTTACAATCTGTGCCAAAAAAGTTTAGCTAATTTATTAAACTTACCTTGTATAATTTCATAGTTTCTTCACTATTAACTATGATATTTAAATTTTAGGCAACTCTAGGAATAGGAGTCTATGCAGGAATATATATATGTCAAAACTATGAGGTAAATATTATCAAAACACATGAATATATTTTATTAAGTTTATTAAATAATATTTTTACAATAGGTACCAAGGGTGGATGATCCAACAGCTATACTACAAAAAATAAAAGATTTTGCAGATAAACATAAAAGAGATTAAAAATAAATGTAATTGATGATGTAATTTTAGAAATTTTTATTAAATTAGACTGAAACCACCTCCCGAATATTCTAACCTAGCCTGCGGCTGTACAAAAGCTAACCAATCACTCGAATGCGTTGGTAATAATCCCATACTATGACATTTATACAACGCTAAGCCTACATTAACTAAATTCCCGAATATATAAATCAATTTTTGTCCAGCCGCACTTGATCCTTCAACCATTTTAAATGTTCCTTGAGTCGCAAAAAGTGCTTTCAACGGACGAACAATCAACATCCCAACCATCATTATCGGGAAAATAGAAATTGAATTTCCAGCCATGTACATTATAAATAAATTCATTGGTACTTGTTTTAATGGTCCTAGAGCTAAATCCCAGGATTTTTTCATTATAATATGACTTGTGTCTGAATTTCTACTGATTTCAGTATGTGCAGCGTTCATATGAGTACTGTACGCTGGTGGTACGGCCAAGGACGTATTAGATACTCTTGGTGCAGTTCTAAAAGTAAATATAATTAGTAAAGAAACAAACTATGGTTTAAATTAATTACCGTTTTTCTAATGACCATTTCATACGACGATTTCCAGGTTTATTAGTTTCTGCTATAGAACCCATTTTTAGGTTAGGATGATATTATAAAAATATCACTGATTAATGTAGTTTTTTGGTGAAATACGTTATAATAATACTACAATATATTTCTATTTACGTTAAATACCTCTTAATTAATCTTTCAATAAAATGAACTGTTAATTATTAGAAAAAGTGCTGCCACCTTTATTAACTTGTCAACGATATTATACGTACAGTCCGTGTCGATTGACTATGCGGAACTAGATTTTAAAGCCTATAGGCTATTTCAAACGTTTAGGCGGAACTAGATTTTGAAATCTTGTAATTTTTATCTATTAATTCGGACTTTTGGTCACTTTGTTTAAGCATTGCAAATTCTAGATTGAATTGATTGTCATTATAAAATGTCCTTTTCATTGTATTTTAATTTTTTGTCAATCTTAATAAAAATTTCCCATTTATTTATTTTATTTGTCTTTAAATACATAAAAATGTGTCATAATTTTAATACATGTCATTCGTTAATATTGGACCATTGCAAAATAATTTCAAAGAATGGTTTCTCCAGTATCTACTCATTTGTGGATAAGGAGATTCGATACCTGTGAAAATGCTTTACCACACTGATAACATTATAATGATTTTTTCCTAGAATGTACTCGTTTGTGAGAAATGAGTTGTGATGACAGTAAAAATGCTTTATAACATTGATCACATTTAAATGGTTTCTCTCCAGAATGTGCTAATTTGTGATTAATGAGATTTGATGATTGTGAAAATGCTTTATCACACTGATCACATTTAAATGGTCTCTCTCCAGAATGTAATCGTTTGTGAATATTAAGATGTGCTGATCTTGAAAATGCTTTATCGCATTGCTCACATTTGAAAGGTTTATCTCCAGAATGTCGTCGTTTGTGAATAATAAGACTCGAAGATACTGAAAATGCTTTATCACATTGATCACATTTGAATGGTTTTTCTCCAGAATGTATTCGTTTGTGAGTAATAAGATGTGATGATCTTGAAAATGCTTTATCACACTGATCACATTTAAATGGTTTCTCTCCAGAATGTACTCGTTTGTGAGTAACGAGACTTGAAGAAACTGAAAATGCTTTGTCACATTGATCACATTTGAATGATTTCTCTCCAGAATGTATTCGTTTGTGAATAAGAAGATGTGATTGCTGTGTAAATGCTTTATCACACTGCTCACATTTAAAGGGTTTCTCTCCAGAATGTATTCGCTTGTGACCAATGAGATATGATGACTGTGAAAATGCTTTTTCGCATTGATCACATTTGAATGGTTTCTCTCCAGAATGTATTCGTTTGTGGCAAATTAGATAGTATGGTTGTGAAAATTCTTTATCGCACTGATCACATTTTGTGTTTTTCTTCGACTGTTTCCCTTCAGAATGTATTTTCTTGTGTCTAATGAGATGTGATGACCTTGCTGTTGTGGACTGTTTACACTTGTTAACAGACAACGATTCCCAAATATCATTTGATTCATTGGAAGATGTTTCACTAGCTGCAAACAAATTTGCATTATTTATTAAGACAAACATTCATTTGTTGAAATATAGTTATTTTAAGTTAAAAAACAAGAACTAATTCTAAGAATATATCACGAGTTTCTTAGCTTCCATTAAGTGTAACATTGTAGGCAAATTGACATAAGAGACCTAATCTAACAGACATTAAATCGATATCTTTCAAGGCATTGAAAAGACATGCATCATAATAATGAGGCACAACACAATCAAAAAATAAATATTTAATTAAATTCCTTCTAGATGTCAGATTACAATACATCAAAAAGTTGTTGTTGAATTATTGACCGACCTGTATCCTGTCCAGCTGCAGTCTCCTCAAATTCACCGTCATCTCCATATTCAGATTTGATATGAATCTCCTCATTGATGATGATGTTAGTGTTGTAGTTATATTGGGAGATGTCGTCAGTAGATGATATGATATATGATTTCCGCGTATCAGGACTTTCTGAAATATAAATATCATAGTTACTTGTTACAGACCCAATAAGCCAGGGCTGAATCAGAGTTGGTAAGGGCGCAAGAAAGAGAAGAGAGTCGCAAAAATCACGCCTCCTTTTTTTTGTCATCACTGCGATCCGTCTTCCTTTTTTATTTAGTTAAGGATGGGAGCGCAAATCGGGTACGCGCCCGTGTCAGACGCGTTAAGTGGTTAATAAACCTTTACCTACCACTTTTCGTGACAGCTGTAGTTTCTATTATATTTTCTTCACATTCACTGGTGTCTACAGGTTCAGACTTGACGTAAACCGTTTCTATGTTCATGTTATCTTGATAAACGATACCTGTAACTTCATGTTATATCTGAAAAAAATACATCGAAGTGAAATATAAATGAACTGGGGGCCTCAGTCCGGCTACGCCCCTACGTAAAACCGGGGGCTGCGTCCCTGGCCTGTGATTATGCGCGAAATCATAGCAGGTACATAACATTTTCATAGAAGGGAACAAAAATCCATTTTACTGCGATGCGAATTTTTATTCTTAAAATGCTTCTTACACGACTTCTCCCCAGTTCTAAACCAACCTAACTGTCTATTGAATAAATCCATACGGCACCGAGGGCTGCGCCCACAATTAAAAAAATAATAAAATAAATAAGGTAAATATTATTGCATAGGATTCATTATTAATTATGTCACTTGGAAATTTAGAAAAACTTTTCAATATACTGATAGATGTGAAACTTGCAGATTTTCGTTGTGTATTAGTAATGCCCCTGCGTCATGTCATAATGTAGCTAATTTTACAGCTTTAGTCGATATCCCAAGGTGTTCTTGTGGAGAATACAGAACAATGGTCACTGTTACGATGCGACGCAAGGGGAGTGTACATATAGATATAGGTAGGGTCACCAGATTTTGATATCATAAAATACAGACATTGATGTAAAAAAGAAAAAACCACGGGAAAAACGAATAAAACTTAAATAAAATTTTGATAACGTAGCCAACATATAAAAAAAAAACTTGCTGTCGAATATGAAATTTCCAGTGCATTTCAAACGGGGGATCGTGACACCGTAGTGTGACATTCTGTAACCTTCATTTTTTTTTAATGACATGTCGAAAGTTGCGACAGTACAGGGTGCATAAAGTGACAGGACAGTGTACAAATGACTGTCGACAAGATACAGAACAGAACCTCAGTTAAATTAATGTAAAATAAGTAGTGATATAGATTTATAACCCATAGAGAAATGTATAACCACACTTTCTGTACAAGTTTATTCCAATAATGATTTTAAAAAAAATCATTCTAAATAGGTAAATGGAGTGTATTTTTTAAAACCACAACAAACCTATATTGATACATACATACATGATATTGAAGATTCCTCCAACAATTTTTTCAAATTTCCCAAGAAGCAAAAGAATATTATTATTATTATTTGTCAAATTCATATCTGTGACAAAATTTAGATAAGTTATGTTGGTGACTCTGAAATTTTTGGACAACAAGAAAAAGAAAACATATATCCGTATTACACGATACCAATGTTAAGAACATTTTTTTTTATTATTAATTTTCGTTCCATAAATGATAATAAAAATGTCTTAGAAACTACTGAACGGCAAAGAAAATATAATGTATATAGTCCGTTTAAACGTTGAAATGCAGCACAGGGCAAATGAAGTATAATAGGTGTGTTCGATTTGCACATTTGCAGTTACGGTTTACTGCCGCGTTAAAAAAATCTGTTCGTTTGGTCGCAGTAACTGCAAATCTGTTTAATTTGTCGTAATTTACTGCCAGTTTATGACGCTACTGCGAAAAAGTTACAGCTGTTTCTCTTGCGGATTATTTGTTAGGGCTGTTAATGCTTTAACGCGGCAGTAAACAGTAACTGCAAATGTGCAAATCGAACACACCTATTGTCAACTGACAATAACTGAAGCGCCTCTAGTGAGATTTTGAGAAACTAAAGGTTGTAGGATAGTCGAGTTTGTGACAAGCATGGGAATATGTTCTTAGAAGTGGAAAGACAGTTAAAGACCATTTTAGAGTGTGTTCCCGTGTGTTTCAATAAATATCACATGAAGATACCATTGAACCTGTCAAAAATATCCTACCAAATTCAGCCGTGATGTGAATGCAGTAGCGCCTCTATCGGTAGTGTCAGATGCCAATAGATAAACAGCTGTATTTCTAACAGTGAAAAGTTGATTCTAAAATAAATATTGACAGTCCAAAAGTAAGATATTTTATTTCTCAGTAATTATAATGTAATTTTGTGTTCCAAAAATAAATAGCTTAGATCTTTTATTTAAATTTATTTATTTAGATTCCTTATATATATATTATTACAGATTTTAAATATATGTATTTTTTTGTTTATTGTAAAACTTTTGTTAATATAAATAACAAAATGTTGCAATACACAAAAAATATATATATTTAATACAATAATTATAAATCTAAAACTGATAGTGTAATTCAAATTTGGCGGTTCAGTTGTTTAGTTCCGGAACCGTTCATAAAAGCGCTGTTAGACGTACTAAATTTTCTTGCTGGGAGTGTCCGTTCTTCATTTATGTTCTATGGTTAACTTGTCATTTGTCGCAGATCGCAGTTTTAACCTCAATTTCATCGGTGGTCAGCATTTATAACATAACATTTTCTGGATTTTCTACAATATTTAACATTTAAGGTATTAATTTTATTTTGCTTAGTATAGTTTAATTAAACACCATAGAATTTGATTACAAATATCCTTCCTTAATAAGTAAATTGTATCATATTTTTATTTAAAAGAATTTTAAAAATATTGGTTTGGTTATTTTTGTTTAACATTTTTTATAATTAGTTTCAGGATGTCTGAATTTGCAACTGACTGGGATATAGAAAAATATTACGATGAAACAGAACCTGAACAGCATTGGGAGCTGCGAAAGGAATTCATGGTGTGTAATAAGGACAAATTCCCTGAAGATTACATAGTTGCGCTAGCTAAAACTTTTGCGAACATGGAATTTTTAGGATGCAGGTTAGTTTTTGTACTTTTATTTTGTTATTATTATAGATATATTATTAAAGATAGGATGTTTCATTATTTCTAAATAAAACTTAACTAGACACCTCTTCACAAATGATAATTTGAGCTAAGTCCTGCGATTACTAACAATCTATATGCCATCCGGCTGTTGTGTTTATTATTATTAATATTTTATAGCTATCCGCCGGAGTTGATGGCTAGAGTAAGTGCAATGGCAGAAGATGTAGTCAAGAATTATCGAGAACAAAAGAAGACTAAACTACAACGAACATTTGTTTCGGCTTCAAGTGCTGCTGAAAATAAGGGTAGGTATTTTTCAGTCGATTAACGCAAATCTTGCATCTTTTTTTTATTTTTGCAGCAAAAAGAACTTCAGCACCTCCGACAACTGTGAGCTATAACACTCAAAAACATTAACAATACTTTTAAGTAAGTAACAATACTGTCCAAGATAATTTAATAAAAAAAAAAAATAGTCAACCATTTTTCATTACGGTCTAATATACCCTTTTCACATTAGAACTTTAAGGCAACTTAAAGACAGAGATTTATAACTTAAATTTAGATCACGTGGTACGATTTGCCAACTTAATTTTTAAACTGCGAATTTGTGTTGGCAACATTTTGTACTATCATACACAGGAATACTATATTATATCGAGAAACTTCCTAAGCGCCCTGTCATCTGGTGGCAATTTGCGGAAGATACGAAAGTGACATTGTTTTTTTTTTTTTTCAATGGAGAAATACGTGTTTTTTTGTTGTTTGTTTTATTTTTGTGAATCATGGGAAAAAAACAATCAATTTTGTTGTGTGCCGCAATGTAAATCGTGAATAAGGAAGAATCCTTCTTAAACAATCCATAGTTTACCTAAATCGAAAAAAATATCAATTGACAGTGGATTTTAAATTTGCTCATCTGAAATTTCTAGGATGAAAATGGTATTAGGTCATAAAAAAACAATAACAAACATTCAAAATATTATTGTCTGATTTCATTTTTTATTATATTAATATTTATTGTAACAAATAACTAAAATTTAACTACAAATTAATTTAACAAATACTGATTATACTAAAAATTTTAAATGATATCCGATCACGGTCAGTTGTAAATTGTACGAACTTAGAGTTTAGTCATGCTTATCAGATTTCACACTATTGGTTCATTTACACAATGACGCTATCCTTTTCTTGCTTGTCGACGTTGCCAGCTCTAAAACGCGCTGATCTGTGAAGACCAGTGGTGGGCGTTTACACGTAAACTTTAATTGTTTACGTTTACGTGTAAACTTATGTAAACAATTGGTAAACTTGTCAACAATGTAAACTTTGTAAACTGTCAAATAATGAGGTTAGTTTTAGTTATTTAATACGAATAATAGAGAGTTAATGAACAAGTATATTCAGTTCAAAACAATAAATTTATTAAAAAAAATTGATGTGAAGTGTGAATTTTCACACATTGCAGGGTTTCGCAGGTATATAATAAGTGAAGGCGGCATGCTGAGTGTGTAGGACAAATTTTGCTTTGTAGTAACCACGGCAAAATGAACGATGTTTTTAAAATAATTTATCGTCTGTTAATCTCAGAGCTTTAAAAACAAATTTTATGTTAAAATATTTTTTTGTTAATTTTAATTCGAATACCTAATATCATTATTTAGGTTTCTAAATAAGTGCAGTATTTTTTTTATATAACAAGGTTCATTAAGATTTTGAAAATTGGGCCTATGGCTTTCATTGGTTGTCTTAAATCATACGCTCCGCCCCTCTGGCTTCGTATAAATGACACAGAATGAAAATATAATTGGAAATTGGAAATTGGTTATTAAATTTACGCTCTTGAAAATTAAATTCAAAATGTGCTAAAATATAACTAGAATTTTAACAAATTAATTTAAACATAATAAATATGAAAAAAAAACAAAAAATAAAATTGACTCCACAAGCCAGGAATGAACCTGTGTAGTGAATAACGATCCTGTGTGGTTGTCGAGCAACTGAGCCACTAGACCACCAAACGCTTATCAACTTAGTGTGTTATAAGAGTATAACATGTATGCATCGTCAACCAAAAAACACAAAAAATGCGTTATTTTCCGAAAACATAATCTGATCAAAAATTCCTGTTGTACTATTCCGGTTCACACCATTATACATTACTTAGAATTTTTTCACATTTTTAATTTAAACCATCTGGGCTACAGGGTGTGGGACAAAAATTTTTTTGCACAATTTTGGCAAAAATCGCCTCAAAATAATTTATTTTGCAAAAATTAAATTTTGATCGTTAATCCACGTACTAAGGGCTTTCATT
This sequence comes from Liopterus haemorrhoidalis, assembly GCA_963971575.1. NCBI lineage: Eukaryota > Metazoa > Arthropoda > Insecta > Coleoptera > Dytiscidae > Liopterus > Liopterus haemorrhoidalis. The sequence continues at coordinate 10,193,229 of OZ020623.1, forward strand.
TGATACCCTACTCAGAATTTTAAAAAAATATTTTTTTTTTCCGATGAGCACATATTTGTTTTTATTTTTAGGGGGATATGTTTTTTAGATGTTTTAGTATTTTTCCTATGTGTGGGTCAAAAAGTTGTACAAGCATGCCAATTTTCAACTCTCTAAGTTTAGCCGTTTGGTTACAATTTTTACCGAACAGACAGACAGACAGACAGACAGACAGACAGACAGACGACAAAATGACGGTATAAGGGTTTTTTGGTCATACCTACAAAACCCTAAAAATGGTGGGAAGAAACCGAAGGAATAGTTCTGAAGAACTAGGTTTTGTTTTAATTAAAGAAAATGAAGAAAATATAGGGCGTTATGCAAAATTTGCAATGAATCTTTTCGTTATTAAAAAATATAGGCTGATTTTCTTAAAGGTGAAATTTAATGTATTTTGTTATTAAAAAAATTAGACTGAATTTTTTAAAGAAAAAAAGTTTTTTATTTTTCATATTCATATTTACTAATTTGTATGTAACACCTGTATAATGATGCAAATTCGATTTTTATTAATATGTATATTGGCTTGTCCTAATTTTATATACTTACTTTTTCATTTAAAAACGTTTCATTAAAATTTTATTATTTATAAAAATGTATTGAAAATGAGGTTCTGTAATTCAAAACAAGTGCGCATGTCTAAATCATTGTTTACGTTGTTTCCATTGTTTACAAGAGTTTTTGTGTTTACTTTACATCAATTGTTTACGTGTCAACAATGAGGTAACTTACATCATGTAACTTACGCGCCCATCACTGGTGAAGACGCAGTATTCTACAAATGGTCATTTGTTTTTGTTGAGTGTTATTTTGAGTTTTATAAGAGTTGATTTTTGTAAATCACACGAGTTTTTCATATTATTATAATTGACACATTTAACACTTTTACAACATTTGGCAACACCGCTCCCATTTGCCATAAGAGCAATACTGCATTCTCACCTTTGAACGGACTATAGAATCAAACCCAAACTCAGAAATAATAAATTTTCACAAACACGAATAGTGAATATGCACGTTTGTCGTAGCTTAAACAATGAACAAAGCTGATAGACAAACTACGCAATGGTAATTTTTTTACCAGCCAGAGTGAGAGAGAGAAACATCAGTACGTTAATTATAATATCAGTCATATGACCTTGATCGGATTTCTTTTAAAAATTTATAACTGCTTGAGATGGTTGTCTAAATTACACGATGTTAATGAACCGCTGTTGGCTGTTGCTATCTACGCATAAATATTGAACTAAAAATGTCTGTCATACGTATATTTTTGTAGACATAAACATACGATGACTTATCTACTATGTGATCATAATTTCTTGTCAGTTACATAACAGTAAACATTGAGCTTAAAAATATGAAAACTGTATTCTATCTCTTATCTAAAAATTCCAATTTAACAAAGAACCAATCAGTAACGATATTGTATTGATAACTTCATGTTGTTCGTTAACTCAATGGCGTGTAGAGAAAAAGTAGTGGTTTTTGTTAAGATATATTATTGTTTTTTTTTTTCGTTATTATTGTTGTTGTTGATATTATTGTTATTAAGATTGTAATTGGAAGACGATTTTTGATCGAGGTTAGCTGTTAGAGGTAAGTGAAATATTGAACATACATAACCCAATATAAAAATCGAATCAACGTCTATGTGTGCATGTCATTGGAAATAAATTTGATAACAAAATGTTTCTGTCAATTATTGCATAACTGACAAGAAATTATGACCGCTCTGTATTATATCCTTTAAAAATCATTCTGTATATCAAACAACTTCTGATACAACAGTTAAAAAATAATTTTTAAATATCAATGGAACTTCTTGGTCTGATATAAAATTTCTGTCAGGTTTTAAACTAGCGTAAGGATTTCTACTTGGTGGAAGAACAATATTAACCAGAGCGCACTCCTGTACTCTCTTCAGATCCAGAGGAGCCTCGTATGAAGTGTAAGCAGTAAATATGAAGGGCCATTCTGTTGAGACAGCCTTCTTGATTGTCTGGGGCCAGGTATCCTTCTGGTTATAGCCAGTATATCTATGAAGTCCTGGGTTGAAAGCACACACTGAAATTTTAAAATGTATATGTTTTTTTATTATATGACTCATTCAATAAATTTTTATATAAGAAAAAAGTTTTTTTTTTTTGACTAGATACAGTAATACCCCGTTACTCGACTGCCTCTTAGCTCGACGTTTTCGTCACTCGACGTAAATGTCGAGAGTAGTGGTATAAACCAAAAAAGCTTATGAAGAAACAAAACCAACTTACCTAAATCTGGTTTAGTATATTTATTATTCCTCGCGTATTCATGATATAAAAGTCCATCTTGATATTCCAAAATAATTTTCCTTTTCTTCACCTGGCATTCTTCACATAAACTAAAAAAATATATACAATATATTTATGTAGAATATCGTCTATGGCTCTTAGTACCCTTTCTAAATGAATTCTAAATCAAAATATTTACAGTAAATTTATATACAATAATTTCAAAAATAACACTTGCCAGTTAAAAAAATTATGTGTAAGTTATACGGTTTCGTAGGTATCTAGTAACAATTTTTGAACGTATACAGGGTGTTTCGGGAACTGTTTAAGCATTACTAATTTATTAAAAGAGATATGAACAGTGGTGCCTGGTTAGTTAAAAGGCTTAAGCACTGCGGTGGAGCACCCCCAAAGAAAAAAATATAAGAATATACGAGGGATGTTTCCTAAATTCTGGGAATTGTGCTATAATTAAATTACGCAGAACTTATAGGCAATGTTATTGGTGCCAGACAAGTCTTGACATGTTTATGCAACTATCTAGTGCAATATTGTTCAGTCTGATTTAGGTGTTCGACTGATATAGACGCGTTTTCATAGCACTGTTTTTGTAACCATGGAAGACGCAGCAAAATCTCAAAGAGCAATAATTTTCTTTTTGTGGAAAGAAGGTGTGAAAACATCAGAAATTATTCAGCGTCTGCAAGGAGTATTTGGTGAGTCTGCAGAATCCAAAAGTACTGTTTATCGGTGGATCGATAGTTTTAAAACCGGTAGAACATCACTAGAAGACGATCCACGCAGTGGGCGCCCAAGCACTTCGGTAAATGAAAGAAACATTACTGCTGTCGAAGACCTACTGAAAAAGGACAGGCGAATGACTATTCGTCAAATTAGTGTGCGCCTAGGGATAGGTACACAAGTTCATGACATCTTGCATGATTGTTTGGGCGTTAGCAAGGTTTCGCCGCGCTGGGTGCCAAGGCTGTTGGAATAGGTGGATTGAGGAGACACCGAAAAAGTTCTTTGAGGACGGCTTAAAAAAATTAGTTTATCGTTGGGATAAATGTATTCAGTTAAATGGAGATTATGTTGAAAAACTACATTGTAATATTGACGAAAATTAACAAAATAATAAAAATTATAGCTAAATTCCCAGAACTTTGGAAACATCCCTCGTATTATTATAGAACTTTTTTTCTCTATTCACCGTGGTAATACTTGTATATTCTTACATAACATTTTTTTTTGAGAAAATCGCATTTTGTGGCCTTTAAAATGACGACTTATTTGTTGGTAAAATATAGAATCAAATGCATGCAGTTGTACTACCCCGTCCATACAAACAATTACCCTGCGTATTAGAGAACTGTGCACTTTTGACTTATTTCACTTATCGCTCCATAGCAGAGTTTGTGATAAAAACAATGAAAAACAAGTTGGGATTATTCAAGACTAATAAGGCTTCTTGTTTCTAAAATTTTGATTTTCCAGCTGAATTCCAATAACTGTATGTGTTCCCCCCACTTTCCTTTAAACTTGCTCATACCTACGAAACCATAAAAATAAGTTATTTATATATTTTAATTAATAACTAAGAAATAATTCACACTAAAAAAACGTGGCAAAAAATAATTATAGGCAAGTGTAAAAAAAATTGATGTGAAGTGTGAATTTTCACACATTTCAGGGTTTTGCAGGTATTTAGTAAGTGAATGATGATTATTTGGGATGCCAAAACTAATTTTATATTAAAAAATTTTTTTTTCTTAATTTTAATTCGAACGCCTAATACCATTATTTAGGTTTCTAAATATGTGCAGTATTTTTTTTTTTATATAGCAAGGTTCATTAAGATTTTGAATTTTGCGCCTATAGCTTCCATTGGTTGTTATAAGCCTCGCACCTCTGATTTCGTTTACATTGAAACTGAATTAAATTATAATTTCAACAATTTCTACTGGTTATTAAATTTACGCTTTTAAAAATTAAATGCAACATTTGCCAAAATATAACTAGAATTTTGAAAAAATAAATTAAACAAAATAAAAATGCAAAAAAAGAAACAAAAAATAATATTTTTCCTTCTCGCAGGGATCGAACTGAGTTAGTTGGGTGAGAAGCCAGCATCATAACCAGGATACACCTTCCAGTGTAGCGTGTTACAAAGCTATAACTTGTGTACATTATTAGCAAAAAAAACACAAAAAATGCGTTTTTTTCCAAAAACATAATCTGATCAAAAATTCCTGTTGTACTATTCCGGTTCACACCAATGTACATTACTTAGAATTTTTTCAGATTTTTATTTTAAACCATCTGGGCTACAGGGTGTGGGACAAAAATTTTTTTGCACAATTTTGACAAAAATCGCTTCAAAATAATTTATTTTGCAAAAATAAATTTTTTATCGTTAATCCACGTACTAAGGGCTTTCATTTGATACCCTACTCAAAATTTAAAAAAAATATTTTTGTTTTCGATGAGCACATATTTGTTTATATTTTTAGGGGGGTATTTTTTTTAGATGTTTTAGTATTTTTCCTATGTGCGGGTCAAAGAGTTTTATAAGCATACCAAATTTCAAATCTCTAGGTTTAGCCGTTTGGCTACAATTTTTACCGAACAGACAGACAGACAGACAGACAGACGACAAAATGACGGTATAAGGGTTTTTTGGTCATACCTACAAAACCCTAAAAAAATAGTTTTCATGTACAAAACCGGTCTTAGGATATGCAGGACGGTGTGCAAAATCAATGCAGGTCTGGAAAAATAAACTTTATTGACTTATAAAAAAATATATGAGCCGAAATATCCGTGAAGTCGTGTTAGTGTACACTCTGCAACCTCCTATAACCGGTTCTGTCTGTGTATTTCAGCTAAGCGTGGAAATAATACAATCATGTCATAATTTTGTATTCAGTTTTCTTCGGCTAGCTAAGTCTATTGGGCCAACTTCCTCTATGCGTCAAATGCTTTCCAACGTTGAACTCATGATGGTTGAAATGAAAATTACAATTTTCGGTGGGCTGATCATTGTATACGGGAAATGATAATTATCATTTTTAACTTTACTTCGCTCCCGGGATCAATTTCAGAATGAAACAGAGATTATGTTTTAAGTTAAAACTATACTTAAGTAATCGTCAAAAATCAACAAATTTAATTTCCCTGCTACCTGCTTTAGATTCATAAATTGAACCCGTATACAATGAGTTAACACATCGAAAAACTAAAATAAATGGTCTACATCAAATCTAAAACAGCATACGGACTTAATGAACAAACAAAAATGATAAACCTGCTATACAAGCACCAACGAACATTAACAATCTGAAACGAGGACGAAAAATCACATTTTTTCACTTTTAAAATGTGAATTTGAATGTGAACTTAAGTTGCAATTCTGTATCAACCACAGTGGGGTAGCTAGAGGTCATGTTGCCCGGGGCAGTGAAAATTTTGACGCTCCCTGCTGTACCAAAACTAACGACGTCCACTTCTATTTTTTTCGCTACTCCGCAATTGGCCAGCTTAAATTAGCCAGACAATACCTCTCCTTAAAGTGTTCGTAAGTAGCATTAACTACATTAGGTGTGTTCGATTTGCACATTTGCAGTTACTGTTTACTGCCGCGTTAAAAAAATATGTTCGTTTTGTTTCGCAGTAACTGCAAATCTGTTCGATTTGTCGTAATTTACTGCCAGTTTATGACGCTACTGCGAAAAAGTTACAGCTGCTTCTCTTGCGGATTATTTGTTTACCTTTTTGAGTTGGTACCATAGTTAAAGAATAAATGGTTGGTACTTTGTTTTTGACTTTTTGACAGGAATATGGCTAGCATATTTGTTTTGATATTTATACTATATTCTTTGATGGCTAATGTCTTACAAATCTTTTTTTTTGAATAATCTGGGACAATAGTTTCTACAAAATTTTTCAGTTTTTCTATCCTGGGGCATTTTGTAAACCTCGCAAATACAGTTCATAACTTCATCATTCGAACTCGAAAAATCTAAATCTGAATCAGATGATTCTGAATTTGATAATATTTCAAGATTAAATATATCTAATATTTTTCACCCTTTCGATACTAAGCTGACTAGATTTTTTTCACAGAAAAAGAGTATACTAAAAAAAAGGTTACATTCCAAAAATTCAAATAATGAGCAAAAAACAGAGGTCCTCATTCAAAAATTCTAGTGACGAGCAAAAAAAAGGTCTTCACTCTCAAAATAGAAGTGATGAGCAATAAAAAAGGTCCTCACTTCTAAACTAGAAGTAATAAAAACAAGTGACCATCAAAAAAGAGTATATTCAGGGTTTTTTTTTTTATAAAAAGTAAGAGTATAGAAAATATTACTCAAAAAAGAGTATAATACTCTTAAAAAGAGTACGTCTGGTCACCCTATTCGACACACAAGATAATCTTCGAACCAAATCGTAAAAAGATTCTTAACCTGGAAAGTTATCTGACATCTGTCTGACATTTAACATTTACGTCAGACGTACTTCTTATTCTTTACGTATAAACAAATCGAACAAAAAATTAAACTCGCTGTATGTTTAGGGTGACCATTCGTCCCGCATTTTAACATTTTGTCCCGTATTAAGATGCGTCCCGCAAAAGTTCCGCATTTTGAATTTGGGAGGTGAGGACCTTTTTTTTGCTCTTCACTTGGATTTGGGAGGTGAAGACCTTTTTTTGCTCCGTCCCGGTTTGCCTTCTTAAGAAAATGGTCACCCTATGTATGTTACCAGTTTTTAGTAGTAAACTGCTAACTGCAGCGTTTTACTGCTAGCGTTTAGCAGTATAACGCGAAGGTGCAAATCGAACATACCTATTGACACATTTGACTCTTTTACAACAATTGGCAACACCGCTCCCATTTGCCATAAGAGCTATACTGCAAACTCACCTTTGAACGCAGAATACATTGTTCTTCGTTACTCGTTTATGTTTGTTTATGCTCGTCGACATGTCAACATCAATGTATATATATTCGTTCATTAGTTGTGTACACATTATAACTACTACGGTACATCATTTCTGTTTTTAAAGATGGTGATGATAACTTTAAAACAGTGCTACAAAGTGCTTAAAATTCAAGAACAACACCACACAATCACACCACGAAGCATACCTAATTGTTTCATTTTTAATAGCATTTATATTAAGCTCTGGTCCAATCAAAATTATTTTCAAAGTAGCTATATTTGTCAAAAAATGTAAGAAGAAATATTCCCAAGCTTGGACAGCACTGCCCTCGTAGTGCATCTCAGCACCAATAAGATGTATTGTTAATTGTTTCTTAGCTTTGAACTTTGACATTTGCATAGCATATAAAATCGTCAATGGACCAGATGCTGTTTGAGATATTATTGCAGTTTTGCATTCATCTTAAATTCATTTATATTAGGTTAATAATTAGTAACATTAGTGTCAAATGTAAATGTTATTATGTAATGTAACAGAGTACAATGTGCCTTTGATATTAACTCGAAAATCTCCCGATTGTCCATCTAATACAGAAGTAAAAGTTTCGATTTCTTCGATTTCGTCTAACAAGGTGGGCGAAAGACAGATGAAATAATAGAAGGTTGCATAGAAAGCTGCTATTCACGTGTAGATGGCTCTAGGTGTGTATGCCGTGGGCAGATATGGTTCGTCTAGCGAAATATTTCCCATCAAGATCAACTATAAACTGTCTGGCATAAATTCTAAGATAAACTATTGGCGGCGGGATGTAACGCTGTCTGATAGGGACCTATTTTATTAAAATTCTAATTTATGTTCTAAAATTCATCAGTGTTTTTTTATAACCGAATTAAAAAGTACATGCCAAATTGATTTTCCTATGTACTTTAACACTACTTTGATTTGAAAAAAAATGCAGCTGAGCTCATCGATTGCGAAAATTTATGATGAATGTGCTCCATCGGAAACAGTATTTAGAGATTGGTTCGAAGATAAATAACTGCAAGTTCTATTGTCAACTGACAATAACTGAAGCGCCTCTAGTGAGATTTTGAGAAACTGACGGTTGTAGGATAGTCGAGTTTGTTTACTGTTGTTTTCATAGCAAGTTTTTTAAAAAATGTCTTTAAAATTGCAAGAAAAAATTAAATGCAACGTGAATTGTTGTGTTTATCTTTGCAATGCAAAAGTAGGTCGTGATAGAGACCTAAGTTTTCATCGTGTTCCGAAACGTGGCAAAAAAAACGTGTTTCTGAATTTACGTGGTGGTGCACGTGTAGTTATGGATAGAAGACAAGCATGGGAATATGTTCTTAGAAGTGGAAAGACAGTTAAAGACCATTTTAGAGTGTGTTCCCGTGTGTTTCAATAAATATCACATGAAGATACCATTGAACCTGTCAAAAATATCCTACTAAAGTCAGCCATGATGTAAAATGCAGCAGCGCCTCTATCGGTAGTGTCAGATGCCAATTGGACGGAAACCGTGTTAAAACACTCAAAGAATTTGTTCAAGAGTCGGTCCTGTGGTGGCCACAACTGATTTTTACCGACCGCCAACATATATAAGGGAGGTATTGTGATCATATCAATTTTGACGTTTCGAGATTTCGATGGATCTCCACGAATTGAGGTCCCTACATAACGTTTTGACTATTTTTAGCATGATATCTGTCGGTCCGTCCGTCTGTCTGTCTGTCTGTCCGTCTGTCTGTGTACACGTGCAGAGCAAATTCGGCTGAAAGGATTTTTATGAAACTTCATATTTAAGCTTCTGCCATCAATGGCACGAGTTGATCAAATTTTTGGTAGAAATCGGTTGTCTAAAAATGGGAGTTTACTCGTGTCGATTTTAAGATTTTTGCAACAGAAAAATATCTCGAAAAAATTTATTAAACAAAAGTTGCTATAAAAGCAATAACTAATAACTTTTATTTGAGACGTTTTTTGATAAAACGAAAAATTTCGAATAATTTCTGTAAAATTTTTCAAAATATTTTCCAAGTCTCAATTTTTTCATACTGGCTAATTGCCACAGCAGCAAAGGCCATAAAATTTAAAAAAAAAATCATATTTATATGTAACGTTTCCATGGTCATGATAAATAATATCTCTGTTAGAAAATATTAGGTGAAGTTATTTCTACTCTGCTGCTAAAATGTAATTTATATAAGTACTTTATGATGGCGGTCGGTCCTGTGGTGGCCACAGCTGATTTTTTAAATTAAATTGGTTTTCGTTTTAAAAAAAGCTTGGCAAAGTCTTCCCTAATGAGAGCTTACATCCAGTTGGATAGCAACAGAAGAAGAAAAAAATGTTTTAATGTGAAAAACCGATTTGGTTACCGTTTATTAAAGAGAAATTATGAATATTGAAACTATATAAAAAGTGATTGAAGTATTTTAGTGTTGAAGTGAAAATCAAAAATATGTGTCGAAAATATATTTAAATTAACTTACCTTGCTGATCATCTTGTAATACTTTTTCAATAGCTATTTTAATATTATCTTTTGGACTTAATTGTAAACTTTTGGATTGAAATATATTTGCATTCATGTCAAATAAAAATGATTCACCAGCTGCTTGTCGACGAATCAATTCCGAATATAATATTAAACTTGTGCACCATTCTTTATGCGACTTCTTTAGATGATCTGATTCGTCTCGACAGTACCAAACCTTAAATTTAAGGTAATATAAGTTTTAAAATAAATAATAAAGTTAAATCGAACCGCCCGGTATTTCGAACCATAGATAAATATACAAACAAGCACATATAAGCATTTATTACTACAGTCTGTTTCAAACGCTTAGGCGGAACTAGATTTTGCAATTTAGTTACTTTCATCGCTTAAATCGTGCTTTTCGGCCGTTTTATTTAAGCTTTGTAAATCATACTTACAATAAATATTTTTTGGTTAAGGTTAATATCATTTTAAAATGTCATTTTCTTTATATTTTGATTTTTTGTGTCATTCTTAATACAAATTTCCCATTTATTTATTTTTCTGTCATTAAAATATATAAAATAAATAATTTAATTTTCACATAGGTCATTCGTTTCCATGGTTTCATTGTTGTAATTTTAAATTTTGACATACCAGCGTAAAAAATGAAATAACCCAAGCAAGGTCCCTTGTCGTGACAACCTAAAAGAACGAAATTCCCATTTAGTTCCGCCTAAGCGTTTGAAACAGACTGTACGTCTATTTACAATCTGTCACACATATGTCATGTTATGGTTTCCAACGTAACATATTACAAAGATCTGATCCTTACACGGCCGTCCTGATCTTGCCGCGTCCTCGCGGCATCATCTAACTTTAACTGCAAACATAGGCGCCCGCAGAAATTATTCTAGGGGGGAGGGGCAAGACCAAAACATAGATATAGATGTCATATTCGAACAATGCTTGATAAAAGTTATTTTATTACGTATTCTGTGGTAACCGGACCTTATACTAAATTCCTATGTAATCTGCTCATAAATATGAGAGTTATGGACATATTTCAAATTTGGGGTTCTCCTGATGCCCTATTTCTGCATATTTTCCATTTTGGTGCACCTACATTCAAATATTTTCACACGTCTGTACCAAATCTCAGCGATATCAGTCCATAAATAAGCAAGTTATAGCCCTGACCCACTTTTTGGCATATTTTTTGAATTTTCAACATCTTTCTGTGTCATAGGATTAATTTTGAGTTCTCACACCGAATTCCAACGAAATCAACTCATAAATAAGCGAGTTATGGGGATTTTTCAACTTTGCGGGCCTTCTGAGGCCCCCGTGCTTCATATATCCCGATTTCGTGTACCTACGCTTAAAGATTACCTAATTTCACACCACTGTGCAAAATCTCAACGATATCGGTCCATAAATGAACGAGTTATAGTCGTGCTCTACTTTCGGCCGAAACTGGAGCAGAATTTTTTGTCAAAGTCTGAATTTGGCACTTTTAAAGACACAAACAAAATCAGTTTGATGTCCTGATTCCAGAAGTGTAATTTTTTTGGAAATCGGTTCATAAATAAAGAAGTTATAGCCATTTGAACTAGTTTTCACTTAATCTGGTCTAATTCTCAGTCTTAATCCGCGACTAGTTCTCAGATTAAATTTAAGGAATTAGATCACCCACTTAATTAATGAGTTCGCATACGTCATTTTATCCTATTAATTGGTATTAAAACCGAATTTTTCATCGTTAATATTCGTATTTATTCGTCAGTTGCATTAATTCCAAAATTTAAAACTGGAGGCAGTAGGAGTCAAAGAAATTTAGGAATTATTTTTTCGTCTACGAAGGTCAGAGGTGCAAGTTAATTAGTTTTCAATATATTAATTGGGGGCAGCAGGTGTCAACAAAAATAATGTTTTGTTACTGAAGGTCAAAATGCTATCAGATTAATAAGTGATACGTAAAAAGAGTTATTTGAGATTTGAGTTGTTTAAATATCCAATTTCTGCCAAAACTGGAGCAGAATTTTAAAAAATTTTCAACATTCATCTGCAACAAAACTTATTTTAAACCAAAACCAGTGTCGAATTAAGATTTTTATTGTCATTAAGTTGAAACAGCAAGTGTTAACATATCTTAAACAATGACAAAGCAGAGTGCATAGAATGAGCTTCTAAAAAAATTGAAGTGAGAAAACTAAACGAAGTGATGAACAAAAAATTGATGTGAAGTGTGAATTTTCACACATTGCAGGGTTTTGCAGGTATATAATAAGTGAAGGCGGCATGCTGATTGTGTAGGACAAATTTTGCTTTGTAGTAACCACGGCAAAATGAACGATCTTTTTAAAATAATTTATCGTCTGTTAATCTCAGAGCTTTAAAAACAAATTTTATGTTAAAATATTTTTTTGTTAATTTTAATTCGAATACCTAATATCATTATTTACGTTTCTAAATAAGTGCAGTATTTTTTTTATATAACAAGGTTCATTAAGATTTTGAAAATTGCGCCTATGGCTTTCATTGGTTGTCTTAAATCATACGCTCCGCCCCTCTGGTTTCGTATAAATGACTAATAGAATGAAAATATAATTCCAATTGGTTATTAAATTTACGCTCTTGAAAATTAAATTCAAAATTTGCTAAAATATAACTAGAATTTTAACAAATTAATTTAAACAAAATAAAAATTAAACTAAAACAAAAAAAAAATTGACTCCACAAGCTGGGAACGAACCTGCGTCGTGTATAACAAATCTGTATAGTTGGCGCGCAACATAGCCTCTAGACCACCACACGCTTAACAACTCAGTGTGTTATATGAGTATAAGCTATATGCATCGTCAACCAAAAAACACAAAAAATGCGTTATTTTCCGAAAACATAATCTGATCAAAAATTCCTGTTGTACTATTCCGGTTCACACCAATGTACATTACTTAGAATTTTTTCAGATTTTTAGTTTAAACCATCTGAGCTACAGGGTGTGGGACAAAAATTTTTTTGCACAATTTTGGCAAAAATAGCGTCAAAATAATTTATTTTTCAAAAATAAAATTTTGATCGTTAATCCACGTACTAAGGGCTTTAATTTGATACTCTACTCAGAATTTAAAAAAAAATTTTTTTTTTCGATGAGCACATATTTGTTTATATTTTTAGGGGGATATGTTTTTTAAATGTTTTAGTATTTTTCCTATGTGCGGGTCAAAGAGTTGTATAAGCATGCCAAATTTCAACTCTCTAGGTTTAGCCGTTTGGCTACAATTTTTACCGAACAGACAGACAGACAGACAGACAGACAGACAGACAGACAGACAGACAGACAGACAGACAGACAGACAGACAGACAGACAGACAGACAGACGACAAAATGACGGTATAAGGGTTTTTTGGTCATACCTACAAAACCCTAAAAAAGAAAAAAGTGAACTTCGGGGGCCGTAAGTCCAGGTCTATTTGGCTTAAACGGAAATCTACATATTACAACTGGTACCACTTTTCTACCTTCATTTTATAAGGTTTGTATGTTTTTTAATGTTTTCTTCCAATAATGTACTTTAAAAAAATACTGTCCCACACCTTAGCCTAAAAGGGGTAAACTAACAATCTGAAAAGATTCTAAGTAATGCTCACTGATCTGAACCAGAAACGTACGAAAGAAATTTTTGATTAGATTAATAGCCAAGCTATTAAGAAACAATATTTTTCACAAAACTTGTAATGCAAATTAAGTAATATACAACAACTTAGACAATTATTGCATTTTGAAAAAATTTATATGCTTAACTCTAAAGGAATATAAGGATGCGTACATAGGCGCCCGCAGAAATTATTCTGGGGGGGGGGGGGGGGTCAAGACGTTGTGTAGATTATTAGCTTATGCCGAACGCACCTCATATAACATAATTAATGTACTGACCTGATGACATTTTTTACAGTCTGTTAATTTATTAATATTTGTTTCGTAACAGGAGCAATGTTTTGGGAAGAGTAGGAGGTCCCTTTCATGTGAAAGTAGAGGTCTTTTCAATAACCGCGCCACCTTTACTGTGACATTTATCCTGGCTGCTCTCCATTCTTCTCCATCCAGGATATGTGCGCCGTATAGGGACCCTAAAACAATATAAATTTAAATAAAAATAGTTGATTTGAAACATGAATTTTCACACATTTCAGGGTTTTGTAGGTATTTAATAACTGTAAGAAACAGGGACGTAGGCAGGATTTCAGCTTGGGGGGGGGGGGGGGGCAAAAATAACAAAATATTCTAAATTGGTCGGTACGACCTTAATTACATGGCTTGGGTAGAAAATAACAGCGTTCTAGGCCAGGGTTCGGCAACCTTTCAGTGACAAAGAGCCAAATCTATATTGGAAAAAAAAACACAATAACATGGAAGATCCGCTAAAAAATATATGCTATATTTAAGAAAAAAACGTAAAAATTGTTTATTTGTTTTAAAATAATCAAGTATTACAATAAATTAATATTTACGTATACATTTAGTTAGCATCATGCCAGCATATTACAATATAATTTTTTAATGGGACGATTGCTCCTGTATAGTGTTCTATAAGACTTCAATATTTGGTGAATATTCAGTAACCTTTAACTTAAGGCAGCACTCTAGTTTCAGGTCAGTAAGATTACTTCTTAACTGACTCTTTATTAATTTCATATGTGAAAAGATTTGCTTACAGTAAAATGTGAATCCGAAAATTGTCACTAGCCCAAAAGCATAATTTTTTAAAAGATTGAAAGATTCTGGAAGGCGGTTCCAAGCTTCGAAAAGAACTTTACATTTTGAAGATTGCGAATTTCGGTCCACGTATGCTGGGAAGATAAAATTCATTTTTTTATTTCTAAATTTTCCAGTTCATAATTAAGTTTTAAAAATATATAATTCCATAAACCTTTGGATTTCAAATCCACTAATTGAAGGTGATTGTAATTGCTACATATCTACTTCAATAGGTTATGTCAAAAAAGCTAGTGTAGCTTTATATTTTCTAAACTCTTTAAATCTATCTCGAAAAGCTTCTTCATGTTAACAATAGTTTGTGCAAAAAAAAATTGCATTAATAACATGTTTTTGTAAATTAATAAAATGTAAAAATGTTTTTGCACATAAATCATTCACAAATACAGATAACTTTTTTTCGAAACAAATAACTTCTTCTAAAAGGGAATATGCAGTAACTCGGGGAATTACCGGGCGTTAATTGCACCGTAAAATATTCTGAAAAATACAAAAACCTGTATAGTACAGGCAGAAAGTTGAAAATTAAAAAATAGATTATATTAAAATAAAAACCAGCCAATTTTCAAAGAGCCACAAAATTTTCTAAAAGAGCCGCAGGTTGCCGACCCCTGTTCTAGGTCTTTTGTAGTATATTAAATAATAAAAGTCCGGTAAATTTATAAATTTTCTAACAACTTCTAACTTCTAACAACCTAAATTATATTTTATATAAGGTAAACTAACCATGATTTAAACTATCCTTTGGGGGGGGGCGAATGCCCCCTATGCCCCCCCCCTGGCTACGTCCCTGACAGTAACCCCTCCCCTCTATAAGCTCCAATCCCGAATTTTGAACTAAAAAATATAAAAATATGGCCACCTTAGTTATGAAGGCTTTTTAGTCATACCTAAAAAATCCTAAAAAGTAAACATCCGGTACAAATATATTTTTTTGAATCCGTACCAAATCTTAAAGACTGATAACTTTTAATGTATATTTTTTCTTTCGTATTTAATATGTCAGTACTAAAAATTTACTGCATATATGATTTTTACAAGCTGTACAGCTGACAGTTATATGAAAAAGAACAAAAATAGAAAGAGGAATTCCGGTTTATTAGCCTAAAATGATTAACGTATTTAATATAAGCATATGGTACTGGTCCAAAAATTATCTCTACTTCGTCTACTACGTTAACAGGTTCTACTTTAAATGTATTTTAGTTTCTTACAATAAAATTCAGACGGCACGTGTAAGTATTTTTAGGATTTCCATTATTTAATCTTCGCGCATTCGAGAGAAATAGTCTAATCAATGAATGAAAAAAATTTGATGTGAAGTGTGAATATTCACACATTTCAGAGTTTCGCAGGTATATAATAAGTGAAGGCGGCATGCTGAGTGTGTAGGACAAATTTTACTTTGTAGTAATCACGGCAAAATGAACGATATTTTTAAAATCATTTATCGTCTGTTAATCATATAATAAGACTGGTTATTAAATTTACGCTCTTAAAAATTAAATGCAACATTTGTCAAAATATAACTAGAATTTTGACAAAATAATTTCAACATAATAAAAATGCAAAAAAAAAACAGAAAAAAATAAAATTCACTCCGTACTCGAAACCCTTCGCGTCCAGCGAATTTTAGCTTACGACACCAGTGCTCTAACCACTACGCTATCGTACGCCTTCCATGTGGGTGTCTTACATTGGTATAATTTTTGTACTTTGTGAACCAAAAACCACAAAAAATGCGTTATTTTCCGAAAACATAATCTGGGCTACAGGTGTAGGACAATTTTTTTTTTGCACAATTTTGGCAAAAATCGCATCAAAATAATTTATTTTGCAAAAATAAAAATTTGATCGTTAATTCACGTACTAAGGGCTTTCATTTGATACCCTACTCAGAATTTAAAAAAAATATTTTGTTTTCGATGAGCACATTTTTGTTTATATTTTTAGGGGGATATGTTTTTTAGATGTTTTAGTATTTTTCCTATGTGCGGGTCAAAGAGTTGTATAAGCATGCCAAATTTTGAGATGAGGATTATGAAAAAAATATTCATATATAATTCATGCTTTCCTAGTTTTTGAGTTAGAGCTGATTTAGGTCAGTTTTTTGCCTATAACTCCAAAACTTTTGCCCAAACTTCAAAATGGATCAAATTTTCTTGATCTCTGACCAAAAATGCATATTTGTACCAATTTTCAATAAAATTGGAGACAAAAAATTTTTGTTTCAAAATCACGATTTTCTTAAGGGGTACCCCTTACGATTTTTTCGATTTTTGGCCATTTTCAAGGATTTTGGATTACTGCCCCTACAAAACTTAATAATATGTTTATTTAAACCCAATTTTTTTCTTAGACTAAACATTGTAGTAGAATTTTAAAATTTCAAGCCGCATATTTATATCCCTAACCATTTTTTTGTTAGCAATTTTCAAAATTTTCAAAAAAAAATTAAAAAAGTGAAAAAACTTCAAAAAAAAAAATTTGTTTCAAAATCTGATTACAAGTAAATTAGGAGCTCAAGATTTCAAAAATTTCAACTGCAGGTCTTTATTGCATTTCGTTTTTGAGATATATCCATGCGAAGATGAATATTTCCATAAATCACGCCATATTAAAATTTGTCATAATTTTAAAATACGCAAAACGAGTAAGGCCTCAAATTTTTTCTAAACTTAATAAACCACGAGGAATCCAAAAATTCTAGCCAAAATCGATATGATCACAATACCCTTATATATGTTGGCGGTCGGTAAAAAGAGGTGTCTATTGAAGGGGCCTAAAAATTTGAGTAGCACAGGGCCTTGCGTTATGTAAATCCGGCCCTGGTGACGTATAAAGGTTTTTTAGTGGTCATACCTACAAAACCCTAGAAAGAAGAAGAAAAGAAACAGTTAAACCCCACCCAAAAGATATAAATTGTTATTCTAATTTATAACAAATGTAGGAGAGACAGTTAAATGGCACATGAAAATAAATCAACTGTAAATTATAAAATCAAAGTGCTTTCAAACTTTTAAAATAATTATACACAAACACATTACCTTTATTTTTTATTAAAATCCTTCTGAAAACAACACATAACTCTTGGTGATTTTGCCAGTTATTTGCCATGTGCGATAAACAGCAGTATCCTATCAAGCTGCATTCCGTACAAAAAAATAATGCTGTTTTCCAGCAAACAGCACAGAATCCTGGCAAAGTAACAATATTTTTATTTAATGTACTTTCACTTTTAAAACTATCATCATTTGTGTTAATAACACCATTTTTTGGTGACATTATTATTGATATATTGGTTATCAGTTACTGAAGCTACTAAAGAAGCACATCTAATAGCAAAAATAGATCGCTGTTTGCAAAAAAATGATAGCTATTCTCCAATGTATTTATAAATCGTTGTTCATTTGTCCCCCACTCCTAAGTCTACATTAATATCACTAACGAGTTGGCTATAAATTTTATTTTGAAAAAATTATGTGGGTGATTTTAGACATATTTTTAGTTTTTAATACGTTAATTCATGGCAGTTTCACATAAATAATTTGTTGAGTAATTTAACAAGATTTTCATAAGATTTTATCGTGAATATTTCAAATAAATGAAATTTATACATAAATTTAAGAGAACATAATTTTATTTTTTAATTTATTTGATGTTTTTACTAATTTTTTATTTTTTTATGATTTAATGAAATTTTTTAAAAAATATTTTGTTACACTCGTCGGCAAAAAATCTTAGGATTATACTTAAAGACTGTTCAAAAAGTATTTAATAGTTTAAATAGCAAGCTATAAGTATTGGGAGGTAATACGATGTTAATATAAAAGGTCTGCATAAACAATGTTTTTTTCACTTCGTTGTTTTTTGATCATTTTGCCTAGGATAGGGAAATAAATTTATTATCTCAGCGCTACGGTGGTAAGGTTGTCAACAGGTCTCTTTTAAAAAGAACATGTTTTCTTTTTCAACAAAATATTTACATGATTAAATATTTAAATATTACAAATTTAAATATTAAGGCCCGGTCTTTCCACCTTCAGTTAAAGTTCCAGGTAACTATCTGACAGATAAGGTTATTTGTAACTTCATCTGCTGAATAAATGTCAATACCAGTCAGTGAATCCAATACGTCAGTCTCATTATCGGTTAGATAACTATCCGATTGAGAAGTGACATTACCGTTGGCGGCGCTGTAATTCATGACAAAATGGCTGAATTGTCTAGTATTCAGCTGTCAATATGCCAACAGGGAACAAGTTAATTTAAGCACAGTACATTTTTATTTTATGAAAATGTATCTATCGACGTTCTAACAAAAAATCAACACTAGAAAATATGTTTTAATTTCAAACAGTACTACACTCGCGTAGTACAATATTTGACCACCAGACTGCGTATCCGAGCGTGTCAGTTCTCAATAGATACATTTGTATAGAAAGAAGGGATGACATTTACTCAGCAGATGAAGTTACAAATAACCTTATCTGTCAGATAGTTACCTGGAACTTTATCTGAAGTTTTTGTTCTTAACAGTTGACAACCCTATACGGGGGTCAATTTTTAAATAGGCTAGAGCAGCGGTTCCCAAACTTTTTTGACCGCGACCCGGTACGAGGTTTTAAACTTTTTCGCGACCCACCTTATGAAAAAAAAAAAAACATTTATTTACAAAACAAATTTTATTTTAAAGCAGTAGCTTTATAGTAATAAATAGTAATAAAGAATATAGTATAGTAATAAAGAGTATAGTATAGCAATAAAGAATATAGTATAGTAATAAAGAGCACAAATACACACTATTCTAGTGATTAACTGACGTAAAAAAAAATAATAAGTACAAAAAAATCTTTTTTGTGTTTTTACAATTTTTTTCCCGACCCGGCAAAATTTTTATGCGACCCGGTCCGGGTCGCGACTCACACTTTGGGAAACGCTGGGCTAGAGGATATTTTTTTGGACTTGCTGTTTAAATTTCTGGACACCTATTTGTTGATAAAACGGCAAAACAGATTCATAAAATATTGTAAAAAATACTTATTCCTACAATTTTAGTTTGACAGCTGTGTAAACACAATACAACCAAATTTTGAACATCCTCCAAGTTAAAAATAGACCACCGTAGCGCTGGGATCTTAAATTCATTTCTCTCAGCGATTATTTTGACAGACAAAAAAAATTTTTTTATAGATTTAAAAATGCAAAATTATTAATTTCGAGAAATTTAAAAGTTAAATTTTTGATAAAATTATTTCTAAATTTCATTTCATATAATATTACCACATTTTTATTATTGTGCGACTGTTTTGTATTTAAGTAACGAGACTGACCTTAATAGATTACAAAAATTACAAAATCGAGCAATGCGAATTATACTGCATTGTAACAGACGTACTAAAATAGATGCTATGTTAACAACATTGAACTGGTTAAATATTAAAGATCTAATTGAATACCAAACTCTTGTTTTTTTACACAAAATTAAATTGGGCTTGATGCCATCATATTTTGAAAATATTTTAACTGAGTGCAATGTAATTCATAACTATAACACTCGTAATAAGAACAACTTTTATATTGAATGTAAAAAGAAAAATGTAGCATATAATTCGATATTTATTAAAGGTATAATAAAATACAACGAACTGGACAGTGATATTAAGCACAGTATGAATATTGCACTATTTAAAAGAAAAATTAAATTTATGTATATGTAGATTACTTTTTTTCTCTCTATTTTTTGTACAATAATATTGTATTATTTTGTAAATATTAACATTTATTTTTTATAGAACATTTGTACAATTAGATTTATTGTTTGAAATTGTAATTACTAGCATTTAGCTAAATAAATATATTATTATTATTATTAATTTGTCTAAACCCTTTTCAACTAAATCCCTGCTTAATACAAATCTTCAAAATTTTCGATTATTTAATTTACAACTCAATTTAATTTACACTTATTTACTGTCGACCAAGTTCAACCATAGGAGAAACCTTTTAAGATCGCAGCGCCATATGTGGCAAAAGCTGAAACACTCGAGAGTGACAGTAAACTGCCACGTTGTTTACATGTTGAAAATGAACACGAGTTGTATTTTTTTTTGTGTGCATTTTACCGACCGCCAACGTATATAAGGGAGGTATTGTGATCATACCGATTTTGACATTTCGATGGATCTCCACGAATTGAGGTCCCTCAACCCTGAGGTGTCTCACAATGGGTTGACCAGTGTACTCCCCTGACCTCAACCCGATAGAACATTATCCCAAAAAACATTGTACTAGAAGATTACCTGATACCCTTTTCACACTAGAACTTTAAGATCGGATGTTAAAGTGAATGTATCTTTAAACGCTAATGTGAAACCGTATGGCCTCGTCTAAATACAAGCGATGTTTAAGACAGAGATCTGCGTCTTAAACATCGTCCGCATTGCCAACTTAATTTCTATTATAAAAAAATACTCCTTGAATTTGTGCTGTCAACATTTTATATTATCATAAACAAGAATACTGTATTATATCGACGTTATAAGAAGTTTATACTTATTGTTATAATAAAATTATTTATTTTAATAATGTGTTTAATAAAATACAGAGCTACAATAATTGAGATAAAATGTATCGACTTACATGTTAATACAGGTGTCATATATTCTTTATTGTAGAATGAAATGAAATATCCATATTTGTCTATAATAATTCAAAATGTGCGTCTGCGCAGACAGTTCAAACCTGGTAATTTCATGACGGTAACTTGAGGACAAAATTACTGTAGCTGATGACAGCACCAGAGATTTAAACATCAAGTGTGAAAGCATACCGATGTTGAACATTGGTGAACTTTAAGTTCACTCGTCTTAAAGTTCTAGTGTGAAAAGGGTATGAGAGATATCAACCATAGTACACAACAAGGAAAATAATTAGATTTTTATGTATGTTCCTTTAAATTTGCCATTGTGTATAATGGTTTGGCCAGGTTCAAGAAAAATACAGTTTTTTTCAGGCTTTCGGTTGTGGTTGAGGTATCTGGTGGTTGCTTTTAAACCTTCTTAGCTGAGTCCAAATCAGCTACAGATCATCTAATAGTGAATAAAAAGAAATAAAAATGCATATTTATCACAATAAAAGAACATATTTAAATTTATTTAAAAATTCAAAATACAAACTAAATAATATAAAATAAATTAATTATTACTAGAGTGTAATTTTTCTATTGATACAGATAATTGTTCTAGACGTTGTACTAGTTGAGCCATTGTAGAGTTAGAATGATGGAGGCCTTCTGATTGGTCAGCACTGCCTATTGTAGCACCTAGATCAAAGTGTAATTTAGCTAATTTTTCTTGCTGCTCCCTTATATCAGTCATTTGTTCCATACTGCACCCTTTTCCTAAAACAGTAATTAAAATATTACAAATACTATTCTTTCAACTCTCTATCGGGTCTATTCTCTAAGCAAAACGTTAAAATATTAACGTCAAAAACTGACTTTCGGGTCTATTCTCTAAGCATGATGTTAAAATCTTAGCGTCAGAAACTGACGTTAATTTTTTTAACACCATTTTTAACCTAAATGCTATTCGCTAAACATATATGTGTTAAAATTATAGCGCGGCGGCGTTAAAATAGCCAGTTAACGTTCTACAATAACCGCCTACCGAAACGGTGGCTTTAAAAGTTAACGCTAGTGTTTAGTTTGCAAAAATGGCTGATCCTATTTAAGTAAATGTCATGTTATTTAAAAAAATGAATAAAACACAAGACGGTAGGAATAATAATCAACTTTCAATTACTTTTTAAAGTGAATTCTTTACAGTAGACGCTTCATAATTTTTGTTATACAAGTAACCCAGACGCAAGTGTATAGAAAGGAAGTAAATGGAGTATTGGAGAGCAGTTTTGGTTTTTGTTGAGACACAGAACTTAAAATTATAATTCTCTGAAAGCTACAAAACTTCACTTATGCCTCCGCCGTGTTTCAAAATATCGCAGTACATTTTAATGGTGTATTATTTGAAGAAAAAATTGATGAGATTGATAATGATGATCACAACAGTGTTATTCCAGGGTAGAAATAGCGTAATAAATCAAATTTAATAATTAATATCACCGAACACCTTTTTAAAAATAGAATGAACATATAATTCACATATTATTAAAAAATTAGATAAACTGTTATAATACAATGTAGTATATAAATTGACTAAACAAAAGTTGAATAAAGTTATATTTTTATTTAATACACTGTGGAAACCAGTTATAATGAGTATCACAGGACCAAACATTTCTGTTCCATTTTTAAAATAAATTTCGCCACTGAATATTTAATTCAACACCGAAATATTAGCTTAAGATTCTCTTGGCATTTGACTAAATAAATACTCCTGTTAAAATTCAACGTAACAGCGCATGCGCGTGCAGTTAATATTAGCCTCTCTACAGGGTGAGTTAGCGCCTCGCGTTAACAAATATTGTATTAACGCTTACCTTAAAAATATTAACCTGACGCTAATTTTAACGCATTTCTTACAGAATACACCCGGTTGTAGATTAGTAATGAACATAGCTGATACTAAATTGCCGCACAATATCGTCTACCTCCGCTAGCAACTTCAGACTGACTGACAACGTTGGCAAATGATCAGAGAAGGCATTTGTCGGTAAAACGATTGCGGGGAATGCCATGCGCGGATAGGATGCGTAAACGGTCCTTATTTAAAAAATAACCCGTGTATATTGAAATCAATGATAAAAACTGCTGTCCTTAAATCAAACCAGGTTATTCCACAATGCTCTGATGAACTGTTTGATGAAAAATTTGATGAACTGATGAATTTTGTCGTAAGTTAAACAAGTGCAAATAGTGACTTACCGAA
Source organism: Liopterus haemorrhoidalis (assembly GCA_963971575.1). Classification (NCBI taxonomy): domain Eukaryota; kingdom Metazoa; phylum Arthropoda; class Insecta; order Coleoptera; family Dytiscidae; genus Liopterus; species Liopterus haemorrhoidalis. Next base: position 10,216,634 of record OZ020623.1, read on the forward strand.
AGCTCGCAGTTTTCCGGAATGGAAATCATCCAGCAGTCCTATGAGCGCCCTCTCCATGTGTCGTACGTCAGGAACTTCAGAAAGAAAGCAGTGATGCTGAACTTTGCTCTCAGCTACATTATACCAGTACATACACCAAGCAAAAAAACAACCAAACAAAAAGAAAAATAAATTAAAAAACAACTTAAAATCTAATACTAATATTAAAAGAAAATAATGTTATATCTACAAACTGTGACCTATTAAAGCAAAACAAAACTTTTTCACTATAAAAAAATATAATAATAATAATAATAATAAATACATAATGATGACTATGGTCTATTTCAAAGTAGAAAAAAGTAGATAGCGCTGCGAAACGAGTACGATTTACACTGATCAAATACAGTATAGCGGGAAATTTAAAATAAGTTACATCTAGGGCATGGGCTTAGCAACTGGGTTAGCAAATGATTTTATTTTAAATATAAAAAAGGTTAGTAAGATATTGAAATAAACAAGGCAGATAATACACTTACGTTATTTATACGACATAAATTCAGTTTAATGGGAAATTCGAAAAAGTTAAAAAAATATAAATTTTAAAAATTATGTTACTATATATGTATAAAATGAGAGATTTGGCTAAAACAGTTTAAATAAAGCAATAAAACAAACAATATATTTTCAGAGCTAAAGTTTCTTATTTAAATAATTATTGTAAATAAAAATTAAAAATATATGTATATATGAAGGTCTAAAAATTATATCAATAACTTCTTCATTGAGCACAATCAACTGGGCTGTCTTTTGGCCCCACATTAGTCCTCTCTCTTGATCTGTTAATTATCAAGTGTCAAAAAATATTTATATGTCAGATAACCTAAAAAATATATAACTGCGTAAAAACAAATTACATGGAGAACTTTCTCCATAAAATCTACGCCAAGAATATAAATAAAAGTCTAAATATGTAAATAATAACAAAATATATAAGAAAAATTAAATAATATAAATAATATTATCTGTCTCATTTTGTAATACGGAACTAACAGTGAAAGTTCATTTTTTATGTTGTATATTGACAATACATTTATAATATTATCATAGTATTGGTTCACACGGATACGCCAAAGTCTGTTTACACCAGAACAGTCACCAAAGTAACCAGATCTAGTTTCGTATTACAAATAGAGACAGATTATATATATTTCCAATGTACGACACTGAACATCTGTCAACTTGGACTAAAAACAATATTTTTACAGTGTAATAGGGATGACGATCTAAACCAATCCGAAGCAAGGACAAACAGCTCCTATCTTCTTACACACATTTTTCTACTTTGAAATAGACCGTAAATAGATTATCCAAGTACTTAAAGCTAAATAAATATTTCAAAATGTTCAAAAATATCATTTACTAGAAACAGAAACATAATAGATTTTAATCATAATATTAATGCAGATGTCATCTCTAATGTTACTTTTGTTAAAGATCTGGGAATAACATTTGATCAGAAATTAATATTTGATATACATATTGACAACATTATTAAAAAAAGCTTATAAAATGTTGGGGTTTGTTACCAGAATTTCTAAAAATTTTAAATCCCATAATACACTGATTTCTCTCCATTTTTCTTTTATATTCGCGACTGCAAATAACAGTGAGACATCTGGTGGTGACTGGCTAAATTAAACAGAAGCGTATATTTGGATAATATTTGTAACGTGTTGTGCTGCAGTTTATGTGAATTAAGAAGTATTTTAAAATATAGTGACTTAAATACAGTGCTTTTTTACCGAAATATTGTTTGAACAGATAAATATTAAGAAAAAACTTCTGACATATACGCTTCTCGTTCGCCTCAGCTGTTGTATGCAGCGCCGCCAACGTTAGTTTCAGTCGCGAATAGCAACGATAGCGCTCCGCGGCTCAAAAAGTTTCAGAAACTCTGCTCTAGACTAACTCAGAGTGCTTTGTTCTACAATCTACTAGCTATAACAAAAAACAAAAAATCTAAAAATCTTTTCTATCTTGACACTATAATCTAAAATAAAGTGATTAATTTTTATAAATATTATAATTTCTTTTACCTTTATGAACATTGCGTGGCCTTGCAGTCGCTGTTCTAGGAGGATCTCTCCCAACTTTTGTTTTTTCATTAACATAAGTTAATTTAGCTGTGCTTGTTCCTATATTATTGTTACCTAAAATACCAAAAATGCAAAGACGCAAATTTCATATATTTCTCGATTTCACAGGTATTTAATAAGTGAAATGACAATTAAATTAGCAGTAAAATTAATGATTTAAAAAAAAATTGTTTATTAATCTATGCTTCAAGATTCTTCATTTGATGCCCTACATTAGCGAAGGCGAACCTTTTTTCCTAAAACGGTAAAAATTTAATTTGAAATTTTTTAGATTCAAATCGCGGGTCGCATATATAATGCGTAAATAATATCAGCCGCTTTAAGGAGTAAATATTTGTGGGGAATCTCCTGCTAATCTCGTTAACTCTACCTGAGCTAGCGACCTTGTGTTTGACGTGTATAATACCGGTATAAAACAGGTAATAGATGAATTCCATCTCGCTATTATTATCATATTTGTCGATTTCCGTATTGTATTTTTAAAATATATATGTATTTTTAGGGTTTTGTAGGTATGACCAAAAAACCCTTATACCGTTATTTTGTCTGTCTGTTCGGTAAAAATTGTAGCGAAACGGCTAAACCTAGAGAGTTGAAATTTGGCATGCTTATACAACTCTTTGACTCGCATATAGGAAAAATACTAAAACCTCTAAAAAACATATCCCTCTAAAAATATAAACAAATATGTGCTCGAAAAAAAAAAAAATATGTTGTTAAATTCTGGGTAGGGTATCGAATGAAATCCCTTAGTACATGGATTAACGACCAAAATTTTATTTTTGCAAAATAAATTATTTTGTTGCGATTTTTACCAAAATTGTGCAAAAAAAAAATTTCCCACACCCTGTAGACCAGATGGTTTAAACTAAAAATCTGAAAAAATTCTAAGTAACGTACATTTTTTGTTTTTTTTTTTTCATTTTTATTTTGTTTAAATTATTTTATCTGGTTATATTTTGGCAAATGTTGCATTTAATTTTTAAGAGCGTAAATTTAATAACCAGTTGGAATTGTTGGAACTATATTTTCATTCTATGTGTCATATATATGAAACCAGAGGGGCGGAACATATGACTTAAAACAACCAATAGAAGCCATAGGCACAATTTTCAAAATCTGAATGAACCTTGTTATATATAAAAATACTGCACATATTTAGAAACCTAAATAATGGTATTAGGTATTCGTATTAAAATTAACAAAAAAATATTTTAACATAATAGTTATTAAAGCTCTTAGATTAACAGACGATAAATTATTTAAAAAATATCGTTCATTTTGCCGTGATTACTACAAAGCAAAATTTGTCCTACACACTCAGCATACCGCCTTCACTTATTATATACCTGCGAAACCCTGCAATTGTGAAAATTCACACTTCACATCAATTTTTTTTAACAAAATGCCTGTAAAAAATTACCTATTCCTAAAAATCCTCGTCCAACTGATCGATTCATGGAACTTTGACTAGTTTCACCACTTGATGAAATCTACAGAACGAAAATATAATTAGTATAATATTGTTTTTACATTAGTTTTCTTTCAAATCATTTTTTAGCTGAAGATATAGACCTAGTTGTCTCGTTCTTTTATACAGCTTTTTTGTTCTACAATAAATATGATAATAGATTTTATAAATATTTTCAAATTTATTCTGTGTAAAACCACAGTGATCGTAAACATGTCTGTAAGCATCGTAAGATCGAAACGCTTAAAATGCAATTCTGCACAATTTGTATCTTGCAGATTCTCGTAATTCCTTACAGTTTCTCATAAATATTTACAGGAATCAATCACTTGAATGTAAAGTGATCGTAGGATCTGACAAATTATCGATAAAAATAGTGATTTAATAATGTTTTAAAAATGAAGAAAATCATTTCATTCTAAAAATCACTGGATGGGTCAGCAATTTAAAAAAAATTATTTGTAGGGACAGAAATTAAAAAAATTACTTGAGGCAGATAGGGCGCAGACAAAATTACCAATACAGCTACGATAAATTAAATATACATAACGAATAGTGCACTCTTATGGAGTATTAACTGAATTCAATATAATTTAAAATAAAATTACATACCTTGACACTTCTTCCTGGTGAAGTAACCTTTTCGTCTCTAGACACCGTATAACTTTCTTGTGCAGTATCATCTCCTTCACCTTCTACATCACTGGATACAAGTTGTTGCAATTCACAGGCTTCACCGCGACTTTCCATTATAGTTTATTAATAATGTATCACTAAACTTATATCAAATGTTTACATATAATAATTTTTGTGGTTAATGTACTGAATGTATTACATTTCCATATATTTATAGTACAAGCACACATACTTAAGTGATAGAAACAGATAAATTTTAATCTAGAGTAAATGTTTTTCTGCTATCTGTCAAGTTGACAGATAGATTTGTAAAGCATGTGAAATGTTGTAGACGAAGTAACAAGTTGAATCTGTGTCAAATGTTAACCATATATGAATAAGTTAAATTAATTTACGGATTTTAGAAATGTTATCCAATAAACACGGCTTCCATTTTTCATATATTTTTTTATTACTTCGAAGTTGGGAACATTTACCTTCTTAGCTTTAGCACATTTGACACAGATATATATATATATATATATATATATATATATATATATATATATATAATATTAATTTAGACCTTATTAAAGTCACTGTATTATACAAAGTATTGTAAAGTCACTATATTATACAAAGTAGCGCAACGGCGGCCATGCTGGGGCTAAAAATGTTGCCAACACAAATGATGTTCAGTGATTCCAACAATAGGGGAAGTATTTTAAGATCGCAGCGCTATTTCGGCAAACTTGGAACCTTCAAAATAGACATTCGTTACATATAAACAACGTGAATTTTACTTATGGAAAATGTTTACTGGTGGTTTTTGTAATTTTGCTACAATATTAATACTTGTTTTTATGCAATTATATTTTTATGCAAACATTTTTTATAAAAAAAGCGCGACACAATGTCTATTTCTGTAGTTCCTTCAATCCCACCAGATGTCATATCGCTTAGCAATTTTTCCCTATACAAAAATTCGAAACTAGTACTAAATACCAATAATTTTATTTTAAACATTGTAATCACGATTTTATTAATCAAAGATGCACTATAACAAAATTGTGGTACAATTTCAATTTCAAACTATTTATTATTAAAAAATGTTGGTTTAGACTGCTGAGGGAAACTTTTTAAATATTTTTCTGTATATTTTTCTGATTTTGTGAAAAATCTCCACTCAAATCTCTATTTATTTATCATCTTCATGTAATCAAATTTAAAATAGCCCTCATAAAAATTGTCTTTGTTAATTATGTTAAATTTTTTTATCAATTTTCTTTTAAATTAAATGTATAAGATATTGCTGGGCCTGGATATTTCAAAAATTCCAATCGCTGAAAGTACAAATTCTTGTCTTGCGCACATCGGCAACATTTTGTTACGTCCCGGCGTCATTGTGTTATGGCTCCCAACGAAGGAGCACGCATTTTTTTGCGGTGAATATTTTTCCAAAAAGTAATTGGAAACTAGTGCAAAAATAGTGAGTTTTTAACTGAAGATGATAAATAAATAATTTAAAAGGGCACTGAAATAAAAATTTCAATTAAATTATTGAGAAATTTGAGGAAAATGTTGGAGTCCTTGAGCGTCTACTTGTTGCTTGGCTTCGGAAATAAAAAAAATTAGGTGAGTCTTCATTTATTTTAAAATATTACGGCCTTAATATTGAAAATTTAGATTTTTTATAGCATTTTTGGCTATTTTTTATAATATTTCCTTATTATATTTTATTAATTTTTTGCGTCGCATAAATCGAGATCATTAATTGGCACATTCTTGTAGGATTATAGAGATAAGGCACTCAGGTCATTAGTGAAGTTAACATTGTAATATTCAGCTCTATAAATGCAGGTGTTTATTTAATAATTTTAACTTGGAAATTTTAAAGATAAATAATGTATTGGACAAAATTATTGCAACAAATTTTATATATTTTTGTTTTTATTTAGTAAAACCGTGGATATAATATATGTGTTTTTTTAATTTATAATTTATTTCCAGTCTCATTTTCTGGAAGTGATTTTGCCGGAGATTGTACACGATATCGGCAAGTGTCCGGCCGGTTTCCGCCAATATATCGGACGCTCGGACCCAACTTACAATGCAGTTTTCAAAAGGAAGGAGAATTTTCGGTAAGTTTTAAGATTTTTCAATTCAGTATTGTTATTCATTCAATTACAGTAGGAGCTCGGTTATGTGAACTAATATTATTTATGGCTATAAGGAACATTTTAATTTAATTTGATTTAAGAACAACTCCACGTTTCAATATCCAGTACCGCCTTGTAAAATAAATTATTATTATTTTTTAATGTATGGTATTTGTTTCAGGAGTAATTGGGCGTAAATTTCAGCGTCCATTAAGGAGGCTTTTGCTGTCCTCAAGTGGAAACTGTGGAAACCATCTCCATGGTGGCATTCGGTGATAAATAAAAATATTCTTGTCATGGGGTTGCTTTTTCTCTCGTGGAGTTTTGGGTCGCGGATGGAGTTGGTACGGTAGAGGGACAGGTTGAGGTCGCGACCCGGGGCCTCTGGGCCTGGACACCGGTGTTGGACTCGCATGCCGTGAGTCAGATCATACTTTCCCACATTCAGAGCTGGTTCACTAACGTACCTGGGTTCTGGCTATCCATCAACCCTTCGGAGGAGAGCCCTTTTAAGGGATTAACCCGAATAACCGGCATTATCGCCGCCAGCGGAAAGCTTTATTTCTGTCTGGCGCCGGAAGTGTTTGAAACCTACCTCAACCATGTGCGGAACTCCCTCGTTGGGCGGGGGGAGGATTGGAAACATAGTCACCAGCCTCTTTATATGACCAGAGGAAACGGTCGTCCTCATAACCTACTTATCAGCCCTTCCAGTTGGGCCGGAAGCATTCCTTTGTTACAGCATTCCCCGGTTCTTCACACTACCTGTGCGGGTGACCTGGCAAGCTTGTCCGGCCTGGTTCTCTGGGTTCCGGAGTGTTCTGGGTTCTGCGATATCACCGGTCCCCCATCTCACCTCTTGTACCGTGACCACAAACTCCTCGTTTAGAGGCTAAGCAACCTTAAACATGAGAAGAATTACTAATAATTCACCCTCGGTGGGATTTGAATGCACACTACAAAGATTGTTTCCGCAGTCTCTATGACAACGGGAAGAAGTTGTTCCAGTACGGACAGAAGCAGATGTCCGGATTGATGGAGTTCACAGAAAAGAATTCAGCCAAAATTTCCACACGTAATGATGCTGGATAAGAATTCTATACATGTACACCAGAATAAAAGTGTATTAATTCGTAACAAATTTACAAAAGAGCAAATTGAACATCGTATCTTTAGTACCATACATGGATTTAATAATATTAATGCAATATTTCTAATACCAAGAAAAATAGAAATAAAAAATTGCATTTGAAAGATTGAGATTATTTCAAATTTTAACTCAAAATATTTTCAGTTTGTTTTTAAATAAGATTTATCAAACATGGATATTTTTGATTTAATCGGAAAGTAATCAATACTGTCTAATTATTTTGAATTTGTGAAAAAAAAAGTGAACAATAACCATTTTTTTTTTTTTAAATTAAAGAATAGTTTGGAAAAAAATCAATTTTATTTTTTAGAAACTAAATATTAATTAATCAAACATATAGAAATTTAGATACAATATTTATAGCAACGTTGCTATTAGCGTTTTTAAAGTAAATACTTTTTAAAAAAATTTTGAAAACTAGTTAAGAAAATTTTTAGCGTTCAGTAAGGATAGCTATTTGCATTATTTTAGCAATTTAAAATTAGTTTGAAAACTAATCAGTATTTTGGTTTTTGAAATTAAATACCAATTTAGAAACAAATTAATAATATTAAATTTTTTAGAAATTTACTTAGATACAATTTTTAGTGCTCAGCAAAATAGTTATTTGCGCTTTTTTACAAATTTTAAATAAATTGGTAAACTAATCAATATTAATTTTTTTAATAATTTTATATTTGTAAACTAATCAGTATTTTGTTTTTAATGTTTAGATAATTTGGAAACTAATCATTAATAGCTAATCAATTTTTTTAAATTTTAAATTATTTTGAAAACCAATCGATAACTTCCAAACTGTTCGGTTGTGTCCGATTTGCCTGGAAACTGATCTACGATGTCCATTTTTTTTGGAAATTTAATATTAGGAAATAAATGGACAATATAATTATGATGCACTGACACAATTTAAATTATTTCACGGCTTGCAATGTTTCATTTTTAATTGATTTTGTAAATTTTATTTAATTAACTCGAGGTACAGTGGCTCCGTAAGACTGAGATTGGGATTCAGTTCCCGGACACCACTGCGGAACTAACATTCCACACCCCTGTGCACTCAGCCCAGGGGTTGACTCAGCCCTCATTTCATAATTAAAATGAGTGTGCAAAAATAATAGGAGCACTAGTATCGCCAGATCGTTGGGGGATGTATTATTTGTTTATTATTTATTTAATTAATTGATAATTTAATATTTTTATTTAATATTACAATATTGAACACTATAGTAGTTGAATATATATCCTGTGTAGGGCGTAAGGGCCCCATTTACCAGGTTTGGGCCCGCCTGGTAAATGTTTACAACTTACATGGGAAATTATAAAAATAAAATAAATTAATAATGAATATTTGGGGTTGAATATTTGTACGAAAATATAGATGATCTTGAAACATCGTAAAGCAATGAAATTATTTTATTTGGACAGTAAATTAGTTAATAATTTTTTGAATAAATTAAGATTAATTTACAAATTAAATTAATGATATGGAAAAATAAATTATTTTGATAGTAAATTGGTAAATTTTTTGAAAAATAAATTCAAGTTATGATTAGTTCTCAAATGAAATTAAAATATTTTCAAAAATTAAATTAAATAGACAGTAAATTAGTTGATAAATTTTTTGAAAAATAAAAATTCAATATGACTCGTAAATTTTTCGAAAAGTATATTCAAGCTATGATTATTTGATAAATTAATTTTACTTATTTTGTAAAATTAATAATTTGTAAAACACGATATTTAAATGGAATAATACATAAAAGAACAATATTTGTGAATATTTTGAGTTGAAATAATTGAAATGATCTCTCTTATTATTATAAAACATTGTATTGATTTGTATTCTGTATCATATTTTGTAAAAATTATTGTTTATGTAAAAAATAAAAATGTGTTTGTCGGTGTGGAGAGGCACTAAATAAAGATTGAAATAAATATATTGAGAAAGAATGAATGTGGAAAAATAAATGGATGGAATAAAGAAAAAAAAAAATCGAGTGAAAATAAATGGAATCAGTTGAATGTGGAGAAAAATGGTTGAAAGTGACTGGAGAATGAAAGATTTTGATGAACGTGGATAGGAATGTATGGAAGAATATTGTTTATTTCCCCCATGCATTCCTACCCGAACCAGAATAATTGTGGAACGAGAGACTGCGTTGTATGTGGAAAGTAATGCATGGAAGAATATTATTTATTTTCCCATGCATTCCTACCCGAACCAGAATAATTGTGGAACGAGAGACTGCGTTGTATGTGAAAAGTAATGCATGGAAGAATATTATTTATTTTCCCATGCATTCCTACCCGAACCAGAATAATTGTGGAACGAGAGACTGCGCTGAATGTGGAAAGAAATGCATGGATGAGAGAATGACCTTGAAATGAAAGACTGAACCCTTATTTCTTTGTTAACAACCTCTGTATTTGCATCATTTTTAATAAATAAATATAAAATAAACAGCATTATTATTTCGATAAATACCCACCTAATAAATCCTCTCTGGGGTTGGTTTTTATCTTTCAGATGACGAGAAAGTAAAGTGTAAGTGTTAATGTATATAATTAGTTGAGCAAAGGGAGTAGCCCTTGAGGTGGTGAGTATGTATATTATATATATATAGACTACGTGAGAGAACAAATGTGGATAGGAATGCGTGGATGAGAGAATGACCTTGAAATGAAAGACTGAACCCTTATTTCTTTGTTAACAACCTATGTATTTGGATTATTTTAATAAATATATATAAAATAAACCGCATTATTATTTCAATAACTACCCACCTAATAAATTCTTTCTGGGGTTGTTTATTTATCTTTCAGATGACGAGAAAGTAAAGAAAGTAAGTATTAATGTATATATTTAATTGAGCAAAGGGAGTAGCCCTTGATATGGTGAGTATATTATGTGCATAGATGAAAGTTAAGAATTAGAGGGTTGCTTTTTGGCAGGTACCTATTTCAAGGTATAGGGTATCTACTACTGCAATGGGTGCTCTGCAACCCATATAGGTTCTGAGATATTAATAAAATAAAATTCACTATGTCGTAATACACCCCGAATTTGAATCTTGAAATTTGAATCTTAAATATGAGTGGGGGGGGGGGCTTAAAAACCGCAAAATATGTGGAGTCTTCGATTTGAGCAGGGTTGTAAAAAGGGGGGTAAAAAACACGTTAAAAACCCCAAATTCTGAATCATAAGGGCGCTACAGGGCATTTTCTAATTTCTTTCAACCCTTTAGAGTTATAGGGTTGGTTTCGGATACATAGGCACAGAAGGGTATAAGTACTCTACATCCACTATGGGAACCCTGTAACCCTTCTAGTTTTCGAGATATTAAATAAATAAAATTCATTATTCCCCAAAACAACCCTTATTCACTGGCCATATACCGTCGATGGACAAAAATTTGTTATCAGTAAATAAATTTTAAGGGTTGAAATTAGGGGATGAAACTTTTAAGCATATGTTTTAAGTGTTCTACTACACTTTCGTACCCCAATTTCTTCCACCTAGTTTTGTCGGATAGCTGGTAAATGTTTGTCTGCGAAAAACACGATATTTTACATATTTCAAGGTATTTCAAATTTGAATCTTAAATATGAGTGGGGGGGGGGGCTTAAACACCGCAAAATATGTGGAGTCTTGGATTTGAGCAGGGTTATAAAAAGGGGGGTAAAAAACACGTTAAAAACCCCAAATTCTGAAGCCCTGAGGCGCTAGAGTCAAAAAACTCTTAAGGGTTGCGAGATATAAAAAACACTTAATAACACGCCTCCCTTAAAAGATAGAGGGTTGCTTTTTGGCAGGTACCTATTTCAAGGTATAGGGTATCTACTACTGCAATGGGTGCTCTGCAACCCTTATAGGTTCTGAGATATTAATAAAATAAAATTCACTATGTCGTAATACACCCCGAATTTTGCGCCCTTAAACCGTCGATTATCAATTTTTATTTATCTTAAAAAAAATTCAAGGGGTTGATATTAAGGGATGAAACTAAGGGATGACACTGATGATGTGCTCTAGTGGCCCTGTATGCCATAACACTATCCCCATGTATCGGGGAACTTTTCACGTCTAAAAACACGGTTTTGTTCAAAATTTTAAAATTTTTATTTTAGGTATCAGGATACCAGGAGAGCCGAGAGGTGTAAATTAGTTTTTAGGGATTATCTCGTGAACTATAAGGGGTAGGACGTCCAGATTTGGAAGGCACCTTCATTAGGGTCCATTCTATTATCTATTAGAGTTTCAACCCTCTATCTTTTAAGGGAGGCGTGTTATTAAATGTTTTTTATATCTCGCAACCCTTAAGAGTTAGGTAGTTGATTTTTGGTACATACGTACTATGGGACCTTAGGACCCTACAGCCTAAATGGGAGCCCTACAACCCTTCTAGTTGTCGAGATATTAATAAAATAAAACAATTATTTTGGTCTAATATCTGACGTCACTGAAAATTAAAAATTAAATATGTCAAAAACCGTAAGGGTTGTAAGGAACCCTTGAAGGGTAGAGGGTCTATAGGTCATGAAGTACCTACCTACCGAATACCAACCACCTAACTCTTAAGGGTTGTGAGATATAAAAAACACTTAATAACTTCCTACCCTGAAAGGCTAGAGGGTTGAAACTCTAATAGATAATAGAATGGACCCTAATGAAGGTGCCTTCCAAATCTGGACGTCCTACCCCTTATAATTCACGAGATAATCCCTAAAAACTAATTTACACCTCTCGGCTCTCCTGGTATCCTGATACCTAAAATAAAAATTTTAAAATGTTGAACAAAACCGTGTTTTTAGACGTGAAAAGTTACTCGATACATGGGGATAGTGTTATGGCATACAGGGCCACTAGAGCACATCATCAATGTCATCCCTTAGTTTCATCCCTTAATATCAACCCCTTGAATTTTTTTTAAGATAAATAAAAATTGATAATCGACGGTTTAAGGGCGCAAAATTCGGGGTGTATTACGACATAGTGAATTTTATTTTATTAATATCTCAGAACCTATAAGGGTTGCAGAGCACCCATTGCAGTAGTAGATACCCTATACCTTGAAATAGGTACCTGCCAAAAAGCAACCCTCTATCTTTTAAGGGAGGCGTGTTATTAAGTGTTTTTTATATCTCGCAACCCTTAAGAGTTTTTTGACTCTAGCGCCTCAGGGCTTCAGAATTTGGGGTTTTTAACGTGTTTTTTACCCCCCTTTTTATAACCCTGCTCAAATCCAAGACTCCACATATTTTGTGGTGTTTAAGCCCCCCCCCCACTCATATTTAAGATTCAAATTTGAAATACCTTGAAATATGTAAAATATCGTGTTTTTCGCAGACAAACATTTACCAGCTATCCGACAAAACTAGGTGGAAGAAATTGGGGTACGAAAGTGTAGTAGAACACTTAAAACATATGCTTAAAAGTTTCATCCCCTAATTTCAACCCTTAAAATTTATTTACTGATAACAAATTTTTGTCCATCGACGGTATATGGCCAGTGAATAAGGGTTGTTTTGGGGAATAATGAATGTTATTTATTTAATATCTCGAAAACTAGAAGGGTTACAGGGTTCCCATAGTGGATGTAGAGTACTTATACCCTTCTGTGCCTATGTATCCGAAACCAACCCTATAACTCTAAAGGGTTGAAAGAAATTAGAAAATGCCCTGTAGCGCCCTTATGATTCAGAATTTGGGGTTTTTAACGTGTTTTTTACCCCCCTTTTTATAACCTTGCTCAAATCGAAGATTCCACATGTTTTGCGGTGTTTAAGCCCCCCCCCCCCACTCATATTTAAGATTCGAATTTCAAGATTCAAATTCGGGGTGTATTACGACATAGTGAATTTTATTTTATTAATATCTCAGAACCTATATGGGTTGCAGAGCACCCATTGCAGTAGTAGATACCCTATACCTTGAAATAGGTACCTGCCAAAAAGCAACCCTCTAATTCTTAACTTTCATCTATGCACATAATATACTCACCATATCAAGGGCTACTCCCTTTGCTCAATTAAATATATACATTAATACTTACTTTCTTTACTTTCTCGTCATCTGAAAGATAAATAAACAACCCCAGAGAGGATTTATTAGGTGGGTATTTATCGAAATAATAATGCTGTTTATTTTATATTTATTTATTAAAAATAATGTAAATACAGAGGTTGTTAACAAAGAAATAAGGGTTCAGCCTTTCATTTCAAGGTCATTCTATCATCCATGCATTTCTTTCCGCATTCAGCGCAGTCTCACAATTATTCTGATTCGAATAGAAATGCATGGGAAAATAATATTCTTCCATGCATTTCGTTCCACATTCAACGGTCGCTCGTTTCACACTTATTCTGATTCGGGTAGGAATGCATGGGAAAATAAATAATATTCTTCCATGCATTTCTTTCCACATTCAACGCAGTCTCTCGTTCCACAATTATTCTGGTTCGGGTAGGAAAGCATGGGAAAATAAGAATATTTTTCCTTGTATTTCTTTCCACATTCAACGCAGTCTCTCGTAAAACAATTATTCTGGTTCGGGTAGGAATGCATGGGAAAATAAATATTCTTCATGCATTTCTATCCACATTCACCGCAGTTACTCATTCTACAATCATTCTCAGATTTGAATAGGAATGCATGGGAAAATTATATTCTTCCATACATATCTTTCCACGTTCATCACAGTTTCCCATTCCACAATCAATCTCAGATTTGGATAAGAATTCATGGGAAAATAAACAATATTCTTCCATTCATTCCTATCCACATTCATCAAAGTCTTTCATTTTCCAGTCACTTCCAACCATTCTTCTCCACATTCAACTCAATTCCACTTATTTTCACTCGATTTTTTTTTTCTCTTTATTTCATCCACTTATTTTTCCACATTCATTCTTTCTCAATATTTTTTTTTTACAATCTTTATTTAGTGCCTATCTGCACCAACAAACACAGTTTTATTTTTTACATAAACAATAATTTGTACAAAATATGATACAGAATACAAATCAATACAATAATAAGGGAGTCTTATAATAATAAGGGAGATGATTTCAAATATTCCAACTCAAAATATTCACAAATATTGTTCTTTTATATATTATTCCTTTTAAATATCGTGTTCTACAAATTATTAATTTTACAAAATAAGTAAAATAAATTTATCAAATAATCATAGCTTGAATATATTTTTCGAAAAATTTACCATCTAATTTACTAGAAAAATTATTTTATTATTTGAAAATATTTTAATTTAATTTGTCATCTAATCAAAACTTAAATTTATTTTTCAAAAAATTTACCAACTAATTTACTGTCTAATTAATTTTCTATTACGAAAAAATTTTATTTTAATTTGTTTTTCAAAAAAAATACCAATTAATTTACTTTCAAAATAATTTCGTTTTTTTGAAAATATTTTAAATTAATTTGCCAACTAATCATAACTTGAATTTATTGTTAAAATAATTTACCAACTAATTTACTGTCAAAATTATTTTATTTTTTGAAAATATTTTAATTAAATCTGTCAACTAACCATAACTTGAATTTATTTTTCATTTTATATCAAAATAATTATATATTTTCAAAATATTTAAATTTGTAAACCAATCATAAATTGACTTTATTTTTCAAAAAATTTACTAATTTACTGTATATTTAATTTTATTTTTTTAAAAATATATTCATTTAATTTGTGAACTAAACATAACTTGCATTTATTTCACAAAAAAATTACCAACTAATTTACTATCAAAATAATTTATTTTTCCAAATCATTAATTTAATTTGTCAATTAATCTTAATTTTTTCAAAAAATTATTAACTAATTTACTGTCCAAATAAAATAATTTCATTGCTTTACAATGTTTCAAGATCATCTATATTTTCGTACAAATATTCAACCTCAAATATTTATTTATTTTATTTTTTATAATTTCCCACGTAAGTTGTAAGCATTTACCAGGCGGGCCCAAACCTGGTAAATGGGGCCCTTACGCCCTACACAGGAAATATATTCAACAACTATACTGTTCAATATTGAAATATTAAATAAAATATTAAATTATCAATTAATTAAATAAATAATAAACAAATAATACATCCCCCAACGATCTGGCGATACTAGTGCTCCTATTATCTTTGCACACTCATTTTAATTATGAAATGAGGGCTGAGTCAACCCCTGGGCTGAGTGCACAGGAATGTGGAATATTAATTCCGCAGTGGTGTCCGGGAACTGAATCCCAGTCACAGTCTTACGGAGCCACCGTACCTCGAGTTAATTAAATAAAATTTACAAAATCAATCAAAAATGAAACATTGCAAGCCGTGAAATAATTTAAATTTTGTCAGTGCATCAGTAGGTATATTGTCCATTTATTTCTTAACATTAAATTTCCAAAAAAATGGACATCGTAGATCAGTTTCTAGACAAATCGGACACACCTAAACAGTTTGGAAGTTATCGATTGGTTTTCAAAATGATTAGTATTAATGATTAGTTTCTAAATTACCTTTTCATTAAAAAAAAATACTGATTAGTTTACAAATATAAAATTATTAAAAAAATTGATATTGATTAGTTTACCAATTTATTTAAAATTTGTAAAAAAGCGCAAATAACTATTTTGCTGAGCACTAAAAATTGTATCTAAGTAAATTTCTAAAAAATTTAATATTATTAATTTGTTTCTAAATTGGTATTTAATTTCAAAAACCAAAATACTGATTAGTTTTCAAACTAATTTTAAATTGCTAAAATAATGCAAATAGCTATCATTACTGAACGCTAAAAATTTACTTACTAGTTTTCAAAAAAATTTTAAAAAGTATTTATTTAAAAAATGCTAATAGCAAACGTTGCTATAAATATTGTACCTAAATTTCTATATGTTTGATTAATTAATATTTAGTTTCTAAAAATAAAATTGATTTTTTTCCAAACTATTCTTTAATTTAAAAAAAAAAATGGTTATTGTTCACTTTTTGGACCAATATTAAATGTCCAAACAGATTGGACTTTATCGAATGGTCTCGGAACAAATTCAAAATAATTAGACAGTATTGATTACTTTCCGATTAAATCAAAAATATCCATGTTTGATAAATCTTATTTAAAAACAAACTGCAAATATTTTGAGTTAAAATTTGAAATAATCTCCCTAAAATATTATATTTCATTACTTTAAATACCTGTATGTACCCCAGAATAAAAGTGTATTAACTATAAATTTTCATAAAATTATATTTTTTTTGAAAGGCATATGGTACCATCTTTCAAATGTAATTTTTTATTTCTATTTTTCTTGGTATTAGAAATATTGCATTAATATTATTAAATCCATGTATGGTACTAAAGATACGATGTTCAATTTGCTCTTTTGTAAATTTGTTACGAATTAATACACTTTTATTCTGGTGTACATGTATAGAATTCTTATCCAGCATCATTATGTGTGGAAATTTTGGCCGAATTCTTTTCTGTGAACTCCATCAATCTGGACATCTGTTTCTGTCCGTACTGGAACAACTTTCTCCCGTTGTCATAGAGACTGCGGAAACAATCTTTGTAGTGTGCATTCAAATCCCACCGAGGGTGAATTATTAGTAATTCTTGTCATGTTTAAGGTTACTTAGCCTCTAAACGAGGAGTTTGTGGTCACGGTACAAGAGGTGAGATGGGGGACCGGTGATATCGCAGAACCCAGAACACTTCGGAACCCAGAGAACCAGGCCGGACAAGATTGCCAGGTCACCCGTACAGGTAATGTGAAGAACGGGGGAATGCTGCAACAAAGGAATGCTTCCGGCCCAACTGGAAGGGCTGATAGGTAGGTTATGAGGACGACCGTTTCCTCTGGTCATATAAAGAGGCTGGTGACTATGTTTCCAATCCTCCCCCCCCCCCCCCCGCCCAACGAGGGAGTTCCGCACAAGGTTGAGGTAAGGTTCAAGCACTTCCGGCGCCAGACAGAAATAAAGCTTTCCGCTGGCGGCGATAATGCCGGTTATTCGGATTAATCCCATAAGGGCGCTCCTCCGAAGGGTTGATGGATAGCCAGAACCCAGGTACGTTAGTGAACCAGCTCTGAATGTGGGAAAATACGATCTGACGCATGGCATGTGAGTCCAACACCGGTCTCCAAGTCGGGAGGCCCTGGGTCGTGACCCCAACCAGTCCCTCTACCGCACCAACTCCATCCGCGACCCAAAACTCCACGAGAGAAAACGCAATCCCATGACAAAAATATTTTTAATTTATCACCAAATGCCACCACGGAGATGGATTCCGCAGTCTCCACTTGAAGACAACAATCCACCCCTCCATTAAGGCGCTAAAATTTGCAGCGCCTAATTACTCCTGAAACAAATAACTTATATTAAAAAATTTATATATACATATTTCAGTCGGCAGAATTGGTTTTTAAATATGTGGGCTTCACCTCTAATTTAATGAAAATGTAACTTGTTAATTATTTTGAAAATATATTTAATATACTCTTCTTCAAAAATTCTAAAACATCTTTCAAAAAAAAGTAATCCAATTAAAAATTCCTATTAATGTGCATTACTCTGAATTATATATAGCATATATACATACATATATATATATATATATATTATAAGGTTTCCTTGATTATATCTACGAAATCTTACAATTGAATTTGACAGACCCATGCGTGATGGTATAAGAGTTTCTTGAACATACCTACGAATCCCTAAGTCGAATAAAAAAATAAATAAAGTAATAGTTATTTGTGTACCATGGCCAAAAGGAGGACCTGTATTGCGAAAATAAATTAATAAAATGTTTATCTGCCAAAAAAGTGCAAAAACAAATAACCCAATATTTGAAAGTACTATAAACATGAAATTAATAAACACCCTTGGTTTTTATTAGTTAATTTAACCGAACACCTACTGTAATTGGATGAATAATAACAATAATGAATTGAAAAAACTTAAAACTTACCAAAAATTATCCTTCCTTTTGAAAACCGCGTTGTAAGTTGAGTCAGGGCGTCCGATGTATTGGCGGAAACCGGCCTGGCACTTGCCGATATCGCATACCATCTCCGGTAAAATCACTCACAGAAAATGAGACTGGAAATAAATAATAAATTAATCAAAATTAAATTTATTCCACGGAAACATTAAATAAAAATACAAAAAATACAAAATTTGTTGCAATAATTTTTGTCTGATATATTATTTATCTTTAAAATAAGGTTAAATTAAATAAACACCTGAATTTATTGAATTGAATATTGCAAGGTCAACTTAACTAATGACTTTAATTCCTTATCGATATAATGAAGATAAGAAAAACATTAATGACCTCGATTTTTGCGACACAAAAAATTAATGAAATATAACAAAGAAATATTATAAAAAATAGCAAAGAAATGCTATAAATATCGAAATTTTCAATACTTAGGCCCTTATACTTTAAAATAAATGAACACTCACCTATTTTTCTTTATTTTCAAAAGCAATAAGCAATTAAAATATTCAAAAACTCCAACGTTTTTCTCGAATTTCTTAATAATTATTACTTAAATTTTTATTCCAGTGCCTTTTTAACTATTTATATCACCTTATTTTCAAATTACACATTTCTTTGCAGGATTTTCAATATTTTTGGAACAAAATATTCGTTATAAAATATTGCGTGCAATTTCTTACGGAGTCATTTTAGTAATGACGCTATGACTTAACAAAATTTTGACGATGTGCGCAAGACACACTATCAGCAGATATTTTCAACATTCCTCGACACATATTTGTAATGTTCAAAATGTAATGTTTTAAATTCAAAAACGATTGGAAATAAAGACCTGCTGTTTGAATTTTTTGTTTTTTAGTGTCCTGGTTGCAGTGTGTATAAAAAAATACTTTAACATTCTTAAAGCTATTTTGGATTAAGAAAATTTTAAAACAATTAAAAATTATCAAATTTTCTAAAGATTTTAATTAAAACAACGATTAGAGAAAAAAACTTGCAGTTTGAATTATTTTTTTTTCTTATTTATAGAATGACTAAATCGGTTCTTTCTATAGTTGCAGTTTACCTTTATACAAAATATGAAATGATTTGGACTTATTTCTAGTAAATATATGTAAACAATGCAGCCAGTACCGACATTTGTGTTTTTAAAATTTATTCTTCATTGGCAATTTTGTCAATCGAGTCCGAGTTAGCAAGAAAACTAAATTGTGACGATATAATTAACAATTTTGCAATAAAACATGCCAGAAGGAATTAGTCATCATTACTGGTACGGCCTTCAAGGCCCTTAAAGACCATAGCCGTCTCAATCGTCTTCCGCCATTCCTTCCGATTTTGTGTTATAATCCTCCTGTTGTGTGCACCGATAGACCGAGGATTCTGTGTTACACAATCTACCCACCTAAGCTTTGGTCTACCTCAATTCTACTACCTACTGGCACAATACGAAAATCTCTTTGTACATGGTTTATTTCATTGGCTCCAGCCATCCTAGTCGATTTAATTAAACTTTTTTCTTCATACCGATTAAACAGTATGAAATTATATCCGCATATCAATAAGGCACTTTTACATACGGTCTAAAACATTCTATGGTCATCTGGGTCGCGTCATGATTTCAGTACTGTTTTCAGAATGAGATTTCATAACAATAGGTTTTCTATGGGCAGTGGTCGTTATGAAATAGGTATTTATAGATCTCTTTAGCTATTTATATTATTTTGTTAAATATTAATTATAATTATTCATAAATTATTAGTGTAACTAATATGTACAAATAATAAGTGCAATATTGCAAATTACAAATACAAATATTTTGAATGTGATTTTTTTTTTCTACTCTTCTACTTTCTACTCGGGCCGGCCCTGGGTAGAAACATGGCTTCTTGGCTCTTCATGGGGAGACGCCTCTGCTGGCTAGGATTTAGGAAGTATTAAGTTGGTGGGAAAAATAATTTCACTAATTATTATGAAATTTTTTTGCTCAGAATTTAAAATTTAATTATAACACACTTTGATACTACAATTAATATATGTATAATATATATATATATATCCCCTATTATTAATATTATTTTATAGTACTAAAATACATTGTACATAGCTTTACAAATTGATAAAATAACCATCACAGATTAAAAGCTAATGACAATTGAAAAGATAGCTGTGATTAACAAATATAAACAATTTGACAACAATATAAAAATTAATAAAGGACATATCATCGACCATCGGGTCGCAGCGACCACTGAATATTGAAGAATGCCCACTTGACCGCACCTGGTTGCGGTGCCAATTGAATATGACGATGTGTAAGAAGGAAAATTGGCCGTAGTGAACATCTGACAACTCAGACCAATTAGTAGTTGTATTCCAAAAGCAACCAGCTAACCGATGTGACCAAGACCGATTGGTATATTCTTATGCCATTTGCTGCGACATTAAACAGTGATTTCAATACTTTAAAACTTGGTCGCAGCGTCCAGTTGTCCACGGCGACTACTCAAGCGCTATTGGTTAATGTATTTTCAGACATTCTACGTAATAGGATGGGTTTCCGTGCGTTTTTAAAGTAGTGTTCCCAACCGTCAGACCGTGACAAAATTAAACCAGTGGCGAAAGGAAACCTCCGCTAGACTTGCCCTCCCATAAAAAAAATATTTAAAAAAAAAATGTAAACTAAAAAAAAAAAATTTTTTTAAATATTTAGATAAATCTTCAAAATTACATCAAATTATGTTCTATACAAATTTTTGTCCAAGGCTTGCTTTACTAGTTACGAATTAATTATCATGACCATGGAAACGTTACATATAAGTATGAAAAAATTGAGACTTGGAAAAATTTTAAATAATTTACAAAAAAATTTCGAAATTTTTCGGTTTATCAAAAAACGTCTCAAATAAAAGTTATTAGTTATTGCATTTATAGTAACTTTTGTTCAATAAATTTTTTCGAAATATTTTTCTGTTGCTAAATATTCGCAAAAATATTAAAATCGACACGAGTAAACTCCCATTTCTAGTCAACCGATTTTCATAAAAAACAATAGGGTTCTTCCTATTTAATAGGAGAATTTTTTAGTACCAGAACGAACTCTTTAAGTTAAACCGTTTTTGAGTTATCGTGTATACACACAGACAGACACACACACACACACACACACACACACACACACACACACACACACACACACACACACACACACACACACACACACACACACACACACACACACACACACACACACACACACACATACGGACGGCACTTCGAAAATAGGTTTTTTGGATTCCCTGGACCATGAAACGTGGTCATCCGTCAAAATCTCGACATCGAAAATTTTCGCGATTACAATACTTGCCCCTTATATATTAAGGTCGGGCAAGTAAAAATGTGTAGCACATAAAATTTGTATAGTATAGTCTAGTTTATTGCGTGTCATGTATATCAAAAAGAATGACTTTAAAACAATTTACGGCTAATACAACTTTTAAGCTTTTGATTATTTTCTTTAGGAAAAGCCTACTTCAATATATAAAAAAATAACTAGTGACATTAGCTAGTGAAAATTTAAATTCCATTTAGTCCCACTTAAAGCTTTGGAATAGTTAGTTTTATAAAATTATTTTTAAACTAATAATTTTATCAATCCGCGTAACAGAAGTGGATATTTTGCTGGTCCACAGTAAGTATGAGATACACTGTACATGTTGACATGGAAAAGGCTTATTGGCCGCAGCAACCAATTGGTCACGACAACCTCTACAGGTTGATCTTAGCAGTCCTTAAACTTCACTAGCGCTCTCAGCGGCAACTTATCGCATTATTGATCGCACTACTGCCCTTGAAACATTAAAATTGTTGTCAAATTTTAATTTTGGGAATAATACTCTTACGAAAATATTCATACAGATAAAAAATACAAAGAAAAATTAATTTTTAACTATCGCGGTAAAAATTTATGATATTAACTGTATTTTTTATGGTAAAATTTTATGGTGTAACTGTACCTTACAAGTAAATTTTTTTCTTTTTATTGTTTCAGATGAATTATATTGAGAACTGACAATAACTGAAGTGACGCCTAGCGGAATATTTTGGAATTTAACGGATTTTGTTGGATGTGGCTCATTTAATTGCATTGTTTGTATGTGTTAAAGTGAAGAAAACTTTAATGTCTTTAAAATCGCAACAGAATATTAACTGCAATGTGAATTGTTGTGTATCAAATGGTAAATGTCAAAAATATCCTATTCCAATCGCCATTTTGTAAGCAACAACAGCGCCTCTATAGGTAATGTTTATTCTCAATAGTGCGTTCAAGTGTTCGTTTGCAATATAGTTTAATTGGGGTTGTTCTGTTTCATATTTTCTAATGGGTTTTATCAATAAGGCCATCCTTTCTTTTTTGGCGATGTTGCTGGTTGTATAACATGTTGAACTATAAAACTGCGATACAACTAATTATTTAATTTTGTCCGATAGTTTTACAAAACAACAAAATAATACTCCTCCGTCCGAAAATATGGTATACATTTTAATTTTTTTCTTGTTCGAAAATACGATATATAATTTTAATTAACTAGAATGATTTTATTTATGAAATAGTTACAAATATCTAGTAAAACAAAGAATAATACAAAATGTTTTAATGAAACAAGGATGTGGCTTGTATGGAACATGATAATGTTGTTTGTAATCGTCCCTTACGATGAAGTTTTGACTTAATAATGTGCGGAATCTTATAGGAATATTCTCCTTTTGCTAACATTGTTGCTTCTAGACAAGTTTGTAATGTTACAAAAACATTATCAAGGGTATGGTTAATGCATTAAATTCATTTTGTACGCATTCAATCAGTTCGTCGATTGTATTCGGTGAAGCTTTATGTTGTAAGGATTGTATAGAATTAAAAAAGCCAAAATCCAATACATTAAAATCTAGAGTATTTGGCGGTTGTGATTTAAGTCGATTTGGGACTTTTTCCTTGCAATTCAACACAATTTTGATCAAAATTCGCCATTTTATTATAACAACGGGTGTCACTTTAATTTGCCTAAAATGCGCGTTTTTTTCTGTGAATTACTTTGGACATTTGTAAAACTATTTGCGCGTCATTTGTTTATTAGTTGCCTAGCAACCACTTATTTAGAAATAAAAACAAAAAAAGATCAAGAAAATATTACTTTCGTTAATCCCACTTTTTTTTAAAGTAATCTATACCATATTTTGGACGGAGGGAGTATAAAATTCTGCATATTTTGGATTGATATTAGACACTTTTGCAACATTCGGTTTATTTCTGATAAGAGCAACACTGCAAATTACCACTTGAACGCTTTTTAAAATTGTTTTACACAAATTTACGCGATTTAGTTAAAAAATTAGTTCATAATTGTTTTATAAATAATAAATCAAAATTCAATGTACAATTTATTTGTTGAATAAATTAAATTTTCATAAGAGTCTAACTGTACGAAATATTTTAGCAAATAAACAAAAACATTTTTATACAATACTGTCTTTTTTAACATGTCACAATAATGACGTCTTTTTAATATGAATTATAACCTAAAACACAAAACACACAACTAAAAATGAGTTATTTAATCGGACAGAACCTAATTTTAGGCGGGTAATTAGGGTTTGATTGTAAATTATAAGGTTTAGGGTGTCTAATTTCAAAAACAACTCATAAAAATAATTATTTCTGTCAAAATGTTTTCTTTTTTTATGCATTTTGGGCATGTTAGACAAGATCGTAACCTCACATAATTTTAAATGATAATGAATGAACTAGATTTTCAATTTTAGTAACATTACCGATTAAGTGAGGCTTTTGATCATTTTTTTTAGCAAAATCCAACTTCAATCTCACAAAAGAGAGCTCATAAAAACTTAAGAAAATGAAAAAACCCAGTTAGTTCCGCTGAAACATTCGGAATAGCCTTTAACTTTGAAGACTCCTAAAATAAGTGTAATTTTTGACCAGAAAAATATTCATAGATGAACTTATAACTATTAATCTCTGTCTTTTGAAACAATAATACCCAAATTATAATCTAATTATTATTTTTTTGAGTGTTTTGAAATTAGACAAGTCCGATTTTTATAATAATCTACATTAGTTTAACTAAACATTCTACAAGATATGTTCAAAAGCTGTACTTTGGTAAAATGAAATAATTTTGGCTAACATTGTAATTTAAACTTACAGATGTAATTTTTTTTATATGGTAAGCTCGTTTTTAGATTTTATCTTATCTTATACAGAAAACAGCAAACTACTTAAAGGGCAGACTTACAGAGAAACGTCAAACATTTAAGAAAATTTATAATTTTGTTTTACTAAAAATATATTGTTTTAAATATGGTACACATATAATTTCGCGATGAAATTAGCCTTGCTATAACTTCAAGAATGCTTTAGAACAAAAGCTATGTTCTGATAAACATTTTTTTTTGTATATCTACCCAAAACTGTATTTTAAACCTTTTTGTTCCCCTTTATAATTTTTTAAATCTTTAATAGTGCCATCTATTGAAATATTTTATAAAAACTCAAACAAAAAGCTTTTAATTTGCCATGGTTGTAATTTGATCATTTTATTGAAGTGAAACTCTTATTTGGGAACGTTTGTGGATCGAGTAGTGACGGAAGCGTGTTACGGAAATGCAATTCTTTCGTTTTTCACCGACAGCTGTAACATGGCTGTAATTCTGGACAGTAATTTGTTCATTTTATTGAAGTAAAACACTTCTTTGGGCATGTTTGTGGATTGAGTAGTGACGGAAACGGTTACGGAAATGTAATTTTATAATTTTTTATAAATTTTTCTACCAAAATCGATTATTTTGAATTATTACGATTGTTGGTACATATTTATAATATTTTAAAGCTTTTTTTGAGATTTGTTCATTCTTATTTTTTCACTGATAGGGGAAAGCTTCCTAAGCACCCTTACATCTGGTGGCGATTTGTGTAAGATACTAGAGTGACATTGTTTTGTTTTGTCCACTTTTGCAGGCAGAGATATTAATTTTTTACTAATATATTTACCATATTTTTGTTGATATTATATTGACGATCAGTCAAAAAGAATTAAAAATACAATGAAAACTAAAAATTTCCTTCAAATTTCTTTAAAATAGTATATTATTACATATCTTGCACATCGTAGATTACCTTTAAATAAAAATAAAAGCACATAAAAGTTCGGAAAATACAACTCGTGTTCATTTTCACCATGTAAACAAATACACAAGTGAAAGTTTAATGTCACTCTTGAGTGTTGCAGCTTTTGTCGCATATGGCGCTGCGATCTTATAAGTTTTAACGTAACAAGCAACTTCCGGTTAGCATTTATTACTAACCCATCCATGTTAATAATATAGAAACTGCCACCACCTAGATATGTTAACGGGATTTCTTCCAAACAATCGCGTAGTCTAAAAATATCTTATGCACGTAGCGAAAATTCTTTTTAGGGCAATTTAAGTGTTACCAATTCAAAAATAGGTTCCATTTAATCTGGATATTGTCTAATTTTCTGTAATTTTCCCCTAGTTTGACGTGTTTCTATCCAAAAGTCTACCCTGTCTACATTTTTTTGCGACAGTGCATATTTTATTTCGCGAATATACATAATATAAACTTTATTAAGATCTCATAACAATGCCTGCAACATTACAAAAGCTATTGTTTTATAGGTCCCAAAAATTGTCTTAACATCACATATAATACATAAGTAAATATTACAACATGCTCCACAAATAATAAACAACAATATTATTACAAAATATTTGTTTAATTGATAGAAATGTCTCAGAATATGTTTAAATAACCTTCAACGTTTACACATGACGTCATATAAAATAGACATAGCATGCTTTATGCCTTAGCACCGTTTGTTTTGAAGCCAGAACCCTATAGATACGGAAGGGGGATTTTCCCGAGTATAGCAGGTTGCCTAATATACATTTATTTTGTCAACCTACCGCTAAAAGTTATCATTAGGCAAGATTATTAAAGTATAAGGTTGTCTCGTAACTTGTAGTGGGGGGGGGTAAATAGATAGACTACACGTCATCCGTATGCTAACGGGGCGTTAGTCATTGTTTATCGTATGTTATATACACGTAAAGTTTGAATATTGGCTATAAATAAGAAAATATCGTTTAATTTTTTGATTTTCTGTTTATTTTAATTTCTTTCTTGTGTGTTGTAATGTTTTAAGTTATATATTATTAATGTTTATTTATTAGTGTCAAAATGTTAAATTTACTTAAATCTTCTTCAAAACTACATTAAACAGAAAAGAATCATTCCACCTTATCAGTTTATAGGATATTATTGTCAATTTCTGGAAATTTATTAATTTTGTATTGGATACTGATGAAGAAATTCTTCAGACCCAAAATTATGCGAAAAGATAATAATTAGTAAAACTTATTTTTTCAAATTAATCGCTTTATTCACGGAAAGTTTCTTGCAAATTAGAGCACTACACGCATGCGCAATATTTCTTTTAGTATTCACGAATGAAATAGTTACTGTTTCTGATAAGATGTTTGTTATTCGTGGTAATTTTCAGAAAATTACGTAATCTGTTAGTAATATAGTCATAAATAAGTCAATCATGTTTGAAGATTAAAGCAAAAACTTCTAGTCAAAATATGCGCGTTGATAGTTTCGTTGAATTTAATTAGTAAACTGAGTTCTCCCACTTAAATTTACTCCAGAATGATTGCAATCTTATCAGTCAGCCAAGTTTAGTATCCGCAGTGAATACCTAATAAGTCTCAAGTCGGACAGGGGCATTAAATTTGTTCATGAACTTATTCCTTAATTGTTGGTACCTTATTAGTAATTTCATCTGCGAAAGTTAATATCATTGCAATAGAAACCATTATTATTGGGTACTTATCACTATGGTGCCTGTAAAACCCAACTTTTAATATAAATCGGTGAAAAACATATTTTTATAAATTTGTTTTAATTTATTTTATCCATTTTCGTAACAAAAAAAACCTGGTATTCAGTTATTTATTACCATATTTGAGACATTTTACCAAATTTTGTTGTCTAAAATTTGTGTTACTCGTTATAAAATGGGCCTTTTTTTCTTTCATATTTATAAAAACTACTTTAAAACATAAGCACTGACTTTAACAATGAATTAACAACAGAGAAACTAACATTTCCAAAATGGAAATAACAAGATTTTCTACTTAAAATTAATTAAACTTAAAATACCTAAAATTAACATTCTTAAATTAAATCTGTTTTTGTATTGTCAAAATATTTAATTTTTAGGAATGTGTATTAAAAAATACGCGAACAGCTGTTTTGTTTTCACAAAATGGCGATTTATTTAAAAATGGTGGAGCATTAATATTAAGAGTTCAATAATTCTTGTTTATAACTGTTTTGGTATAATTATTGTCACAGACAGTTTGTTATTAGTAATTTATTGAAAACCTATTTGGATTTAGACCCGTGCGACTATATAATAATAATTCCAGGCCGGGTTCCGGGAAAAAAGTAATATCTTCCCATCCACCACACTACGATAATTACCCGATTAAAAATAAACAACTGCGCGTAGATAGTAATTATTCTTCATTTTTTCTTTGTCCTTTGCCCATTGTTCACGCGGAAAATAATGGAACTGGGTCATTTCGATACTGTTGACAGAAAATTAGCGTAATTTCGCATGTTACACACATGCGCGCGCAGGTGGTGCGGGAATGATAAATTCGCAGCAATGCGCATGTGCAGTGTGCGGGAATGAATACATTCGCACCAATGCGCATGTGTAATGTGCGAGAATTTCCATTCCCGTACAGACTGCGTGCGCATTAATGGCTGTTAACCAAATTTGTATTTTCTCGATTATTTACTTATTAAAAATAGTAATCGGAGGAAAAGCATGGCGTGCAACACAAGCAGAATGCACATTAAGCGCTTGTACAACTATTTTAATAAAATAAACTGTATATGGTTCAATTTATATTAATTAAAATTAATTGTTCTTAACTGGTTTTGAGGTGGGCAAAGGTGATTATGAAACAGATTTTGGGACTGTATTGTCCATCATTTATATTATCTGTACCTTCTAGTTGAACAATACCCATTTTCTAACAGTCATCGGCGAAGTAAATCCTCCATTATATAAAAGACATACTTTGGTAATTCGTTTTTACTATTTCATGTTTTTTGATAATTATTTTGACAATTTCACAAAAACAGATATTAAAAACTTAATTAAAAACAAGACAATCCCAATTTTAAACTAAAATGGTCTTTACTTAACAATTTTACTATTAATAACAATCCAAGAAGTCAGTGCTTACAACAAAAAAAATCTATATCTATACATCTCTATGCAAAAAGCAAGGGTCCGTTACTTTCTCAGTCTATTTTTTTTTTGTTGAGAAAGTACTGATATGGGAAAATGGGTTATTTTGATATACAGTAAGACTGCAAATAATTATATTTTTTTTTCACAATCGAAGGCACGAAATGTGTATAAAAATCCATTTTTCCTTGTTTTGGGATTTATTTAATTTGCGAAAAAATCTACTAAAAGCAGTTGTCCAAATTTTTTTACAAGAATTAAGTTAAAGGAAAATCTTAAAATTGTCTTTTTTCTTTCAATTTTCTTATATCTTGGACAAAATTTAAGTTAAGATTTTCCTAAAACGTATCTTGCCTATTTGCTAACGTTTTTTTTTTTAACCTTCTATGTGATCTTTATAAAAATATTTTAGTTTTATATTAGAAAAAAGCAATTTCTAAATCTATTACATGATGCAAAAATATGGCACTTATAATATAGGGAAGCAATATTTTTTATGAAGAACATAGGCCAATGTAAAATCGTTTTTGATCGAAAAAACACAAAGGATGATTTTTAGTTTTGCTGATTTCAAGAAAATACTTCATGTTCCAGATACCCAAGAGGAATAATAAAACAGATCTATAAAAGAAACTATCGTGTTATCAAATTAATTTATAATTCGACTAGGCTGATTCGTCTTACGAATATCTTTGACTGAATTATAAATAAATAAAAATAATGAAGCTATAAAGACTTGTTTTTTAACATTTATTTCATGGCACTGTATAAGGTGTTAAATGTTTGAGCATTGTTAACTTCTTTATTATAAGAGATACAAAGCGGGTTAAATTAGGAAGCAGTATTTTACACAACAAATACCATGACTTCAAAAAGAAATTACATAATGGTTGGCTATGAGAAAATAAAATAATGTCTATCACTGTTGTTGTTGTCCTAAGTTATTTATTGTTATATAAACTTTGCAGTAGACATTATTTTATTTTTTAATAGCCAACCCTCATGTAATTTCTTTTTGAACTCATGTATAAATATTGAATTGGAAAAACAATTGAACGTTTTAGTTTTATCCAGTGAATAAAAATACAAAAAGACGGAAATAATGTTATTCCTACTACTACAATGGCTGCCAGTATTTTGTTGTTTTGGTATTAAAAAGTGTTTCTTAACCTTTATTTTGATAAGTTAAAGTATATTCATAATTTATAAATCATAAATAAAAGATAGGGCTAAAATTGTTTTTAGTTATTTTATAATTTAATATAAAAATACGAATTTAACCTGAAATTTGGTATTTTGTCAAAATGGTTAGCGGACGAGCAAAAACGCAAAAAGACTAAAAAAATTACTTTTCATTCGTATTTTCCATTCATATAATGTGATTGAATTAATGAGATTTTGATAAATTTCAACATACACGTTACTTATGGACAATGGCGTACTGTCATAATTTTCTAGACTATTACGCATATGGATACGGATGAGACTTGTAAACACAACGACATTGCCTACTCAGTAAATAAAAGTAAATTAAATTGGGTTGTAAATAAAATAATTGAAAATTTTGAAGATTTGAATTAAGCAGGGAATTAGCTACAAAATTAAATTTAGAAATATTAACAAAAATTTAATTTTGAAATTTATTGAAATTCAGAATTTTGCATTTTATAACTCTAAAAATGAATTTTGAAAAACTACATATTATTATTTTATGTAATACCGAAGATTATAAAACTTTAATTTTAACAAGGATGTCAAAATACACTTTAATTTTAACCATTTCAAAATGAGCATTTATTTACAAAATAATAACATAAAAATCGTAGAAATTAAATTATAAAAAGATATAACATTATATAATTAGGAAAAACAATAAAACAAAATATAACTTAAGTTAGTAATAAATTAAGGAAAATTTAGAAATGTTCAATATGACCGGCGTTGTTATTTTATGATTTTTTACTTATTCTGTGATTTTGTTTAATTCATAAATTACGTATGAATTTATCGAAGTAATTTCTGAAACCATAAAATTAATAAATACATACGAAAACTATTTTTTATTAGAATTCGCAGATCGAACCATAAA
Source organism: Liopterus haemorrhoidalis (assembly GCA_963971575.1). NCBI lineage: Eukaryota > Metazoa > Arthropoda > Insecta > Coleoptera > Dytiscidae > Liopterus > Liopterus haemorrhoidalis. The sequence continues at coordinate 10,247,647 of OZ020623.1, forward strand.
GACTGTGCATCTAAACTGACTTAAATCACACGCCCTGGACTTGTTTCGTACTCGACGTAACCCGTTCTAGCGCGGATCACTCGATATACATACATTCGAACCTAACGAGCACAGCAAAATAATAAAGAAGTTAACAATATTTCAACAGTTCTCAAAAACATATTTTATATACCAAATCATAACATTACTACAGGAAATTGTGTTGTAATATAAAATATTTCGGGGGGGATCAAGCCTATCAAGTGAGGTAGCCTTGGGCGGTGCCATTTTTTTACTATTAAATTCTCCATCAATGAAAATACTGGTAAAATCATTCCAAATTATTAAGCAAGAAAAAATATGTTTGAAATTTTTTAATATTTAAAAAATTTTACTATTTAGTAAAATGTTTTTTGTTAATTTTTCTTGTAATCAGCAAAACAAATGGAGGAAAGCATACTTAAATATTTAATATTATAAATTTATAAATACACTAATGCCTTTAAAATATTATATTGATTGTTATTTGGACCCTGCCTTAAAACCTAGTTTACTTAAACTAGGTTGAGAATGGACACAATCATGGTCGAATGTGTATTTAGAGAAAGACAGAGCGGATAAGAGATGCCTTATACAGAGCGAGATATCTATATTATAGTTATATAAAAATTCAGTAATCACACTAGGTCTTCTTCAGTCCAATCATTTCTTGCCCAGTCGGGTAGTTCTGTTTCGTACTCCCAGTCTGGACCCTGCAAAAAAGATATAGTGTTACATTGATTCACGGTAAGTTCATCGAATATCAATTCATCGAAAGCAAATTCATCGAAAATCAATTCATCGAATACGAGTTAATTGAAAACGAGTTCATCGAAAGCAAATTCATCAAAAATCAATTCATCGAAAACGATTTCATCGAAAACGAGTTCATTGAAAGCAAATTCATCGAAAATCAATTCATCGTAAACGATTTCATCGAAAACGAGTTCATCGAAAGCCAATTCATCGAAAATCAATTCATCGAATACGAGTTAATCAAAAACGAGTTCATCGAAAGCAAATTCATCAAAAATCAATTCATCGAAAACGATTTCATCGAAAACGAGTTCATCGGAAGCAAATTCATCGAAAATCAATTCATCGAAAACGATTTCATCGAAAACGAGTTCATCGAAAGCAAATTCATCGAAAATCAATTCATCGAATGATCAATTCATCGAATCGTCAATTCATCGAAAAAAAATATTTTGTAAATATTTCATTAACCTTCTAAACGGCATGATTCGTAGATATCTTTACTAATTAGAGCACGGAAATAAATTCCCAGCAGTACTCAAACAAACAAAATTATTAATTTTAAGGTAATAATTATAAATAAGGAAAAACTTATACTCATACGTAAATTTTGGATTATAATTTGTTGTTTAATTAAATTAAATTTTTTTGTTTCCCCTAAGTACAAAGTAATAAAATATTAAGTAAAAATATATTTATTCATATAATATATTGCTACAAGTTGTATTTAAATGTTTATTTTTATTTAAAAAAAATTAGTTACTCTAATGCATGATATAGTCGTCATCTGAACTATCGCTGTCATTTCTTGTATTTATTATTATTGGATTAATATCATCAACAATCCTTTCCCTTTCCCTCCATTCATTTATTAAATTTTCGATTTTTTTAACAGATTTTACCCAAGTTTCTCAACTAATTTGATCACAGGCTACTTGCCATATTTTAAAAACATTATCACTATATCCGTTTTGACCAATATGTCTATCATAATAATTTTTTTTTATACCCCAAATTAGTTCAATGGGGTTAAACTGGCAGTGATAAGGAGGTAATCTTAGTACTTCATGACCATACGTTTGTGCCAATATATTAATAAAATAAACTGGTTCAGATTTTAATTTCCTTCGTTTTTTCACGATTTTGTTAGTGAGAAGTTCAGATTTATTACATTTTATAATTCTACGAATTGTTGATTCCGAAATCTTTAAGGGAGCTGCTACTCTTTGATGGACACAAGATAGAGAAATAAGTGGCCTATTGTTCTAATTTTCGGAATTAAAATATTCCAGCAGGTAATTAAAGTTTGTGAATTTAATAATTGGCCGCAAGCTCTATTAATGAATATTATTAACAGACACTGACAGCTAAGACAAATAACAAAAAACATTTTTAAAATCGCTGAAAAATGGTAACTTGATTATTATATGAATGCACTACTTGATACATACATGTAACAGTCACCTATCAGCAATCCGACTATAGGTACTCTTTTGTATTCAACACTACTTATCCTTATGATCCAGCTGAATCGTAAGGATTGTAAAATTGCAAACTCCCTCGTATAATAAAATTATATTTTTACCTTGTATTTCCAGGCATGCAGATACATAACGAGATCTTGTGGTTTTGGATCTCTGTATCGAACTTTGCATTCATAACAATGTTTATCTACTGTCATTTTATCTGGGTTAAAGGCCAAATCTGGTGCTTCGTGACCTGTCTGAGTGGCCACCGTCACCTTAGACCTATGGGAATCCAATGAGGACATCATCGCTGACATCGTAACAGAGGCCTCCAAGGCATCTTCGCAAGGAGATGGTTCTCTAGAAACTGGCTCAGCGTCATCATCACCCAGCCCTCTATCTGCAAAAAAACAACATTAAATGGATTATTATGCCATAATAAATAATTAATTTGATGCTTTAAAATCAAGGACTGAGAACGAAACAAAATATCGTTCGATTCAGTTCAGATCGAAAACAAAAATACTATTTCCGCTATTTACGTTTTCCGATTAAATTTCACTGAAATCGGTTTTAACCGAAATGAAGAATTAAAGCGATCAATCGATCAGAAGCGAACTAAATTAGCCAACAGAAAGGGCATTGCGTTCCATCAGGAGGTAACCGATCAGTTCATCGAAAATCAATTCATCGAAAACAAATTCATCAAAAATCAATTCATCGAAAACGAGTTCGTCGAAAACGAGTTTATCGAAAACAAATTCAACGAAAATCAATTCATCGAAAACGAGCTCATCAAAAATGAGTTCATCGAAAGCAAATTCAACGAAAATCAATTAATCGAAAACAAGTTCATCGAAAACGAGTTCATTGAAAACGAGTTCATCGAAAGCAAATTCAACGAAAATCAATTCATCGAAAACGAGTTCATCGAAAGCAAATTCATCAAAAATCAATTCATCGAATGATCAATTCAACAAAAAAAAATGTTTTGTAAATATTTGAAAGAAATGCCGAGAGGATCGGAAAGTCAAAAAAGCAGTTGTTGATAAAAGTAGACAGACTAAGAAATAATTGCATAAAAAATTTTATATGGTTTAAAAAAATAAATATTCTTTGATTATGCTCAAATTGCACCAAAAATTATCTCACTAAAATTTAATTTAAATTTGCAAAAATTATATATTAAAAATGTTATTATTATTATTATTATAAATATTTACAAAATATTTTTTTTCGATGAATTGACGATTCGATGAATTGATCATTCGATGAATTGATTTTCGATGAATTTGCTTTCGATGAACTCGTTTTCGATGAATTGATTTTCGATGAATTTGCTTTCGATGAACTCGTTTTCGATGAACTTGTTTTCGATGAATTGATTTTCGATGAATTTGCTTTCGATGAACTCGTTTTCGATGAACTCGTTTTCGATGAATTGATTTTCGATGAATTTGCTTTCGATGAATTTATTTTCGATGTAAATACTGCTGCTTAGCAAATGGAGTCGTAATGGACGTAAATTGAGTCGGACTTGTGGTCCTCAGCATATTTTTTAATTGTGACTGGGATATTAAAAGAAATTTTCTGACTTACCTTTTGGACTTCCTAAGTCACCAACAACAGTATCATCTAAATCTGTTTTCATTGGTTTAAACATAGAAAGATCTGAATCTCCATCCATGCCGAGCCAGTTCTCAGCATTATGGATATTGATAAGGTCCCGGACCAATTCTTCATCGGTTTTTCCACCAAGGTCACCAGCTCTACCTTTCATTGGACCAAAGACAACATGATTGTACAATGGATCGTTAACAACTGGATAACCTAAAAGATGAAAACTATTAATATAAATAGCAACGCCATTGTTACTCTTGAAAATAGTCAAACAATAAGCAAACAGCTTTTGATGTCATTTCTATTATACGTTTATAATTTGTGCGTATTATGTCAATGACTTTTTAACAAAAAACGCATCCTTAAGTAAAGTTATATTGGCAGACTGATTCACGGAATAGAAAGTAAAAAAATAGATTTGTTGAAGGAGCAGTTTTAAAACCAAATGGCATGCTTATGGAAAGAATTGGCGTCTCATAAGAGACCAGTTCGGCCGAAATAAGTAACCTGAAGCTGTTGTCGAGAAGAATAAGAGTATTTTGGTAATTTTTCATTAATAATTTTGCTTACCCAGGTATTGTAGATGTACCCTAATTTGATGCATTCTTCCTGTTCTTGGTTTGCAAAGTACAATACTAGTCTTTCCATTATATCCAAGTGTTTGGAATGTCGTTACGCAATCCTTTCCTTTTGGAGAGACTTTGCAGACACCAATCTTATAGCTAACAACTTCAATTGGTTCTCTGCATTCAACAACTTCACTGTAGGAAAAAACAAAATATATACACAAAAATTTTACAAGAGCTATACAGGTTCAGCGAAAGCAGATGAGATAAGTTTCTGTCAATCGTAATTTTACAGTTAAGTAGAGCATGTTGGAGCACGTCGTTGCAGAGTTGGTCTTTCGACTAATGTTTTCGAAAGACCAAAAAACTCTTGACCCGCTAAGCTAGCAAAATGGTTTGTCATACACAGAACTATTATCTTTGATATATGACTGTATAGTAAGAGAATGTATTTTATTTTATGGATATAAAAATCGTTCATCTTTCTTTCACCTTATTTATTGTTATCTTCTTCCTTACCTTGGGAATTCTCCTTCCACCCTACACACATATTCCTTCTGTACCAATCTGTTTCTGATTTGGTGTTCCATTTGTCTTGCTTTCTTGGGAGATCTTCCAAAAAGTAAAAGACCACTTGTTAATCTATCCAGTCTGTGAATAGTTCGTAAATTCTTCAGATTATACTCCTTTGCCAGGATAAAAACTACAGTATTGTGACGATATCTTCCACATGGATGAACCTGGGAGAAAATCAGATTAAACTGTAAGGATTATGATAAAAAAAATTGAGATGATTTGATTGTTTAAGTTTATTTTTAAGTAGCCGTGTTTCTTTTGAAAGATTTCTAGATGGGAATACGTTTATTCTGTATAATATACTACAAAAACTGACGACATCTCTAAATGTAGCAAACACCTTGCTAAGTTGTTTCTATTGGTATGGTTTGAGACCATTGATTGTAACCAAAATGAAGACCATTTAGCTTAATATTTTATTTAATGTTCCCAGCAATTTGGCAGTACTACTATGTTAATGATGTTTTAACAAAACAACGCACACTATCATAAAATCTACATACTGTTTTGTCTTGAAAATAAAATAAAAATATATTGGTTTGTTGCAGGTGCAGTTTTAAAACCAAAGGGCATGCTAATGGAAAGAATTGGAACTTCGCTTGATAGACCAGTTCGGCCAAAATAAGGAACATAAAGCTGTTTTACGAGATAGAGTACCTCAAGAAATTCTTCACTTCGGAGAGTCTTCATAGAAGAATAAAACGAGTTATTGAAGCAAAAGATGCCTATTAACTAACTATTTAGGTAACGTTCCTAGCAATTTGGCAGTACTATGGCAACGATGTTTTAACAAAACAACCATAAAGTTTATCTACACAGACTGGTTCACGTAAAAGAAAGTAAAAAAATATACTGGTCTGTTGCAGGTGCTGTTTTAAAACCAAATGGCTTGCTTATGGATTGGAACGTCGCGTGTGATACCAGTTCAGCCAATATAAGGAACTTGATGCTTCTCTTCAAGAATAATGGAGTATCTCATGAAATTCTTCAAAATATGAAGTCTTCACAGAAGAGTAGGTGTTATTGAAGCAAACGAACAGTAACAGTTTTAACCAGGGGTTCATAACAGCTACAAGGCTGACTCCTTCTTAAAATTAAATTAAGACAATGATGAAAAACTTCAATATTTTTGTTTTATTTTCTATAATCTTGTTTAATTTTATGCAAATCTGTGCACAAAATCAGAAAAAGGGTTACTGTACAGTTAATTTTCGAGTATGTACAATGTATTTATCTGCTGCAACCATTGCAGTGCAAAACAATGGTAGATTTACAGCTGTCCAGTTTATTTTCTAACCAATAAACTAATAAGCTGATCGACTGTATTTTCCAAATGGTTTTAGTATAAGCATTTATCAAATTTATAGTTGGTCAGCTTAATATTTGTAGTTTTTCATACAGTTTATATAGCTTTTCAACTAATCTTTAAATCTTCAAAATGAAACAGGCTAGATGAATTGTTAAAATGATTTTTTATTTTGTAAAAGCAATCCAAAGCACACCCTAAAAAACCACAAGAAAAGCCAGAAAAACCCAAGCAATTCTAATTAATAATACATTTTCTAAGACATTCAACAACCGGTCTTTCTTCTACCTTTCATCGCCAGAAAGTCCTAGGTGTCATTGTACCTAAATTTTATTTACATAGAAGATAGACCAACTCAACTAATAATAAACACAGGTTTTAAAAATGTTTTCATCTGAAAAAGAATTCTTTTGTATCGTTTAGGAAAAATAAATAAGAGTGAAACAAAAATTGAAGAAAATATATCTAGTGTTCTTACAATATTGTTTATAACTTTAGTTTTAGAATAAAACCCCATGTGCCCACTGATGGGTTATCAGTGTAGTAGAGGTGTGCCCGCCGGAGGACATATGGGGTCAAAGTATTAAGAATAAAATGAAATACGGAGTTAAAAATTGGTAAAAAAAGTAAAGGGTATGATTTAACTGGGAATTATTTAAATAGATATGTGCACTAAAATTAATACTTTGTGCATTAAGGGGGGGGGGGGGTAGGGTCTGATAACCACATTTTAAGCATATTTTTGTGATTTTTTTTCAAATCTATGGTTAAATTTATTCAAACTAAGTACACATATAAAGTATGTTTTGAAGAAGATACAAAAAAATTTTGAAGGCAAAATATGGCGAAATGAGCCAGCTGTGGCAAATCTTTTCAGACTCCGGGAAAAAAATTAGATTTTGCGGTGACCAGCATAACTCGTCACTAGATCATCTGAAATCAAAAATCCAAAAAGATTTTGTTAGTTTATGAGTTTGCCGAAGTAATGACGTTGAGTTTTTATTTTTAAAATGATTTTTCAGTTTTTAGCGTTACTTAGAAGACAAAAAAAAAATAATTCCCCCTAAAAAAAACCTAAAAATGAGTATATTTGTGATTGTTAAATAAAAAAAAAAAACGTGAAAAAAATATCTCAACGTCGTTACCTCGGCAAACTCATAAATTAACAAAATCTTTTTGGATTTTTGATTTCAGATGATCCAGTGACGAGTTATGCTGGTCACCGCAAAATCTATTTTTTTTTTCCCGGAGTCTGAGAAGATTTGCCACAGCTGGCTCATTTCGCCATATTTTGCCTGCAAATTTTTTTTGTATCTTCTTCTAAACATACTTTATATATGTATTTAGTTTGAAAATGAATAAATTTAACCATAGATTTGGAAAAAATTCACAAAAATATGCTTAAAATGTGGTTTATCAGACCCCCCCCCCCCTTAAGCAAAGCATAAATAAAAGAAGCTGGCTAAAGAGATGACTCCGAATCGTCAAAAAAAGTATGAGATGATCATAACCAATTTTTAACTCCAGTTGTTTAAATCATTTTTAGATGTTGAAGGTGTTAGTGTAGAAGTATATAAGAGTTACAGAAGTATAGAGCAGAGCCATGCCGAGTTATTCTAATCTCTCAGACAAAAAAAAAACCTTGACAAATAAAAAAAAAAAAATATATATATATATATGCGGCTATATATATTTTATACTAAAAATAAATATATATATATATATATCAGACCATTGATCCGTCCACCCTTTTCTCCCCAAAATGAGATGTATGAACATGTTGGTACTTCCGGTTTCTCAATACTACCATTCAATTTTTTGGATAGAATTCAACTAACTTTTTGTTTTTTACCCAACTTTTGAAAAAAAAAATTGTGAATTATTTTGGCATTGTTTTTAGGTTTTAAATGAAACAAGGGCTTAATTTGTGACATTCTCGGCATGACTCGTACAAAGTATAAGTACAAGTCCCAAAAATATTGAGGGGGTAGACTTGTTTATTATTGTAACTTGAGACTTTGTCAATGTAACATGAAAAGTGAATCGTAAATTATTGTGTTAAAAATATACGTCAACCATAAGCACATAAATAATAATTAATTTTTGTCTGAGATATAAATATTATGATTGGGCTATTTTCTAATGGGATATTTATCTGAGTTATCACCAATAAATTATGAATTTTAAGATAGTACAAGACAGACAGTCAAGAGGTGTTAAATGACATTTAACAGTTGGTCGATGTAAGCATTTCAGGATAGTCGCGTTTTAAGTGGTAGTTGATTTTGACCCGTTGTATGGTTAAGACCATTTTTAAGAGTGTAGTCTAAAGAGTGAAGAAGTTAAGTCGTGTTTTGAGTAGAGTGAGAATTTGTTCATCATGGGTCATTTAGAGTGTTCGCTCGGACAAGTAAAATGTAACCAAGTAATTTCGTATTTACATTAAGGTAGTGTTCGTTAGTTTGGTGTAGTGTGCCTAGTGTGTGTGACTGTGTCTCTTTGGATTTAGCTGTATCGACGAAATTGTAAGTCTAGTGTAATTAGTGTAAATATTTAAACCGTATCATAATTAAAGTAGATTAGCTTAAATGTTGAGTTTAATTGAACAACCCTTAATCCTTCCAAGAATCATAGCAACCAGCTAGCGGACTAAGAGGGGGGGGGTCCAGACTTGATCCGCTCGCAAGTCTTGGAACCCATAATGTGAGGGATGTACAGAGTAAGTACAAATGAAATAAATAAATCAGCCAACCGTGACATTTCATATTTATATATCAGAGTCCCCACATAGTTATTGAGATAGCAATGGTGAACAATTTAAAATGAACACTGCGAAAATGAAAATTATAGAAAACAATTTAAAATGAAATACGGGGTGTATATCTGAGGCAAAATTAACCTCAAAATATTTTGGGACCTGTATAAATTGTTACATATAGAGACAGTATAAAGTTTACAGAAAGAAATAGAAGATATATATAGAGAGATAGATCTACATGTTTGTACATGCATATATACATAATTCCATGTTGAAATCCATGCATTTCGGGCACTCCTTTCAAGTCTTATCTTGTTCTTCTTTCGAGTGTTAAAAAAAATCTAATTTCTTAGACTGTGCCTCACAATAAACCTAGTTTTATTAACATGTTCACAGTCTAAATCCACAGTTTCTTATGTGTCTTCATTAATTGATTTCGTTCTTGTTAACCGGTATTGTTGATTTACTTACCGGTAAAGAACATGGTTTATCCAAAACGACTAAATCTTCGTCGACATGTATCAACTTGATTGGATTTGATAATACAGGGGTTTCATGTCTGAAAGGAAATTCAAAACCGGACGTTTTGGTCAGAAATAACGTTATTAAGTATTGCAAAGACAAAAAATAATCACGTTACGTTGTGTGTTTTTGTGTAAGTTAGTGTTTAACAATGATACTTTTTATTGTACATTTCAGATTATGAAAATTAAATATCTAACAAGTTGGGACACAAAGTCCCAGTTCCATAAAGCATAGTTAAGTCTGACAATGTATTTAACTATGCAGCATGTCGTCAAGTGTTGCTGAAAGTATTGCTAAGGTTTATATTTCCAACTTGTAATTAAATATAAAACTTACTAACTCTAGTTTGTTAACTTCTCTGGGTTAAATACCATAATATATTTCTAATACGCTTAACCTGCCAGTTAACTGTAACTCGGCACGGACAAGTATTTTGTAAACGTAGTTGATATTACGGCTAAAACTAGAGTGAGATATACGACGTGTGTAAATTAAGTAACCAGACTGTAACTAAACTACTAGAAGAATACAGATGGGTAGCATCCTTTGCAAAAAGAGAAAAGAAGAAAGGCAGAGCGAAAGGAGGAATTCTAACCGGCATCAGGAATAACATAAAAGAGAAGAACACAAAAAATAATGAACCGTCCAAGAAAGAAGAATAGTGATAGAGAAAGAGGTTTGGAGAACTGCGAAATCATACCAAGATAACATTTTGGACAAGTTCGTCAAGCCTTTTAATGAGATCATGCATAATTCTGGTCACGAGATATTACATCAAGATTCTGCTCCAGCTCACAAGGCAAAGTCCACACAACAATGGCTGAAGATAACTAAAAAATGAATTTGGAATTTTATAGATTCAAAACGTTGGTCATATAATGCGCAAATAAAAATCTGCTGCTTTAAGGTTGTAAATATTTGTGTGGAACCTTCTGTTAATCTCTTTAACTCTACCTGAGCTAGCGTTCTGCTTGATTGTATACCTGGTACAGTGGCGGATTAAGCCTTCGCCGGGCCCAAGACATTTTTGATTTACGGGCCCTCAACCTAGAGGCGTTGAAAGGTACGGTGAACATTTTTTTAAGAAGGCAATGCGGGACGGAGCAAAAAAAGGTCCTCACCTCCCAAATCCAAGTGAAGAGCAAAAAAAGGTCCTCACCTCCCAAATCCAAGTGAAGAGCAAAATAAAAACAAAAAAAAGTCCTCATTTCCTCAAATACGGTTAATTCAATCTCGTTTTTATTATCATATTTGAAGATTTCCCTACCATGTTTCGTGAATTTCGCTTAGCCTCAACCTTAGTTCTTAGAATCTCTCTTTAGAATCTTCAGAACTACAAAGATCTTCTGTACGGGTCATTTGAAATAGTCGTATGGATTATTCTGTGACCCGTGGGTCATACGTTTGCCATCACTGACATAGAGAATACTGTGTCTATATTATATGAAGTCAATGCTGTTTAATAAGATGTGGCAACGTGCGTAAAGGTAGCCATACACGGTGAGGCCGCAGCCGGTACTTTAGGCCAAAAAATCCCGAACAAAAATCATATTTCGGCCTTGAGGCCAGACTCTTACTACCGTGTGTGTGCTGTCGACAGTCGGCCTTGAGGATTTGTAAAGTGAGTGTCGAATTTATTTAGTCCTGTCTAGAGAATTTTTATCGGAATTCATACTAATGTATGAAAATGAACCTTGCTTGGGGCAAGTAAGTTCTAAAGAATACCATGATAGAAATAAAAAGGAGGCTGCGTACGCGAAATTATTGGAAAAAATAAAAGAAGTGGACGCAAAAGCTACAAAAAATGACGTAATTAAAAAAATAAACAGTATCAGAAGCGCTCTCCGAAAAAAATTAAGAAATCGATGAAATCAGGAGCATCTGCTGATTCTACGCACAAGCCTAAGTTGTGGACCTCAAGGCCTTTTCCTTGAGGCCAATCGTCTCCGTGTGTGGGCGAGGGTTCGGTAGAGGAATTCCTTGAGGCTTTTTCCTTGAGGAAATCCTCACCGTGTATGGCTACCTTAAGAGCTACCAACCTGTAGACGCCAAATGTAACAACTGAGTCATGCTTGCATGTTAGTTACTTTCTAATTTACAATGAATTAACCAAGTGTTCCGTCACTTCACAGTTATCTTGAACAGACTTAAACTGAGTTATTTAATTTTAAGGAATAGATCAACGACACTAGATTAATTTAGTGTACTAAAAATTAAATAATTTAGATATTTAAGTTTAATAATCAATTTGATAATTATTGTATCATTGTTTCCAAACATATATAGTCCTAAAAATGAAGGTTATTGCTATCTATATTGGCCGAACCATCATACTAAGTTCTTTTTTTTTACAGCTGATATACCTAGCATGAATCAAATGATTCCTATGTTAATACAGATGCCCTAAAAATGGTATATACGCGGGGGGAACCAGAGGTCCTAAAAATGGTCCCAATTATTGGCCCACCAAAAGACTATATCTTTAGACTTTGAAACGTAACATTTTTGTAGGCACATAGATAATAGCATTTTAAAAATTATTACATTTTATTTTTTGATTTTGGTCCCACGGTGGAGCCCTCTAGCTTTGTTGTTTATATAGAAATAAGAACCTGCAAATTAAAAAATTATGGAAATATGCCCTGGAGTACGCAGATTTAAAAAAATAAGGCGTCATATTAGTTGTTAGTTCCTAAAAAATCGTAACACAAAATTATTAAAAATAAATATATAAAATTAGTAATAACCGTCTCAACATCGGAAAAAAATAGCACTAATTAATTTATTTTAAGGTATACAGATCCACGTTTCATATCTCCCAGTTCTGGAAATGTGTGTAGCTACCTTTAAGGACGTAAAGATACAGAAGCCAATTAATATTATTCATTATTAATAAGTGTAAAAATTTAGTGTTAAAATTATCATTTAAAAAAAGTAAAAAGTTCACTATTTTTAACTAAATCATCGTGTAAATCTTCATTTATTCAGATAGTGTTATTTTTTATGAAATATTACTTTTTCAGTGTTAAAATTAACACTACTTTAACTCTATTTATTTTCTAACACTATAATTTAACCAGTATGTAAGTGTAAACTTAGTCGACTAAAAAAATTTATCACGTTGTATCAAAAAATGTCTCAAATAAAAGTTGTTAGGTATTATCTTTTTCTTAGAGTGCCATGCTCGATGCTCTGAACTGACAAGTTCGTACTGAACATATTCGATGTTCTGAACTGACAAGTTCGTACTGAACATATTCCGAGCGTAAGCTATTTCCCGCAAACAGTTGTGTTGTGTGTATTGTCTGTATATAAGACAATCGTATGGGACCTACAATTTATTATCGTGGAATCCGAACCACTAATTATTTTGGACAAATTTTACTAGGGCTTTTACCTCGGTGGTTGCTCGGTGGTACTGGGGAATGAACCCTGGTCCGCCGCTTAGTAGTTCACACACTAACTAACTGAGCCACGACGTTCTAGATAGGTATTATCATTTTTGTTAAATAAATTTTTATCGAAATATTTCTCTGCTGCTAAATATTCGTGGAACGCATATCATCCATTTTACGCCAAAATGCACACTCAGATATCTATCAATTACCCAATAGGTAACAACTGGCTCTATCAGCTTGAAATTTACGCACGTATTAGTTAACATGTTCAAACACGAATACTCACGTGATTTCGATACAATTACGTCACAGGCGACACTACGCGGACTTTCCAGGAATTAAATTGTCACATCTCGTACATATTCTCATTTAACAATAAGAAATTAAAATTTTATAAAAATATTTAAGTTTTGGAAACTATAAGCATTAAATAGGGCGGTATCGTGTTGTATTGCGGTTACTAAAGAACAAATAATCAGAAAAAGATGTCTAAGTCCCTAAAAAATCATATAATGATTGATAATTTTACATCATGAAGAACACCTTTTGGCCTAAAAAACGCATCAGCTACTTTTAAAAACAAATATTAAGAATACCTTTTGGCCTGGAAATGAACCAGCTACTTTTAAAAACAGAACGCAATTAATATATAAAACTTTACAGTATAGATTAAAGGATTAAAGGCAATTTTGATTCTTTATTAATACTGAAACTTACGGCAGTTAAAAATATGCTTATGCGGTAAATCTTGAAAGGGTTCTAATTCAGAACTAGCAACTTGTTTTTTGCCACCTTGATTTTTTACTGCCTATATAGATAGGCAGTAAAAAATCAAGGATAAGTAAAAAGTCAAGTAAAATCAAGTAAAAAGTCTGGATATAGATCCAGACACAAGCACACATTATCAGAGTAAGGTGTCTACACCCCTCAAATCTTGAATGTTAAGAATACCTTTTGGCCTAATGAACGCACCAGCTACTTTAAAAACAAACCGCAAATAATATATACTTTGCAATATACAACTAATCACAATAAAAAGATAAATATATATATAATTTAATAGTGCATTAGAATTCTGGAAACTAGGTATTCTGGCAGAAGCTATGTTGTGCTGTTTAGAGATCAGTAAAATGCAAACTAATAAAGTAAGATCTCTCTGTTCATCAAATAATTTTCGTTGTTTCCACCAAATTTTACATGAGAGAAAAGTTCTGCAAACTTGTAACCTTTACACCTTAGAGATAGCTATGATTCGCTGTATTGGCGCTAGTAAAGCACCATTAGCGCAAGATGTATCCATCAGAATACACCATGCTACATTTTCCAAAATGTGAGACTATTACCAATATTAAAGGACTATAACCTGTATATGGCATAAATCTGATGCATCTGAAGAAAGAAATAATATTTTTAATAATTTTGTGTTTTACTAGTACGATGTGTTTTATACAACTAAACATACCTAAAATCTAGTACTAAAAATCTAGGATAAAAATTCAAGATATGAGAAACAAATGTATTTTTGCATTAATAAGCTTTGAAGCATTACCAACAAAAATGAAATTTTAATATAATTAAATTAAATTTCTGTTGATAATACTGTTTTTAAGACAGTTACATTTGAAGGATAGAAGAATTATGCTGAAAAAATTATTTAATACTTACACATGCACATGCAACAAGATGCCATTAACAGAAAAGTACTAAGTTTCACCATAAACATTATCAACAGGAGATAAAATAGTAGATAAACCATCTGGAAGTGCCCTAGAAGAGAGACTGTTTATCTGACTGTCACAATCTGCAAAAATATTAATAAATACTGCGTTCTTTTGAGTTTTATTAGTGTTCCATGGTTTAGTTAAAAAAGTTATTAATAGACGGCGCAAGCTGTGAAGAAATATCACTCAGGTTATCGACAGTTGCCTAAGCTTTGTTTCTACCTAGCCTATTTGTCCATATAGTCTATCGACTGTCTTCATAGGTTCTATTTCAACCTAGGTTATAGAGTATCTACATCAAGCTGCGTCCATAAAACCAATTTGCACAGCCGTATATGTGTAGACGTGTCGTTGCCTTATACCAACAGGCATGCCAGTTGCAAATCGACTAATGACTGGATCAAAGAACGCCATACTAACACTCATAATGTAGATGTGCTAACTATGCCAAACGGTATACAAATACGACTTAAATAGGCTTACAAAACGTATTTTACAAACTATGCTGAACAGGCTTGATAACACTCTGAGGCGCTCTAACTTGAACTGACACAGTGTTGCCAAAACTTTGTGAACAAAATTCCCACAAGGTACAAAATTTCTCACAGACAAAAATTCCCACAATGTAAAATGATGCAATTTTAAGTATTGACCCCGACTTCCCTTACTACAGAATAAGGGAATCAAGATACAATTCTAAATTTGGGATGATAAATACCCCAGGGGACCAAGTACCAAGATATTTAAGGAAGAGATGGAGGAAGAAAAAAGATGAAAACAACTGCAAGGTTTAGGTGTGGAAATGAAGAACGAGCAAATAAGTTTTGGTTAAAAAAGATGTGCCAAAAGTGCGGCAGGAAAAGCGATACGGAGCATTTAATAGATGGTTGTTTGGGTGTCAAGGAAAAGGTTAAAGAAAGAACTGAGGTGTTGTGTCATTCTGGAACAGGCAAATCGTGGATGAAATCATTGAGAATTAAAAAGAGGCGTTGATATGAAATTATGTTTTGATTAATTAATTTTAATTTATTTGATTTATATTAGGGCAATACTTTGTCAATTAATAGTACAAATGTATTTTTCTTTTGTAGATGCCAAGCCAGAATAAGCATGATGAGTAAATTATCTATGTACTATGAGGTAAAGCTTTGGTGACCATCTATTGACAACTTAACTAACTAATGCATGAAACTACTATATCTCCTGTATTTTATGTGTTTATGGTGAAGTGAAAAAGAGTTGCAAAAAGTGTGGTGTTTCTGAATGAATCGTAGAGATGGCGGTCGCGTTAGCCACTTACGGGAATAGATGCGGGTTTGTTCACAACAACCACATCCTCGTCCATGTGTACGATCGTGATTGGATGACAGGTAACTGGAACCTCATGTCTGAAACAGGTATCACAATGCCAGACATAACACCTCATTGTATTGTGTTCAGAAAAAAAAAAAAAAAAAAAACTGCGGGTGTCAATGTGCCTAATTTATTAATCAGTGTTTTAGACACTGAAGCAAGCAGAGACGTTTGTCTATTGTGATACGAGCAAAATGGTTATCAAAAGCTGATAAATATATCGGAAAATAATACTACTGACATTGTATAATATGACATCGGGCCGTACAGGCAATGTATCATATGACAGTCGGGCCACACAAACACTGTATACTACAACAATCTCACCAATACTGATAGCGACACCATTAGGATAACAAAAAAGAGGGATAGCGCTATTAGTTTCATGTGGAAAGATAAGATAATCTTTGCAGAAATAGTAAATTTTAATGAAAATATTCCTAAAAAAATACTCCTTCTCCAAAGAATATCTTATTTTACCTATTGAAACTAATACTTGTTTGGAATTCTAATGGCGGCACTGTCAGCACTGGCTAAATTGTCATAGTATACAGTGTCTGTATTAGGCAATGATAAAAGCGTTGCTATTAGGATAGGGTAACCATTCGTCCCACATTTTAACATTTTGTCCCGCATTTTAATATTTTGGATTTGCGAGATGAGGACCTTTTTTTTGCTCTTCACTTGGATTTGGGAAATGAGGACCTTTTTTTCTTGCTCCGTCCCGCATTGCCTTCTTAAGAAAATGGTCACCCTATATTAGGATTCCAAATAAGCGCGATAGCGTTATTAGTTTTAGATGGAAAGCTAAATTAATCTTCCGAAATAGTAAATCTTCGTGGAAATATTACCAAAAATCTCTGGTTTCTCTCTCTGCAATGATTATCTTATTTTTCCATTTGAAACTAAAATTTATTTGGAATTATAATGGCACCATTTGCTAGACTGTCATAAAATAGTGTTTGTATCTTACCGATGGTAACAGCGCACTATCAGGATTCCATATAAGCACGGTAGTGTTATTAGTTTCAAATGGAAAAATAAATAATCTTCAGAAACAGTAAATTTTTGTGTAAATATTCCAAAAAAGTCACCATTAGCCAGATTGTCATAGTAAACAGTGCGTGTACTTACTACGAATTAACAGTACCATCAGTGGATAAAAGAGGAATCTACAAATTAATGGATTGAAGTAAAAGCAGAATCTTATCTCATATATTCGCACAGTTTTATTTAACAGATTTCACTCCATTCCTCTTTTTTACCGCTTTAAATGACTTTGAAGATACATAGAACCAGTTGACACTATTACAAAAACCTTGACGATTGCTTAAAAATATCGGCGATTCGCTGCGATTAAAATAACATATATTTCTGCATATTAGTAAGTTATTTAAATTTATTTCTCTTTCCCATGGACCTGTCTTCAGCATATGAGGCAGATATTTCACGATATAATATTCGCGTACACTGAAAATGAGCATTTTAAATTATACCTTTTGGCTTGAAAAACTCTCCAACTACTTTCTAACGTATGGTGGAAAACATTTTACGCGGTATTCAAAATTAAAAAGTGCCTTGTATATTTGGACAATATAAGTGTTTTTATTGTTTTTGATACCAAGAGTACGTCCAAATTTTATAAACAGCTTTTAATCGTCGTAAATTTTACTTTAAATTGAAGTAAGAATTTACTTTTTTTGGACACGTCGTAACAAATGTGTTAAACCTAACCCGATTTTCTTATGTTTAGTAATTTTAATACAAAATTTGATTTTGATAAAGTTCTCAACACATGAAGAGTAAAGAAAAAGATGCCGTTAAAAAGAAACCTTTACCAAATAAAAGAATTTCTAGATTTACTTGACGACAACAGATAATTTATTCGCTATTTTGCTATAATTACAAAACCATTGACAATATTCTTAAATGAAGAGGCAATAATAAATTATTAACCGCAAATTATACAAAATGTTTTGAATTCTAAAAAATAGATGTATTATAAATCAGCAAAAAGACCTTTAAACAAGTGATGTTCATATTGTGGTGGTCATAGGATAGATCTTATGTTTCCCTTAGGTGTATCACAAGGCTAAATTATCAGTCTCCATATCGTACCATTTTGCTCGTACACATTTTTGGCCAATTGTCTCAAATTTGGTTGTCAAAATAGTTTGGCGAGTTTTAGAATTTAGGTAACTCACTTTTGTCACCATTACAACTATTTTGACGCATGCGTACACTGCCTACATTATTTTAGTTGTGATTTGAAGCAACAACAAATCTACACATTTTTTAACATTTTAAATTAAAAATGATATATTTTCATTAAAATATATTTTAATAATGAATCGATTAAGTGTATATGAGATGTGTTCAATGTTTTTCAAAAATATAACAAAATAATTGCATGCCAATTGTTAATAATTCACAAAAGAATAAATCATTTAGTTTGGGACATAAATAACAACAGACATTAATAAAATATATATAAAACTGCATTCATACGATCACATACATTCAGTTTGGGATTTACTTAAATTTTAATAATTAGATCATTTCTTTTTTGTTCGCATAGCCTTTAGAATCTCTAAAATTATCCGCTCAGGCAAAATCTCATTTTAACTAGCTTGTGCTTTTCCTCTAACCAAGCTGGTGGAATCATACCAAAAATGCCACTCTTGTCATAAATACTGTTATAAAATTTTCAGTGAAATTCTTCAAGATGCTTAAATATATTGTACTTTTCTTTTAATCATAGATGCATCTTAAACAAAAAAACACCAATCAGTTTTCAAAATGACCGCGTCTGGCCGTTACACAGTTTTTAAGTCTCTGCGAACTCTCTTCAATAGAATAGCAAATAGTTTCTTGAAAAGATTTTCATGAAAGAATTATTAATATAGTCACATAGGTAATCCTAGGTCAGGATTACGACATCTAGACATTGTGATGGTCAGCTGTCTGACCAGTCTGACCTGAAGACTTCCTCAACTCCATGGACCAATTCAAACATTATTTTGTAAATGTGATATACATACTTAATATATTTGTTATGTTGAAACCAGGAGTTGTGTCTCAATCAAACCACCCACGTGACAATATTAAGGATGCTTGCAACCGTCAGAACGACAGAGTGTATGCTACAAGTTCATGAGAAGCTTATCAGAAAGTGTCAACGATCCAGAGGGACCATTGCCTTCTTCACTTATGGTTTGATGGGAAGGAGCAATGACGGAACCACTAAGCTTCAGTTTTACGAAAAATGGGTAGTCCTAGAAAACCGTGTTGAAGTCGATGGTTAAAGAAATGTCCCTCTTGGCTGGTCACTGCAGCTTCTATCAAGATTAAGCGCCAGCTAATAATGCGAAGACTGTGCAGCAGTGGCTGGAAAACAATGTATCGGACTTAATTTCTACTGATTGGCTGCCTAGCAGCTCTCGACTCCATGGAACACAAATATTGGTCCATGCTTAAAGATATGATTTGTAAGAAGAAACACTTTAAATCGCTAGTCTAAAGCGTTCCCCGATGAAGGCAAAGGAGGGTTTTTCTGAGGAAATCCTTCGTAAATCTATTGGCATGTAGCCGCAAAGACTGCTGTGTACCAGAAGTGATCATTTTGAAAACTGATGGGTGTTTTTTTGTTTAAGATGTTTCTAAAGGTGTCCAAATTTGACCTTCCGATTTAAATTTAATAATAAAACACAAAATACTTGAATTTTATAATTTTATTATTTTATTTTGAAGTACAAATATTGCGGTTAATAATGAAAAATGATAACCTCCAGATCATGTCATCCCCTCTGCTTCCTTGGCATGCTACATTCTTTTCCCAAAAATTTCGATCACAGTTTCGCAGAAATTCTGCCCAATTTCTCCAATGGAATTGATAATGTTGTCTAGAAGCTGTTCAGTGACGGAAAATTATTCTTCCCTTCAAAAATCCCAAGAGAAATAAGCCAGTGGTGTGAGGTCGCACGACCTAGACGGCCAATTAACATCAGTTCTTCGAGAAATTATTCGATCAGCAAATCTATCCCTTAAAAGATTGATTGTTTCATCTGCTGTATGACAAGTGACACATTCCTGTTGAAACAACGTATTATGGATATATATACCTTCCAATTCATTCCACAAATAATTTGTTTCATTGTCCTGTATCGAAATCCATTCACAGTAAACGCATCACCATAACATTCCCAATTTTGGTAATAAGTCTTTACAACAATATGCGTTCTTCAATGGAATATCGTTCCATAATAACCAAGCCACAACTAATTGCAACATTTTTACTTGACTTCTGTCACTAGTACAACATTCAGGCCCGGTCTTTCCACCTTCAGATAAAGTCCCAGGTAACTATCTGACAGATAAGGTTATGTGTAACTTCATCTGCTGAATAAATGTCAATACCAGTCAGTGAATCCAATACGTCAGTCTCATTATCCGTTAGATAACTATCCGATAGATACATTTGTATAGAAAGAAGGGATGACATTTACTCAGCAGATGAAGTTACAAATAACCTTATCTGTCAGATAGTTACCTGGGACTTTATCTGAAGGTGGAAAAACCGGGCCTAAATGATGTATAAATGGCTGCAATTTAAATCGGAAGGCCAAAATTTCGACACCCAGTATTTATGATGTACTAAAAGAAAATTAAAATATCTTTGTCTTGTGTGAATTTCATTTTGTGACAGTATTAACAGCAAGAGTGGTAATAACATACTGAATACTGTCCATTTATTTTTAGGAAAAACGTTCTGTCGGTAATCTCCACGTCAGTTGGATAATTCCAAAATCCAAATATCCTGGTATTTTATTCCAGTAATTTTTTACATGCATCAGTTAAATGTTTTGCACATTACAGTAAAAGGTTTTCATTTTCACACGAGAATGAAAAGCTGTATTTTCAGTTTTTCCAGTGCACGATAGTATATCTATTTGAAGCTTAGTTTCCAACAATTTCAAGTGATACAGAGTTGGCTGCACAATTTTTATCCAAAACTGTCCAAACAACCTTAGTATGGGATAGAATATGGGAACTTCACACAATAATTATTAATTTGCACCATTTTGCTTTGAATAAGTTCCTAAAGTTGTATCTGTTATTCCTTATTTTTTTGACTTTTTTTGACACTACTTATAAAAATTAACATTCCGAAATCCTCTTCTGAATTTCGAGTATCTTCTTCCAAGACCATCGGATAACAGATTGTGTACCTTTATTAGTTATAGGTAGGTATATTTATCTTAATCAGTCATTCTTCTTTCATACAAATTTAGTAATAAACTAATTAGTGATCACACACAAAAAACCAGGGTCTTTTACATTAAATACGTCCCTGTTTTAAAAGGGTAAATCTGCAAGTCGACAACGCTTCGTGAATGCTTATTGCATATGCTAGAGGGGAGAATAATGGAGATATCCATATGTAAGGGGAGTAAAGGGGGAAAAGATGAATATATTTTTAACAATAGAGTACACTCGTTAGCACATTTTATGAATTCAAAAAATATAAAGGAAAAACATATATATATTTAAATAAATAAAATATAATTTTTGAGTTTTGTATTACAAGGTAGCCTTAACCGGGGTGCTGTAAGAACCCAATTTTCTTAACGAGTGAACTAAAATTATTTAAGTCGGCTTTTTTTTGTTATTTATTGTATTTGTGTTAAAAATTGTAGCATCTAAAGGCGTGTATGTACAAGGCCAAAATATGTTGGGAGTACTATACCATATTAGGTATAGTAGCTGCCATTTATTTTGGCACGCATCTATATTCAAAAAAATACTGTTAGTTTTTTGAAAATGTATTTCTTGGTAGACGAATTAAATTAATGAAATAAAAAGCAACATGGAGGATTTGTGAGAAATTTAATCAGTGCCCCAAAAGAGACAGAAAAGTGTACAAATTAATTAGCCATTCGCCATGGTATTGTGGTTTCTGTGAATTGTATGATTTCTCTTTATTAAACCTTTGATATCCTATTCCACTATGGGTCTAAACCTAGTATTAAAAAAGTTATTATGAATTAAATATTAAAGTAAAACCCTAGTAAAATAATTATCATGTCATAATAACTTTTTAATACTGCGTTTACGCCTATAATGCCATGATAATTTATTAAAGACAATTACATTTTCTATGCGATAGGCTAAAAAAATATAGTGGACCCATTTAAAATTTTTGTTTTTTTGAAAATGGGATCTGTTTTACTAATTTAATATTGTTTCAGAGTGGAATACTCGATCTTTTATAATTTAATCTCCTACGTATCTCTTATAATAAAGAAGTTGGCAATGCTTTAACAGTATCCGAAAACACCTTGTATATTTGTAAAAAAATACCGCCTAATCAATATTGACTGAATGTAAAATGTAATACTTTTATTCCATTGTATAAAATTTTCACAAACTAAATTTTGTGCGAAATGTCACTTTTGCGCATGTGCAAGTAACTTTTTTTTGTCTACCGCCCCCCCAAATTCCTGGGTGCGCCACTGTTTATAACTATATTAAAGTAGAAAATATCAAATTAATTTTTAAAACATTGTAATCTCTTCATTTATACCTGGCTAAGAGCCAAAGCAGCTACAGCCAACAAATAAAAGGAAAAAAAAACAATGTAATTGTTAACAGTATAACCTACATATTTAATGTCAGTGTGTGTGCGCGCATTTGTTCAGTTTTAGTTTTAGCCGTAAGAAAAGATAAATATCAGTTAACTTTCAAGGTCGGTTTTGAGATCGTTAAGAATAAAACTAAGACAAAGTATTGTATGAACTTACTCGTAATAATATAATAGTTACGAGAGATGTTTCCAAAGTTCTGGGCATTTAGGTATAATTTTTATTATTTTGTTAATTTTCGTCAATATTACAATGTAGTTTTTCAACATAATCTCCATTTAACTGAATACATTTATCCCAACGATAAACTAATTTTTTTAAGCCGTCCTCAAAGAACTTTGAAATTGAGTTTCTATTCTGGTCCCAACAACCTTGGCACCCAGCGCGGCGAAACCTTGCTAACGCCCAAACAATCATGCAAGATGTCATGAAATTGTCGTGTACCTATCTCTAGGCGCACACTAATTTGACGAATAGTCATTCGCCTGTCCTCTTTCAGTAGGACTTCGACGGTAGTAGTGTTTCTTTCATTTACCGACGTGCTTGGGCGCCCACTGCGTGGATCGCAAACGATCGATCCATCGATAAACAGTACTTTTGGATTCTGCAGACTCACCGAATACTCCTTGTAGACGCTAAATAATTTCTGATGTTTTCACATCTTCTTTCCCCAAAAAGAAAATTATTGCTCTTTGAAATTTTGCTGCGTCTTCCATGGTTACAAAAACAGTGCTATGAAAACGCGACTATATCAGTCGAACACCTAAATCAGACTGAACAATATTGCACTAGATAGATGCATAAACATGTCAAGACTTGTCTGGCACCAATAACATTGCCTATAAGTTCTGCGTAATTTAATTATAGCACAATTCACAGAATTTAGGAAACATCCCTCGTATATCCTTTAAGGTTACAACTAATAAATGGGACTAAAATCCACCATTAGACTAATGTTGCGAAAACGGCACATAAAAAAGAGGAAATCTGAAGAATTTTATAATGGGGTAAAATTGAATACTGAGTTTTAAATGCTTTTTGTTTCTGTACAACATCCTCTATGTTTATTTACATATTTTATTTCAAATAATCAAATTTGTCTGCTTTTATACAAATACAAATCCATTAATTTGCATATATATTTTTTAATTTGCACTAGACCCTACCTGTGGACAACGTTTGCTAGAAGGTCGTTATGTTTTAACTTGTAGTCTGTGGGCACCTTCTCATAGTTGACTGTAAGAGTTCCTGCTCTAATACATCTTTCATATTCTTCAGCAGGATGTGCTCTGAACTCTCTGGCGAAGACATCGAGGATTCGTTCACCAACCCATCTACCCTTTGTAAAGGTTGTGAAGGTGAAATAATATGGATATACCTTACGAAGACCTGGAACAAAAATTAAAATTACCAAAAAAAAAATTGAGGTGTAAATTTTCACACATTCCAGGATTTTGTAGGGATTTAATACGTGTAAGAAGTCAACAGAATGATGGATGTCTAGGATAATTTCCATAGTTTTTCGATGATAAAATATATTCTTTATTTGAGTAATAAAAGCTTCCCTTTCATTTTTTTAAAACTAAATTTAAATTAATATGTTTGATGAATTACAAAGGTCAACAAAAAAAAAAAAAAAATTGTGTCTTTATTTTAATGACTATTTTCTGATTCTTTATATCGAAAAATAACTAAAACATTCGTTTATTTTTGAAAAACTTTGCTTTTGTACATTTTACAACGATCAATATATATTTATTTATTTTTATGACCATATAAGGAGAAGCGCGTTATATTAAGTAAGGGTGGGGATGAGCGGGTGGAAAGCAAGTGGCATTTCACTTACGTGGTTCATAGTCGGTATGCGCATGCGCATTGCAGCGATACAACGCATTTTGTGTGGCGGCAGATCTAAAAATGGCGTCAAAAAGTTGTAAACACGAGGTAGACTCATCCTGCTATATTTGCGGCGAATTTATCAAAACAAGGGAATGATGGGAATGCATCCCATCAGAAATCCAACCATCTTAAAATCCCCTATCACTGGCCAGGTATACTCATCATACTTTAAACTCTCAAGCACCATTTTCGTAATTTTCTTTGAGCATTACGGAATGAGCCAAAGGAAGAGATGGAAATCTATTTCCATTGTGAAGAAGGACAGCTTTTAAACTTTTTGTAGAACTGTCTACGAAAAGACGCCAGTCAGAAGGAGTGCATGAGATTCCGACCGCCTTGCATAGGCGGTTATACTAAATATCCTTGCTACCTTTATTTTTGTCGGACCACAATAAAAGAAAATAATGGCCTGTGACGAATTTTCACAGATACTCAATATTCATGAAAGGAAAGCCTGAAAGCAGTGGTTCATGGTTTTCTCGGAAACAACAGAGCAGACAATTACAAAGAGCTTATTGCAACTATGCTTGATAACTTTAAACTCATGGGTTGCAGAATGTCCCTTAAAGTGCATATGTTACATGCGTACTTGGACCAATTTAAAGATAACATGGGAGCTTATTCGGAAGAACAAGGTGAACGTTTTCATCAAGATGTGATGGACTTTGAACGTCGTTATCAGGGGCAATACAATGAGATTATGACGGGGGACTATATTTGAGGGATAATAATGCCCGCCCTCTACATGAGTCCTGTATACGCCACTGTTCCAATTACTATCACTCAAGTTTCTTAATAATACCTAGGAATTCTAAAAATCAGATAAGAAAAAAATTATCGTTAGCGGTTTTTTTAATAAAAAAATGATTTATTTTCTTTTGTATTCTATTCTTAACTTTGTTTTCTGAATTAAAAACAGTTCACAATTTTCTTGGTTTTATAAAGTTTTAATTTTAAAAGTTTCATTATAACGCTCGACCGCATATTAGGAATTTAATATAGCTAACATTTAATTTAAGTAAATAAAAGAAGAGATCTCCTCTAAGATGTTACAGAGAGACGCAAAACTAATAGAAATTCTTGGCTCTCAATACTCCAGAACATTTTAATATGATAAATATTAATATTAATATAAATAATTCTTGAATTCAGATTACAATTTCATATTATTTGTAATATTTTTTTTTACTTTATTGTAAAATTCTTGAATTATTAATTTCTATAATTCAACATATACGAGGTCTGTTCAAAAAGTATCGCGAATTTTGAATTTCCGCGGGTTACATATATTTGATTTTTTTGTGGCGTTATTTTGGTACTCATGTCTCTCACTTATGCCGACAAGTTCAGCCATTTTGAATGTTCAATTAATTTTTGACAGTTGCTTTGCTTGCACGTGTTTTGGCTCGTCTTCGATTTTTGCCTATACCAAAAAATGGATCAAAGAATCTGTATCAAATTTTGTGTGAAAACCAAAATTAACTGCGCGGACGCATTCCAAATGTTGACTGTGGCATATGGTGAAGCTACCTTGGACCAAAGCAACGTTTATCGGTGGTACAAAATATTCTCAGAGGGCCGAGAAGATGTGAACGACGAAGAGCGTGCCGGACGCCCGAGCACGTCAACAACAGACGAAAACATTGAAGTGAAGAAAATAGTATTGGCCAATCGTCGAATCACCGTTAGAGAAGTTGCTGAGGACCTAAACATATCGATTGGCTCGTGCCATTCGATTTTTACCAATGATTTGGGCATGAGTCGGGTCGCCGCGAAATTCGTACCAAAATTGCTCAATTTAGACCAAAAACACTAATAATGCCGCAGCCATCGTATTCCCAAGATCTGGCCCCCTGTGACTTTTTTTTTTTGTTCCCGAAACTGAAGAGGCCCATGAAAGGACGACGCTACGCTACGAGTGAGGAGATAAAGACGGCATCCAAGGAGGAGCTGAACAAGATCACAAAAAATGATTTTTTCAAGTGCTTCGAGGATTGGAAAAAACGTTGGCACAAGTGTATAATATCTGGTGGGGATTACTTTGAAGGGGACAAAATAGGTATTCATGAATAAATAAATAATTTTTGACAAAACACAAAATTCACCGGGGTAAAAAAAGACAGTATTCTTTTATCAGGTTTTCGCCTTATTGCCGCTAGAGGAACAGTAGTTAATTTGAGTCAACAATATGATCGAAGCCATGTGTATCGTTTGTTTGTAACATACGTAAATCAATCAATCGCCACTCTAGAGAATAGACTTGAATATTACCGTAATTTATGTTACCGCAGACATAGTACCAGAGTAATTCCATCGCAACTTATCGCTGTAGCAATTTGCATTCCTCATTTCTTATTAAGCCAGATAGCAATCAGTGACAAATCTGACGAGAGATTACAAGCCGAGATTTCGAAGCTCTGAAACCACTACTAATCTGTATTATATGCTACGGCTTTCATTAGTAAATTAATTCCTTCATTTCAGTAGTACCAAATATCTCAATGTCAAGGGTCACGAATATTATATCATAAAGATGTAGACTCATCATTGATCATCAACTATATTACTCGACAATTCTTTGCGCTCTTCAACGACAGTTGAACCGATCTTTTGTCGATGGATACAGGGTCGTTTAAGACGTACTGCTGCAACAATTATAGACTTCTGTATTTTGTAAAATCAGTAAAAAAAAAACAGGTTTAACCCAAGCTTGACCAAATGGGGTGTGTCACACCCCAGTATATTAATAGTGGATATGATGTATCTATTGACAATATTTATGAATTAGTTAATATTTAACAATAATTTATTTTTAATCGACAAAAAAATCAAAAACACCATTTACAAAAAAATATGTCTAAATTATATTTGGCAACAGCGCATTTCGAACGAATTATAAATAAATAAAAGTTATTAGTATCTAATAGCAACTAATTCAAAATTCAAGCTTTGCTTGAGAAATGAGAAAGAAATTGTCTCCTCCACCAAAATACATAGACCAATCAGAGAGCTAGCTAAATTAGTATGTGTGAGAGTTGGTGTGAACGAGTGCAATGTTGTCAGTCAACACGAGACGCAACTTGAAGTATGATGCAATTTAGGAAAGAAATTGGCGTGATTTTGACTTTTATTGAAAAAATTATTAAAAAAGCATTAAATAATTACTTTGAAATTTTTGTTTGTTTGTAATATTGTTCTATAGGCTTGACAGCATCTAACTGTATAAATTTTATCTTATTTTAATTCATATTAAATGAGAAAAGTCTAGGGTATACTACACCCCACTTGGTTGGATGTGTATATTTTGGTCAACTACGGGTTAATATCGCAGTTATATTGGCACACTGTTCGGTAATTCTGTTTTGCAGTTCCTCGATATTGTTAATATGGGACTTGTATACATTATTTTTCAGATAAGGCAATATAAAGTAATCTAAAATGGTCAAGACTGGTTACCTAGGTGGAAATTCTGGATTTGAACGTACACTAATTATTCGATCGTCAAAAAATTTACGAATTGATGGTCTCTTGAGCGGTGTGGGCAGTCGCGCCATCCTGTTGGAAGTAGCCTGGAGCTCATCCTCATGAAGCTGATTAATAAATTCACGTACAATATTCCGGTGTCTCTGAGCAGTAACAGTTTCGTGGAAAAATATGGGTCCGATAATCTTCGAGACACAGCAATCCAAACACCAACTTTTAACGGGTGAAGGGGAGTTTCGTGAAAAGTATGGGGATTTTGAGCACTCCATAACCTCATTGTAAATTTATATATCTCGAAAGGGAGAACCAGGCCTCGTCAGAAAAAAACGTTAAATTTAACAAATCATCATTATTAATTAAATTTTGATGGAACCAGTGGTAAAACATTATTCTCCTATTGTGATCTGCTGACAGAAACTCATGTAATGTTAGAATTTTGTATGGGAACAGCTTAAATTTTTTTTGACAATAGTATGGGTAGTTCCTAATGATGAACCAAGTGTAGTGATGTAGATGCTAGGGTTGTTCGTTCATACGTTGACGAACATCATCAACTGTATTTTGAGTACAAACTCTTCGCCTTCCAGTTTTATCTCTATGAGTAATGCTCCCTACATCTCGGAATAAATCAACACATCTTCTAAGTGCGCTGTAAAAATCTCCTTCAAGGAAAGTATCTGGCAATTTTAGCCGAAATTCCTCTAAACATGACACCGCACTTTAAATCCATTCGCCGTTCTCTCGAACACCATTTCGAAAATATGATTTAACCATAAATTTTTTGTGTTCTATTGTGAAAACCATCATAATTGTAGCTTAATTGAATTTTCAATATAAACTTATGACAGTTAATTAATTCTAAAGCTTGGTGTTGACATTACTTTTATTTTTCATAGGGTGACCATTTTCTTAAGAAGGCAATGAGGCAATGAGGCAAAAAAAAAGGTCTTCACCTCCCAAATCCAAGTGAAGAGCAAAAAAAAGGTCTTCACCTCCCAAATCCAAATGCGGGACAATGCGGGACAAAATGTTAAAATGCGGGACTTTTGCGCGACGCATCTTAATGCGGGACAAAATGTTAAAATGCGAGACGAATGGTCATCCTAATTTTTCATAGCCACCCCTTATGAAATTTATTTTTGAACTCATGTATAGAGATTGTACAACACACTTCGTGGTTTTAGATTCCAGAATACCGCAAGTCATTTTTATCAAGAATTTTATTAAAAAAACTACGCTTCAGTAACTTATCTCTCCATCTATGTTCCTATATCAGTTCTTAACTGTATAATCTTCTATTTTTAAACATTATTCTAGATCTAAGATAGTCCTGAGCTTATCTAAAAATATCTTGTATCCCTTAAAGCAATGATATATGACTTTTTGATATGTTCGATTTAAAATCAAATTTTATTATAGCCTGCTGTGTTGATTAAACCAAAATTTGAACCTTTATCGATGATATGAAGCTTTTTAGATTAAAACCTTTAAATTTTCGTTTTAGATGGAGAGATTCTAGAATAAATTATAATCTGATAGAATACTAGTTTCTCTCTAGCTCTCTTTTACACAAATCAATCTTGCTCTGACAAGTATTTCCAGATTATCGTCATCATATCATCACTGAATTAGGGTAAGAACATGTAGAAAGATAGTTGCAGGCGATCAGAGGAACCAACGAGAAAAATCAACACTTTTATATAAATTAGTTCGTATGTGTGCATGTAACGGGTGTTTTTTTTAGAGGTATAGAACTTTAAGTTGGCATTACTGTTCAAGATGGCCTGTTATATTGTATTAAAGTATTAAGGTATCGCTTTGTTGTTATGGTTGGTTTATATACGGAACAAGAATGAGGAATAGGAAATAAGAATAGTACACAAGATGTTAAAACATGGCTGCGCCGTATATCGGTTTATGTAGGAATGAAATTTAACTTAAACATAAGAAAAATTGGTAACATTTAACATTTTATTCTTATTCCAAGAATAAGAGACGATAAGCATGCGCACAACGGTCAAAATGTCGGCCGTAATAAAATTTGTTCAATAGATGTTTTCCTGCTGTGATCAGAAGGTTGGAAAAAACAATATAATGTGTGAAATACAAGCAAATAAATTTACAAAATCTTCTAAATCCATATTACTGAAAACAATTTTTTTTTAAAGGTTAAACGACAACCGTTAAACACAGGCCAACGCAAGTACGCAGGCGTAGCGACGAAATGTTATGTCCGATATAAACGGTTTCATATTCTTGTGTACTATTCTTATTTCCCATTCCATATTTTTGTTCCGTATATAAACCAACCATTAATTACGCACTACTTGCAAAATAGAACAAAAGTAACAAAAATAGGTGATACAATGAGTTCAATAAAACAGGTCACGTGTGGTATCCCTCAAGGAACAATATAAGGCCCTTTATTATTTATAATTTATATCAATGATTTACTGACGCTAAAGCTATACTGCAATTTCATTTCATATGCAGATGATACGGCATTATATTATGAAACTCATTCTTGGAATGAATTGAAAAAATTAGCAATAGCTGCAAGGGAGTAATTTCAAATTTTGCCCCCTGCAGATTTTTGTTTGGGCCCCCTCCCACAAAAACCAAATGTTAAGTAATGAAACATTTTTATTTTAACCACAAAATATAATTTAATAAATAATAATTTCAAAAAAAAAAAACATCACAAAACGAAATAATACTATATGCTATTGGGTATTGATGCTAATTATTGTTTAAACAATCTACGTTCTTTTGAAATTATATCTTTTAACTTTCACTGCGGCAAAATAAATTAAATTTGAAACATCCATTTATTTAGCTTTTTTTGCCCAAAATGACGTCCCTTAACGTGATTTTTCAATATTGGGAAGAGGAAAAAGAATTCAAATCAGGCGAATAGGGAGGCTGAGGAGCCGCAGGAATGTTTTTACTGGCCAAAAACTCGTTTATTGAAATTGCTGTGTGACAAGGCGCATTGTTTCATCCCCAATTCATTGGTCATAATCTGATGAACGGTAGTGTGAGTCAAATTCAACTCTTCCCCGATCATTCTGACTGTCAACCGACGATCTGAACGCACAAGATCTCGGATTCTGTCAACATTTTCATCGATTCTTGAAGATGAAGGCCTTCCGCTGCGTGATTCATCTTTAATCAACTCTCTTCTGAAAATGCCTTAAACCACCAAAAAACCTGGGTCTTTGACAAAACACTGTCTCCGTAGGCCTGCTGAAGTTTTGCTTAAGTTTCCGTTGCATGTGCCCAAGTCTGAAGCAATACCTGATAGCACACCGTTGCTCAAAATGAATGGCACTCATTTTTAGAACGAACTAGAAAAAAAAACTGTTTCAGGAAAAAAAATAAATAAAACGTTACGGACAAAAAAATTACTTTAGCGAGTTCAAACTCGTACTGAAAACGTATTACATGTTCATCTGTCACCCCTGCGTCCCGCATACCAAATGTTGCCAGATCAAACGCTATGTTGCCAGTCCGGTTACTTAATTTACACACCTCGTATGTTGAAATATGCGGACTATGAGATTAGTCTGATCTATAAGCACATACAGTGGGTGGCCAAATTATTAGGGACAGTGCAGATTTTCTGGAATTTTCAAATGAATTTAATGGGGAAATAAGTGGCTTTGGGTCTCGTATTTATTTTTATTCATTAGAGTGCTTTATTTAGAATATAAAACGACATAATTGCTTATTCATACTCATTTATTTTTGTATAAATTGTTTTAATTTAACAAATTAAGTAAAATCTTAATATTTTGTAATGCCACCCTTTGCTGCGATTGCGGCTTCCAGGCGTTTGGGCATGCTTTCTATGCAGACTTTTGCGTTGTGTCGGAGATTGAAGTTCTGATGCCACTCTCTGATAAGGGTTTCTATAAATTGCCGCTTGGTGGTGATGATTTCTTTGGCGATCTCCCGCTTTTTAAAAAAATGTTGATACCAGCAACAAGAATATAGAAGAAAAATGATTTAAAAACAATTTATTTTCTCACAAAATGCATTTAAACTTGAAAATTACAGGGGGGGGGTGCTGTCCGTAATCATTTGGCCACCCACTGTATATCTCACTAAGCACAGTGCATTCATTTATAGATATGAATGCAGTTTTAGATTGAATTTAGATGTGTATTGTTTGAGAAGCACTGTTGAAAATGTTGGGTAACGTACATAAGAAGCTTTTCCCGAAGAAAATCTGTCGGGATTATCTCAATTACTTTTTACTATTTACTCTTTGTTCCAATCAATTCGATTAATTGATTTCATTACTGTTAAATTTCTTTCTACCTAATTGCAACAAGACAATAGCATTTATTGTTATTTGTTTTGTCCTCTTTAAGTGTCATTATTTTGAAAACAGAGTGAAAATAAATGAATAAAATATAAATATTTTCGATATACAGCAAAAGACATCAATTATTCGAAAAGTTTTCCTTTTCTCGTTGAAGCTGAAATGTTGGAGGTTTCGGGTAAACTTACGATCGGAGATTCTAGGGTTTAGCGCGCGGTCTTCCGTTTCACTTCCGGCTAACCATGATTATGTCCGGTCCTTGTGACTTACATCACACTGTGTCAACATGGAAATCTACTTCAAGAATGGATTCACATTACTGCGCTCTTAAAAGTTTATTTTGTTGAACTTTTCAAATGGAACTTTAGATTTTTACTTTTACTATAAACAGCACATTGTCGTATAACGAGTGATCATTTGATAAAAAAAAAACTGATGTGAAGTGTTTATTTTCACACATTTCAGGGTTTTGTAGGTGTAACGAATCGTTTAGACCGCTGGAATAATGACAGTATTTCACAAACCACCCGTTGCGAGAATTTATTTGAAAATTTTTTAAAAAGAATATATTTTTGAGAATTCAAATAATAAAATTTTAGAAATTTTAATTTGAAAAGTCGCAAATAGCCTTTGTTGCTGTGCGCCAAAAATTTTAACTAATTTGAAAAGTAACTTTAAAATATTTATTTCAGGCAGTGTTCAGTCCAGTTCGTGTCTGGTAGAGTTAAGTTGTAGAATTCGTAGAAGCATTGTGTTGGCATTCTGGTTGTCTATTCGATTTGTTTTAAACTTTTAATTATTTTAATATCTATATTTTAATCTTTTAACCTTTTCGTAAATATTTCTTTTAATAAATCAAATTCACTAATTTTAAACCGACCGCCAACATATATAAGGGAGGTATTGTGATCATACCGATTTTGACGAGATTTCGATGGATCTCCACGAATTGAGGACAGAAGGATATCAATTATTGTGTAAATTTTAAAAAATGCATTCCCCAATCCCAGAGTTAATTCAATAAAAATCCTTCTTTGGTTGAATTGTAAAATGCATAGATGCAACAAACATTTAAAGTAGAAATGTGGTTGTTTGCAAAAGGCGTATCATACAGAAAATGTTCGCCATGGGACACAACTCCGACAAGACTCCCTGTATGTAATGGAATAACAAATAAGGGCCTTTAAATAATTTATAGTCACAAACTACATGGAGAAGGCAATGTCAGATCACTCGTTATGTGTTTCAATGAATGCTCAAATCATCGGATTTTGTTACAGGATTTACTGAATTATAAAATCACTCCTTTTGTCCTGTAATGAATTAATTTAATAATGAAATATTAAGTCCGATTATTTTACGTATTAGGAGGGGTTTATTTTTTATCAATAGTGAACGGACAAAAAAAGGCTTCCTAGGAAATTTGTGAAAAACATTTTCTCATGACCGGTTGCAAAACCATATATATGTACCTAGTTTTTGACATATAAAATGTCACTTTATTCCCTAGGGAAATTTTTTTGAACTTTCCTCAATAAAGTTTCAGATGTAAAAATTACAAATTCCATAATTTTTTATTATTTATTGTAATACAAATATTACAAGAATTTATAACATTAATCTAGTGACCTTCACTTTCCAATTATTAACTTATTTCTGTGACTTGTTAACACAAACTGGCATAAAAATCATGAACAATTCAAAAACCTGTCGAATCCAACATCTGTCAAGCAAAAGCTAAACCGCAAAACTTAAATGTCAATTATTAATACTGTGCGCTTCATTTGTTGCAGAAAACTACATTGCATGTCCTTGTTTTCAGTAAATATTTATTCTTTCTTTTGTATCTTGATTGTCCTATTAAACAGAATACAATAAAAATTCTTTAGTCATGAAACAATGGTCCAATCTGTGTATATTCATGTAAGACAAAGAGAAAATTATAGTGAGGACCAAAATGACATGTCCTGGTGATGTTTGGTTTGAAGAGTGGTGTTCCCTCTGAGCTGATCTGTTGTAAAGTGCAATTACGACATGCGTTCAATCGCCCCATTAATTTATGGACATGTACAACGACAATGGCCCTAATTACTCCTCTCAATTGCAAGTGGCTTGTCCCGTAGGAGACATTAACAATCATTGGATAACTTGGCGCCAATAGATGGGGTCACAGAAAAAAGATTGAATTTCTCGAAAATGATATGACCTATAAAAGTTTTGAGGAAGGTTGTAAATTCTTTGTAAAAAAGTACCTCTAGAATGTGCAAATTAGAAACACGTATGAATTGAAACAAAAAAGTAAGAAGCCAAAATGTACCAGTTCTACAAGTATGAAATGCGGATTTTTTCAAACTTTCCGCGCAAACGGAGTGTATAGTTCAAAGTTTCAACACATATGGCATTTTGTTAAGTTATCATTAAGTGTCAAATGCGTATAGATTATAATTTGAAAAGTGATCATATAGTTTTGTTTTACTGTGTTAAAAATGTCAAATTTTGTGCCAAATAAAGAGCATTCGCGGACAGTACTACTGTTTTGTTTTCATTTGAAAAAAACTGTTGCTGAATCATATCGACTGCTTCGAGAAGCTTATGGTGAATATGCTCCATCGCAAGATACGTGTGAACGATGATTTCGGCGTTTCAAAAGTGGTGACTTTGATCTTACAGACAAAGAACATGGAAAACCTCCCAAAATATATGAAGATACAAAATTGGAAACATTGCTACAGGAAGAC
This sequence comes from Liopterus haemorrhoidalis, assembly GCA_963971575.1. Classification (NCBI taxonomy): domain Eukaryota; kingdom Metazoa; phylum Arthropoda; class Insecta; order Coleoptera; family Dytiscidae; genus Liopterus; species Liopterus haemorrhoidalis. The sequence goes on from OZ020623.1 coordinate 10,282,798, forward strand.
GATAGTCAATCACAAAAACAACTAGCAGAGCAGTTAGGCGTTAGTCAACAAGCTGTTTCCAATCGCCTACGAGAGATAGGTAAGATCCAGAAAGTCGGCAGATGGGTTCGACATGCATTGAATGAGAAGCAGATGGAAAAACGCAAAAACACTTGTGAAATTTTGCTTGCACGATACAAAAGAAAGTCTTTTTTGCATCGTATCATTACTGGCGATGAAAAATTGATTTATTTTGAAAATCCCAAACGCAAAAAATCATGGGTGAACCCAGGCTCACCATCCACATCAACTGCAAGACCGAATCGCTTTGGCAAAAAGACAATGCTCTGTACTTGGTGGGACCAAAAGGATTTTGTCTATTATGAATTGTTAAAACCTGGTGAAAGAGTTAATACCCAACGCTACCAACAACAACTGATCGAATTGAACCATTCGCTGCTCATAAAACGACCAGAATACGAAAGAAGACAGCACAAGGTAATCTTTCTTCACGATAACGCTTCATCACATAAGGCAAAAGCAGTTTGCAACACATTGGAGGCACTCAAGTGGAAGTGCTACCCCATGCCGCTTACTCACCAGACTTGAACCCCTTCAGATTACCACTTGTTCGCATCGATGGGTCACGCACTTGCTGAAAAGCACTTTTGTTCATATGAAAATGTGAATGAATGGTTTGCGGGAAAAGGGGAAGAGCTCTACTGGCGAGGTATTCACAAATTGCCTGAAATATGGGAAAAATGTATAACTTCTAATGGAGCATACTTTGAATAAATAAACTTTTACTGTTCTTTTGAGTTTAATGTGTTTTATTTAAAAAAAAAAAAATCCACATTTCATACTTGTAGACCTAGTAAATCGACCGAAATCAGTTTCTTACTTGTATCTAGTGTCCTGTACCAAATAAATCAATAAATCCCAATTTAACCGACTCCGTATCTCTTATCACGAGATTCCAACCTGTGTAGTGTGAGCGCAGTTACAAATTCTAACTGACAGTTTCCAAGAAGATAGCATTAAATTTGTGAATTTCTGTTTGTCATATTGGCATCATCAATAATGTTGACTGAAATATTTAATCACAGACTCCCTGCGTTTTTTCATTTACTCGTGGTTCGTTCGTTTGATGACAAACTACCAAACAAAAACCTAAAAACAAGCAATTCAAACCCGTCCACTGTATTTATCATTTGTAATCACACATTCCACGCCAGAACTATGCTATTTGTTACTGCTGGAATACAGACAAAACTGACAATTGTCAATTATAGGAAAAAATTACTTGCAATATCATACATTTCCAATTTGTTTACGAGGCTTTAGCATAATTGGAACTATAGGGAACTACAGCCGAAGCTTAAACAACAAGGTTTGGAACAACGCATTTTAGAACAATTTAAGTTTGGGCATATCCACAAAGTAAGAGTACTCAATACACAATTTCTACCATACAGATAGACAGACAGACACATGACGTTATAAGGTTTTTTTCGTGGTACCTGCAAAATCCTGAAAATTAAAAATAAACTGATGATTTAAATTATTTTTTTCTGAACCCTCCACCGTTTGCCTATTTCTACTATGGGTACATTCGATTTGTACAGGGTAGAGCGAGCGCTGAGCGAACAGTTGATGGTGACGTCATGAATAGAACACTGACGGAGCGCAGCAACTCAAACACGGAGCGAGCATGGATTGTGACGTAATGTTTATAAAATCTAACCCTACAATTTTAGCCGGCGTTTTTACTGTCAGATTAGTTCACGTTAGTCATGAATCAAAATTATATATCTCGGTTTTTCGTTGATTTCTTTTTCAATGATGAAGATGATGAATTTGAACAAGTAATTTTAGAAAAAGTGTGGGGATATGCAGAAAATCCGGTCAACAAAGCATCCATTTAACGAATGTAATATTCGTACGCTGTCACTTGCATCGTAATGAAATGAAAATATAAGAATAAGAACAGAATAGAAACAAATAAACTATTCTAATAGGCTAAGTAGTCCTAAAAAGGGTTGCTGTGATCCAAAATATGATCAAAGAAAAGAAAATAGAAAGAAGCAAATAGCGATGCACCAGAAATTTTAACCAATTGACTTTACCAATTATAGCTGAGATCGCAGGCCGTCTTTCTTTTTCAGATCCTTTTTACCGTTCCATCCTCTTTCATTCTGTGCTCTATAACATTTTTAAAACCATATTTTAACGAATACTCCATTCAAAATACTTGTCATTATCATTTTCAATTTGATTTATGTATATTTAAGCATTGACCATGAATACTTGAGAAAATTTGCGTTCATGCTTTCAATTCTAGGTCGCATATATGTGGAGTTCTTATTATAAGTTTAATAAGACTACATTTTGTCCTTTTGTACAACTCTTTTCATGTTCTCATTATTTTTACCACGAGCGTAGAAATTTTATTTGAAAAGAAGTTTCTTTTAAAACTGAATCATACTTGAAATTGCAAATAAAATTGTAAGAATATATAACACCAACTTTATTAAGACATACTGTACACAAAAACACCCGTTTTAACTCAAAAATATGGACACTCAGTAAAGTGGATGAAGCAATACCATATTTTTAATTAAGTCATTTAAGGACCGCTTTTACAATCAGTTAAATTTCGGATAATTTTCAAAAAGAATCTTGGTCATTGCTACCGTAGGCTTACAAAGCCTTCTTTACAATGAGTACCTGTGTCACTGAATTGATCTTCGGGTATATATGTGAATAGGTGGCATGCTTAGTAGGGCACGTAAGAATTTCGGTCATGGCTACAGTAAAAAGCAATCTTCTGGTCATGATGAAGGTTGCTAGTCACGAAAATCTCTAAAACCTATGCATCATGCCATACGAAATAATAATAACAATACAGTGGCCATACAATGCGAAATGACCCGAACAACACTGCTTTCTGCATCCTGCAAATCAAAGAGGTAGCAGAAGATCTGCAGGTAGGAATGGACTTCGGAAGGAGGCTTTCACACCACTTATAACAATAACTATCAGCACTACAAGCCTAACTTTATACCCTGGATACAGCTTTCTAAGCTCCGACAAGAGATCCATATACTTGGACTTCTTTTCCTTCTTCTTAAGAGAGATATTCTTCTCAGCTGGACTTGAGAATTCGAACACGAACATATCCTTGGTTTCGATATCCAGAAGGGTTATGTCCGGCTTAGTGGCTATCAATAACCTCTAAGTGCGGAAGGAGTAATTACAATAGATGCGTTACGAATTTTTCACCTCCGATTCTACGTCAGAAGGTAAGTACGGTATAACCGGTATTGGGTTAATACCATTGGCATGTCTAAGATGGTAGTAGAGCACGTGGAGAGCAGCATTATGTTGAGACATGTAGACAGACAGATATTTTGTCAACATAATCACCTACGTTTATTGTGGCCAAACAGGAAGATCTTTTGCCATCCGGATTGAAGAACATAGAACCTCCTGGAAGAAACAAAAAACCGATTCCACATTTGCTGTACATCTCAACTCTGAAAAAAATTTTACAACTTTCAAGCCAGATGTTATTCATTCACAACCAAAAGGACCAAAATTAAATTTATGGGAGGCACACGAGATTATAAAATTGCACAAGCAAGGAAAAACCCTTAATGAGATGACCGACTTGTCTACCTCCCCTCTCATAGGATTATCATTACCTGTAAATAGTATTTAAGTAGTTATGTTTGTAACTTAGTTCATTGCTTTGAAAATGGCGAAAGCCGAAACTAGTAAGCAGTTAGATAATAAAAATAGTGAAAATTTACAATGTTTTTTATTTCAACCATTATTAAATATACAACATTTTCACAAAGTTAATTTGTCGACATTAAATTATATAACCACCTGATTTAGCTGCGCCTGACTTCCATGTATTTGTAAAGCTCAAAAAATGCCTTGGAGGCAAGCGGTTAACTTCAAATGATTAGGTATCACAATTATGACTATCCAAGGATAGAAGAGCCAACGATGATGATAAAGCTAAAGCTTAATAACAATACTGACTCTAGTTAAAGTCCTTTCCAATATTGTTAGAAAAAAACCAGGTCATTTAGTACGTTTTTATGAGAGTTTTCAAACAAATTTTTCGTTTAAACCATTTTTTAACAGAAATCGTCCGCAAAACATTTCATTCTCAATATCTAACTCTGAAGATATATATGTATGTCCCTTCGTTTTGGGGGAAAGTGAGATTTCTATCAATAAAACCAGCCCAGGAATATAAAGATAGTTGTATTGAATCCGCTTCGCTGCCGGCTACCAAAGATATTAAATAAAATGGATTCATATATTTTTAGTATGATTTGTGAGTTTTTTTGTTAAAATTTTAAAGGCTTTGAAAAATATTGACAGTTAAAAAATATTGAAATAGAGAAAAAATAATTTTATTACATATTTCGTCTTTTTAACGGAAGATATGACTCTTAACAGATCAAGGTGGAATGTAAAACTGCCTAGCTTCGTCTCATCACATACCGGTTGTGGAGTGCTGGTTTATTGTTAGTAATTTAATTTAAGGGGGGGGGGGGGGTATGGTTAATTTTGCATTTTTTAAGCATATTTTTAAAAACGATTTGTGGAAATCTGGTAAAGGTAAGCTAAATGGGTGAAAATCTATCTTAAAGAACAACACTTGAAGAGTATTGCGTTAAATTTTTATTGAAAAATATTGAAAAATGAGCCATTGGCGTCATTTTTTAGTAAACACTCCAAAAAACTTGATTTGCGGTGTACACGATATCTAGTGACACAATCATCTGAAACATATAATTCAAAAAGTTTTGGTTAGTTTAAACGTTTCTTCAGGTAGTGACGTTGAGTTTTTTTTATTAAATTGAGTTTTAAATTTTTGGTACGACTTCAAAGTCAAAAAATCGAGAAAAAAAAACGTAAAAAATCGTGTTTGGTAATCGGAAAAATGGTTATAAAAAAAAATATTCAAAATAAAAGCAAAAACTCAACGTCACTACCTAGTAAAATGATTTATAAAGAAGTGTGCAAAATTTCAGAAAGATCCATTCATTAGTTTTTGAGTTATGATGTACACCGCATCAAAAAAAGCTATTTTTCAGAAAACGCGTTTAAAAATAAAGAATGTTTTTTTATTAAATAAATATTAAAATTTTTTCCTCTACTTACATAGAATCATCAATACCCCTCTCTAAGAGTATAAAGCAGCTGATATCGATATTAAAGCCACATGCGCACAAAAGCGATACAACGCCACATACATACGATAGGCGCGAAAAAACAAATACACTAGACTCTCGCAAATCCGGCTATTCCTTGCACAAAAAACGAACGGATTACTGAGCGAGCCTGGATTACTGAGAGTTTATTTGGTAATCCGACACACTCAGTAATCCGGCCGTCAACATGTGACAAGACCAGAAATTCCTTTAAATTTTTATGTTTTATTGTATATGTATTTTTATTTTTATGTTTTTTTTTTGTAATACATTTTTAATACAATTAATACTAAGAAATTTTTTTGAAAAAAGATAGGGATCCCCCTATCTAACAGGGGGATTCCCGAGTCAGACGCCAGGGTACGCCGGACTGTTGAGTCAAGACCGGATTCGCGAATTTTATGCAGTTCGCTAATCCGGCTTTAACTCAACAGTCCGGCGTACCCTGACGTAGACCATCGTGGTGGGGGTACGACGGACTATTGAGAGGCCGAACTAATAAGTGCCGGATTAGCGAGAGTCTAGTGTAATAGGTACTAGTATTAAAATGAGTATATCTCAGTCAATTTTGCTCCGATTAACTTAAAATTTTAATGGAATACTCTTGAAGATATATACAATCGAATAAGCCAATAAAAAAAAATTGAAAAAAAAAATCATCAAAAATACCATACCCCCCCCCCCCTAAGACTGTTAGTTCTGTATGAGAAACTTTTGAGAACTATACTTTTAACCATACCCTTAAAAGTTTGTTAGTTTCCAGTTAGATCCACTTTATTATTCTGATCTACTTCATATTTTCAGTATTTAACATTATCCTTACGTTATTCGTATGGGTTAACAATAAATCTACTATTGTTGTTAATACAATTGACTTGTCTGAGAAATACATTTCGCTGTGTGAGCTCGGCTGGTCTAGGATTGTTGTGCAAATCACTGAGTTATTACAATGCAACAATGCATTGTACCGAATCTCAAGCACGTACTATCACAATCTATTGCTTCTATTCACGGAAAGGCATTAAGATAATCAACACCATCAAATTTATGACAGATCTAGAATTATTTGACCATTAAGAATTTGAGATAGACGGGTTTTAGTTCATTTTCGGAATAATGACATATTAAAACAGTGCCTGCCAAAAATTGGATTATAATAGTCAGATACGAGGGATGAAAAGTAGACCGAATCAAAATTATTATTTTTTTTTATCTACATCTCCAAACTGATTAATATGGACCCCAAGGGTCGATTCCGGCCAGGTGCAATTGGAAGTCGATGGAAAAAAGACGGGCGTTTGTTGTTGAGGATCGTTTTGAATTTATTAAATTCAAAATTAAATTCTGAACGATTTAAATTTTTTCTGTATAACCAACGAAGAAGCAGAAAATCGCATATATCTGTTTTTACATGTTAAATCCCTATATGTACCTGGTCAATTCAACACCCTGTATAATATATAATATACTTACCATTTTCAATATAGTATGAGGTTTCGTTATAACGATCATCTGTAAACCCAGGTCGTTTCGCCTTTAATGCCTTGGTCTCAAGTTTCGCCTGAAAAAGAAGATTTTATATGAATACACAATAAAAAATATAAAAAAATAACATTATAAATCAATAGTGACTCGCGTGGTTTAAAAAAGATGGAGCGCCAAACATTAATTACTGTTTATAAATTAAATGAATATGCCAAGGACCAATGGAAAAAATTAAGCGATTTTTTGGCGATGAATCATCATCCTAGGCTACTGTAAAACGGTGGTTCATTGAATTCCAGCATGGGAAGATTTATTTTACAGACGAATATCGGAAAGGTCGTCTTATAAGTCACTGAAAACCATCGACACTGTGTGGAATACGTTAGAGGTCTATAATCGCTGTACAGGAATAGTGAGGCATCCTTGAACATATGCATGCCTCGAATCAATACAATCCTACATGAACATCTGACCATCAGGAAGTTTTGTGCTAAGTGGATACCACACCAGTTAATGTTCAAAAGAAGAAGCGTGTGGAGTGGAGCAAGAAAAAGTTCATTAAATCTAAAGAATCCAGTCAAAAGCTGTATAATATAGTAACATGTGACGAAACATGGATTTATTGTTACGAATTAGAAAGTAAATGACAGTTGGCTTAGTGGATCTTCCCAGACGAAGACAAACCAGCCAAAGAGAAACGTACACGGAGCACAGGAAAGAAATCGGTTGCTTCATTCTTTGGATGGGTAATATTGTCACCTGTTCCATTGGAATATTGTTGTACAGTCATTGCTGAATGGTCTACCACAATTTGTTTACCGGATGTGAACAAATAGTACGCCTAAAATCACCAAAAGGGAGAATCCTTCTTTATCATAACAATGCACGACCACATACTGCAGTAGGACTACCGAGTTCCTGTTAGCTTTAGGAGGGGAAAAAATAACTCATCCGTCTTACAGTCCCGATTTAGCGCCTTATTACTTCGTTTCATAAAGGACAAAATGGGCGGATTAAAATTTAATAGCTCTGAAGCGACGATTGAAGCCTGCGAAAATCTCGTTTCTGAGGTTACATCTGAATTATTGGCTTAGTGCCTTCAGGATTGGTTTCAGAACATCCAGGCTGTTCGACCACTGCATTGCATCTGGGGTGATCTCATTCGGTTCTACAATACCGCCAGGGAATCTACGTAGAGGACAATCATTCCATTGAACAATGAAAAGTTCATTGAACAGTTCATTGAACAAGGAGGTAAATATTTTGAAAAACAATAAAAATATCTAAATAAATTTTTGTTGTTTTCCTCCTTATGCGCCAAACTTAAATAGTAACCCTTGTCTAACCAGTGATAGTCGATGAGTCCTAAAATTGTTGGAGTTTTGACCACGATCATATAAACGCCCAAAGAATAGACCTCAAAGATGGACGGATTACATTAAAATGAATGAAGGAAAGGATTGTAAGAAAAGGCTTTCAATAAAGAAGAATGGAAGGCACTAGAGCAGACTTACACCCGACGAAGGATGATATAGTAATGATGTTAAATCAGCAATTTGTTTTTCATTTGAACCCGAGATATTTTAGATGTTCTTTTTATTTGAATATCTATCAAGTAACATTATAAAAAGATTTCTATTCAACATTGCATTGGAGAATTGTAAGGAGGTAGTAAATTTAATATACCTTTTCTAGAACTTTTATTACCCAAGTGACATCAAACTTAAAAACAATTTATATTTTCTGTAACGAAAATCTATTTTCTTGTTCTCACATACACAAGGGAAAACAACCACGACCGACTATCCACTTATTGGAAGGAGAGAAAATATGGGTATATTAAATACAACTTAGGAATGTAAAATATATATTTATACCCAGTTGCATAAAAGTCTTAAAACTAGATGTAAGCTAAAACTCGATGTAAAACATAAAATTGCCTAGCAACGCAATTCGTTTTAATGAGTTTTTAATGAGTTTTAGCTTCTTCTTCTTCTATTACAGTGCTTAGCTGCCTTATGAATTACGCATTTCTATTTATTGCATGTAAGTAGTTTATTGCATGTAAGTAATCTTATTCTAAGATTGTGCTCCAAGTGTTGGTCGTGTTAGAATTGTTTTTATGGATAATGATGCCTCAATTGTTCTTTCGAATTCTCGATATAATTTGGAGGAGTGTTGGTAATTGTTGGGGCAGTTGAATAAACTGTGCCCAAGAGTATCTGGCTCTTCACAAGGGCAGAGGTTGGAGTTTATCACATTAATTTTGTTGTGGACTTGATTGGCAGTGATTAAAACGGATTCGGATAATTGTTGAGATGGTTTTCTTATCTAGCTGTAGATTATGGAACCAAGGTTTTACGGCTATGTGATATTGTATAGAGTAGAAATATAAGCCTTTTTGTTGAGCGGAGATGTCTTATTCATGTTGCCATTTTGAAAATATCCTGTTATGTATTATTGGCAAAATATCTTTAAAGTGGGCTTGCTTGATGCATGACTGTCTCTTCATCATCGCGCCCGTTTTGGCTAACTGGTCTACTATTTGCCAATTATCCCACAGTGGCCTGGGATCCAGACTAGTTTAACTTACCAGCGGCTTTAGAGAGTGTAAATCAGTTTTGATAATAGGTGTGTTCGATTTGCACATTTGCAGTTACTGTTTACTGCCGCGTTAAAAAAATCTGTTCGTTTTGTTTCGCAGTAACTGCAAATCTGTTCGATTTGTCGTAATTTACTGCCAGTTTATGACGCTACTGCGAAAAAGTTACAGCTGCTTCTCTTGCGGATTATTTGTTACGGCTGTGTTTGTTTACCTTTTTGAGTTGGTACCATAGATAAAGAATAAATGGTTGGTACTTTGTATTTGACTTTTTGACAGGAATATGGCTAGCATATTTGTTTTGATATTTATACTATATTGTTTGATGGCTAATGCCTTACAAATTCTTTTTTTGAATATCCTGGGACAATAGTTTCTACAAAAAATTTTCAGTTTTTCTATCCTGGGGCATTTTGTAAACCTCGCAAATACAGTTCATAACTTCATCATCCGAACTCGAAAAATCTAAATCTGAATCAGATGATTCTGGATTTGATAATATTTCAAGATCCATTAAATATATCTAATATTTTTCACCCTTTCCATACTAGGCTGACCAGATTTTTTTGACAGAAAAAGAGTATACTAAAAAAAAGGTTACACTCCAAAAATTCAAATAATGAGCAAAAAACAGAGGTCCTCATTCAAAAATACTAGTGACGAGCAAAAAAAAAAAGGTCTTCACTCCCAAAATAGAAGTGATGAGCAAAAAAAAAGGTCCTCACTTCTAAACTAGAAATAATAAAAACAAGTGACCATCAAAAAAGAGTATATTCAGGGTTTTTTTATAAAAAGTAAGAGTATAGAAAATATTACTCAAAAAAGAGTATAATACTCTTAAAAAGAGTACGTCTGGTATTCGACACACAAGATAATCTCCGAACCAAATCGTAAAAAGATTCTTAATCTGGAAAGTTATCTGACATCTGTCTGACATTTAACATTTACGTCCGACGTACTTCTTATTCTTTACGTATAAACAAATCGAACAGAAAATTAAACTCGCTGTATGTAACCAGTTTTTAGTAGTAAACTGCTAACTGCAGCGTTTTACTGCTAGCGTTTAGCAGTATAACGCGAAGGTTAAATCGAACATACCTATTAAGAGGTTTTGTTGAGATTGAGAATGTCAGAACGATTAATTGATTGAAGAGAACTAAGGGAGTCTTTTAGGATCAATGCTTTCGAAATATTCTGTTGAGGAATTATTGTTAAAGCGTTTAGAATAGCATTGAGCTCAAAACTCATGATTTGTAGGAAGCATATTGTTTTCCTGTGATATTCGTACATCGCATTCGAATGTATATATCGTAGCCAGTAGCTTCGTGTGAGATTTTGCTTCCGAGTTTTAGCTTAAATCTAGTTTTAGATTTTTATTCAATCGGGCATTACAGTATAGAACAGTAATGGCGAATCTATGACCCACAGGTCACACAGTGGCCCGTATGACGATTTCAACTGACCCGTACAAAAGAAGATATTTGTAGTTCTGAAGATTCTAGATTCTAAGATAACTAAAGTTGGGTTTAAGTAAGCACATTATAATAATAATAATCTTTAATAATAATCTTTATTCGTGCTTACTTGCATTACAATGAATGTTTACAGAAGTCAAAAAGTTTTCAAGAAACATGGTAGTAAAATCGACAAATATGATAATAACAGCAAGATGGAATTCAACTATTACCTGTTATATACCTGTATTATACACGGTAAACACAAGGCTGCTAGCTCAGGTAGAGTTAACGAGATTTACAGAAGGTCCCAAACAAATATTTACACCCTAAAGCGACATACTTTTATTTACGTATTTCATATTTGACCCGTGATTTGAACCAACAAAATTTCAAATTAAATGTTGACCCGTCTGTGAAAAAAGGTTGAACATCGCTGGTATAGAATTTGAGACATTTCTGCAAGTTGTTTTAACCTGTAGAATGTTTGTGAATGTTGTAACTAATAGACAGATAGCAATATCGACAGTCGGACAAGTTGCAAGACCTGCACGTAACCTATTCTAGAACATAACTTTATCAAACTCATTACTAAGTTTGGAAAACTACTTAGGAAACTATTGTCAATACCAGAAAGACCTTAGGCATTTGTTTATACGGGGGTGATATCAGAAATAATGCACAAAGTTGTGTGATTAGCATATATTTAATTTATTTGTATCACATCAGATTTTTGCTCTACAACAAATACATATATTCGGCCAAATAATGCTTCTATCGTTTAATTTTAGACGTCGATACCGAAATTGGTACAAATTTGGCGAATAATAAGGACAAAATAATTCTTAAAATTTTATTTTAGTGAAAGAAAGAAAATGAGAACAGTTTTAATTACATTTTAATGCATTGGAGTGTTCAAATAAAAATACAAAATAATTTAAGGATTAAATGATCGTTTGTAAGATTTTCTGGAGTGCACCATTCCCGATAAGTCTCTTTTAATACTCCAATAAAAACAGTAGTCATGTGAGTATCCCACCTTCCTTGATAACGTCTCTCCACCTCTTTTAAATCCTGATGGAAACGGTCATCTCTAACATCTCCAAGATTGACAGGAGGAAGTTTCACGCTCATGTTGCGCCCCAGATGATGACAATTTTCAATAAAATTTTCAACGACCTCCACATAGTTTTCAGCTTTTTTATTCCCAAGAAAATGAGCGCCACGAAAGACTGCCATGCATTCTTCTCCATATCATCCATATGAACAGTGAAATGTGGATCATTCACAAATTTTCTAATTTGTGGTCCGTCAAAAATGCCAGCTTTTAGCTTCTCATTACTGAGACTTTAAAATGTTTCAGATATATATTTGAAACAGTCACCATCTTTGTTCAACGCTTTTACAAACTGCTTCATTAGACCCAGTTTAATATGAAGAGGGGGGAAAATGATTTTTGTTCGCTCCACCAAAGGTTCGTGTATTATGTTTGGGTCTCCAACATTTAAATCTATTCTCACCGGCCAATGTTTATCTCTTGCTCTGCTGTCCCACAAAAAACATGGATATTTTGTGAATCAACCGTTGGCTAAGTAAAAAGTTTACCATTTTAAGATCTACACAGATGATCCACTTACGTGCGTTCCTACGAAATATATTGGACAACAAGAACGAAGTTGAAATTAAAGTAGACGTATATCAGAACGTAAAAAGGTGAAAAAATATGATTGAACAAAAATTTGACGTGATAGGTAGAAACTGTTAACATTTTTGAAATCAGCACCCCAAAATTAGTTAAAAACAAGTATCAGATCTAAGTCAGCAAAAAAAAAAGCTTAAATTTGTTGACCAGTGTTCTCAACCATCCACGTAACAATATGCTCAAAAAAATATTGTCACTTGCCTAGGAAATCCCGAAATATGTGAAAATTATTCATAGTTCATCATTTTGTTTTTTAAATATAAAAGTTCTACGTTTAGTTTAAACGAGGAAGAATTTCGTTTCAACAAAAATCTAGCAAATTTACTTTTCTAAAGTAATTATAAAAAGAAAATTCCAGTGTTAAATTTTAGAATTTTTCTGCAGGTGAAACAAAGCATTTTAAACAAAAATAACTTTAATTTGAAACGCTGTGTTCGTCGTAAAACCATTTTTGTAATGCTCTACAAACACACATTAATTCTGTGTAAACAAAAAGCGTTGTTCGCTTATTTACCAAGTACTTAAACAAAACTGTGTAAAATCATACAGTACTTACGCATCATACTTCATTTATCAAAGTTTTTATGACCTTTTTTTCACAAGAATACACTCTGTTTGCCAAAGTAATTAAGTTGGATTCAAACGCTTTTTTACCTACATGTTTTTTCACCGTGTGCAATTTTAAAATGGTTCACATTAAAATAGTGTACACATTGTACATAAATACATTAACGCATTACGGTTGAGTTAACAGTACAGTTTGATCTGCGGTGTCCACGATATTCTCCAAAAATTTGACGTCATAATGTTGCCCACACTAAAAATAATTTGAGACGTTAATTTATGCCTACGAAACCCTAGACATTTCTATATGTAATTATATTCGTAGATTCTTAGAGGATAAATCTGCTAAATATTTTTCATATCGGTCAAATGAAACAGGAGTATCTAGAGTCTCTTGTTTATGCCTACGAAACCCTAGACATTTATGTATGTAATTATATTCGTAGATTCTTAGAAAATAAATGTGCAAAATATTGTTTATATCGGTCAAAGGATATAGGAGTCCCTTGTTTATGCCCTCGAACCCTAGACATTTATGTATGTAATTAAATTCGTAGAATCTTGGACAATAAATCTGCAAAATATTGTTCATATCGGTCAAAGGATATATAGGATTGTCTACAGTTTCTTGTTAATGCCTACAAAACCCTAGATATTTCTGTATGTTAATTTATTCGCAGTTTTTTAGAGAATAAATCTGCAAAATACTGTTTATATCGGTCAAAGGATATGGGAGTTTCCTAGGGTTTCTTGTTTATGTCCACGAAACCCTAGACATTTCTATAGGTTATTTCATTCGCAGATTTTTAAATAATAAAAATGCAAAATATTTTTCATATCGATCAAAGAATATAGAAGTGTCTACAGTTTCTTATTTATGCCTACGAAACTTTAGACATTTCCATACGTTGTTTTATACGCAGATTGTTAGAGAATAAATCTGCAAATTGTTTTTAATATCGGTCAAAGAATATAGAAGTGTCTAGAGTTTCTTATTTATATCAACAAAACCTTAGACATATCTGTAAGTTATTTTATCCGCAGAATATTAGAGAATAAATGTTTATGTCTACGAAACCCTAGACATTGCTATATGTTATTATACTCGCAGTTTTTTAGAGAATAAATCTGCAAAATATTGTTGATACCATTCAAAAGAATATAGGAGTATCTAGAATTTCTTGTTTATGCCTACGAAATACTACACATTTCTATATGTAATTATATTGGTAGATTCTTAGAGAATAAATCTGCAAAATACCTGTCAATCAAGTCAAACTGGGAACACCCAGTTAGCCAATCACGAGAACCTTGACGTCACAATGTTACCCAGATCATATACATACACTTTGTATGACATTATATATGTACGACAGAACAGAAATTGTCAAAAAGTTACTAGTTAACTAAGTGTGGTGGGTGTAAGTAAGAGCACCGTTTACAATTTCCTTAAGAAAGAACATTTTAAATCATATAAACTTCAAAATCACCAGGAATTATTGCTGAACGACTATGAGAAATGAATCATTTTTGCGAAATAATGATTAATAATAATGAAAATAATGTAAATAAAATTATTTTTACCGATGAGGCTACGTTTTATATCCATGGTGAAGTTCTCAAAACTGCCGGTATTAGAGTCTGGAAATTTTACATTTATGTAATACTACTAGTACACAACGGCCAGAAAAGGTGAACGTTTGGCCAGGTTTGGTAGGAACGCATATTTTTACGTCCTTTTTTTGTAGACGGAAACCCCAAAAATATCTGGATTTGTTAGAAAATGGAGCAATATTAGTTTGTGGATATTTTTCGGAATAGACTCCCACCAATAATTTTTCTTTGTATGCGTCTAGGTCTTACTATGGACCAGAGGATTTCTAGACCATCTTTGCTGTTTGATTTTCATTTATCCTGATCACGTGTCCTATCCCCTGAACATTATCCTTAATTTCCTATACAATTTTATCCAGTAGAGAGCTAATACTTACATTTTAGTGGTTTATAAATTATTTTGATAATTTCCCAATAATATTCTTGTATATCTATAAATTTGTGTATCAACAAGTAAATTGGTATGAATGAAACCCACATATGAATAATATAACATAAAACTTCAAAATCAAACAAAACTAATGGACCAAATTGATAAATCAATATTATTCTATAATTTACAATATTGAAAACTCAACTGATTGGCTGTAAATATAGCTATTGGACCATATCAACAAGTAAACTTACAAAACATATGAACCATAATGAATAATAAATTATTCGACTATAAACAAAATCAGTCGACCAAATAAATACACGTTTATTAGGATGTATAAACTATGGTGAAAAATGGGATGGATAACTGCAAACATAAACAAGTGGAAATTTGTATGGAGGCGTTTCAATTGAGTTTAATTACTTTTGAAAACAACTATTCTACTGAAAAATATCTAGCTAATATAAATATGGATAGAGAGGGGGGGTTGTGTATAATAAATACAGGATAACACGAAATTAGGGCATAATATTTAAATAAAATTGTAAATTAATAATTGAACTATTATTTAATAAATAATAAATATGTTTCTGGGAATTAGAAAAGGGATCATCAAATTACACTGGTCAACAAATTTAAACCTTTTTTTTGCTGACTTAGATCTGATACTTGTTTTCAACTAATTTTGGGGTGCGGATTTCAAAAATGTTAACAGTTTCTGCCTATCACGTCAAATTTTTGTTCTATCGTATTTTGACTTTTTTCACCTTTTCACGTTCTGATATACGTCTACTTTAATTTCAACTTCGTTCTTGTTGTCCAATATATTTCGTAGGAGCGCCTTACATGCAGGTACTTGTTAACATAATACACGAACCTTTGGAGCGAACAAAAATCATTTCCCCCCTCTTCATATTAAACTGGGTCTAATGAAGCAGTTTGTAAAAGCGTTGAACATAGATGGTGTTTCAAATATATATCTGAAACATTTCAAAGTCTCAGTAATGAGAAGCTAAAAGCATTTTGACAGACCATAAATTGGAAAATTAGTGAATGATCCACATTTCACTGTACATATGGATGATATGGAGAAGAATGCATGGCAGTCTTTCGTGGCGTCCATTAAAAATTTTCTTGGGAATAAAAAAGCCGAAAACTATGTGGAGGTCGTTGAAAATTTGATTGAAAATTATCACAATTTGGGGTGCAACTTGAAACTTCATTTTTTAAACATCATAAACTAACAAAATCTTTTTGGATTTTTGATTTCAGATGATCCAGTGACGAGTTATGCTGGTCACCGCAAAATCTATTTTTTTTCCCGGGGTCTGAGAAGATTTGCCACAGCTGGCTCATTTCGCCATATTTTGCCTACAAATTTTTTTTGTATCTTCTTCAAAACATACTTTATATATGTACTTAGTTTGAAAATGAATAAATTTAACCATAGATTTGAAAAAAATTCACAAAAATATTCTTAAAATGTGGTTATCAGACCCCCCCCCATTACACTGTACTATTGTGTGTCCCCTTAAACCATTTATAAAACAATTATTAAATCAAATGTGGAGAACGTATTGGAGACATTTCAAAAAATCATCTTTAAAAATTGCGATCGGTCTAATGTCACTAAATTTATAGCAACTCATGAATTTTTAACATTTTTTTACTTTTTTTCCAGTAAATCGTGACTTGGAGTTTTGATTAACTATAAAAAAATATCAAAGTGAATGAAAAAAGTTTTGATATAAAAAAGTTTTGTCTAATATCATTATAAATAAGTCATTTGAAAATTTTTATAATATTACACGATAAAAAATTATTTAAGTTTAAAATAGCTTAGTTAAATTAAACGAAAAAAATATTGGAAATCTCCAACAACGAAACGTTTTAAAAATAATGTCCCGTGGGTGGATTTGAATAAAATTAAATTTCTAATTTGAAAATATACTGTGTAACATGTGGGCAGGAGTATCCGAAGAAAATTTCCGCAATGGGGGAGGTTCAAAACTTGGATTTTTGTAATTAGACTTTCAAATATATATTAATTGATTCGAAGTGTAAATTTACACACATTATAGGGTTTTGTAGGTATTTAATAAGTGTAAGAAGAACAGAACATCAAAAGCAATAGTTTTGTAGTTATGACCACCAAAAAACCCTTACAACGTCACTCTTGTGTCTGTCTGAATTTGTCTGTCATTTATCAGAACGAGAAAATATTCCCGATTTATAATATTCGTGATTTTTTGAAGGAAAAAATTGATCAAGGCTCATTTTAACATGGTTCATATCTCTAAGTGTCTTGTTTCTTAAAAAGTATTCCAGTGACCGAAATAAGTGATAGTCGGAAGGTGAAATATCTGGTGAGTAGGGTAGGTGTGTTAGAACCTCCCAATCAAGCTCGGGAAATTTTTCACCTGTCTTTTTTTGATGAATGAGGTCAGGCATTGTTGCTTTGTTAGAATAACTCCTCTTCTATTCACAATTTCTGGCCGATTTCTGGTCAAGTTCTGATTCAGTCGATCAAATTGTTCACAGCAGAGATCAGAATTAACACTTTGCCCCAGTTTTATCTTAATGATCGTAGTTCGTCATCCAAGCATAAATTTCCTGATTTAAACTTTTTAAACCACTGTAGACATGTGCGTACACTTATTTTATCACCATAAACAGTGCAAATGTTTTATGAAGCAACTGTAGCAGATTTTTTTTATGGTACTCATACAACATTAAACAGCATAAAAAATGTTTTGATGAAAATTCTTCCGACATTTTAAAATGCAAGGGTTTAAAATGAAACAAAAACAATAATTAGGTACTCAAGATTACAGAGTTTAATCAAAACGCAGAAGTCTGTTTAATTCAGCGAATAAGTCGTGACTAGTTCGCAAAATGCACTAATAATAAAAACGAAAAAACTTTCCGGTACACCTAATATAAATATTAAATAATATGAGCCCAAGAACTGTCCCCTGTGGAACACCACATTCTGTTTTTCTCTCTTCACTTCTTTCTCCATTTATGATAGTTTTTTCCGAATTTTACGAACGCGATGTCTCAATGATTATAAAACTAAATTTCTGTATTTTAAATGATAAAAGAAATAATAAAGGAACAAAATGGGTTTTTAAGAAATAAATAAATTTAAGTACAACCTTCTAAAATAAAGGGCTGCCCTAAATAAAAATGGATGCATGGTCACCGTACTTATAGTATATATGCCAATAGTATCTTATTTGTCTTAAATGGAATTTAAAAGCCAATGTAAGAAATAAAACAGGTTGTGAATTGTTAGAATACAATTTTCGTAAAACTCCTGTTGAGTTATGTGAAATTCCAACAGATGTCTCTGAACCGGGAAAAAATATAGCCTAGTAAATCAATTGTAACGGAAGCATTTAATGTATTAGTGAATAATAGGATTGTTTGCAAACAAACATGATACATGATTGGAAATAAAAATACCTCTAGTTCGGTTTCCACTGTCAACAGATTATTTTCAACACTTATTTATTCAATACTTGTACAAAAAATTGTGTACTGTGTGTCTCATTAAGGTCTAGTGTCTAACCTGCAACTTGACCCACAGCTTACCCGACAACTGGTCTAGCAGCTTGCCTAAAGACTCGTTTACATTAAGCAAGTAGACAGGAAACCTGCCTGCAAGCTTGTTTTGTTCTCAGATTTGAAGCAAGTACATGTTTACACAAGGCTAGTAGCCTGGAAGAAGTAAACACATTTGACTTGCCTCACTACTTGCTCAATCTAAACGAGCATTTACCCGGCAACTGACCCGAGAGTTTTCCTTGCCCTAAAATTTGAAGCAAGTAATATAGAAGTTTACACAAGGCTTAGTAGCTTGTAGCAATTAGCCTGTCTATCTGACTTGCCTCACTACTTGCTCAATGTAAACGAGCATTTACCCGGCAACTGACCCAAGAGCTTGCCTTGCCCTAAAATTTTAAGCAAGTAATGTAGAAGTTTACATAGGGCTTAGTAGCTTGTAGCAAGTAGCCTCTCTATCTGACTTGCCTCACTACTTGCTCAATGTAAACGAGCATTTACCCAACAACTTGCCCGACAGCTTTAATTGCCCTAAAATTTGAAGCAAGTAATGTATAAGTTTACACAGGGCTTAGTAGTTTGTAGCAAGTAGCTTCTCTATCTGACTTGCCTCACTACTTGCTCAATGTAAACGAGCCTTTACCCAACAACTTGCCCGACAGCTTGCCTTGCCCTGAAATTTGAAGCTAGTAGACAGATGTTTACACAGGGCTTAGTAGCTTGGAGCAAGTAAACTGTCCATCGGACTTGCCTCAGTACTTGCTCAATGTAAACTAACCTTTACCCGGTATGGCTCGACAGTTTTGTCCTCAAATTTGAAGCAAGTAAGGTAGAAGTTTACGCATGACTTGGAGCAAGTAGCCTGCTTACGGGACTATCCTCTCTACTTGCTCAATGTAAATGAGTCTTTACTTTGCGTACCCCTGTTTTACCAACCTTAAATTGATTATATTTTTAATGGATTTTAGGCTTTTTTTAATTATTTAGTTTTGAAAATAGTTTTATTGACACGTTCGATTAGTTCGATTATAAAATCTGTTAACCGATCCATAGAAACTTTTAATTAAATTAACTCGTCGCCTCCAGTAGGAAGTAATTAATTACTAAAGTACAAATAAAATAAACTCAGCCACTATACACATCAATTTATTAACTGTTTAGTTATTAATTTTATACACAAGTTATGATTGAACACCTGAGAACTAAGCTAAACTTTTATTTAATATTAATGATCGAAATTTGATATTCATCTTAGTTAGAGTAAGGCAAATAATATTGATTAAAACGAATAAGCTACAGCACATAGAAATAAAATGTATCGAGGGCTTAGAAATATAATAAATCCGAATCATCTAATTTATCCAAACATCTTATAGAAAACGGTCACCATTGCAATGAAAAATATTTAGAAATTTTACATTTAGAAAATAAAAGTGGAAAACCCATGTACTTCTTAGAGGCATTTGAGATTAAATATGCACAGCGAGAAGGGCATAATGTCATTAATGAACAATTGGATCTGTTGGAATCTCCCATTCTCAGGACTATGGTCAATGGTATTTCCTAACCCCTTCCCACACCTAATTGGTCCTAATAGTTAACCTGTATATTTAGGTAATATTGTCAGCGTTTCTTGTGCATTCATTCTTCTGAAGATGTCCTAACAAGCCGAAATATATTAAGTTTTAATAAAATGTTTTGTGGAATATAACCAAGTGTATTATTTACTATTTAATCTAGAATTTTTTTATTTAAGTTATTAAAAAACAAATTCGGACGAAATTAATTGAAACACCTTGTATTTTGCTCATTAGGGTTAAGGAAGATCATTTCAAAACAGGCAAATGATCAGAAGAAATCACAAAAAGTAATTAATTACTGAGAAAGTGGGTCAGAATAACATGGTCATTTACAAAAGTTTTAGTTTTGTCAAACTACCGTTAAAGTTTATGGCGAGTTTGTCATTGTGGTCAGATTTTGGTTATTTTTAGTTTTGTGATCAATTCTTATAGATATCTTTGAGAAACGACATAAAATGCAGTGTCAGGTAGAGTAACTACGAAGATTGATAAAAATAAAAATGTATTCGCGACTAGCGTCATAAGCCCTTATTAATATTATTTTATTGTACATTTAAATTAAATAAATATAGTAGAAATAAATTCGCAGACATTTGTAATTGTGAAATCAGTGGCAGCTTATAAATTGACTGAGTAGTTTGTTGACGTGAGCAGTTGTGAAAAAATTGATATTACTCGTGAAGGTTTTCGTTGGATGATTCTTTATGATTTTAGTAAAGGCCTAATTCAACAACAAAGCATAGATTCGCTTCGTTAAACTTTTGGTAATGAAGCACCATTAGAAAAGACTGTTTACAATCGGTTTGCAGAATTTCGTCTTGGTCGTGCGTCAGTGATGAATCTCGTGAAGGTCAACCAAAATCGGTTATGATTCAAAAAAACATCGATGCTGTGCACAAAATGATTGACGAATATTGGCATGCGCCATACCGTGAGATAGAAGCATCCTTTGGCATATCACATACTGCAATACATTAGATTTTGCATGAATTGTGAAAAAGATCTGTTGCCGAATGAATCCGCATAATTTGACCGAAGCTAAAAAAAAAGGCTCGTGTTGATTGGTGTAAGGGAATACTAAAAAAAATCAACCTAGGCACTGCAAAATCCGTATACAACATCGTTACAGGTGACGAAACTTGGATTTATTGATATGAACCGGAAACTAAGCAACTATTTTTCCAAGATGAACCGAAACCCGCAAAAGTTGTTCGTTCACGAAGCACTTCCTAGAATCGCTTGTTTCTTCGGTTGTACTGGACATGTTGCAACCATTCCTTTAGAGGATCGGAGAACAGTTGCTGGAATGGTATACCATTTGTTTGCCAGAAGTCATCGACAAAATCAGGAAAAACAACCAAAAACGTCGCATCATTCTTCATTATGACAATGCAAACTCCCACACAGCAGGTCAAACAATTGATTATTTAAAAGAGAAAAACGAATTAATGTCTCATTGCCAATATTCACCTGATTTATCCCCTAATGACTTTATTTTTGTTCCATAATGTCAAACAAAAAATGCATGGACAGCGATTTTATCAACTCAAGATGTTGAAGCCTTCGAAACCCATGTTTTTGAGATACCAACTTCAGAGTGGAAAAAATGTTTCGAGAATTGGTTTGAATGCATGCAAAGTGTATAAAACTTAAAGGCGAATATTTTGAAAAACAATAAAACCGTTTGATCTAGAAACATTTTCTTTCTTAGTTTTTGTAAAAACTTAAAAGGTAGCCCTCGTATTTAAGACCAGAAAAATAAATACAAGTCCAACTTTGATTAATAGAGAAGAAATAACAGAGCAGCTAACTAACAAAAGACAATAAATTGACATTGTAAGGAAAATGAAGTAAATTTTGCAACATCTCTATATCAATATATGAAATTCTATGAACTTTATTAAATCTTTAGTGAGACACAAATTGCAGAATTCAAAATACATTTCCGAGAAGCATGTTCATATAATGATACAGACTTATTACTGGTAAAAGCGGTAAAACTAGTAAACGATAATCCGCACAGATGCAACTGTAATTTAGGAGTTTGTAATATCAAATCTACAGCATCAGAGAGACATACGTTGAATAGAAATTGAGATAATATTTGAATTTTCCTTTTGGCGAGAACATTTTGTACCCATACAAATTCTATCCTTACTTCATAAAAAGCATACAGGGCAATAATTATAGAGTGCAGGGGAATTAATTATTTTTATTTATGTGTTTTATTTGGTTAAGAGGTCATTAAATGAACACATTGTGTGGTGTTTCACAGAATCTTTTATTAATGTACTGACTGCACTCTCTGTTCTCGCCATTGTCAAAGTTACATATTACAAGTTAGACTATATGAGGGGTGATTGAAAAGTTTCTAGAACGAACTAAAAGAGTTGAGCGCGCATATCGGTCATATGTTTTGAAAGCCTAATCTTTCATACAACTGTAGTCAAGCTCAAGATATAACAGTCTCCCCTACGTCATATAAGACAAATATGAGGGGACCAAGTATACTGCCTTGTGATACTCCTATATTAAAGAATTCCTCTTCTGAAAACACTTGACCACATTTCACTTTCTACTTCTGTTTGTTAAATAATCAACGAACCATTTTAATACATAATCATAATTTTAATTTAACAATGTTTCAAAATATATGTATGAAAAGTTTTAATATTTTCAATTAACAATAACCGTAAAATGAAGTTGACAAAGTACCGTTAGAGACGCATAACGTGGCATAAAGCTGCAGTGAACTTTGAATTATAGAGGACAGTGTTGAGTCATTACACATAACATGTTGAATTAATTAATATCCATACATAGGGTAATAAAATAAGTTGATGGTAGTGTTGAATTTCTAAAGGTTATATCAGTATATATAGATGAAACCTATTAATTTTACATGATTGACTATTGGGATTTATATTACATGTTTTAGTATAGCTTCAGTTTAGTATAGCTATTTTCACCAGTTTTGTTCCAGAGGAACGAGATTATGTTGGTCCAACTAAATAAGGTTTATTAATGACAAATTAAATTTTAAGAAAGACGGCAGAGAAACAAACGACTCCTCAGTCGGTATTTTTGAGAGTATGAATGGTCAGGGACCTGAAAGAGTTCAAGGGAACTCTGGATGGTCAGGTACCTCAAAGAGTTGTGTTTGTTTTGTTTGACTCTGGTTGTTCAGGGACCTCAAGGAGTTCTGTGACACTCTGGATGGTCAGGAACCTCAAGAAGTCAGGCAAAACTATCTTTATGTTTCATTTCCTCTGCATTATTTTGCAGTTATTACGTTTTAAAGATTCAGAGAAACGCTAGTCTATAAATAATAGTGTCCATTTATTTTGTGAAATAATAAAGAATTTTCATTTTTAGTTCTGCGAGCAACAGGTGAATAGTACAGAAGGCAATCATTGTATTGGTCAGAGTTTTATTCTTTTATTCTCCTGTCCATTTCAATACCTTCTGCGTTTATAACAATTGCTTGTTCTTTTTATGACAAACTCCTCTTATTCTGTCTCTTTCAGACAATGCTACACTTGCCAGCACAATTTATTTTTAGTTAAAAAGAACAGATTCAGACAAAGAACTCGGATTTAAAATGAAAAAGGCTGTAATTATCGAGACTTGTCATTAAAAGCTACAAGTGTAAATCAAATTAAAAAGTTTAAATTATTTACAAGACGACTAGTGTGGATATTTGGTTACAGAACTACGTAGGACGCTAGGAAAGTATTGAGATACGGTTGTATAAATAAACATAATAGACAGACTGATAAATAAATTTTATGTAGTCAGTTTATTGCAGTGCAAGTGGAAACTTATCAATATGAGTGAGTTAATCAAACAGCAATAAGAATTGAATGGTGTCGAAAAAAATTTAAAAAATTGAAATGGGACATTCGAAGTGACTTGGGATGAAACATGGCTTTATTATTATGATGTGCCATCAAAGTCAAGAAACAAGATATGACTCTTTGGAGATGAAGAAACTGCAACCACGATAAAACAATCAAGATCTGTGAAAAAGAAAATGATTATCGTATTCTTTGGTAAGCGAGGGATTATTTCGAGAATTGTTCTAGAAGAGCAAAAATTAGTTACGGCCAAGTGTTACGTTGAGTTTTGTTTGCTTCAGTACGGCCATACTTACGTCTCGAAACTTGGCACTCGCATGAAGACAATGCACCAGTGCATCGAGCTCAACTAACTAAAGAATTTTTTAATAATTCTGGACTAAGTGTTAGAACATGCTCCGTATATTCCAGATTTTGCTTCTTGCGATTTTGGACTCTTCCCTTTCATTAAGGATAAGCTTAAAAATTTTAAATTCCGGAGTTTAAGTTGAGATTTTTTTTTGCTTTAGTCGTGTATAGTCTTGTTTAAAATACACAATAGCCATGATTGCCAATCTTCGTGGCTTAGAAGTTACCGTTGTTAATTTTTAAGAAGCAATACTCATTTCAAACTACCGCAAATTTCTATCCGAACGCCTCTGAATCCCAAATCTGTTATATACAAGAAATTCAATAACGTCCAAACATATTTAAATTTATTTGTAATTAAATTTTCGATGCCGTAACCCACCCATTAGATTAGGTCTGATCCTTCGGTTCTGGTTTGATCCTTTACAAGTTGCCAAGCATAAGATTAAACGTAGATCAAAGGTCGAATTAGTGACGTAGCAGGCCGTCAAACAAAGATATCCCGTAGGAAATCTAGACGGTCCCAGTTTGTTGTTGGATTGCCAACATTATTTGGTTACAACTATCAAGAGTACCTATTGCTAAAATCATTTCACGTCTGCTTCACTGACATAATATTTTTAAAATACCATTTCTAAAACGGCTAGAGATACAGATTTAAGATTTAAATTTTTGGATTGTCCATAGTCCATTTAGTCTAGAAAAAATAATAATATTTTATTTTAGGGCCTTATTGGATAAAAATCAAAAGAAACCATTCAATACGTGGATAAAAAAGAAGTTATTATTTTAGATTTTTTTAAATGGGATTTTCGCCAAGTATATGTTAAAAAACTTCTGCCCCCACCTTATATTCCAGAGTGGTTGTTATAAAAATCTACAAAAAATATCGATTTTTTGTTTTTTGTGAATTTATTGTGATATCAAAAGAAAGCTCTTAAGACAGAGATTAAGGAATGGAAAGCATTTTTTTAATACGATTTTTTTCAAAAATGTTTTTATATACCAGCCGCAATTGCTGTACTGTTAGTCAGTTCCAATTTTTGACTCACAGTCAGTGGTAGGCGCTAATATCTTCGGATATTAGCGCGTACCACTGGCCCATTTACTTCTCTAAACTAAAATAAACATCACAATAAAAAAATTGATGTGAAGTGTGAATTTTCACACATTTCTGGGTTTTGCAGGTATTTAGTAACTGAACGATGATTATTTGGGATGCCAAAACAAATTTTATGTCAAAATATTTTTTTATGAATTTTAATTCGAATGCCTAATACCATTATTAGAGTTTCTAAATATATGCAGTATTTTTTTTATATAGCAAAGTTCATTAAGATTTTGAAAATTGCACCTATGGCTTCCATTGGTTGCTTACATCATAAGTCCCGCCCTTTGATTTCGTCAAACATACAATTAAATTATAATTTCAACACTTTCCACTGGTTATTAAATTTACGCTTTTAAAAATTAAATGCACTATTTACCAAATATAACTAGAATTTTAACAAAATAATTTAAACAAAATAAAAATGCAAAAAAAAAATAAAAAATAAAATCAACAGGATTCGAACCCTAGTTTGCAAGTTAACTTATATTATTAAGCGCATGACGAATCCAACCACGCCACGAGAGTTATTGTTGTGATAAGTTACACAACGTATTAAATAGTTAACATATTTTAGTTAAAAACACAAAAAATGCGTTATTTTCCGAAAACATAATCTGATCAAAAATTCCTGTTGTACTATTCCGATTCACACCAATGTACATTACTTAGAATTTTTTCAGATTTTTAGTTTAAACCATCTGGGCTACAGGGTGTGGGACAAAATTTTTTTTGCACAATTTTGGCAAAAATCGCATCAAAATAATTTATTTTGCAAAAATAAAATTTTGATCGTTAATCCACGTACTAAGGGCTTTCATTTGATACCCTACTCAGAATTTAAAAAAAAAAATTTTTTTTTCGATGAGCACATATTTGTTTATATTTTTAGAGGGATATGTTTTTTAGATGTTTTAGTATTTTTCCTATGTGCGGGTCAACGAGTTGTATAAGCATGCCAAATTTCAACTCTCTAGGTTTAGCCGTTTGGCTACAATTTTGACCGAACTGACAGACAGACAGACAGACAGACAGACAGACAGACAGACGACAAAATGACGGTATAAGGGTTTTTTGGTCATACCTACAAAACCCTAAAAACACTGTTTTAAGAAAAATGATATTTCCATAAACGAGTTCCCATTTGCCATCAATACGCATTTTTCCACACTACACCTATTTTAAAACCAATTTAAACCGCACTTAAAACCGATATAAAACAGGCCAAGATTCCTCGTTCGCGCAACCAATTTCACGCACAACACATTGACTACGTACAGCCGTTCTTTTCTTTTGTATGTTCAAATCGTTTGTTGAAAATTGAGACATGCAAGTCTGATATCAAAGAACATTTCCTCCCTTTCCTTTGTCGTTTCAAATTGGAATTTTATTGATGAAATTAGGTTTTTAGGATTTTGAACATGAAAAAATTTATCAATAATTGTTCATAACACTTATTAACCACGACATTATTATAAAAACGACAAAAATATGTTATAAAAAATATGGAGATATGGGTCATCATTAGCTTGGTTTGAGCAGAAAGCCTTTGACTGAATGTTTTGGCGACTATAAAGTTGATTTCTTCGTCCACCTTGGTTGTCTTTTAAGCTTGCTAGGTGTCTAGGTGTCTTGCATCACTATTTTAACCTTCTGCAGCAGTCTGTAATATTTCTTACTCCTGTTTGCTTACAGATTTCTCTGTTTGTTACTTTGTCTCGGAGATTTAATAAGAGTATAGATCTTTCCATTCTTCTCTGATTAACCGCCAGCTTTTCTTAATTTTTTTGAGACAAGGACCAAGTTTGGCAGTCGCAAGTAAGGATGGAAATTATACACGAGTTAAACACTGGTTGATTTATATTTAAAACCACAGACAATATTAAATATCTTTCTTATTTTTTAATAAAAATGGGTAGGGCTAAACATTGCACACAGGAGAAACGTCAGTTGATTTTACAAATGTTGACTTCTGGTAAAATTTATTCAGAATGTGCTAGGATGCTACGCTAAAATGGTATCTAATGCCAAAAAGTCGACTCTAGAACCTGTAAGTCGGGGTCGAATATCTAAAACTTCGCCGACAACATATAGAAAAATTGTAAGGTATGCAATGTTAAACCCTTTTCTTACTTCTACACATATAAAAAAAGAATTAGACATGCCAATTTCTGCATCAATTGTAATAAAACGCCTTATAAAAGCAAATCAACTTTTTTGTATTTATTCTGATATTTTTCTGATACTGCTATTTTTACGTACATGACTGTATATAGGATATAATCTCAAACTAATTTTAAGAAAATAGCTTTTTAACTTGATTTTGTCCTGTAATTCCTTATGGACACAAGATCCTTTTATCTGGAATACGATCGTTTCATTTAATAGAAAATGCTCTTTTTTAAATGTTTATTAAGAGTTAATCTCTAGACAATAGATAGTAACTGACTTGTGTCGTAGTTATTAACTCATCTACATATGCAGCTCAGGTAATACACCTGCAGCGAATACAAATAAGCAATTAGCTACTAAAATTCGGAGTCAAGATCTCAAATAATGAAATTCTAGACAAATTATACTAACCTTACGTGTTCATACGCTTAGGATAGGTACACGCAGAAAGATTGTTCTCGGCGGTTGCGGATGTTGGTTAATGCACACGTACAAGGATTGTTACCGGCGACTGTTAATTGAAATTTGTGAACAATGTTGCAGAGATAAAATTTGTAGAAAGACATTTAGATCATCAGCAAAGAGAATGAAGTTACAGTAATGAAAACAAGATAAGATGTCATTAATAAAAATGATAAATAGAAGAGGGCCAAAGTGGATTCCCTGTGGCACACCGGAAGTGATTATTTTTACATCAGATTAATAATCATTTACAACAATTGTGTCCTATTTGTAAGATAACGGAAATATGAGTTTTTCGAGATACGAGCCGTCTCTCGGCCGATGATTTGCTTTGAGTTGAGAGCTAAAATTCGAATTACGAGCGGAGGAGGTTATCTCTACAAGTGAGATGAACGAAAAGTTGGGAATGTGGGAGAATGTTTCAGACTTTATTCAAAAGAAACTCCAGAATAAGTTACAACTGGGCGTTCGACGACGCTATTTAATGACACTTGCCAAACTCATTTCAGAAACATTGTGAAAGGGAGGATGAAACAGACCGCATTGAACAGGTTTTTATCGAAAACCCTGCAGATGAAAGTGAAGACAGCGTGGCGAAAAGGACATAAATAAGATTCAGTTATGCAGTTCAACCTTTCTCTTCCATCTCTGTCAGTATCTTCAAGTTGTCTGATCTTCTTTACCTTGATGTATATAATACTTAGGCCCGGTCTTTCCACCTTCAGTTAAATTTCCAGGTAACTATTTGACAGATAAGGTGATTTGTAACTTCATCTGCTGAATAAATGTCAATACCAGTCAGTGAATCCAATACGTCAGTCTCATTATCCGTTAGATAACTATCCGATAGATACATTTGTATAGAAAGAAGGGATGACATTTGCTCAGCAGATGAAGTTACAAATAACCTTATCTGTCAGATAGTTACCTGGAACTTTATCTGAAGGTGGAAAAACCGGGCCTTAATCAGTTTACTGCAGTAATTCTATTGTATGGCGCTTTTGTACAATGTTCCTTATTTATAAACACAATTTTCTTATCTAAAAACATGTAACAAAAATATTGCGGTGTGTTTTGAGGGCCTGGAACGTATTAATGGCTTTTCAATACATTCCAATGGAGAAAATTGATTTGACATACGAGTAATTTGAGTTACGAGCTCCGTCACGGAACGAATTAAACTCGTATGTCAAGGTACCACTGTATATGTTGGCGGTCGGTAAAAATGTTTCGTAGTTTACTAAATGCTGCTCATCCTTGTGATATTCTCCTGAAGATTTCGCAGGTTTCATTGTCTCTGTCAATTCGTATTTGGTGTCCAAGATGCTTATAAGCATCAAACTGCTCAATTTTTTTGTTTGTTTATCTTGAGCCTTACATTTTAAGCTGTCTCATTCAGTTCCTGAAGCATTAGAACAATATCATCGGAGAATCTCGGATGATTTAGTCTCACACAATTAATTTGAAATCCGTTTTCCCTGGATAGACTTTTGCAACGAGGCAGCTAGTTATTGTTAATTGTTTGTGTATAAACCCACGCTCAATCTCCAATTTTGTATTGAAAATACCTCAATTTCCCCTTCTTTGATTACTAATATTTATTCCAGTTTAATGTTTATTTTCTTTTTAGTGTACCTTCCTTCAGGGTTTAAACTTTATTATTTGTAAAATCTCTTGGAGCGGTCGGAACTGAGTAACCGCTGATCCATATAGTCTACTCTACAGAACATTTTAAAACTCTTTCGGTAATAAAATCCACGTCAACCAATTAGATCGCTCGATTTAACAGCACGGTATGAAGCCATGTTTACACGTGAAAAATCAGGACAGTCAGTCAGAAAGAGATAATTAATAGGGGGAGAATATTTGATGATAAACAAAATTCATCAATTATAGAATTGAAAGAATCAGTATATTATTGCGGGTAATAATAAAATATAAGACAAATTTATATATTTATTGAAATATGGAATTTATGCTACGGTCAATCAAATATAAACCTGTATTCTGTCTATCCAGCTTAATTGCAAAATTTAGGCCCATATATCTAATTAATACTGCATATATTATTGTAGGATACTAGGGTATCTTCGCTTCAAATTCCTTCTTCTCTCCAAGACCTCTTCCATCCATGTCCATCACACCGCACATATTTTCTTGTCTCTTCTTTATATTTCATTTCTCCGCAATTCTTCAGTATGTGCTCTATGGTTTCTCTTTCCTCTCCACACAACCTGCACATTCTTTGTTCCTCCTTTCTCTAGTATTCGTTTTCCCTTTCCTCATTTCCGCACCTAAATATCGCTATTATTTTCTTCTTATCTCCGTTCATTTTTGTTTTTAGGTACTCTGGTATCTGTGTCGTCCAAGTCTTTACATATTTGCCGTTATATCTGGAATTTGTTAGGCTCTCGCTTCTTTCTTGCCCTTGGATATCCCTCATTCTATCTCTTATTTCCAGTGTCACATCTTGTCCTCCCAACCTTTTTATAGATATCTCCCTTGTTGAGTAGCCGTTATATTCAAGTCTTTTTCTTCTTTTTACTTCCCATTTGGATTCAATCTTTCTTTGCTCCAATTTTCTTTCTATTTCTGCCCAGCATTGATTTAGCAATTTTTTTTCTGGATGTCTTATTATCGTGTCTTCAAATTTAATTGCTCTTTTTGTAGCTTCTATCCTGATGTTGTCAACTTTCACTTCTTCTAATATTATGTACTGCGGTGTACATTTGTCTAGACCCAATGTCCACTTAATATATTTATTTTGCACCGCTTCTAATTTCTCTTGGTCCTCCCAACCCCATATTTCCGCTCCATACATCATTATACTATAAGCTAAGCAGTTTTGTGTTCAGTATCTCTAAAGTTGCAATAGAGCCAAAGTAACAGTAGTTTGTGTTTTAGGAAATCAGTTTAATATTCCTGTGAGCACGACGTTCTAGGGTATGTAATTAATAAAGTATTGGCATTTCGTATGGAATTTAATCGTTACTGAACGTAAAGTTTAGGCACGTAGAAGCGTTTCTTCACGTTAAATGACGGCTTTACTAAATAGCACAAGCTCTACTTCTCAACCATATTCACAATATTCTGAATAGAAGCAGCACTCGAAAAGAAAAAAATAAAATTAAATATTACCAGTAGATTTAGTGATTTCTAAAAGCACAATCTGGGAGCATCAACTCAATTAGTGTATACAAAACAGTTGTTAGGGTTTCGTTAGTAAATTTGGCAAAATTGGCATGCGTATAAAGTTCTTTGGGTTGCGAGTCATTGGTACTTTCCGATCGGCTCAAGAGCAAAGTTTAAGCTGCAGAAATGAAATTTTTAAGAAAAGTTAAGGGTGTCACTAAACTTGACAGAATAATAAGTGAAACAATACGAGAAGAGCTACATATAGAAGCAGTGGAAAAAACAATAGATAGACAGAAATTAAGATGGTATGGACACATCACAAGAATGAAGCAAGAAAGACCGAAAAAAAAAATATATGGCTAGCCAGAACTTCAGGAAGCAGACCAAGAGGAAGATCTCATAAAACATGGAACCAAACAGTGGCACAAATCCTAGATAAGAAAGGATTGACATGGAAAGAAGTAGAAAATAAGGCTCACAATAAGACAGAGTGGCGCAACTTCATAAAAGAATTAGACTGAGAAGAACAACCTCTACACCGAATGGTAGAAGAGGTTTCTGACTATATACATATATATATAAAGTTCTTTGAAAAATCGGTCAAGTGGGGGAGATGGGGTATAAAATGGGTGTAAGTCACCCGGGCTCCCGAGTTAGGGGTCACCAGTTTGGCATGTCTATATATAATTTTATAAATTTTGTGACAAGTACAAAATAAGTATCTATATAACACTTCACTCAATAAATCTCCGGTCTGACATATATATGGCAACATTGTTGACACACCCATATGATTTCTGGATAGTACTAACCTTCAAACGATACGTGTGAAAATTTCATGACATTCTGACAATTAGTTTAGGGGTTACAGTGCTTTTAGTGACTCCAGTTTTGAAATTTTCAAAAGAATGGATAAAAAAGAATTTCATGTGTTGATTAAACATGGAAAAAAATACTGTTGAAGCCAAACAGTGGCTTGATAAGCGTTATAGAGACTGCACCAGGCAATCAACTATTACTGATTGATATGCTGAATTTAAATTAATTAATTAATTTTAATTTTAGGAGCGTTGGAATGAACGTAAATTAAATAAAACATTGTTAATAGCGAAAAATACGTTTCTGAAATTGAAAAAAGCCATTTATCCATTTATTTCTTTTTAATTTAAAGTCTTGAATACGAAGCAAATGCAAAAAAAGGCTTGGATTTTTAAATTTATTTTTTTTTGACGAAATTATCGCAATATATTGTTTCAAAAAATTAAATGGAAGTTTTTAGTACTCAATGAATAAAAATGATTATCAAAGCACTGTTGTATTACTTCTTAAGCTTGGATTATAATAAACCCATAACATAACGCATAAGTATGGAACAAAGGATTTGACCCTTCAAAACATCTGTTTGTAATAAACAAAACAAAAAAAGTGGTGTATTATTCTTCTTATGTATCCATAGTATATATATATATATATATATATATATATATATATATATATATATATATTATAAACCAGGCTTTACACTTATTAAATACCTAAAAAACCCTGAAATGTGTGAAAATTCACACTTCACATCATTTTTTTTTTTCATACCAGATTCATTTTTATTTTTTATTTCCTTTCTTCTCGATCTCATTGACTTAACTTCTTAATTGTTGAGTTATAATTTTTATGATCAAACCTTATATGAGTCATAAATTTGACAAATTTTGAAATTATTGCCCGTAGCATTCACGTATAAAGTTAAATCAGAAACTGTACCTAACCAAGTAGATGTTAATCGAGCCATTGTCTGGAAAGTTTTATTTTTCATTAATGAGTTTCTAGTTTAAATGTAACTGCAAGCAAAACCACCTTAGAAAACCCCTATTGCAGTAACTTACAACGGAATCGAATTAATGTTGTTTACCGAATTTTAGCACGTGTTCGCGGTAACGTTTATTCCCATCATTATAACAGTGGAACTGTTATTGTAGAGTAAACAGGGAGATAATTATGAGTTTCTCCAGAATAAATTATCGCTCTAAATGTCTTACCCTACTGGTAGTAGACTACACTGGTGGATAAGGGGGGAGGCTGACTGGACTGCAGACAGGGGTCACCAATATTTTAGGTCCACAAATTATATAATTTAACCCTTTACCGCATAGTGTGCCATATATGGCACATTCCGATTTTTATTTTTTATTTTACTTTTAAAACTGAACCAGAACGTTACTTCATGAATGTTCATATATGCCACATACACAGCAATGGATCCTGCAGTATCTCAAGTAATGGGCTGCAATAGATTTGAGGATATCAAGCGGAATTTGCACTTCAAAGTAACTCTGAATTTATTGAGAAAGGACAACTAAAAGATACGACCTTTTCTTTCAAAAATTCGAGGGCGACTGCTTTTAATCCCTAATGAAGAACACCTAGCAATTGACGAGCAAATAATACGGAATCATTTTCTTTTGTAACATAATGTAGAATCATAATGTTTCATGTATGGCACAAACCTTAAATTATTATTTTAATTATTATTTTTTCATAAAAATAATAATTAATATTTTAAATATATTTTTTAAATTAATTTTTCTATCAATAAGAACCAATTCCTAATGCTCATGAATTATTTCAGCCAAAAATAAAAATTCATGCAGTAAAGGGTTAATAAAATGTTTGTGAATGAATAAGTAGTACTATACTTTAAACCAGCGTTTCCCAAATTGTGCACCGCGAAGCCCCAGGACCTTTTTTTTTTTGTTCTTCAATTATATTTGGGAGGTGAGGACCTTTTTTTTGCTCTTCATTTGCTTTTGGGGAAGTAAATTTTATCAATTTGCCAAAAATGCGTCAATAAACTGTTGTCCCCCACCCTATCTCCCAAAGGGATTGATCTAAAAATCTGAAAAAAATCTCCGTAATGAAAAGTTTTTCAAAAATGTATTTTTTTTTTGTGTCGTTGATAAAAAAAAAAATATTTTGTGGTATAAAAAAAAGCTCTTAAGACGTAGATTAAGAAATGATAGATAGTTTTTTTAAAAAAATTCGTTTCTTTTAGCACGAATTTAATCAAAAATGTGCAAAAGTTCTTATCCCGCAACCTTATACAGAAGGGGTTAAACTAAAAATCTGAAAAAATTATAAGTAATGTATATTGATCTGAGCCGGAAACGTACGCGATGAATTTTTGATCAGATTTTGTTTTTGAAAAATACGGCAGTTTTTGTATTAACAAAATTAATTATTTTTTTAATTCATGGTTAAATTATGGATATTAATGTTATGGATTTTTGGTATTTATAACTAAGAAAGTGCATGTATTTTTTTGGAATTAAAAATATTAAAAAAATAATATATTTTTTTAATAGTTGCGAACTGAGTTACTCATACCCAGAGCCGCAGTAAGGAAAACTTGCGCTAGGGGCAAAACTGTGTTTTGGCACCCATGCCAAAAAACAGGTGGTCCTCACTTCCCAAAATCCAAGTGATGAGTAAAAAAAAAGGTCCTCACCTTCGCAATGTGGCGCCCTTTTCCTTAGTGCGCTAGGGGCCGTCGCCCCCTCCGCCCTCCCTTACTGCGGCTCTGCTCATACCACACCACACTACACTCTACACTGTAAAATATTTCTATTAATCTAATGAAGACTTGAATACTTATGGAAAGTGTGATATTTTGACATTATATACTGGTTTTAGTTTTGACTACAAAAGTCTTTGGACCCTGGCATCAAGTCTACAGGGAATTCCGTCTGGCATGAAGGCTGACGATAGTGTGGTAATGCTACATTGAAGGCTGGAAAATCATCATAGTTATAAAAATAAAACAGTAAGCTTTTCAGGAGTTTTAACTTTAGTTTAATTCAATGTATTGATATCTGACCAAAGTCAACTGCTTATTTCTGGCTGAATTGAGGTTCTAGCAATACCTACGCCTGAGAACCTTCGGACTACACTTTTCGGGTGGTCCGAAGCTTTTCGGGCGTAGGTATGGCTAGAACCTTAACTCAGCCAGAAATAAGCAGTTGACTTCGGTCAAATATCAAATACAAGTGAAATAAGTAATGAAAATTAAACTCCAGTAAGCTTTTTGCGCTGTTTTCATTATATCATAGACTCGTTAAATCATAGCGACATACAACATCTAGGTAATAGTGATTTGTTACAAAGTACACCACGTTGATGATGTTTTGGTATTATTAATACCAGTTGCAACATTTTTTCCTTTATCAAATTTTTAATTGTAAATAATCTATTGTTATAAAATTTATGAAACATTTTGGTTTTTTTGTCAGCTTCAAGTTGTTCAGGATATAACATCAATTAGTTGTGTTCAAGTGTGTCGTCCATATCATGTAGGCAGAACAACAGACCGCCCCCGGGAACAGTTTAATTACTTTCTCAAACGGAAGAGGGTGTTAATGGTTCTACAACGCGTTTCACAAAGTCAAAATTGAGATGTTTACGAACTGTTTTAATTGACTTGTTTCCGCTAAATGTTTTTGTTTTAAAATTTTGTTTCTGATTAATATTACATAAACAAAAAGAAGATTTTAATAATTAAATGTATGAGATTTGAGTACGAAAAGTTAAAGAATTCGTTAATTTGACAAATGTCGATTACTATACCTAGTAATTTTCACGGAAGAGAGTTTAATTATTTGGTTAAGTTCGGTTACAATATAACAATCCCATAACCATAGTAACAATTTTCTGACCATTTGGTTATCGGCCGACAAAAAGGCAGAATTTAATCAAATTTATTATAATATTAGGTTGTGTAATAAATTCCCGCGTTTTTTGTATTTTATCTTTTTCTCGCAATTTTGTGTTTGGTTAGGTTAAGTTTATGTATGCATTCTTAAGTGTTTTTCGTGCTCTACAAACTTATCTGCTTTAATTTTCGGAATGAATTAATTTTAATTGAATTTGAGGCTTTTGAAATGGAGGTTACAGGAGGTAAAAAAAGTAATTTTCGACATCTGCACTATTTTGCCTTTCGTCGTGGTCAAAAAGCTACGGAAGCAGCTCGCGACATTTGTGACGTATGTAGAGTAAATGCTAAAGCTCTGAGGACCGCGCAAGATTGGTTTTCCAAGTTTAAAAATGGCAATTTTGACCTTGGTGATGCACCTCGCTCCGGCCGACCTCCCGACTTCGACGATGATCGTCTCAAGATGTTTTTGAAGGAAAATGGTCGTCAAACAACACGTGAGTTTGCCGAAAAGATGGAATGTGCCTTTACGACCATCGCTAACCATCTTCACTCCATGGGATTTACTCAAAAACTTGGGAATTGGGTGCCACATAACTTGAGCGATGGCCACAAGGAAAATCTCGCCCGGCATCGTGCAACACACGGTCGCAAGCAACGATTTTTATGCAGAATTGTCACCGGGGATGAAACATGGTGTCTTTACGTAAATATGAAGCAAAGAAAAGAGTGGACGGCACCAGGAGACACACCAAGGCCGAGAGTTAAGCAAGATCTCCATCCCAAGAAGACAATAATCTGCGTCAGGTGGGATTGTGAAGGTAAGCTCTACTGGGAAATGCTGGAGAAGAACAAGACTGTCGACAAGGCACGCTATCTCGCCCAATTTCATCGCGTGAACGAAGCAATTCAGCAGAAAAGGGCCAATCGACGTTGCAAAGTTATCCTTCTTCGTGACAATGCGAACACACACTGCAAACATCGACAAAGAGGCTCTGAATGATCTCAAATGGGAGGTTCTATCGCATCCGCCATACACTCCGGACCTTCCGCCAACGGATTATCACCTTTTCCGCTCCATGTCGAACCAAATGAGGGACGTACCCTTCACTAACGATGAAGACTTCAAAATCCTCACAAACTTCTTCAACACAAAATCAAAAGATTTTTGGCGAGACGGCAACAACAAGTTGATAGGTGGGAACAGGTTGTAAATAATGAATGAGATTATATTATTGATTAATTTGTTACTATAATTATTGTTTTCTTCAATAAATCTTATAAACAATAAAACGCGGGAATTTATTACACAACCCAATATTACAAAACTAAAAAATCCTTTAACATTTTCATTTCTAGGACACTCTCTATTTCGAGCAGTATTGCAAAACAAAAGTTCCTCTTGTTGCTTTTGGCATTGGTTCAAAACCGGAGTGGTTTACAGTTCCTAGCCCGGATTACAGATGGCACTAGTTGCATTTTCAACAAGTGCTGTTTCAACCGTATAAAAAAAAAAATTGACAGGATTTTTTGTTTCGTGAATTATGTACGTACTTCTGTAAGGAAATTTTTATGGTTTTGGCAGTTCCGTTTGTTATTTATTATCCAATAAATATAATTCAAAATTTCTGTTTAAAAAATGTTCTGTTTACATGATTTATAAGGTCACAGTGATGACTATGAGGCAAGATCTTAACGATGGTAAATTGAAAATGGTTTCAGTTTCCTTTTTTTAAAAAGTATAAATAAAATAAAACCATAGTTGTCAGTTTAAGCATACGGAAGCACACAATAGACTCACAATTTTAATTTTCCAAATAATCACATAAAACTTCTTATTGAGGAACTTCTATTAATGGAAGATTGTAGATCAATTCTAAAAAGTTTAATGTCCTTTTTAAATTATGGATACCACACAATATGTTTTACTATATAATTTTTTTCGTAAAGTCATTTATTATGCATGTAAATTACAAAATTTAAATATTCCTGATTACGTTCCTTGTAATATCTTTATTTACCTAATAACATGTACGTATTTAAGAAAATTCCAGGTAATTTTGAGTTATAATGTTGTGCGTTTTAGTTAAGATATTTTGTCCCATTCATTTGGTAGTTATGCAAATCGCAACACACATACGCGAAGTTGGTCATACGATCAATAAATGTAATTTTCTTACAAATTTCCTTTTCAACAAAAGGCGGAGTTAGTAAGGAAGTAATGGAGGAAAGGAGATTAGACACCCCCACTTAATTAACGCACAATTTGTAAATAATTTTTTTTTTTTGCCAAGGATCGTTTTTTAATCTTCCTTCTTAGATTCGATTCTGTCCATTTTAGGCTTTGGTATAGTCGCTTTTTGGTTAGTTTTTGGCGCACAGCAACAAAGGCTATTACGCCTAACGCAGCCCATTTAAATGACTACACTACATACTAAAAACAATAAATTAAACAATCAATAAATAGATAAAACCAATAAAATTACTCAATAAAAGAAATATTGTACAGACAAACACTAAATATATAAGATAAATAAGATAAACAGGTCTGTTCGAAAATTTGAACAGAATCAGGGTGATGGTAAGAGGCAGTAAAGGGGCCAATTACCATGGAATATCACAGTTTAAAAACAGAACACATTAAAATAAGGTGCATAACTTTACACATAAAACAGTAAGTTCGATTCTCTCAGGAAGAGTATCAGCCTGTTCATGAGTCCAGCAACTGACAGGTCATAGCACAGGCCTAACCTCTCCCTGACATCCTCGAACTGTACGCATTCAGTTAAAAGGTGTAACACAGACAAATCTGTGTTGTAAGGGAGGTAATTTTGGTATTATTTCATAAATAAAATTTCATAAATAAATTCATTATAATCATTCAATTAGAGTAAAATATTTAATCTGTTAAACGATAAAAAAATAATCTATTTCTTAGAAAGGGCATTTAAGATAACGGTAGACTTGTTTATTATTGCAACTTGACACTTTTGTCAATGTAACATGAATAGTGAATCGTAAATTATTGTGTTAAAAAAATATATGTCAACCATAAGCACATAAATAATAATTAATTTTTTTCTGAGATATAAATATGATGATTGGGCTATTTTCTAATGGGATATTTATCTGAGTTATCACCAATAAATTATGAATTTTAAGATAGTACAAGACAGATAGTCAAGAGGTGTTAAATGACATTTAACAGTTGGTCGATGTAAGCATTTCATGGTAGTCGCGTTTTAAGTGGTAGTTGATTTTGACCCGATGTAAGCATTTCAGGATAGTCGTGTTTTAAGAGGAGTAGATTGTAAACCTTCTTAATGTTAAGTCATGTTTTAGAGTTGATTTTGACCCGTCGTATGGTTAAGACCATGTTTAAGAGTTGAGTATAAAGAGTGAAGAAGTTAAGTCGTGTTTTAAGTACAGTGAGAATTTGTTCATCATGGGTTAGAGTCATTTAGTGTTGTCGGTCAAGTCGAGTTAAATTAACAAGTAATTTCGTATGAACGTTAGTGTAGTGCCCAGCTAAAGACATGTGAGAGATAAATGGTTTTAGAGGATGTCAGTCAGGACTGTGGTGTCCAGTGGACAAATTAGTGATTGGTGCTAAAGAGTCCAGTGTTTAGTGTTTGTGAATGTCTCATTTGGATTTAGCTGTATCGATGTAATTGTAAGTCTAGTGTAATTAGTGTAAATATTTAAATCGTATCATAATTAAAGTAGATTAGCTAAAATGTTGAGTTTAATTGAACAACCCTTAATCCTTCCAAGAATCATAGCAACCAGCTAGCGGACTAATAGGGGGGGGTCCAGACTTGATCCGCTCGCAAGTCTTGGAATCCATAATGTGAGAGATGTACAGAGTAAGTACAAATGAAATAAATGAATCAGCCAACCGTGACATTTCATATTTATATATCGTAGCTCCCCACAGTGTTACGCGTCTCACAGATAGAGGACTCTTCGAGATAGGTTGAGCCCAATTGTAAAGATTTGATCGTGTTCAATCACGTCATGAGTCGACTATTATAACACAACTGTACATTTTAAATTGTACATCCTCACCTGGTGTCGACCGCAATAATTTTGAACGCAATTAGGAGAATATGGTTTAGATTCGTACCTTTTCAAAGCACAGTAATGCAATTATACGAAAACGTTCTCGTTACTATACCGAAGACCTCATGCGGAAATTGTCGGAAGTACAAACTTCTCGGTCAACAACAAACGTAATATTTGCCAGTATGGCCAACATAAAGGAAAACGCCTCTTCT
This sequence comes from Liopterus haemorrhoidalis, assembly GCA_963971575.1. Taxonomy (NCBI): domain Eukaryota; kingdom Metazoa; phylum Arthropoda; class Insecta; order Coleoptera; family Dytiscidae; genus Liopterus; species Liopterus haemorrhoidalis. Next base: position 10,323,016 of record OZ020623.1, read on the forward strand.
ACATCTCGCTTATATCGCCTCATAACACAAGAAATTAAGACACACTTATACGATGCAACAAATTTAATGAGATAAAGCAATAATTGCAACGTTTAAAAGCAATTGTTACAACTTTAAGTTTAATAGCACTAGAAAACTGTTTTATAACATTAAAATGTTTAATAAATTTATTTTCCTACGCTACAATCAAAAGTAAGGTGTTTTAAAACTATTTTGAGGGTGTAGGCGTTTGTTAGTATAAAGCTCTAAAATTAGTCCATTATGCATTGTACGTTGTGGATAAATTTAGTAAACCGTTTTAACGTTTAAACATTCACAGATATGAAAATTAATGCTTAACGAATGTTGTGACATCTTCGAGAGGCGGTTGAAAAGTAATCGGCCTAGGCAAGAAAACACAAATTTTTGGGCAAAACTCAATTTATTTCTTAACATAGTCTCAAAGTCTCAAAGAACTTTTTCGGTGTCTCCTATTGAGTTTCTGTTCTGGTCTCAACAGCCTTGGCACCCAGCGCGGCGAAACCTTGCTAACGCCCAAACAATCATGTAAGATGTCATGAACTTGTCGTGTACCTATCCCTAGGCGCACACTATTTTGACGAATAGTCATTCGCCTGTCCTCTTTCAGTAGGTCTTCGACGGCAGTAATGTTTCTTACATTTACAGACTTGCTTGGGTGCCCACTGCGTGGATCGTCTTCTAGTGATGTTCTACCGGTTTTAAAACGACTAATCCACCGATAAACAGTACTTTTGGATTCTGCAGACTCACCAAATACTCCTTGCAGACGCTGAATAATTTCTGATGTTTTCACACCTTTCCACAAAAAGAAAATTATTGCTCTTTGAGATTTTGCTGCGTCTTCCATGGTTACAAAAACAGTGCTACGAAAACGCGTCTATATCAGTCGAACACCTAAATCAGACTGAACAATATTGCACTAGATAGTTGCATAAACATGTCAAGACTTGTCTGGCACCAATAACATTGCCTATAAGTTCTGCGTAATTTAATTATAGCACAATTCCCAGAATTTAGTAAACGTCCCTCGTTCATTTAAAAGATACATGGAAAGACGTGAAACAGAGCTTTTGTGTAAAAGAAGATTAAAGTCAACCCGCTAAACAGCGTCAAGACATAAAGAGAAAACCAGTAAATTTTAACCAATTTTCAAAATTTAGGTGGTACAAGTATAAAAAACCAATTACCTGATATTCAAAACCAATTAAACTTTTTGAAACTATCATTTCCCAATTGAACAATTACGCATTTTGATCCTAATGACAATTAGCACCGCCATTTTGGTTAAAATGTCACTATCTAGTAAATTAACAATCAATATAGAATCAATTTACATTTTAGAGTTAACAGTTTGATACTAATCACCCAGATAGACTACAGAATATATTTTTAACATACAGTAACTTAGTAAAATTATAAAAAGAAGATTTTTATAATAAAAAATATCCTGAGAAATAAATTTGTCAACAACAAACTAAGAAAGAAAATACTTCTCATTCTGGTATTTACAAAATCCAATGTAATAATGATTGTGATGCGTATTATATAGGGCAAACAAAAATTTTAAAGTCACACTCAAGAACATCTAATTTAGCCAAACGTCTAATTGAAACCGGTCACCATTGTAAGAAATTTTAAAAATTTTATATTTTGAAAATAGTGTTTTTTAAAATTATTTTTGTAATAATTGCACAGCTCCGAGGACCGCGCAAGATTGGTCTTCCAAGTTTAAAAATAGCAATTTTGACCTTGGTGATGCACTTCGCTCCGGCCGACCTCCCGACTTCGACGATGATCGTCTCAAGATGTTTTTGAAGGAAGATGGTCGTCAAAGAACACGAGAGTTGGCCGAAAAGATGGAATGTACCTTTACGACCATCGCTAACCATCTTTACTCCATGGGCTTTACTCAAAAACTTGGGAATTGGGTGCCACATAACTTGAGCGATGCCCACAAAATCTCAATGATCTCAAATGGGAGGTTCTATTGCATCCGCCATACACTCCGGACCTTGCGCCAACGGATTATCACTCCATGTCGAACCAAATGAGGGACGTACCCTTCGCTAACGATGAAGACCTCAAAACCTGGCTCACAAACTTCTTCAACACAAAATCAAAAGATTTTTGGCGAGACGGCAACAACAAGTTGGTCGATAGGTGGGAACAGGTTGTAAATAATGATGGTAAAGGTTGTAAATTTGTTACTATAATTATTGTTATTTTTTCAATAAATTTTATAAACAAAAAAACGCGGGAATTTATTACACAACCCAATATATGCCTTCCTATTTTGCCTACCCTTGAAAAAAATTCTACGGGCACTCATGCTCTCACTAATCACCAAATTCTGATTTCAATATACAATTGATTTTTCATTCTTATAAAATCTTAAAACTGTTTCACTCTGATCCTGTTAGATTTTTTTTATGTTGACCAACATTACCAACATTGTATAAAATCGTTGTTTTCCCCTACAAAACAAAAGAAAAATATATTTTCTCTGAGAAAATATTAAGTTAATCCTCTTAGTTTAGCTGGTTTATTTCTTAACAACGATCGCCTAAGAGCCTCGTATAATATATTTTTATTTCCAAGGCATCCTCTAAATTTCCTTGTTTATGATCGCTAATAAAGGTTTTATTAGACTTCTTGATGAATCCATTACCTACATTTTGTTTTGTACCACGAATTTATGAAGTGTATATTGTTTACTGGGATTCTTGTGGTTTATTCAAGAATCTATTTAAAAGTTAATAAAAAATACTCCCTCTTTCAATACTGTATTACATTTATTTGATGGATACAACTAAGAAGGTACGATATTAGAAGAGTGCTGGGAAAAAAGAGACAGAAGATGAAAACCGATACCAAATGGAACGTAAAAATATTACGAACGAAACGGTTTTTCTATAGAAGAGGTCGCAAAAAGAAGAGAAGATCAACATAATTGTAGAAAGAGACAAAATAGTGAAGTTACAAGAACAGAATATAAGATTTTACATATAACAAAAGCTACAAATATTTTAACCACTATTGGATTACCCAGATACCTGTGCACCCGATCATTTTGTTTGGTAAAATTTTCTTCGGCCTGGAAAATTTGTTCATCGGAAAAAAGAATTTGTGACCGGTGAATCAGTTGTTTAGCTCTGGTCTTTCTGGTGTCCCTAAGAGATGGAGTAAGTAAGTGCCCAGTGCTTCTTCGGTAAGTCCCCATCTTCATGTCTGACTTGATAACGCGGGACATACTCCGTGTCGAAATACCCATCTCCCTGGATATGATCTTTTGTTTACGGACTGCATTTCTCCGAATTCTGTTACTGACGGCTTTGATCACTGCTGGAGTTCGTACAGTTCGCGGGCGACCATTTATTTTCCGATTTTCAATACCTTGAGCATCCTTAAACCGATTAATAGTGCGATACAAACTGGCGATTGATACCCAAAGATTTTAAAATTTTAAAAAGTGCCAGCATTGTAGATGGTATCATACTTAGAGCATATAAATCGCCATTATAGGCATTATTATTTCTAAACCAAAAAATCTGGACACAAAGAAGTAATCTTGTTTGCCCTTATGCACCATTAGCCGTCGGGAACCTATTATTTATTGTTTATATTATTAGTTAACTAACTGGTCTGCTTCTTATTGTCTATGTGAAGTAGCCTTAACAGTCTAAAAATTCACTTAAAATAGTAAACTCTAAATTGACTTCTGTAAATAATGGTTTCCAAATACACTCTAACCAAGAAATCTATTTAAGAACTTCGATTTAGTACCATGTTCAGACCACAGAGGCACAGTGATCGCATGTGTATCTTGTATCAGTGATTGTTAAACAGTGGACAAAGACAGGTTTTCAGTGGTTATAAAAATCTGGCGCTACTCTTGAGCACAATATCCTGCTAAATCTTTCATGCTCAAGCCCGTGAGTAGAGATGGCAATAAAAAATAATTAATCGATTAAATGATCATCTGCTTAATCGAAATGTTGTACTCGACTTTCGATTAAATTGGTAGAAAATAATCGATTAATCGATTATGAAAAACAACATATACACTCACCGACAAAAAATATGGGACTGTCTTAGTGTTGTATTTTAAAGGCTGATAAAAAATTATTTAATCGTTTTAAGCAATAGAAAAAAATAATACAATCTGTCTGCATAAACAATTTTTTTGTTGTTAATTAAACAGGACGTAACAATAAATAATACCGGTTTGAACGAAAACTATATAATATCACATATTAAGTACTTGAGTTTTAACACAAAAAACTCATTGTTAAAATTAAATTTTGCCATTAGTTACCCATCTTAGAGATTTCTAAACTGCTACAAGTCTTTTTTTTTGTGCAATAAAATTAAAATGTATCTGGAACACGTTGTACGAGCTGCGCCATTATATGAAGATAGCTGCAGTATTGGAATATCGCTAATGTTTTGGATGTAGCTAAAAACTCTATTAATTACGCTATAAGTAGTAGTATAACTTGGTCATAACTGTGACACTTTGACCTTGGTTTCAGCTAAAATCGACACGTCTCAGATAAACAAAGCCAACCGCACTTCTCAAGGTCAAAGTGTCACAGTTATGACCTAGTTATACTACTGACTCTACATAAAAAAAACCTGGTTCAAAAGCATCCATGAGCCAAAAGCGCTCGAAACAACCGATTCCTTACCCTAATTGTTCTGTGTGATCGTAACTGGCCCTTATCTTTCTGAAAATTGGCAGTTTCATCACGAACTGTCCAAAGATGATTGAGCAAACAAAGGCTTGTATCCAGAAGACTTATAACTTGTCAGGCTTTGCTCGCATATTATCGAGTTGGAAAATTGCGTTTTGCTCGTGAGCAGTTGAACTGACTGGACGCAAACTATAGCAGTATATTGTGCGGAAATGATTAGCAGTTGAGTTTAACTCTCGAGATGGGCCTAGTAATTTAGGGATTTTATTGAAAAGAGGAGAGTTATCTAACGAACAGTGTTTCAACAATACAACTAAGTAATTTCTTGTAGATAAAATAAAGGAAACGAAACCAAAAATATCATATAGTTAATCGATTAATAATCTATTATTTCAATCATTCGAGCATCATGTGCACATCTTCTGTAAGTAAGCTATTGTTAGCCGTATTTTCAGAGGTGGATAATTTGCTTGATAGATAATATTGATAATATTGGGAAGATTTAGAACTTCTGGAATATACTAATAAAAGAACTGTTTTTACAAGCTCTTGTCACGAATTATTTCCCGAGTCTGTTCAAGTTTGTTGACTGGTTACCTATTGCCTGTCTTTGAAATAACTTTTGTTTGGGAATCTTTGATAGAGGTCGTACAATTTTATAAGATGTTTGGCTTTTTATATGCTATCAACAAAATCAAATTTAGAACAGAAATAGAATAAATTAGAATTGAAAATAACAATTTTAGGAATTAACTATTGAAAGTTATTGAAAACTAAATATTGTATGGGTGACCTGGAAGAGTATCCTCACTACAAATAGTGGATTCGGGAATCAAGCTTAGTGTGTTCCGACTTTGTTTAACTCCAGACCGCTCGAGGAAACACGTTTAGTCCTTTTCCTGAACGCTGTGTTCTTACCCTAAATGAGAAGTTCTTGCATCTTTTAATTTTTGTACCTTCTTAGTTAATAATACTAAATTTATTTTGTGCCTTTCAGCTTTGAAAGAATTGAATTACATTTTATAATAATTATATATACAGAAATACCCCGCCACTCGACGTTAATTCATTCTGAAAAAGCGTCGAGTAGCGATTACGTCGAGTGGCGAGTCGAATTTCTCCATAAAAAATAAAGGGAATCATATGTACATATAAGGAAATACATATATGTATATGTTTTCCTTTTAGCTATGCTTGCATTTCTATCCTTTGGACCCATAATTATAAATATAAATCACTTATTTTAGCAAAAAACAAAAAGTTCATAGCTACACTAAATTCGAGTTTTTGTCGTCAAGATATCTAGGCGCGAACTGCTGGCCATGCGTTTATTTTGCTTTGTTTGAAAATTATCGTGCTTTTTTTACTAGCTTACATATGCAACTCCAGGTTGCGCAACACTGTTTTATACCATAAATTTTGCGACACCCTTACTATTGAGTAGTGATAAATAAAGGTTTCGAAACACCAGTTGGAAAGCAGTAGCTTATTGTACTGTATTAACTTTTCTGACCTTTTCTTGTGAAAATCTATTTAAATCTTTCATTTCCTAGACGAATGGATCTGTGTTAAATGTTAGAGGATTTTTTTTTCTCGGTCAATGTATCTTAGTTGGGCGGTCTAATGTAGCGTTCAAAACACCATGTAACAATCTAACGCCGGAAACGATTTGGAGTCTCATGTACCCGCTTGTAAGACATATTGACATCTCTAAAGCTTAAAAGACACTTGTTTCTCAGGATATGAACAAGAAGGGAGAATGAGGAAAAGGTTACACACACACACACACACAAATAAAATGAAAACCCTGAAGTTCGGTCACGACAAATTGTATAGACTCGCCCAGTGCAATTATTGGGAGAATTTACTCACGCTACCAATGTCCCACAATGTTGTCTGTTCAAGATAACTATGAAATAACGTCATAGTTGAGAAATGTGCTCTGTTAATAATAATAATAATAATATTTATTTCATGGTAGACCTAACGATGCATTTTTCAGTACATATATGATAAATCCATTGAACAAAAGGTGAAAAAACATTTGAAAACATTGAAAAATGAGAATATAATATTGTCACATAGGTAATCCTAGGTCAGGATAACGACATCTAGATATTGTGACGGTCAGCTCTCTGATTAAAAACTATTCGTCAGCGTCTGACGTATGTGGCCCGATTACCAAAATGCAGACATCGCATTTTCATAATGAGGAAATATTTGTCATGACGAATGAATATTGGAACTGGGTTAATTTTCGTTACATAAAGACCGGCAGTCACAAAATATGGGGTTAGTGGAACATAGCCAACTCCACTGCACGTATTAGTCCAGAAAGTGACGACCACGACACTGACGCCAGATTCTTGTATCGAGGGTGAAGCCAAGCAAGTAGTGACCATGTGAGTGGGAGAAGACTTCTCCAGGCTCCTCGACTCCCAGATGGGTAACCCCCGCCTCGGAGATAGGTACAAGCCGATCCTGGCCAACACGGGGTGGACCGAAGACTTCCCCAACTCCATGGACCAATTCAAACATTATTTTGTAAATGTGATATACATATTTAATAAATTTGTTATGTTGAAACCAGGAGTTGTGTCTCAATCAAACCACCCACGTGACAATATTAAATGTGATAGATAAGAAAAAAAAATATAAATAAAACTAACAAAGGTAGAAAAAAATAGCTTACATGTTAGGTGTAATTACTGAAATAATATTGAAAAATTCGTCCGAATTGTAAAGACAATTCTCAATAAGTATTTTTTAAAGCTTGAACTTAAATACCCTACTTGACAAATTTTTGAAAGAATCTGGTAGGTATTTAAAAAAGGTAGTTTCCAAAAAAAATACTATTTCTAGATTTAAACAATCTAAGTCTTGGTAGTCTGATGTTGCCACCAGAGCGAACATTGTAAACATGTCTAGATGATACAGATACATGTTTGTTCGGGTTTTCTTTAACGTATACCAAACAAACATAAACAAATAAACTATAAAAAGACAAAATGCTCAATTTCCCAAAGAGCTTTCGGCAATGGTGCTTGTTAGGAACATTATTCAGGATTCTTACAGTACGTTTTTGAAGTAAGAAAATTCTGTTGACAAACGAACTTATACCCCAGTGAATTATTCCGTAAATTAAGCGCGAGTGAAAAGCAGCAAAATAGACCATACGCAGCATATCAAAAAACATAGACGTTTTCAGCCTGATGAACGCATAGATATCCCTTTTAAAAACGTTTGCCAAATAGTTAAGGTGATCATACCAGCTAAGTTGATTGTCGATATAAATCCCAAGAAATTTAATTGGCCCCCCAAACTGATTATTAATATATATATTGCGGTTAAGAGAAGAAATAATTGGGTTTTATTATTATTAAGGGAAAGTCGGTTTGAAGTGAACCAATCTTTAACTTTCACTATTTCCAGTTCTGTGTTTCTGACCACATCGTTAACAGACGTATGTCTTGTCAGGACAGTTGTGTCATCGGCGTAAAGTATAATTTTGACACTTTCAGTAAGCAAATTTGGGAGGGCATTGATATAAACAATACAAAAAGGGCCCAAAATTCCTCTCTGAAAAACTCCAAAATTGACCTTTTTATATGAAGAATCTACGTCATTTATCGGGACGAACTGATATCTATTGGAAAAATAATATCTAATGAGATCATTTTTCCTTGGAATAAAAACTATAACAATACAATAACAATATTTAAATAAACAAATTGTTTTCCTGGTCAGCTGCAAAACTCAAACAACAACCCTCGGAAATTTTCAACAAAGAAATAACTTCTAAAAAAAAAAAAACTCAAAATCTATTAAATACCCTGGTAATACGTCTATTGTGTTCGACTATTAGTAGATTCAATTCACTGAAAGCGTATTAATAAACCGTATTTTACTTAAAAGAAATTATATTTTTTTTGTTTTGTTCCATTGTTTGAATCCCACTGTTTCAATTACAAAATAAAATAAAAGAATGTTATATGCAAATGTACCGGACTATATAAACAAGAGCTAAACGGATTTTACTTGCAAGTTGTTAAAATTAAAATACTTTAAACTCTTTTTATTATAATAAAATCTTTGTATTTTAAAGTAAAATATCTAAAGCAAATCAATTAACTTTTAATAATGAAATAAAGTTTGGTTAAAAAAAAACAAAGAGTTTGTATGGAGAAAGTATCTCGTATGATCTCATCGCTACGTGATGCCAGCGTGGAACATCAAGAGCCATTTTAAGAGACCCATATCATTGTGTTTATGCTGTATTTGGTATGCTGTAATTTCAAAATTTTTTCGTATTATAAGTGTTTTTTTTACACGACACATCGTCAGGGAGGCCCTGTGAAACAGTTACTGTAAATATTGCTGGGGTTCAAAACATCAAGAGCCATTTTAAGAGACCGATATCATTGTGTTTATGCTGTATTTGGTATGCTGTAATTTTTTTTTTTTTCGTATTATAAGTGCGTTTTTTACACGATACACGGCCCTGTGAAACAGTAACTGTAAAAATTTATGAAAATGATTGTTAATAAAATTCTTAAACACTGCTGTGGGTTCGTCTTGTTTGTGTTCTTAAAATGTAAAATAAATAAATAAATAACTGAATTTGTATGTATTTGAATAATTCTCAGTGGTTACTTATATTTTCTTTTATAAATATTTAATAAGTCTAGAATTATGAGTATGATTTAAAAGAAAATTATGTCTCTCTGGAAAATTAGTCGTGAATTATTAATGCCCATAAGTCTTTCAAGTGTTGCTATTAAAATCTGATATTAAAATTAAGAATTTATGTTCTTGGTTTGTGTAATAAATTTTGGTTAGCTCGGGTGAAACACAACACACTGTTTTTAAATATTAAATTTGTATTAACCGCCAATCTTAACATTTAAACTAGCAGCGCCAATTGTGTCGGTTTTGAAAACTATTTTAAGACACTAAAGCTGCGTTTACAGTTCTTAAATTAGTTGATTATCACACTGTTGATTGTCACTAACAAGTGTGTTATATGATAACGTGAGCGACCGTTAAGAGCTTTTAATTTAATGCATTATGCTTTGTCGATTTTAGTTAGTGCGTTGTTTTAATGAGACAGACATATAAATACACATTAGTTATCTCACTTTACAAAACAAAGCAGAACGTCGAAAAAATTTGGAGAAGAAAGGACAACCAAAGTATGGATATTGTCACAATTATGATATAATTGTATGCTAATGTCCCAATTCCTTGAGCGGCCTTTAGGCCGTGTAGGTCGCGGTTGCTGACTTGCGGTTTTGGGAATTAAAGAGTGTTGCGTGTTTGTCAACATAAGTTTTGAACTACTTTCTAATGTGTTGATAAACATTATTCAATTGTGCCGACTATGGTCTTTAATTGCTGCCAACAATTACACAAATGAATAATGTTTCCAAAACAATTGAGGTAGGACCTGACGTCATAGTGTCCTGGTTAACAGTTATAAAATGGTCTTAGGGAATAGAGTCGTTAGTCAGTGATTCATTGAGTCAGTCATTGAAGTAGTCAGTTATTCAGTAGTTATTCATTCGATCATTTTTGTGAGCACGCTACCCAAGGACCAGCCCAGCTGTTCAAGTCACTAACCCGAGATGTGAGTGCCGTCTACAGGGCTTCTCCACGTGTTCGCCTCGTGCGGATACCTGGGGTTCGACCGATCCTGGAGAAGCCGGGGCAAGAACGGGACTTACATCAGCTACTAACAGACAACACCAGCAACCATTCTGACAGTTATTTGTATTGTGATGTAAAATTATTATTATATAATAAATTTTGTAGAAAAGGTGTCCGTTCTTGAATCCAGCCAGTGACAATATCAAAGAAAACAACAATTTTGATCAGTTACATTTAGTGTTTCTGTTGACAACACTAACCAATTTTGGATAAACTAATTTCATTTTATTAATACGTAAACCTGTACTGTTTATTATTGTAACGTAAAATCGAAATTCAATTTAACCCTTTTAAGTCATTATCCGCTTATAGCTAGCGGCTGAGTTTAAGCGCTCACGTATATTAAATTCAGTATTAAAATATATTAATGAAAAACTGACAGAATGATAAATAATATTTGGCTAGACGATTTAAATAACATATCAAACGAATTTCATTACATTAAATGTATTAATAATGTTTAATTATACATTTACTGAAAGAATTTTAAATTATTACAGCACAAATGTTATGATGTAGTCCTGATGGGTTAAGAAAATTCGGAATTCGATTGAATAGTGAATAACATCTTGCTCATTTACAACCATCTCGACAGACATATAATGACCATTTGTCAGCAATGTCTAGATATATTTAAAGGCAATACAAAAGATTTTTTGCGTCTCATCAAATACAAGTCATCGAAGCTGTAAATGGATATTTCGAAGAGTTTAGATAATTCTTATTTTTTTAACGGAATGTAAGGTCTTAAAAATCATTGGACTCAATGGGCCGTATGAATAAAAAGAAGCATAACCTTTTACTTGCAAATTATGAAGCAAATCTTCCCAACAATATGAATAAAAATGCAAGCAAAACCTTCTACTTATGAGTAAGAAGCAAATGCTTTTTTGTTGATCTTTTGTTCAAGACAGAAGTAAATGGTTATGAATAAAACAGACCTTTTCCTAATTATAAGCAAATGCTTCGAAAAACATGCATCTATATATTCATGTTGATCAAATAGTTGCACAAGCTGGCAACTGGATAAAATTTCTTACTTCCCAAAATTTATTAGTGGAGGCGAAAAAAATGTTCCAACCGCAGTTGGTGTCATTGACCGTACACATATAGGGATAGAAAAACCGAAAATCCATGAAGATGAATATGTCAATCGTAAAGGAAAACCTATGCTAAATGTATAGGCAATTTGTGATGCCAGGGAAATGTTCACAAGTGTAGGTGTAAAGTGCCCTGAATCTGTACATGACTTTATACCAATAAAAATAAACTGATATGTCAAACATGGAACTCAGTACAGCACTAATACAGTTTTGATAGTGTTTATAGACTAATTTCAAGTTGACAGCAATCAGAAAGAAGTAGTACGATTTTGATAAATACTGATTTTCAGGTTTCAACATAAACACATCCTCTTGACCTTTTACTCACCGGTAGAAGCATTGACTTGTAAGTAAAAGGTAATCATTATTCATATAAAAAGAAGCAAATGCTTTCACTCCGGCCTTTTACTCGAAGCAAATGCTTTTACTTTTACCTTCTACTTATGAGCATTTACTTCAACTTTATTCATACGGATGAATGTATAGATCCGAATGGAGATTATGTAGAAAAATATATACAATTTTGCCCCAAAAAGTTATATTTTCTATCTGGTTCAGGAAACTTTCTGATCATCCCGCGTATAGTAAAATATTTTGACATTTCAATAAATAAACAAAAACACAACAGTCATTTATATATATATATATATATATATATATATATATATATATATATATATATATATATATATATATATATATATTAATTGGATCTTGACGTGAGTATGTATAAATAAAACTTCTTTGTTGATCGTCAAATTATAAAATATATATTATGAATTAATAAAATAGAGACGTTTCGGCCACGAAAATGTGGTCATCATCAGTCTACAATAAAATGGAATACATAAGCATATTAAAAAATATAAAAAAATATATAAAAAACAAATCATGTAAAAATAAAAATGATGAGAATAAATAAATAAAAACAGAATTAATGTCAAAAATATAAAAAAAAAATCAGGAAAACGTATAAAATAAGTGAATAATTAAATAAATAAGTAAATAAATAAATAAATAAACCACGGCGTAGCAAATACAAGTGTACTCAAATGTAAAATGCACTAAAAAAGAAATCAAGACAGCTTACCTGAGGAGGTGTGTGAATAGTTTACACCAGTTAGAACAGAATGAGTCCGTGAATTACGGTAGAGAAAAAATATAAAGAATTTGAAATTTTATTAAAAAGATAGAACATGCGCATATGCAACGATTTAGTTTTTAAAATAATCAGTTAATGACGTATAAGATGCACTGAGTGTCTGTGTGTCACTGCGTTTGTTTACGTTTTTTTGGAACGTACTTTGGATGTGTAACATTTCCGAGACAAGCCTTTTTCCGTTGTGTTTTTCAATATCCAAAATCTGTACTTGACTATAGTCAAACTTATGGTTGTTTTCGTTGGCGTGTATAGCTAACCCAGTGCTAAGAGGTTTCAATCTGGTGTCGCTTTTATGCTGCGTGAGCCTACATTTAAGCGCCTGACTGGTAGTGCCAACATAAATTTTGCTACAATCAGTACATGGAATCGAATAAACAACATTGGCTTTCGACGTTTTTTCGACCCTTGACTTCAGTTGGCTGTAATTTTGCCTGTTGTTGTTGCAAGTGGTATAAGCAACATTAACATTATACTTGTTAAATATTTTCTTATAGCCAATTGACGACTTATTTACGTATGGAATGGAAATATAATGTAAACTTTCGTTTTTCTTAGGTCGTTGAGGGCCATTGTAAATAAAATTAACGCGATTCTTAATGCATTTATTGATCAAACTAACAGGGAAGTCATTGCGGACAAAGGCTTCTTTTACTTTGCGTAAATTTTCCGGTCTGAACTCAGGATTGGCTAACTTGATAGCATGATCAATAACATTATTCATCACATTAATTTTTTGGCTCATCGGGTGATTAGAATGGAAGTTTATGTATCTGAAACTGTGAGTTTCTTTTTGATACCAGTTAGTGATGATGTTCGGTCCATTCTGCTCACGGATGATCTTGACGTCCAAGAATGATATTTCATTATTGTTTTCCAATTCATACGTAAACTTAAGCTTGGGATGAAAACTGTTAAAAGTACTTAACAATTCATCGATCATATTCTCAGGAAATGTTAGTATGAGATCGTCCACATACCGGAAGTAGAAGCCGGGATTAACACCAAGTTTGGCTAGACATTTGGATTCAAGGTCTTCCATGACTAGGTTCGCTATAGTGCTAGAAATCGGGCTTCCCATTGCACATCCATGTGTTTGTTTATATGTGTCATTTTCAAACTTAAAGTAAGTATTCCTTAGACAGAACTCTAACCCTGCTAAGAATTCTACTTTACCTAAATCCTGACAGTGCTCAGAGATTACATCCCACTTATCACTAACCAAGTTGAGTGCCAAATCAATCGGGATATTGGTATATAAAGAGGTAACGTCTAAGGACAAGATGATGTGTCCTGGAGGAACTTTGGTTTCTCTTATATTTTTGACGAACTCAAAAGAGTTGCTAACGTTACTCTCTTTTTTGCCAATAATCTTGGATACAATCTGGGAACACCACCTGGATAATTTGTAAGTGGGTGAATCAATACTGGACACTATTGGACGGTACGGTATTCCAACCTTATGGATTTTAGGCAAGAAGTAGATTCTCGGTGGTAACGCATTGTTGATGGTGAGTTTGGTTTTAGTGGTGCGGTCTATCATTCCTTTCGAGAACCAATCTTTAATAATATCATTGTTCTGTCGGATCAACTTGTTCGTGGGATCGGTACGTAATTTCGTGTACACATTTTCATCATTTAGTACCTCAGACGTCTTACTTGTGTAATCTGTTCTGTTTTGAACGACAGTGACACTGCCTTTGTCTGCGTCAGTGACAACAATTTCTGGATGTTTTCTCAGAAATGATTGTGTATCTTTTTTGAGTTTTTCCAGAAATTTCTGTGGTGCGGTGTCATTGTCAGCTCTGGTAGTTATGAGCTTCTTAGTGAAGTTGACGACGTCGGTACGTAACGTTTCCGAGTGTGCATCTTTGTCATCAATTGAATTTTCAACATTTTTAATGATTTGAAACACATTATTTTTGGAGACTTTATCATGGAAATTGAACTTCGGGCCTAAGCTTAGGCATAGATTAACATCACTGGGCAGTTCAACACTACTCAAGTTTTTTACCCATTGAGTTTTCGTATTATTGAAATTCGGTTTAGATTTCTGTTGAATATTGTGGAATTTTCTAATGTGTTTATCTCGGGTATTTATAAATATTTTATCAAATTTATTGTTAGCGTGATTAAAATACGCTTGAAAATTAAAGTTGGGTATATGTTGAATATGTCTAGTTATGCGTGCGCATTGATTATTTAAAAAATGAACATGTCGTATACTGTCTTTGATTTCTAAATTAAGTACACTTACTTTGAATTTTTGGAGGGCTGCTGCGTAGGAAGGATGTCCCCATAAATGTTGTATCCCGCCATGATTCCATTTATTGATGAAATTGGGGAATAATTTTTCAGTTCTGCATCGGAGAAGGAAATTTCGTCGGTTAACAGCTTTGATGTTCTTGAACCTGGTGGCTTCGTAATGTTTGATGAATCTGAAGTTCGGTCCGAGTTGTAGTTGTAGTTCGTTATATGAACGTGCTTCCATATTGGAGAATTATATTAATTGGATCTTGACGTGAGTATGTATAAATAAAACTTCTTTGTTGATCGTCAAATTATAAAATATATATTATGAATTAATAAAATAGAGACGTTTCGGCCACGAAAATGTGGTCATCATCAGTCTACAATAAAATGGAATACATAAGCATATTAAAAAATATAAAAAAATATATAAAAAACAAATCATGTAAAAATAAAAATGATGAGAATAAATAAATAAAAACAGAATTAATGTCAAAAATATAAAAAAAAAATCAGGAAAACGTATAAAATAAGTGAATAATTAAATAAATAAGTAAATAAATAAATAAATAAACCACGGCGTAGCAAATACAAGTGTACTCAAATGTAAAATGCACTAAAAAAGAAATCAAGACAGCTTACCTGAGGAGGTGTGTGAATAGTTTACACCAGTAAAATATATATATATATACTTTTATTTTAATAGTCTTTGCTGCTTCGGTAATTAGCCAGTACAATTTTTATTTTTGAAAATTCTATGCCTAAACTGGATTCGAACCCAAGACCTTAGCAACGCAAAGCACATGTCACCACTACGCTACACCGGTCGGCAAAAGTCTTATATTATATTATCAAATAACAATACGTATTTGTTGTGCAAAATAATAAAAAATAATAACAAAATATTAATTATAAATCTTGTTACTCGCCCTGTTCATATGACATGAAAAGATCCTTTGTTTATCACCTCTCTTATGCTTTTATTTTCTTTGCCTTTCACCACATATGAATAAAGGTCCCTTGCTAATTTCCTTTGCCACACGCATTTCTTTGTCTTTCTGTGCATAGTCATTTGATTTTCTTTTAGTGAGATGAATCGTAATGAAGATTTTAGAAAAAATGTTTTGTATAAAATTATAATCAAGACATTTAAACAGCTAGACTCACCAAATCCTTAAAATCGTTGTCGAATTTATAAGCTACAAGTGTCAATCAAAAGTATTTATCACATATTTCAGTTACCACAAACCCATTGTTTCATTCTTAGATTATAATATTGAAAGAGATATTGATTCACAAAATCAAAACCAAGATTCAGCTGAATAATTAATACATTTTATAAGTACAGTAATACGAGGTCTGTTCAAAAAGTATCGCGAATTTTGAATTTCCGCGGGTTACGTATATTCGATTTTCGATTTTTTTGTGGCGTTATGTTGGCTCATGTCTCTCACTTATGCCGACAAGTTCGGCCATTTTGAATGTTCAGTTAATTTTTGACAGTTGCTTTGCTTGCACGTGTTTTGGCTCGTCTTCGATTTTTGCCTATACCAAAAAATGGATCAAAGAATCTGTATCAAATTTTGTGTGAAAAACAAAATTAAGTGCGCGGACGCAATCTGAATGTTGACTGTGGCATATGGTGAAGCTACCTTGGACCGAAGCAACGTTCATCGGTGGTACAAAATGTTCTCAGAGGGCCGAGAAGATGTGAACGACGAAGAGCGTGCCGGACACCCGAGCACGTCAACAACAGACGAAAACATTGATGAAGTCAAGAAAATAGTATTGGCCAATCGTCGAATCACCGTTAGAGAAGTTGTTGAGGACCTAAACATATCGATTGGCTCGTGCCATTCGATTTTTACTAATGATTTGGGCATGAGACAGGTCGCCGCGAAATTCGTACCAAAATTCGTCGTGTTTTTTGGCCAAAAACAACACACTAATAATGCCGCAGCCACCGTATTCCCCAGATCTAGCCCCCTGTGACTTTTTCTGGTTCCTGAAACTGAAGAGACCCATGAAAGGACGACGCTACGCTAAGAGTGAGGAGATAAAGACGGCATCGAAGGAGGAGCTGAACAAGATCATAAAAAATGATTTTTTCAAGTGCTTCGAGGATTGGAAAAAAACGTTGGCACAAGTGTACAATATGTGGTGGGGATTACTTTGAAGGGAACAAAATAGATATTCATGAATAAATAAATAATTTTTGAAAAAACAGAAAAATTCGCGATAATTTTTGAACAGATCTCGTATAGGTATTTTTAATGGTGCGTTAATTTTTTGGAGCAGTTCTATACCCTATACATATTTTTTCGTAAAACTTTTTCTGATCAGATAAAGATGTATTTATTCGGTAACTTCCTCTCAACTTCATGCGTGGAGGATTTCAGGAAGTTGTAAATTCGCGTGTGGAATAATATAGAATAATAACACAAATCTAGACCCCATATTTAAATAAAGATCGTTGCATTCAGATAGGCGGATTGTAGAAATAGGACTGGTCTAATTTACATACTAGATATTCATATCTTTAATTATATAAAATGGGAGAAGTTCGACATTCTGAATTAGAGTTTCATTTACTATAATAATTGCTTCAAAAGATCAACTATCCACTGATAATTATAATGGATAAAACAAGAATGATATATGATGGTAAAGACGATCTATAGTCGGCTTTATATAAGAAAATATATTTGTGAGCGACTATAAGTGTTGGGGAACAAGAGTTGTTACTTGTCGGTTGATATCTTCTTCTTTAATATACTCATCCGCGTTTGCCATAACCCTATTTACTTTTGAAATTACTCCATAAGCTGTCCATGTCCATAAGCTGTCATTGCAAGAACATCATATTCAGATCGTCGACCTGCCAGGAAGAGGAAAATATCTGACAGGTTTGCAAGCTTGGCTATCCAATCATCAATCATTTTTCAGTATTTAACGATATTAGCCAGTTATTTGACCAGTCCATCAATTTATCCAGACATCTTGGAGAATTGATGCATGCCTAATGGAATTATTGTCAAATTTGATGTCATCAGCATAAAAAAAGCATGGAGAAGAAACTATTTATTTCAGAATAGCAGCATATATTAAGAAAATAAAAGGTCCTAAAAGTGAGCCTTGTGGTACACCACTATATAGATGAAAATTGTAATCTTATTGCAGGCTGTTAGTTTTGTATAAGAAACGTATGAGAACTAGTACATTGTTGTACTTCTATATATTGTGTTTCTACCAAAATTCAGTAACTAAATAAAAGTTTAGTGATTTTCTCTTATGCTCTAATAATTCAACCTTTTCATAATACTCAAATTTCACTTATAGAGTTATTATCTGTTTTAAAGCAAAAATATATTCGCTCACGTATATTTCTCATTAAGTTAACTGCAGCCAACACAAATATATCAAATTCCCCCATGAAACCAATATCAAATGACAGTTGGTAGCACTGAAAACCAGCTCAGCCTATGAAATTCAAGAACATTTACTCCCTCCAATAATTCTTAATCTATAATGGAATCTTTAATATTATTTGAAAATAATATTCCAAAGAAAAATTGGGGATTTTAGGGTTTGGGGTTAATCCTGTTTACTTTAAATCATGATTTAATTTATTTGAAATATTTTTAATGGAATTAAATAAATATTTACCACTGAAGTACACACCAGATGTTTTTGTCATACCTGAAACAGAAAATAATGAATTAGTAATTGCATTAATTGAGAAATTGGTTTAAATATTGATTTAGAAAAAGTCATCCTGTCACATAATAGTCATTGCAACAGCCCTCATTTTTCAACATAAATGACAAAGACGTAATTAATATAGGGTGACCATTTTCTTAAGAAAGAAATGCGGGACGGAACAAGGTCCTCATCTCCCAAATCCAAGTGAAGAGCAAAAAAAAGGTTCTCATTTCCTCAAATACAAGTTACAGAATGCGGGACAAAATGTTAAAATACGGGACTTTTGCGGGGCGCATCTTAATGCGGGACAAAATGTTAGAATGCGGGACGAATGGTCACCCTACTTCAGTAATCATTAAAAAATTTAAAAATGGAAAAAACACATTTTTTATGTTTAATTAATTTATTAATAATTAATTTTTGTCTAAGATATAAATATGATGATTGGGATATTTTCTAATGGGATATTTATCTGAGTTATCACCAATAAATTATGAATTTTAAGATAGTACAAGACAGACAGTCAAGAGGTGTTAAATGACATTTAACAGTTGGACGATGTAAGCATTTTCAGGGTGGTCGAGTTTTAAGTAGTAGATTGTAAACCTTCATAATGTTAAGTCATGTTTTGGAGTTGATTTTGACCCGTCGTATGGTTAAAACCATGTTTAAGAGTTGAGTCTAAAGAGTGAAAAGTTAAGTCGTGTTTTAAGTAGAGTGAGAATTTGTTCATCATGGGTTAGAGTCATTTAGGGTGTTCGGTTGGACTAGTAAAATGTAACAAGTAATTCCGTATGAACGTTAGTGTAGTGCCCAGCTAAAGACATGTGAGAGATAAATGGTTTTAGAGGACCTCAGTCAGGACTGTGGTGTCCAGTGGACAAATTAGTGATTAGTGCTAAAGAGTCCAGTGTCAAGTGTGTGTGAATGTCTCATTTGGATTTAGCTGTATCGACGTAATTGTAAGTCTAGTGTAATTAGTGTAAATATTTAAACCATAATCGTAATTAAAGTAGATTAGCTAAAATGTTGAGTTTAATTGAACAACCCTTAATCCTTCCAAGAATCATAGCAACCAGCTAGCGGACTAATAGGGGGGGGTCCAGACTTGATCCGCTCGCAAGTCTGGGAACCCATAATGTGAGGGATGTACAGAGTAAGTACAAATGAAATAAATCAGCCAACCGTGACATTTCATATTTATATAGCGTAGTCCCCACAGCTGTCTTTTGTCTCGCTTCCACATACCATGAATCGTATTTATTTTCGACCGAGTACATTCAGGAGTGATCTTTTCTGTAGCTAAAGCTTGCCCGAGTTATTTCGGACATAATTTTCGCACATAATTGCCGTCCGAGTATACTCGGGCGTAGTCATTAAGCGGTTAAGTTACTGATTTAGTCTCTCTGTTGAATCTTAGTCTAATTTAAGTTTTTATTTAACCAATCTCCTGTTATCTTTTGTTAACGCTTTTTAATTCAAGATTTTTATAGTTTCTTCGATCTCCGTCATATTCTCCCATCTTGCTCTGCTTTTTTTTTTGTCATTTGTTCTTCATCAGAAACAATACCACCAAAATTGTGTCACTTGTTTTTTGTAATACATTCATATTTTCTTTTCATATTTGGCTATGACCCAGTTCTATTATTGCACTTATTTGTAAATATTATTATATAACTATATAGGAAGAAGACTTTTATTTGAATTATTTTTGGCAAAAACTTTAAAGTAACGGAAGATGCAATTGCAAATAAAAACTGTATTTCTGGTTTAATGTTCCAATATTTTTAACTTCAAGGACAGGAATTATTAGAAAAATAAAATACGTAGAATTGATTTTTTTAGATCAACCACATGTTGTTTCTAAATTCATAGACAACGAAATAACGTACAGTCCCGGACTACATTATTAAACGCACTTTGATGTTGGAGTAGAATTTAAGCTGGGAGAAAGAAGCTACTAATATTATATTTACATGCTTGAAAAGGATCACTTAATATCTTTGAACATTGGTGAATAAAACACAGATTTGGTAGTATCATCACGAATTTACTTTTGCCAGTTATTTAGGCGGTCAAAATTGCATATATTTTTAATAACACTAATATAGTAGCAGTATTTTATTTAACAAGCTTATAATGGGGGTTGATAAAGTCCCATTCGAATTAATCCAAAAGTTGCGTTGTGACGTGAGCAGTGTGAGGACAGGCATTGTCTCCAAGACTCCTGGCCATGGGGTCGAAAGACTAACGGCAAATAACCACCCAGCTCACAGCCCCGATTTGGCGTCATCGGATTACCATCTGTTCACCTCTCTCAAGAAGTCTATGGGCGGAAAAATGGTTATCCAGCGACGACGAGGTCAAGCATGCCGCCAAAGAATGGACAAGACATCTGGCGCTAGAGTAATTTTGTTGTCCGTAGCGATTTGTTTCGTGAAACAGTTCTTTCAGCGCGTTCTAAAAATGAGTGATATTCATTTCGAGCAACGGTGTGCTATCAGGTTTTGTTCCAGACTTGCGCACAGTGCAAAAGAAACTTTTGCAAAACTTCAACAGGTCTACGGAGACAGTGTTTTGTCAAGGACCCAGGTTTTTTGGTGGTTTAAGGCATTTTCAGAAGGAAGAAAGTTGATTGAAGATGAATCACGCAGTGGAAGGCCTTCATCTTCAAGAACCGATCAAAATGTCCACAGAATCCGGGATCTTGTGCGTTCAGATCGTCGGTTGACAATTAATTAACGGGGAAGGGTTGAATTTGACGCACACTACCGTTTATCAGATTTGACCAATGAATTGGGGATGAGAAAAAACTACGCAAAAATGATTCCAAAAAACCTTTCACATAGCAATTTCAATAAACGAGTTTTTGACCAGTAAAAACATGCCTGTGGCTCTTCAGCCTCTTTATTCGCCAGAAGGAAGAGAGTTGATTGAAGATGAATCACGTAGCGGAGGCCTTCATCTTCAAGAACATCGACAGAATCCGGGATCTTGTGCGTTCAGATCGTCGAGATCGTCAGATCGTCGAGATCGTCAGATCGACAGTCAAAATGATCGGGGAAGAGTTAAATTTGACTCACATTACCGTTCATCAGATTTTGACCAATGAATTGGGGATGAGAAAAATCTACGCAAAAATGATTCCAAAGAACCTTTCAGATGCCCATAAAAACGTTCCCGTGGCTCCTCAGCTTCCTTGTTTGCCAGACTTGAGTCCTTGTGACTTTTCCTTTTCCCAAGATTGAAAAATCACCTCAAGGGACGTCATTCTGGGACACTCGAAAACATTCAAACGTCCATAACCGTTCAGCTGAAAGCTATTCCAGTAACCTAGTTCCAGCACTGCTATGAGGATTGGAAGAACCGTCTCCAGCGCTGTGTGGCTTCCCAAGGAAGTTATTTTGAGGGAGAGAATATTGAATTGTAATTCAATTCGAATAAGAAAAAAATATATATACTTAATTTACATACCTTGTATCTCGTATTTTTTTTTCAAATAAATTTATTTTATGATATTTTAAAAACTGAGTACTGTTACATTGTGGACATCTCTCACTTAATTTGATGTTTTGAATGTTGAATGGAGAAGTTGAAGTGAGCAACAATTTGGAGTAATAGGGTGAATTAAGATGTGTAAGCGCGTAAGAGGGCCGTAGCAGGTTACCATTAACTATAATAAGAGAGAGTAGTACTATGTCGAAACTGTGTGGTGTGAAATACACTGTATTAAGTTTTCCTGCGACAACAGATTAGAAAGCTTGTAGCAGACGAACATACGAAATTATAGGAAAATGGAGGAAATGTCTCCAACAAAGACAGATGTGTACTCAGGGGCGCTGCTGACATGTAAAGCGCCTTTGTGCAAAAGAATTGTGGAACCCCTCCTGCTTGTTTTTTGGACTATATGGGCGATAACGCATGTCCTGAAGGCAACTGGAGAATTTTAATAAGAAATAAATTATAAGAATATCAGTTATATGATATATTGCACTTCTGGATAGTCCGAGTCACCAATGTTGAAATTATCCAGAAAATGTTGCCAAACTAAAAGAAAACGAAAGAATTTCATGTGCTATGTGGGGACTCTGATATATAAATATAAAATGTCACGGTTGGCTGATTTATTTAGTTCATTTGTACTTACTCTGTACATCCCTCACATTATGGGTTCCAAGACTTTGTGGCGGATCAAGTCTGGACCCCCCCCCATTAGTCCGCTAGCTGGTTGCTATGATTCTTGGAAGGATTAAGGGTTGTTCAATTAAACTCAACATTTTAGCTAATCTACTTTAATTATGATACGGTTTAAATATTTACACTAATTACACTAGACTTACAATTACGTCGATACAGCTAAATCCAAAGAGACACAGTCACACACACTAGGCACACTACACCAAACTAACGAATACTACCTTAACGTAAATACGAAATTACTTGGTTACATTTTACTTGTCCGACCGAACACTCTAAATTACTCTAACCCATGATGAACAAATTCTCACTTAAAACACGACTTAACTTCTTCACTCTTTAGGCCCAACTCTTAAACATGGTCTTAACCATACGACGGGTCAAGATTAACTAACTTAAAACGCGACCACCCTGAAATGCTTACATCGCTCAACTGTTAAATGTCATTTAACACCTCTTGACTGTCTGTCTTGTACTATCTTAAAATTCATAATTTATTGGTGATAACTCAGATAAATATCCCACTAGAAAATAGCCCAATCATAATATTTATATCTCAGACAAAAATTAATTATTTTTTATGTGCTTATGATTGACGTATATTTTTAACACAATAATTTACGATTCACTTTTCATGTTACATTGACAAAGTGTCAAGTTAAAATAATAAACAAGTTTACCGTTATCTTAAATGCCCTTTCTAAGCAATAGATTATTTTTTTATCATTTAACAGATTAAATATTTTACTCTAATTGAATGATTATACTGAATTTATTTATGAAATTTTATTTATGAAATAATACCAAAATTACCTCCCTTACAGCTATCAGCCACCTCAAAGAAAGTCCTACCTGAAGAAGCTGGCCAAAAACATAGCTTCTTATTACGCAAGTGACTGAAGAAGTGACTGCTGAAGTGCAAAGACCTAGGCCTCCTCAACCATCACTTCGGATGACCATGGTCAACGAGTGTCACAAGATCAGCTTTACTTAATCACTGACGTATTAAAAGACTCCTGGCCATGTGGTCGAAAGACTAACGACCAATAAAATAATATATTAAATTATTAAAAGACTGTGCAACAGAGCCGGACAAAGGAGCCGGACAAAGGTTTAAACTGCAGCCTGAACTAGCGGGTTGTAACAATAGCTGCGTTCCTTTTACAAGTTAAAATGCTTGGCTAAACTAAGAAGTTAGTCAAATGGCTTAGCTAACCTAAGTAATTCTAAGTAACGTAAAAGGAACGCTTTCGGTGGAATAGTTTTTATCCACGACTGTACTTGTCTTAGCAAGGGAAAGGGGGGAGGAAAATACTTAGTTTATCTTAGCCAGTGTCTTATAAATGGAACGCTCTTACAACTTAGATTAACTTAGCTTAGCTTAGATTTCTTAAGTAAAGTGGTAAAAGGAAAGCCTAATATAAATCGAATTAAAACTCATTCTTTAGCAACCGGCCATTAGTCTTATTAGCAACTGATATCGATAATTCTCTTCGTCTGATAAACTTCTTTTTTTTTTTCAATGTTCCTTTTTGTTTTAACTGGTCTTTTCCATTATAACAAAACTCTGCTGTCTGCACCAAACCAAAATATCTAAAGTTTATAATTGTTTCTCCTTGCTAGACATGATAATTATGTTTTAGATCGATATTTGCAACTGAGAGATGAAACAAAGTGAATTGCCATGTGTTTCCATAATGTTTACATTAAAAAATATGCCATCCAGTAATTCAGAACATAGAACTTACTCATAACATATACTGATCATTATATTCATCTTTTTTCAACCGTAATATTCAATGGTTTGCTCTTCAGCTTTCGTGTCTAGCTTTTCTCTGAAAGTAGAGTTCCTGCTTCGGTAAAATTTGGTTTTCTCTTAAAATTTTCGCAGTAATCTCATTTCAGTGCTTCTTGTTCTCCTTTACTTTAGTAGTAGGCCATAACTCTAAGCGTATGGTTTGGAGTTATGGCCTACAACAAACAAGCTTAACGGCAACCGGTCTATATTATTAGCCTTTTGACTGGGTCCTTTGTGTTATTATAATAAACGTTACCATCCTACTACCAAATTGCTGAGAATATTATATACAATTGTGATAATCATCGGCTTTTATTTTAGGAGTAACACCAATCAATGGTCTCAATCTATACTAACAGAAACAGCTCTAGTTAGAGAGGGTGTTACTCTGGAGGTGTCCAGTTACTTTTAGGAGGATAGTGTATGTGTTGAACACATCCATTCCCTCCTCTTTGCACTGAAGAGTAAAGAGTTATAGTTCTAATTCATTACTGGTCTTCAGAGTGGAAGCCATTGACAAGTACAGATTGGTGCGATAATGGATTTTGACGTTTCTCTCCGGCTGCAGATCTCACCACTTAAGGAATTAGTCTGTTATAACGAAAAGTGATAGAGTGTGTACTAATAATTTTATAAAATCAATCCTTTCAGAGACATTTTCATTTAGTATCAAATTGATTCAATTATATTTTTCAAACAGACATTTAAAATTAGATATTCGAAAGAAGAATTTATTTTCAAAGATTACTTTTTTTAACCTGTAAATCTATACTACAAGATTTACTAAAGGTGAATTTACTTGACCGATGACGTATAAAAATCAAGGTTACGGTTGAATCTAGAAGTTTATCAAAAATAAGTGATATTATTAGTTCAGATGTTAAGAAAAAACTATTGCTTTGTTTCAGTTTACTTTGTTTCTACTACTTTGCCTCTATTCATACTCAATTGACTTATGCCATTTTAATCTGAGGTCATTCCAGCCATGTGGGACGGCTATTTTCTCTACAACATACAGTTGTCAGGATTATGGGGAATATCCAATACCGGTGCTACTGCAAGAAAGCATTTATGGAGTTGGGTTTATTAACGTTACCTTCCCTGTATATTCACTACTGCCTCCTGTACGTTCATGGAAATCATACCAAATTCTTAGTACAAAGTTCAGTCCATAGACACAACACTAGAAATAAAAACGAGATACGTCCAGACTTCACAAGACTTGGAATGTCCAGGTATAGTACCAATTTCTTCGCGATTAAATTTTACAATTTGCTTCCTCAACATTTTAAATTTCAAAAAAATAACCAAGAGATATTTAATATCCAGGGCCTTCTACTCCACTGATGAGTATCTGATAAACGATTTCAGTGACTTGACGGAGGTTCTATGATGTTTGGAGGTTCTATATCTAAAAACATTGTGTCAGCATTTATGGTAAGATTTTTAGGTATTTTTATGAAGTTATTTTCATTTGAATATTCAGAAAATTGTTTATCAGAGTGTTTTGACCGTCAAGTCAATGATTCTCGACGTATCCATCCATGCGGAATTCAAATTCAGTCTCTCCTTATTACAGTTTACTAATTATTATGCATCTAATTTATGCAGCAAAAATTCTAGTTAAAATTATAAAGGCACCGCAGGCTCCGTCATGAAAATGCTAGTGCCGATATTGTCGCTACGCGTTGCAGGTTTAAAACGCTCTATCCGACTCCGTGCCTGGTCTATGGCCCCTTATTTTGTCCGGCATTTTGCCTTCCTTTTATGGCTTTACATATTTTCTTTCAAAATGCTACATTTCGAAGTTAAGTTGAAATTTATGACACTTTTTTCTTTATTTCACTGTGTTACGGTTATTAATTTGCTGTTTTGCGCTCTAGTTTTGTAGAACTTGTTATTACGAATGAGAGATGGGCGCGTGAGAAAAACGGATGTGAATATGACAGCAGCCCCTGTCTTATCATCGATTCTGGATCCGTCAATGAATATTTCGATAGGTTTTTCAAGTTCACTACATATCTCTCTGAATAATTTTAGGTATATTTCTGGGTTAGTTGAGTTTTTTTGATACTGGGTTAGGTTTAAGTTGTATTGGGGCTTGTCATCTTTACTAAGAATCATTTGTTCGATCAAACATGCGTGTCTCTGATTGCTGAATTATGATGGGCGCACAGAATAGCTTTATTTTTGCCTCGCGTACTTTCATATGCTAGAGCCATCTCAGAGTCAAGATAGCGATAAGTTGCAGTAACTATCATCTGTGCATCTATGATCTATCACTTGATACTGTTGTCTGTTGCGGAAGATTAAGCGTTTGAAATTAATACTAATTTTGTTTGACTCGATTTCTGGGAATGTCTCCCCATACCATCTCTGGACAAATGCGTATTCTCCTTCAAAAAATCTCAACTTCCAAAAGCTGTACTTAATGTTCAATATTATATTCTCAACTAATGTCCAAAATGCTTGCAATTATCTCATTTTAGAATGATACGAGGTACTTCACTTCCATTAGTGGTCTTCAGTTAACATTCAAAGAGATTTTTTTTATCTATTTTATTTCCTAGATCGAGTTTAATTGTTTTAAAAGCATCCTAGAGTTGAAAACTACTGGACGGTACTTAAAACGTTTATTACATAGGGTTTTTTCACTGGTAATCAGATTAAGAAGATTTATTATTTTCATGTAGAGCTTTTTATTTTTAAAAAGAATCAGGTGAAACTGCAAAAATGAGATAGAAAGAGGTATAATTTGCAAGGTACATGACGGAGAATTTTACCAAGTCCAATAAAAAAAATAAATAAAATTAAAAAAAATGTATGTATTAAGAGTTAGGCATATAATGCATTTATTATTTGATGGTCGTAGATAATATTACTTTATTTAACAAGTATTTAATCGGATGATTACAACCCTCGCCTACTGCTCTGGTGATAAATCTCATGCTCTTAGTACG
Source organism: Liopterus haemorrhoidalis (assembly GCA_963971575.1). NCBI lineage: Eukaryota > Metazoa > Arthropoda > Insecta > Coleoptera > Dytiscidae > Liopterus > Liopterus haemorrhoidalis. The sequence goes on from OZ020623.1 coordinate 10,350,606, forward strand.
TAGAAAGCCCTTAGTACGTGTACTAAGGGCTTTCCTTTGATACCCTACTCATAATTTAAAACAAATATTTTTGTTTTCGATGAGCACATATTTGTTTATATTTTTAGGGGGGTATGTTTTTTAGATGTTTTAGTATTTTTCCTATGTGCGGGTCAAAGAGTTGTATAAGCATGCCAAATTTCAACTCTCTAGGTTTAGCCGTTTGGCTACAATTTTTACCAAACAGACAGACAGACAGACAGACAGACAGACAGACAGACGACAAAATGACGGTATAAGGGTTTTTTGGTCATACCTACAAACCCCTAAAAATTCCACTTTAGACAATGTAATGCGTAGATAAATTGCCTATTTTACCCCCGATGGTAGAAATCGTACTGTAACCACTGTAATACTATTTTACGCCCAATGGTAGAAAACTATAATAAATTTAAAGTAGAAAAGTATCATGATTGTTGGTCTTGTTCTATTTTTCTGGTTTATATCAACAATTATTTTGTGTTTTCAGGAAAGTGCTAGAAGCCGCAGGTCACGTTCTATTGTCTAGTAATGTATCATATGTAGCCTGACCTGTGGCTAGCATGTGAAGCAGTGGACGTCATGTTGAAAAATACGACCTGACCTTTTCTTCCTAAGTTAGTGTACCAGACAGAATTTATCATCGGGTTATGATAAATGGACATTCGATAATATTCATCTTCATATAGACTAAAAATATTTAGAATTTCAAAGCATATATAACCTAATTAACATATCTAGTCTTGCCATAAGTAGCTAATGTTACAAAATTTTCAGTGAAATTTCATAAGATGCTTAAACATATTTTAATTTTCGTTTAGTACATAATACATACCAGGTCTACAAGTATGAAATGCGGATTTTTTTCAAACTTGCCGTGCAAACAGAGTGTATAGTTCAAAGTTTCAACACATATGGCGTTTTGTTAAGTTATCATTAAGTGTCAAATGCGTATAGGTTATAATTTGAAAAGTGATCATATAGTTTTGTTTTACTGTGTTAAAAATGTCAAATTTTGTGCCAAATAAAGAGCATTCGCGGACAGTACTACTGTTTTGTTTTCATTTGAAAAAAACTGCTGCTGAATCATACCGACTGCTTCGAGAAGCTTATGGTGAATATGCTCCATCGCAAGATACGTATGAACGATGGTTTCGGCGTTTCAAAAGTGTTGACTTTGATCTTACAGACAAAGAACATGGAAAACCTCCGAAAAAATATGAAGATACAAAATGGGAAACATTGCTACAGGAAGACGATAGTCAATCACAAAAACAACTAGCAAAGCAGTTAGACGTTAGTCAACAAGCTGTTTCCAATCGCCTACGAGAGATGGGTAAGAACCTGAAAGTCGGCAGATGGGTTCCACATGCATTGAATGAGAGGCAGACGGAAAAACGCAAAAACACTTGCGAAATTTTGCTTGCACGATACAAAAGAAAGTCTTTTTTGCATCGTATCATTACTGGCGATGAAAAATGGATTTATTTTGAAAATCCCAAACGCAAAATATCATGGGTGAACCCAGGCTCACCATCCACATCAACTGCAAGACCGAATCGCTTTGGCAAAAAGACAATGCTCTGTACTTGGTGGGACCAAAAGGGTGTGGTCTATTATGAATTGTTAAAACCTGGTGAATCAGTTAATACCCAACGCTACCAACAACAACTGATCGAATTGAACCATTCGCTGCTCATAAAACGACCAGAATACGAAAGAAGACAGCACAAGGTAATCTTTCTTCACAATAACGCTCCATCACATAAGGCAAAAGCAGTTTGCAACACATTGGAGGCACTCAAGTGGGAAGTGCTACCCCATGCCGCTTACTCACCAGACTTGGCCCCTTCAGATTACCACTTGTTCGCATCGATGGGTCACGCACTTGCCGAGCAGCAATTTTGTTCATATGAAAATGTGAAAGAATGGCTAGATGAATGGTTTGCGGGGAAAGGGGAAGAGTTCTACTGGCGAGGTATTCACAAATTGCCTGAAAGATGAGAAAAATGTATAACTTCTAATGGAGCATACTTTGAATAAATAAACTTTTACTGTTCTTTTGAGTTTAATGTGTTTTATTTTAAAAAAAAAACCGCATTTCATACTTTCATACCGTAGACCTGGTAGATGCAACTTAAACAAGAAACCAATCAGTTTTCAAAATGAACACCTCTGACTGTTAACAGCTCTTAAGTCTCTGCAGTCAATAGAATTACGAATAGTTTCTTGAAAAGATTTTCATATTAATGTTGAGGATGATTTGGATTTATTTATATATTTAGAAAAAATTGCTTGCAGATCAAAATCCAAATAGCAAATAAAAAATATAACATAAACAAAGGTTAAAAAATACATAATAATTTAAGTATAAATATGGGATTTTATTTGGTCAATAAATGCTTTGAAAGAACAAATCTAGGGTATTGTTGTTATTTAATTAATTATATGTACTAGACAATATATCAACGCAAGTATTAAACCCGTAATTAGTTGCATGACTTCTACAATAAAATAATGACTGGGAACGAGTCTCTCTCGATGGTACATGAATATTAAATTTATATAATACATCTAATTCTAACTTTGACCTTTCAGCTGGTCGGTTACGGACATTTGAATGTTTTCAAGTGTCCCAAAATGACGGCCCTTGAGATGATTTTTCAATCTTGGTCAATCAAGAGTCACAAGGACTCAAGTCAGGCGAATAAGGAGGCTGAGGAGCCACAGGATTGTTTTTACTGGCCAAAAACTCATTGAAATTGCTGTGTGACAAGGCATTGTTTCATCCCCAATTCATTGGTCAAAATCTGATGAACGGTAGTGTGAGTCAAATTCAACTCTTCCCCGATAATTCTGACTGTCAACCGACGATCTGAACGCACAAGATTCCGGTTTCTGTCGACATTTTTATCGGTTCTTGAAGGTGAAGGCCTTCCGCTGCGTGATTCATCTTCAATCAACTCTCTTCCTTCTAAAAATGCCTTAAACCATCATAAAACCTGGGTCCTTGACCAAACATTGTCTCCGTAGGCCTTCTGAAGTTTTGCAAAAGTTTCCGTTGCACTGTGCCTAAGTCTGAAGCAAAACCTGATAGCACACCGTTGCTCGAAATGAATGTCACTCATTTTTGGAACGCACTAGAAAAAACTGTTTCACGAAAAAAATCGATACGTACAACAAAATTACTCTAGCAAGTTCAAACTTGTACCTGTCGCCCCTCCAAGTCTCACTAGCATTGGATTCGAAAGACTGAAGGATGATGATGATGATGATAATGATTATGAAATCGTCAACGTAATATAACACTTTTAAAACTTTTAAATCTAACGGTACTTTGTGTTGACGGTTGGCCATAGCTTATTTTTTTGTTATTAAATTGTTTATATAGTGTGCAAATTATATGAAAATTTTGCCCTAAACTCCAATGCAATGTTATCACATTTCGAAATACATTTTCTCGTGCTTATTTCATGTCTAGTTCATATCCGCACCTATGCATAATTCAAATTAAACTCCTGTTAGCACAAAACTCAACCCTTTGAATCAGCAGTTCTCAAAATTTTAAACGCTTACCTCACCATATGTGAGATAAAAACTTAAAAAACCATATTTTTAAATAAATGTTTTAGCAAAAATTATTTTTAATATCATTTAACTGAGATTAAATTTTTATAGGACTCTTAAAATTGCGGTTCTTAAAGTATATAATCATATATTTTCAAGTATTACTTCTAAAATGCTAACTTTGCATATGGTTAGAGATATTCAATTTTTAAGAGAGATTAAATTTTTTATAGTAATATTTATACAAGTAAGTTTGCTTTTAATCTGCACTTTTTACTTCATCTCGTTATTTTTAACATATTCTTGGGCACTGCCAGTTTAGTTGGGTTTACTTTAGGCCAGACACAAAATTGTGTTTTTCTACGTATCTTATATAAATACTCGTTAGATCTTTTGTTAGCTGGTATATTCCATAATTTGATGTCATCCTTTAGAGAAAATGTCCTTTCGTCTGGAAATTTCACTGCAGTTATATCACAGATTAGGCTTTCAAAACATATGAACAACTTGCTTGTGCAACTCCTTCTTTTAGTTCGTTCTAAAAACTTTCCGATCAACCTATTACGGATTCCCTGATTTTATATTCTCCGTAAGAATACATTGGGAAAAACTAAAACCGCACTTCCTTACCATGTCTCTTTGTGTCGTAGAAGTATGCTCACTTAATATTAGAATATTCTCTCGTTTTCTTGCTAACCTATATCGACTAGAGGTGATCCAAAATCATAACTAATCACTCTAGACTCCAGTTTATATTCCTTAATGTTTCAATAACCGTTGAAACTAATGCATTTAACTGTTACCACCATCTATTAATCACATTACGATCTAGAATGTATATTAACAAGCAAATCGTATATAACGATGCCACTGAATCATTGTCTGCCTGATCAAATTACATATATACATTGTATACATAAATTCATATTACTAAACACGTATTATGTTAGCGGTTTCAAGATGAATTACTTTGAATTTAAACAAATTACTAGCCAAAAACTGTCACTTAATCACTATCATTTAATATTTAAGGGGGTCAGTAGTGTAAAGCACATTTTGTTCATTTCGAAAAATTAATCTTTTATTAGATTCCCTATAATAATAATAATAATATTTATTATGTGCTAAAAATATTACATTTTTTACAACCGTCAATAACATTACGTTTACAAAATATGTAGGGGACATTACAAGATGCATATTATATTTTATATATAGGTTATAAATGTGCAGTATGTTTACAAATCTCATACATAGGTACATGATATTTAGCTGGACAAACGAATTTAGCTGGAAAGATGCTTATGGATATTTGATTTTATTTTAGTACATTGTATATAGACGCATCTTGAACAAGTAACACCAATCAGTTTTCAAAAGGGCTATTCTTCAATAGCATTACAAAGGGTTTCTACAGAAAAACCATCCGTTGCCTTCATCAGGAACCGCGTCAGACTAGCGATAATAAGATGTCTCTTATTGCAGGTCCAGAAGCACGGACCAGAATTTGTAGTCTAGGATTAAGATCAGAGATGTTTGACGGTGATTCAGCAGAAGAATCCAGTACATTGCTTTCAAGACATTGCTGCGTAGTATTTCCCTTATGGGCTGGCGCTGAATATTGTTGAAAGCTGCACTTCGTGACCAACGAAGAGCAAGCTATTCTGTTCATATTTTGGAACATTAGAGCTTCCAGCAAGATCCAACGCCAGTGCTGCGTAGCAGTGGCTTGAAAGCAATGTACCGACCTTCATTTATCCTGCAGTATGGCCATCTAGTAACTCTGACCGTATTTGTGATGACTAAAGAGCGGCCAAAGATGATAACTCGTACGATAGTTAAAGAACTGAAAAACTTTCTCTTCGCTGACTAATTTCAGCAAGATTCAGCTACAACCCATAAGACGAAGACTAGGTAATAAACAGTGGCTTGAAAGCAATAACCAGGCTTCATTTCTCCTGCCGATTGGCCGCCTAACAGCCATAACCTGAACCGTTTGGACAACAACCATCAACAACCGTTTGGACAACAATTGTGGTCCGTGTTTTAGAACATTGCTTGCAAAAAGGGACCCTAGGATCGCTAGTCTGAAGAGCTTCCTAAACAAGGTTTTTCTGAAGAAACTCTTCGTAATTCTATTGACGAGTAACCGCAAAGACTTGAGTAGTGTAACGGCCAGAAGTGGGCATTTTAAAAACTGATTGATGTTCTTTGATTAAAACGCACCTATATATTGTACTAAAAGACAATGAAAATATCTTTAAGCATCTTATGGAATTACTCCGAAAACTTTGTAATAGTATATGTGGTAAACCTGTGGTATTATTGCGCATTACAGTTAAAATTTTTAATTCTTTTGGTCATATAGTATAATGTTCATATGCTTTTAAAGCAATTACCCCATTGCAAAATGTGCTTTTATTTGAAAACAAAATATAAAAAATTGAAACATTCGCATTGCGTTGAAAGAGCAGAAACATTTGTGATTATGGTTAATAAAGTCGAATAGGTACAGCTGTGCGTTATAAAGTGGAAAAATGAAAACGCTTCTGTTACTACGTCCTAAAAATGACGTTAATTAGTTTCACAGATAAAAGATTGCCACAATGATGCTCGAATTTTAGTTTTAATTTGGTAGAACAATTATTTTTCTGCCCGTAAATTGCAGATGGTTTACGAAATATTAAAGTCATCAAATATGCAAGTAGGGAAATTGTTTTTTGGCTAATGTAGACGTACTCAAACCGGATAAACGATCATCTGTTATAGATGGCCTCAGTTGACGTAATTATAATTGAATTAATAGAGTTTATAGATCCGGGCCATATCCGAATTTACTGCACACTTTCTTTATGTAGTTAGCCGTCATCAATTATCAGTATTTGGGCCCTTTTGTGGCAAATTATTACTTTTGAAAACAATTTCCACCATAAACCTGGAATATTGCAACAAGAATTTTTGATTAAGTTAGTTTTACGAAAAATAAAATTTTTTGTGTGATTTTGTGTTTAGATTATTTTTTTTAGAACTAGTATCAAAAAAATTTTCGATCAGATTTCGTTTTTGGAAAATAGCGCAGTTTTTGTGTTTTTGACAAAATAATTTTTTTCATTTATGTCTAGTAATTGATTTTTTGTATATATGCCAATCAAAATTAACTTCTTTAGCTATATATCGAACAAAATGCTTTAGACAATATCAATTATGATGAAATAATTGATAATTTTGCAGAATTAAAAGCGAGAAAAAAGGATTTTTGAATTGTCGTTTTTCTCTATTGATTCTATTGGAATAAAAACTAAAATTTATTTATTTTGCTTTGTATTGAAAATTCTTTTTTTAATAAAAAATTAACATATGCATTAGTTTTTTAACGACCCCAGGAACATTATTTATTTATTTATTTATTTAATTTCATTTGTTTTCTAATTTTTTGGAGAGTATTTTTTTTTTTTGGTCTATTTCTCGTGGGGGCCCGGCAGGGAAAAAATGTCTAGGGCCACAAAATAGGTTAATCCGGCCCTATACACAAATAATGACTTATTTATGCTAAAAAAAATTTATTAGCAAAAAAATGCTTTAAAAGCAAGCATGTTAATGTTTCTTAATATAAACTTAAGCAAAGCTTTAATAAGATATCCATGACAGTTTCTTATCTGACCTGAATTTGTTGCAAGGACTATAAAGTCCTTCAGTGCAAGGATAAACCAATGCATAAATAACTATAATTTACATTGTGACCAATATCTGACATTGGGGTCATAGTTGAAACACAGGTGAAATATTATTTGTTTTTCTTTTCAGTTGGGAAATGTAAATTCCAGTTACTAATTGCATATGGGAAACCTGCAATAAATCCACAATACTCAGGGGTATTCTGTTTCTATTTTAATGTTTTATTAATACTCACTGTTTCAATCAAGTCGTGAATGAACGATCGCGAACCACACCACAAAACCGCAATCAAAATGCAAGTTTATGCGCTACTGGCCTCGTTTGCAAATGATTATTGATTTTAACAAGATCTCCTACAAAAACACACAGTCTATGCATTATTAATATATCTGAATAATCAACAGATTCACGTCTTGCAGTAATTAATTTAGAACTAAAATCGCCGCCAAAAAAATGAGACAGTCTCATGATTATAGAGTAGAAGGTCCTAATATACGAGGGCATATTGAAAACTAATGCCTCCATGACCATAACGTTTATAATGACGGGCCAGACCGTGTCAAAAGTGGTTTGCCATTTACTAAGTATCTGTACATAAGTCCTCCTAGCGGAGATTCTCAGCAACATCGCGTTCGCGCATGATAGTTCTAAACATGGCGGCCGGCATGAATGTGCGGTTAAAACAACGAGCTGTCATTGAATTTCTTACTGCGGAGGGTGTAGTGCCCATTGATATCCATCGAAGGTTAAGTGCCGTTTACCGTGAGGCGTGTGTTGATGTGAGTACTGTTAGGAGGTGGGTAAGGACTGTGAAAGACGCAAGTCCTGCTGAAACGGATGTCCATGATCGGGCACGCAGTGGCCGACCAGTGTCTGCATGTGGTGAAAGGCATGTGGCTCTTGTGGATGAGCTGGTTCGTGATAATCGACGGTGTAAACAAACTGACATAGCCAACAGGGTGGATATTTCACAAGAAAGGTGGGTAAGGACTGTGAAAGACACAAGTCCTGCTGAAACGGATGTCCATGATCGGGCACGCAGTGTCCGACCAGTGTCTGCATGTGGTGAAAGACAGGTGGCTCTTGTGGATGAACTGGTTCGTGAGAATCGACGGTGTAAACAAACTGACATAGCCAACAGGGTGGGTAGTACACAAGAAAGAGTACATCACATTATCTGCAATGGGCTGTAGTACAGGAGAGAATGCTTACTGATGAAATGAAAGCCAATTGGAAACAAAGAAAGAAAAAGGGGTAACTCAATTGAAAAAAGGATATTGGATGTTTTGTTTCCCTTTGCGTTTCTCTTCGGATGCAGAGGTGCGGAAATGGTGCCGTGGGAAGTCTTCAGACTTTTTCCGTGACGGACTTGAAAAACTCGTACCACGTTTGCGTAAATTTATTACTGTCAATGGCGATCATGTGGAAAAGTGAATTTAAAGTCTACAGGGTGCCTACTATTATAAGCCACGATTCAACCTATTGTTTGAATCAGTTTAGTTTTTTGTTTTTAAGGTATCAAACAAGAATAAATCATTGTTAGTAATGAAATAATTATAAATCAAATAAAACATTGTTAAGGGGGTAGTACACTTCTTAAGGCCTTTTTTTAAAGATTTTTTTTTTTATAGTTAACTTTATTTTGATCTTGCAAACTTTTTATATATGATACAACTAACATTCAAGAATATAAAAAAAATTTTTTTTTTTTGTTTTTTTCTTCATAGGGCCCTAATATGGCTGCCTGAAGGTGACCCCTTTTTAATCTGGCCGACATGATATCTCGACTCTGGAACGTCCGAAACAAAAAATTCAAAGTGCATATTAAAATATAGATCAGTCGCTATCGCCCGAACTAGGATACAAACATTTGGTAAAAAAAAAACAAAATGGCGGACTTTTTAATTTTTCGGCCATTTTTTTTTGCAAAAAATTGTTTAAAAAAATGGTTTAACATTAATCGATTTTCAAAATCCTAGTTCGGGCGAGAACTACACATGTATAGAGTATCCCATAAAAATTTGAGCCCGATCGGACCAATAGTTTTTTCAAAATCATGTCGGCCAGGTCAAAAAACGTGGTTTTGAGAAAAACGCGTTTAAATGTTCTCATTCGTGTTCTGTGTGTTTGCTCCCACACATCTTTCCAACAAGTCATCAGAGGTTAAATCCGTGTATATTTCTTTCAAATAAGGCTGAATTTCCTCATCTAAAGCTGGAGGGTGCTTTAGATGAAAATAATGGGGGGAATATGCAGCACCTGCCGAAAAGGTAGCTGTGCGCCGCTCGGTTACTATGTATTGTATCTCGATTTATATATACTTCTCGGTCTTTCCGACCTATATAATATAATTTTTACTATTTCTGGAGGTATATATTACACGAATTTGATGTTTTTAGAAAATCGATTTTTTCAAAAAAAAAGAAGTGTACTACCCCCTTAATAGTGAGATATACGTTTTTGAAATTGAAAAAAGTGAAGCAATATATTTCTTATTAATTTAATGAAAACTTAGATACGAAGCAAATACAGAAAAAACTGCTGGTATTTTTTAAATTACATTTTTTTGTGATGAACTTTTCGCAAATTATTTAAATGTAGTTTTAAAAAATTAAATAGAAGCTCTTAGTAATAAAATAACGAATAAAAATGATTTCTTTTTTTATGAAAAAGATATTCTTGCATTATGTTGGCTTCTTATACTAATTAAATACCTGACAAAAATCCTGAAATGTGTGAAAATTCACACTTCACATTAATTTTGTTTTTTGTTTGATTTCACTATTTCTTTCGTTCAATTTACTTGACAATTGCGAAAGACATATCAAGATAAATAATAATTAGGTTAAAAGAAAGAAAAAGGCGAAAAGGAATGTTAAAAGATCAGAAGGAAAATGAATAAAAATGGGAAAATTGGGTTCAGGAGTAAAAACCTAAAGAAATATCTTTATAAAAAACCAAATTGAGGAAAATATATCTTTCCTCAATATTTCACAGATATCAGATGATTTTATGCTGTATTGGAAGTCATTAATTTTACAGATTTTTAATGTATATTGGGCTTGTTATTTATGAGATCATAATTCAACTTTCCACATAAAATATGTATACCAATAATTGGAAATTAAATTTTAATATTCACTTTGAAAAGAGTGTTTCTATTTCGTAATTAGAATATAGTCCGAGAGCTAGCAACGTTTACGAGAAAGAATTTTAGGTCGGCTGGTTTTTCGATATTTGCCTTTCTTATTGAAGTAAGGTAGGGATGCGGTACGTCTGGCACCTGGGAGCGGTTGCGTTTACCTGTGCGCATCTCGCCTGTATAGGTAAAAAGTGGATATTTTGAAATCATTTTAAGACATTTTATTTATTTTATATAATTTTCTATGTCTTTTTAGCATTATAAATTTATAGTTGCCAGACAGTTTCGTTGTTGCTAACATTGCGCCAGATTTAATTTAAGTATTTAAAAAATAATATTTTTCTAACCATTTTAGTATAGCTGTAATTTTAATAGGATATAGTTCTGTAATCAAAGAATACAATATTAATTTGCCAGACGGAAAATCCATTGTTTAACCAGGAACCAGACCAATTTAAGTCCCGGGGATAATAGGTAAGTTTGAAGAGTGTGGCAGCTTATTCGTTGGTTGCGTGAGAGAGATAGCTGCAACAGAGGGCGTTAGAGAGAGGCAGGTTATATAGGTTAGAATTTCATAAAAAAATAGAGCAGAATAATAATTAAAGTAAAATGAGATGAGAACAACTGATAAAAAATAGTAGTATTATTAGCAAAATAAAACAAATAATTTATTTTAAATATGTAGGAAATTAAACATAAAATGTAATTCAGTATTTTTATTGAATAATTCTGTCACAATAAAATGCTACATCGTCAGTATCATCGTCACTGCTATCATCGTTACTCCTTACATCATTATTATTATTGTATTCAGATGTATCGTCATTTTCTAGGACCTGACTATCTGTAAAAAAAAATTTTTTTTTTTTTTTTTTAAATTAAATAAAATTATTATTATTTTTAAAATTTTATTATTTTACCACTTTTGTTTGAACAAAAACACATTTTTCTTTCTCCTCACTCATCACGATAATATTCTGCTTTATTTTATTTTATAAAAACAAGCAAACATAAACACTCATGTGGACGACGCCAGCTTAAAAAATAGCAGCTGTGATTGTTTTACTGTTATCTCTTCTAACTTACCTATTCTCCCCGGGACTTAAATTGGTCTGGTTCCTAGTTAAACAACGGAATTTCCGTCTGGCAAATTAATATTGTATTCTTTGATTACAGAACTACATCCTATTAAAATTACAGCTATACTAAAATGGTTTGAAAAATATTATTTTTTAAATACTTAAATTAGATCTGGCGCAATGTTAGCAACAACGAAACTGTCTGGCAACTATAAATTTATAATGCTAAAAAGACATAGAAAATTATATTAAAAAAAAAAATGTCTTAAAATGATTTCAAAATATCCACTTTTTACCTATACAGGCGAGTTGCGCACAGGTAAACGCAACCGCTCCCAGGTGCCAGACGTACCGCATCCCTACCTAACTTCAATAAGAAAGAGAAATATCGAAAAACCAGCCGACCTAAAATAAACTTTTTTGTGACGTTGCTAGCTCTTAGACTAATATTTCAATAGAGATTTTTAAATTGATCTTTGTACAATGACACGTGCTGTAGACAATGCTGGGTTGAAACTTTCATAAGTACCAGTTATTATAGGTTATATTAGTTAAAAGTTACTAACTATATCTTTCCTTTTTTGATTTCGTCAGTCTCAAGAAATTGGGATAAATATTTGACTTGTTTCTTGTGTTGTAATTGTAAACTTCTGAGAAGGTAGTAAGTCCAGTTTGATTTTTATGCACATATAAGAGGGTATAATAAATGTAGATAAATGGTAGCGTCATAAATTTTAAGGTTTTAAATGAGTTACAGTCAGATCTATAAGGAATGGATGCAAGAACTCGGATAGCGCGCCTCTGCAATGAGAAAACTCTTTTAGCTGCTGTAGAACGCCCCATGCTAATGGTTGGTTTATATACGGAACAAGAATATGGAATGGGAAATAAGAATAGTACACAAGAATAAAAAATATGAAACCGTTTATATCGGACATGACATTTTGTCGCTACGCCTGCGTACTTGCGTTGACCCGTGTTTAACGGTTGTCGTTTGACAGGTTGTGTTTAATATAACCTTTAAAAAAATTTCGTTTTCAGTAATATGGATTTAGAAGATTTTGTAAATTTATTTGCTTGTGTTTCACACCTTATATTGTTTTTTCCAACCTTCCGATCACAGCAAGAAACCATCTGTTGGACAAATTTTATTACGGCCGACATTTTGACCATTGTACGCATGCTTATCGTCTCTTATTCTTGGAATAAGAATAAAATGTTAAATGTTACCAACTTTTCTTATGTATAAGTTAAATTTCATTCCTACATAAACCGATATATGGCGCAGCCATGTTTTAACATCTTGTGTACTATTCTTATTTTCTATTACTTATTCTTGTTCCGTATATAAACTAACCATAAGATGGCGTATGAAATCTGGCTGTGGAACAGTGCATTGTATGCCACCATAAGAACATCCCCACTAATAGAATTATAGAGGTTTCGTAAGAGAAAAATTATGGAACATAATCTGCCCGAAAGGATGTTAACATTGTGGTTCCATGTAAGATTGGAATCCACAACCAAGAAATTTGACATTATCCGTGTTATCAAAATTATGTTTGCGCAAGGTAATCAACATTTTTTGGATCTTTTCAAGGTTGAGGGATAGTTTATTGGTGTCTAGTATTTAGCCTTAAACAAAGATTCGGTTATTGAAATGGTGTTGTTCAGACATGCAGATTTAACAACAAAAGTTGTGTCGTCAGCGTATAAGATACTGGTTTGATCAATATAAGTTGGAAAATCATTTATAAAAATGAGGAATAGTAAAGGTCTCAGGATGGAGCCTTGGGGAACTCCTGTATCAAGGGTCATAAAATCTGAATTACAGTTTTTATTACATATAGAATTCTGTTGACTTCTTACACTTATTAAATACCTACAAAATACTGAAATGGGTGAAAATTTTTTCACACATTTCAGTTAATCACACTTCACCTCAATTTTTTTTATCACGTGTCCTATTGACAGTTATTATCTACTTGAGCGAAGTAACTTGTGCACTGACTTTCCTTATTTAAAAATAGCGTGTTTTTTATTGTTGTTTTATTTTTATTTGTTACAAATTTCGATTTATAAAATACATGTAAAATTATCGTAATTTAAAAATCATCACATGTTTAGGTCCCATTAAATGTTAATATATTATAAAAAGAATTTAATCAAAAATGAAACGTGCAAAACAGCTGTCTAACTTATAAAAAGTACTCATGCTTAACACAATATGTCGCGAAACTTGACGTCGAGATAAAAAATAAATGTATTTTATATTTAATAAAACACTCGAGTTCAACTTTTAAAATAAAAAATATGTTACTTTCAGAGTGCTTTGGAATACACAAGAATTATAAGCTTGTGAGGAAATATGGAAAGATGAAAGGATATTATTGAGATACTAAAAATATATTAAAGACTCTCTTACACCAAGTTAATATTTCATCATCTATCCATCTACAATGTGGGTAAATTAAGTAATCGGACTGGCAACATAGCGTTTGATCTGGCAACATTTGGGACAGGGGACTTGGAGGGGCAGCAGGTGAACATGTTATACGCCTTCAGTACGAGTTTGAACTCGTTAGAGTAATTTTGTTGTCCGTGGCGATTTTTTTCGTTTTGTCTAGTGCGTTCTAAAAATGAGTGACATTCATTTCGAGCAACGGTGTGCTATCAGGTTTAGCTTTAGACTTGGGCAAAGTGCACCGTTGCACATAGACATGATTGGCAGCAATGTTAAATTGTTTTTCTTTTGGTTATGTTGGCTTCGGTGAATAAAATTAAACGGTGTATTTTGTATATTTAAATGTTATTTTTTTGTTAGCTTTTATTATGTTGATTTTGCAGATTTATCCCCTCAGATAATCAATGCATTGTTATCAAAAGAGGTATAATTAGCAAAACACATAACCAATCAATTTCATAATATTGAACAACAAAAATTGTTTGTTTAATATGAGAGTAACAAAAAGTTTATTTTGTATAATGTTAGTGGCGTTACTTTGCGTTGAAAATATTCAAATTAGTATTATGGACGGGTTGGAAATTGACGAAATGGAATCGAATCAACTGGAATTTTTGGTCATAAATATACATGTTGGGATTTAATTAAAAACATTAAAATTCTGAACATCATTAAAATAATTTTTGCTCTATATTCTGTGTTAATATTTTCACCAAAAACATTTCGAAATAATACTAAAAATGCTGGGTTGCCAAAAATTACGTCCGTTTGCATCGGCCATAGTTTTTAACTAATAATTTTTCCAATCACATTTAGGCCCGGTCTGTCCACCTTCAGATAAACTCCCAGGTAATTATCTGACAGATAAGGTTATTTTTAACTTCATCTGCTGAGTAAATGTCATCCCTTCTTTCTATACAAATGTATCTATCGGATAGTTATCTAACGGATAATGAGACTGACGTATTGGATTCACTGACTGGTATTGACATTTACTCAGCAGATGAAGTTACAAATAACCTTATCTGTCAGATAGTTACCTGGGACTTTATCTGAAGGTGGAAAGACCGGGTCTTAAACACATAAAAAGTACTTTCATTTAGGTCTTGCATAAGAGAGAAACACACATGTACGAGGTGTGTAAATTAAACTGATTTTAAATTTTCCTTTTGTAACCTTGGTGTGGGTTCCCTCACATGTGGGAACAAAAGGGAATGAACAGGCAGACCTAGCAGCAAAAGAGGCAGCAAACCTCCCAATCCCACCGATATCCGTACCTACCAGCTACATCAAATCTAACTTAAGGCAAGACATAATAGGAGACTGGAAACGACAATGGCACAGTCTAACAAACAACAAACTTCGCCATATAAAAGAAGACACCAAACCCTGGGCTCCAGCAGGTGACAGAAAAGAACAGAGAGTTCTTACAAGACTTAGAATTGTCCACACGTTCATTACACACCAACATCTAATGAAAAGAAAAGAGGTGGAAAACTGTGACAACTGTAATAAAACCTTAACTGTAGAGCATATAATCCTGGAGTGCCAACTATATGAAGAACTCAGACGGAAACACAAAATACCAAACAACTTGAAAGAAGCTCTAAGTCCAGAAAATGAAAACATTTTATTAGTCTACCTTAAAGAAGCAGACCTGTTCCGCAAAATTTAATTCCCAAATTTTCTATTACTTCTAAATTACTTAACTCATAAAATTGTAAATATAAATGTCAATATTCATCTTTGTAAAAAATCAATGTAAATTACTGTAAATGTACCGGGGTGCTAATAACCTCAGCAGTTGAAGCGCCCCCAAAATATATCCTAAAAAAAAAATCCTTTTATTCGAATTGATTTACAATTTAATATTGTCTCCCTCAAAATAACTACCTTGGGAAGCCACACAACGCTGGAGACGGTTCTTCTAATCCTCATAGCAGTGCTGGAACTCGGATATTGGATAGATTTCAGCTGGTCGGTTACGGACGTTTGAATGTGTCTCAAAATGACGTCCCTTGAGGTGATTTTTCAATCTTGGGAATAGGAAAAAGTCACAAGGACTCAAGTCTGGCGAATAAGGAAGCCAAGGAGCCACGGGAATGTTTTTACGGTCCTGTGAAAGGTTTTTTGGAACCATTTTTGCGTAGATTTTTCTCATCCCCAATTCATTGGTCAAAATCTGATGAACGGTAATGTGAGTCAAATTTAACTCTTCCTCGATCATTTTGACTATCGATCTGACGATCTCGACGATCTGCGCACAAGATCCCGGATTCTGTCGACGTTTTCATGTGTTCTTGAATCTGAAGGCCTCCGCTACGTGATTCATCTTCAATCAACTCTCTTCCTTCTGAAAATGCCTTAAACCACCAAAAAACCAGGATCCTTGACAAAACACTGTCTCCGTAGTAAATTTCAGGTACATCACGAATGTTTAACTTTCCCAATAAATGGTGGTCAATTGCTGTATATCACTATTGTGCTAAATAAAGCTACTATATAGTGTTCAAATTTCAAATTTGTTTCCTTTTTCTACCTACGTCTTTGAAGTAAGTAAAATAAATTGTGAAGACAAGTTGAAAACATCTTACAAATCTACATTATATTTTACTTCATGATTCAAACGCTTTCAGTCTTTCCTTTTCGAGGTACTTTATGCCACTTTATACACTTCCCGTTTATCAATTTCTTTCTTTTATATGTCACAACACAAAACGGATGTTGAGATCTTCTTGATTTGTCAGAATTTTGCAAAATAAAGATGTCATAGAAAAAGAGTAAATTTAGATATTTTTTTTTGTTGTAAAACAAGAATTTAGCGGTAAAAAATACAGAGTAGCGGGGTAGAATATTGTGTCTGCAGGATTTTAAATAAAAATGACAGTGTTAGAATTTTTTTGTATTTGGACTGATATGATGATGACTTTTTGGAAATGTATCGGTAACTGACTATATGTTACTAACTAGAGGGATCGTTTCTCGTAGTGGTCAGATGGTGTATGACCTCTTTGGGGTAAAAATAATTTCTTGAGTGAAAGAAAAGTACGGACCATTTTCAAAATATAATAATGGTAACTAAGTTTGTAAAATAAATTGAATTGTTGGAATAATGACGAATAGTCCCCGAGCGACGCCGGGTGGTTCAGTTAATATTAAAATAAAAATGTGCCGACCACGTGGATTCTATACAGTGCTAGAGGTCGAATTTATTTTCTTTAAACTTTACTATAACCTTACATCTATCCTAAATACTGTAAAATTTTATGCGGGAAACTAAAGAGGATTACAAAAAATAGAAAAACATACTTGCACAAAATCCATATTCTTTACGAGATTCCTTATAACTTATAGGATTAAACAAACCCCAAAAATAATAAAAAAATCCCTGAAAACATCTATTTTTAGGATAAAAAACAAACTTTGTTACATCGAAATAAAATCTAATCAGATAAAACTAATATATAGAAAGAAAAATCTTAGGTGTATATACAGGGTGGTAGAAATTTAATTACCCATTGCCACAACTTTTTTATTATTGAAGATAGGATATAATATGTGATATAAGGGGTGGTTTAAAAAAAATCTTCAGAGTAGGCTAGGGTGACCATTCGTCCCGCATTTTAACATTTTGTCCCGCATTTTGGATTTGGGAGGTGAGGACCTTTTTTTTGATCTTCACTTGGATTTTGGGAAATGAGGACCTTTTTTTTCTCTTCCCTTGGATTTGGGAGGTGAAGACCTTTTTTCTTTTGCTCTTCACTTGGATTTGGAAGGTGAGGACCTTTTTTTTTGTTCCGTCCCGCATTGCCTTCTTAAGAAAATGGTCACCCTAGAGTAGGCCCTAATAAGTAGGCCTATAAAAAATCACATAAAGGTAATTTCTTAAGTTTAAACGGGACTAAACGTAAGTTCCGCTTTTTAAGTTGCCACGAAAACAAAAAAAGTCCTCACCTCCCAAATTCAAGCGAAAAGCAAAAAAGTAAAAAAGCAAAAAAGCAAAAAGAAAAAAAGGAAAACGGTCCTCACCTCCCAAATTCAAGCGAGCAGCAAAAAAAAGGTCCTCACATCCCAAATTCAAGCGAAGAGCAAAAAAAAGATCCTCACCTCCCAAATTCAAGTTAAATGCAAAAAAAAAAGTTTTTCATCCGCAATGGCGCCCTCATGAGCCCCGCGCCCTTATCAAATCTCGCGCCCTTATCACCCCGTTGCTACGGTAATTCTGGTCCAACAGCATTGATTACAATATTATAGTACGAAATATTTGAAACATATTTCTCAGCAAGAAATGAAACGTTTTCTAATTTTTCCTGTTTGATAGGTAAAGGATAAACATTAAAAAGCTTCAGAAATATAAGGAGCTCTACCAGGGCAAAACACACAATGTTTCTATAAACAGCAAGACAATCGTTTTCATCTGGACACCAGGCCACGTTGGCATAGAAGGCAACGAAGCAGCAAACGCAGCAGCTCCAGAAAATCCCACAGAAGACGAAGTATTGCAAATCGCTCCAAACATTACATACACAAAACAATCCACCAAAACTAAACTCCACCAGGTCCGAGAGAATAAATGGACCACAACAACAATAAACTGAGACACATAAAAAACGATATCTACTCATGTACAACTGAGACAAACAGAAGAGACCAAATAGTGATAACCAGGTTGAGAATTGGACATACGAAACTCACACATGAACACATAATGGCCAAACTACACCAAAAGATATGTGAGACCTGCAACCAGCCCCTAACAGTCAGGCACGTATTAACAGATTGCCCACAATACCAGAGTGCACGCACCATATACAACATACCACAGGACATACAGCAAGCATTAAAACAAGAACCCACAATGACGAGGAACATTCTGAAATACCTAAAAGCCACAAACTTATATAATAAAATATGAAATCCATTGTAAAAAAAAATCACTCATATAATTACTGTAAAAAATAGTCTTTAGATTAGTATAAACAACTGTATAAAATAGTATCACAGACACTAATAGCCATTGATGCTGAAGTTTCTCTAAACAATAAATAAAAAAAAAGGAGCTCTTCACCTCTTTTTTTAATAAAATCTATTATTATAGATCATGTAATATGAGTTAACTTATAAATGTAATGTTATAGTTATACTATATCTTCAATAACAAAAAATGTGTGCATAATGTAATTTAAACCACCCTGCACAAATAAGTTGTTAGAAATTTATAAGTATTGTCTGTAGGCGGATTATCGACGCACCGGTTGCTAAGTAACGGAAGATGTCTCTTCTTTGCAAGTTACAACTTGATGACCTTCGCAATTTAATAACAAATTGTAAATGTTTGCGTGATAGAAACATATTTTACCAGCTTGTCGTTTTTTCGGTCAAACTGCTTTGGTACACGATTTGTCATGATCTGAACAACCTAAATAACAATTTAAAAAAACGTGAAATTGTCAAAAGACGTAGTCATGAAAAAAAAACAGCTTCTTTGGCTGTTCTGGATAATGATTGCGAGACTCAACAATCGGAACTTTATTACTGCAATTGTAAAAATAAAAATTCAA
The DNA here is from genome assembly GCA_963971575.1 of Liopterus haemorrhoidalis. Lineage (NCBI taxonomy): Eukaryota > Metazoa > Arthropoda > Insecta > Coleoptera > Dytiscidae > Liopterus > Liopterus haemorrhoidalis. The sequence goes on from OZ020623.1 coordinate 10,370,112, forward strand.
CAAAAAAAAAAAAAAAAACAAGAATAGTTATTACGTTTGTTTATATAGTTGTATATAGTTAACATAACTACTGATTTCGACCACAAAACTGTATAGTTATTTGAGACATTTTTTGATAAAACGAAAAAAAAATTGAAAAATTTTTCCAAATTTTTCCCTAATAGTTTTAAGTCATTACGGACCAAACATTAATTTTTTCTAGATAAAACAAGGTGTGAGAATTCCAAAAATTCAAACCTCAAGTCTCTATTTCTTACCTTTAATGAGATATGAATTTTTTAAAATTCCAAAAAAAAAATCAAAATTTTCCCTAATAGTTTTAGGTCATTACGGACCAAACATTATATTTTTCTAGACAAAACAAGGTGTGAAAATTCCAAAAATTCAGACCTCAAGTCTCTATTTCTTACCTTTTTTGAGATATGAATTTTTAAAATTACAAAAAGTTTCAAAATTTTGCCTAATAGTTTTAGGTCATTACGGACCAAACATTATATTTTTCTAGACAAAACAAGGTGTGAGAATTCCAAAAATTCAAACCTCAAGTCTCTATTTCTTACCTTTTTTGAGATATGAATTTTTAAAATTACAAAAAGTATCAAAATTTTCCCTAATAGTTTTAGGTCATTACGGACCAAACGTTATATTTTTCTAGACAAAACAAGGTGTGAGAATTCCAAAAATTCAAACCTCAAGACTCTATTTCTTACCTTTTTTGAGATATGAATTTTTAAAATTACAAAAAGTATCAAAATTTTCCATAATAGTTTTCGGTCATTACGGACCAAACATTATATTTTTCTAGACAAAACAAGGTGTGAGAATTCCAAAAATTCAAACCTCAAGACTCTATTTCTTACCTTTTTTGAGATATGAATTTTTAAAATTACAAAAAGTTTCAAAATTTTGCCTAATAGTTTTAGGTCATTACGGACCAAACATTATATTTTTCTAGACAAAACAAGGTGTGAGAATTCCAAAAATTCAAACCACAAATCTCTATGTCTTACCTTTTTTGAGATATGAATTTTTAAAATTACAAAAAATCAAAATTTTCAATAGTTTTAGGTCATTACGGACCAAACATTAATTTTTATAGACAAAACAAGGTGTAAGAATTCCAAAATTTCAAACCTCAAGTCTCTACCTCTTACCATTTTTGAGATATGAATTTTTGAAATTTACAAAATAAAATCAAAATTTTACCAATTAGTTTTAGGTCATTACGGACCAAATATTATACAGAAAAAACATCGTAAAACTAAATTTTTTAAAGATTTAAAACCTTAGGTCTCTATTTCTTACCATTTTTGAGATATAGTTTTTGTTTTAATATCCAAATTTCCACAAATAACTACACTTTCACGAGACCCAATATATTCAATGTTAAAATACGTACAAAAAATAACTTAGAATTTATAAGAAAGACATTTTAATGTTATCTCGATGTTTTGTTAACCACAAATGAATTAGTATGGGATTAAAAAAATAATTAATCCTCTTAAATAAGTTGATAAGGATTTTATTTTTATATCATTAACAGGAATTACGTAAACATTTATGCGACGAAACCTGTTCATCTGAAAAATATATAAACTGTGAATTTTCATAGTTTACAGTATTTCGTAGGAATGGCTGATATTAAAAATATTTGAGAAGATAACATTCAAAATATGATTTATCACAGCAATACAGTTTTGAAATTATTGTAGAAAACATTACAAACCAATTTGCAACAAGTTTGGAACCTAATTTTACGACCTACTTATTTTTAAGGCCCCAAACAATTAATTCAAATAAGTTATTAAAATTTTAAAGCGCTAAATTACGAAAAATTGATATTTAAATTTGACAAAAATCACGTTTCGCATGAACTAAGTGGAAAAATATTGGTTTAAATTGACAAAATAAGGATTAAATTTGATTTGAATGTTTATTATAATATATAAAATCTGGCAAAACTACAGGAATTGTAGTTGGAACTTCTTCATCATCCTCCGTACTCACCAGACCTAGCCCCGATTGACTACCACTTTTTCCGCAATTTGGACAATTTTTTAATAGGAAAACAGTTTAATTCCGACAATGCTGCAAAACTGGCCTTCCAGGAATTCATTGACTCTCGTTCGCCAGGGTTTGACCACCCCTGAACAACCTGTCGCTTAAATGGTAAAAGTGTATAGACAATATGGGTGCATACTTTGATGAATAAAATAATTCCTTATATTTGTAAGTTATCAACCAACTTTGCCTTTTTATCTACAAATTTCATCCATGACGACCTAATAGATATAGTACTGTAATTTTTTAGAAATAATACACCGTGTTTTTTGTGCATATTTTAATAAATGTTTAGAGTTGTATGTCTTTTTTTAACCGGTACAAGCGATTTGTTTTTCAAAAGAGTGGAGTCCAGGATACAGATCAATCACAGGATCGAAAATTGCTCTCAACTGCCCTGATGCGATCCAAGATTATATTGCAATTGCAAAAATAAAACAAACTGACAAGAAAACATTTCATTCTTGAACTGTATTCAATTTTCCAATCCGTATATAATGAAACTGGTCTTAAAGAGCATAATTTAAAGCAAAAACCCACCAACCAGTTGCACAAGGGTCTGTTGCATGCTTTTTCTAATATCCTATATATACGCGTCTGGACGCTTTTACTGACGCCGTACAGTCCGACGTCGTTAATTCCAGACATCGACTCAGAGGGACGCCATGTCGGTTTAACTTTGCATGTTAAAGCTAGGGTTGGTTTAAGTTGTCCTCTTTGGATCTTTTTTAACGTTACAAACATTTTTATGGAATTACATACGTTCTTGTATAAAAAATATATATTTTAAAGAGGAACTTCTCTTTAAAAAACACGGAAACAGAGACTTCACATCAACGGCGTGTCATTTTTTCATTAAATACATATTTGTTTATATTAATTCTGCGATGTTTTTTTTTCAACTTCCTATAGTTTTTATATACAGTAGGTGGCCAAATTATTAGAGACAGTACACCTCCCCTGCAATTTTCAAGTTTAAATGCATTTTGTGAGAAAATAAATTGTTTTTAAATCATTTTTCTTCTATATTCTTGTTGCTGGTATCATTATTATTTTAAAAAGCGGGAGATCACCGAATAAATCATCACCACCAAGCGGCAATTTATAGAAACCCTTATCAGAGGATGGCATCACAACCCCAATCTCCGACTCAACGCAAAAGTCTGCATAGAAAGCATGCCCAAACGCCTGGAAGCCGCAATCGCAGCAAAGGGTGGCATTACAAAATATTAAGATTTTACTTAATTTATTAAATTAACACTTTTTATACAAAAATAAATGGTTATGAATAAGCAATTATGTCGTTTTATATACTAAATAAAGCACTCTAATGAATAAAAATAAATACGAGACCCAAAGCCACTTATTTCCTCATTAAATTCATTTGAAAATTACAGAAAATCTGCACCGTCCCTAATAATTTGGCCACCCACTTGTAAAGCGCAAAGCAGCATTATGCCAGTATATATAGTATGATACGGCGAAGATGGGAGATGCAGATAATAAATGCGTCAGAGTTTTTGGGTATGTTTTACATGAACTGCTGGTATGCTCAATATCTTTCTGCAAAATGTTTTTACGATATGCCAGTGAACACAACATCCTATCCTGACATGTAAATATAAACCCTTCTACCTCAGATGTGAGATCCAATTGAAGGCAAGCAGGCAAAAGTCAGGTTTCGGGACAAAGACTGGTCCAGATTAACTAAGCAGAACGCTGAATGTAAATTTATCCCTATAAGTTCTTTCATAAGGATGTTATTTTCTGCCTTCTTGATAGATTCGCTAGCTTGCCTATACCCCTTGTTAGACAGAGGAGTACAAGTGAGTCTTTTGTTAGAAGCTAATTGTGCCAATCCGAGATAATCTACTGTTTTGCATGCCACCTGAAACAAGAACGCTCCTTTACCTGCAAACTCATGAGTGGTGACGAGTTGCATCAGGAAATTACTGCTCCTTAATGTTCGGATACTTGTACCCAGAATAATTCTGCCATGAAGATACGACAGATTTAGCACTTCTCTACCTCTAAGATGACGTTGAAGGTAAATATAATGGAAGGAAGATTTTTTATATAATGGTGGATGTTCATGATCTTCGTTAAAATGTTCAAAGTCTGTAACGCTTTGACGTTCCACTTGAGAACGCCAGATATAGAATATAGATGAACAAAATCCTAAAAAAGAGCCGGTAAAACATTCATATCTTCCAGCCGAATCGTCAGTCCCAATTCGCCCCTGGCTTAAGCCATTTCGTCAGTCAACGATTTAAATGATAAACTCGTAGAACTAGTGCATTATTGTGTATGTTTACCGTTCGTCTGTCTGTTATAACAAACATTGTAGCACTTAACCTAAATTAATTAGTATTTATTTAACACGTTAATAACGTTCTTTAGTCTTGTCTCTATCACGTACTTATCCAGTCTCTTAATTAGTTGTCCCAGCAGCAGTAGGATGTTACAAATGTAAATTGTTCGGCTGTTAGTTGTGAGTTAGAGTCCCTCTATAGGATCACTCGGTAAACAATGTCACTAGATTAAGTGTAGTGGTAGACCTGAGATGGATATACAATGCTGTGTACCTAGACAGGGAGACCTTTCAGTTATTGGACTATTTGTTTGCGTCAACTTCCTATGATAAGACCTATGAACTTTACACCACTGCTAAAAGACAATAAGATCTTTCTATTAAAAAACTATGCCTGATTTCATATACAAATACTAAGTGTTAAATTTTAACACTCTGTTACAATGCTGTTTTTTGTTCCATAAAGCTATGCTAAATTTAACAGAGAGCTAAATCAGATGCTATTTTAACAGAGGTCTGAACTTATGTTAAAAATTGCACTGTTACCATAGTTTTACTAATTTTTATATTAATTTTTGTAACATAGTATCGATTTTGACATATGTCTCAGAATACTGGAAAACCACAGAGATGCACAGGTCCAAAATAAGAAGCTCTGAAATGAGATTTTTAAAGAAAATTAAAGGTAAAACAAAACTGGACAGATTGAGAAATGAAGTATTCAGAGATAAACTGGACACAAAGCTAGTGGAGACTATAACAGAAGAAGGACAGCTAAGATGGCTGGGACACATAAACAGAATGAGTGAAAACAAAATAGTAAAGAGTTTTTGAAGCAAGAACAGTGAAGAAAGTTAAACCAGGAAGACCGAGAAAAACTTGGTACCAAGAAACAGAAGAAGCTGCAACGAACAGAGGCGTAAAGTGGGAGATGAGAAAATATACAAAGGACAGAACACGATGGAAAGAAGTATGGAGAACAACACCAAAAAATAAGTAACTCGACTATAGCCTTACACCGCAAGGTAGAAAGGCTTCAATTATTATTATTATTATATTATTTATTTTACATCGGCCTTTTCCTATTTCTGCAACGAGGCTAATCGCCGATGCCAGGGGGCGAGCTCCTACACCTGGATGAAGGGTGAATGATTGTGAAAATGAGAGTAATGTAAACATATTATTCTCGCCCGAATAATATCACCAACGAAGAAGGCTCGAACCACAGACCGGACAATCGTACTGGGTTTCTACCAGTACAAACCGCACAGAAAGGCTTCAAGATTAAGTAAATAAATTAAATATAAGTTACAATAAATATATTTAAAATGTCAAATATTGGAAGGATTGTGTATAAGTTTTATTAATATTTAATAATATTATAGAATTTAACTGTAAATTGTTTATCTTCTCCGCAACTTGTTATCCGACTCATCAGATGAATTTTTGGGTAATAATAATTGGTAAATGTAATAATAATATTTTTGTATTAATTCAATCAAAAAGTATATTTTTCATAAATTTGGATAATTGACTAACTTTACGGCGCTCTAGCGGAGAACCCGTTCATCTCACAAAAGAACTTATGAAAGCTAAATTATAGAGAATTTATTCCTCTTTAATTCGGTATAGGTATATTTTTTCCAACTTTACAATGAAACAGAGATATTTTCAAAAACCTTTTTTTGTTAATTTGAAAAAATTCGAAAATCATAACATTTGGACTTGCCTACTTTTCGTAGTATGCCCACAGTATCATGACAATTCACACTTTGCTCGCTGCCATCTAAAATAAATCTGTGAGGAGTACCTTAGTGTTTTGGGGCCTTTTCTCTCTTTAACTTTTTTCTTTATAATTTTCTGTAGAGTACGGTAGTTGTTTTCCTCATCAAATGTACAGGATATTTATCTTTATGATCTCAAGTTGTCTATTAATTTTCCGGATACTATCATCAATTTTTTTATACTTTATAATGCTCGTTCAAATAATTTCTTAGTCTCTTCCTTTCGGTAATCCTCCTGTCTCCATAATCTTTCTAGGCATTCTCCTAATTCAACAATAATTCTTTTCATTTTTTGTATAATCTTTTAGGAACAACGAGGTTATAAACCCAGTTTACTACTGTATTAAAAGCTAAGTTGCGCCTTTAACCTGTTGGTACAATGCTATCTCTGTCTCTAGGGTCTCATTGGTCAAAATAAGATTTCTTTTGTCGCTCTGAGATGGAGTTGTAGATAAAAACAGCCACTTTAACACAAGATTTTATTAATAGCAGTGTTTACTGAGATGGAAAGACTAAAAAAGCTTTTAAAATTTGTCATAAATGACTTTAAGAATATGTTGCATAGGTCAGTGTCAAAGAAAGTTTATTTGAAATAAATATTATATAAATTATTACAGTATATGATTCCAGGGCTAGAGTTAGTTACTTTTTCTATCTATATGTAATTTGTGTATTTCTAGGATGCATTTCTGATTAACTTTACAAAGTAGATGACCTAATATTCTAATTTTTATTTCGTCAATTTATCTCAGTAAAATACGAAACATGTATAGATGCATGTTTCAAGTTAGCCTTCTTTAAAATTAAGTGTTAAATATTTATGAAAGCATAAAATTCTAAGATTGTATCCACATAAATCTTGCAAAATTTATTGAAGTACAAAATAAATATACGATCACTCTAAGATATTCAATAGAAAAATTCAATATAAAATTCATAACAAAAATTGAAAAGACTTAGAAAAAAGAAAATTTTCTATTCAAGCCACTGTAATTCTGATATTCAGGAAAAATTTCGATTGGTGCTAGGTAAACATATATATATATATATATTATATAGAGAGAGAGATGTAGGAAGGAAAGCTTTTTCCAATAAAGGGCGGTATACCAGGGACGTATTATTTAAATTTTGACCTGAAAGAAAACAATTCATTTAAATTTTACAATGTTACTGAAAATGGAAATTTTGAAGAAATCTTTCTAATGATCTTCGTTTGAATTACTATCCAAACAAACTGTTAAAGGACAGACGAGATAATTCCTATAAACAATTAGATTTTAAGCAAAAAAAATCGGGCATAGCAACGTCGGAACATATTCGCTACATTTAATGTGATAATAAAAAAATTATATTGTCCTAGATATCCAGCATTGTTTTGGCTTCTTTCACTAAATATACACGAAACCCTGATAAGTGTGAAAATTATTATATAGTTAAAATTTTTTCGCTTCATTTGATATACAAATACATACATGCCCACAAATGTGAACGGTCAAACATAATTTTACTAAATTCCTTTTCATATGTAAGATAATTTTACCATTTTCTTAAAGCTTCGTTTACTATCTCTCTCATATTTTATTCTAGATTATCTACTCTCTTTGTCTTATGCTAAAACTATTATGTTTGACTAAATTATATAAGTGCTCAAGGACGAAATCTTGTTATACAAAAGATAAATATTTCCTAGTGTAATACTATCTTCTATGTAGTCCTTAGAGACTTTAAGACTTAAGAAAAGATCTTAACTACTTGAAAAAGGACTCTATTGGGTACTATTGAAATAAGAAAACAGCGAATAAGGGATAACGGTTAACTAATAAAATAAAATACACCAGAAGTGCTTAAAATTTTCTTCAAATAGAAACATATCAGATGTAAATCAAATAATCGAAGCTGGAGAATTACAGTCCTTTAAATCTGTTGCCACAAATTAACAAACTACTTACGAGAATATTAACAAAAAGGATATCAACTAAAGATAATGCTTGGGAAAGTATTGCTAAAGAAGTTTCAGAATCAAATAAGTTTTGTAGTTATTTAATAATACCAGTTATTTTTACAGAATAATTGTTGCAGTAATAAAACAAGGTATTGCAAAATCCGTATACAACATCATTACTGGTAACAAAACTTGGATTTATTCATATGAACTGTAACTAAGCAAAAAAAAATTCTTTTTTAGTTTTTGTAAAAATTTAAAAGGTAGCCCTTTTATATGAACAATTTAGTTTTTCAGTTTGCCGGTTTTCTAACAACCAGTTTAAGCCCGTTGTTTTTGTCATGTTTTTGTTTAATTTGTTAAATTTCCATTAAATTGATGACACTGCAGTTAATTCCAACTGACACGAATGCAAGTAGGATAAAAATGGGATTTGAAATTATAAATTTAAATTTACGAGTTTTAATATTTAAACATTACAAAATAATAAAAATAGATCTAAAAATGTTTTATATATGTATATGCAGACATGGTTTTTCCTTTCTTTCTTACATTGATTTGCAGCTCCATTTTATTTATAGCTTAGAAGTTTCATAAGTTTTTTGCAAGTAAATAAATTGACGAAAGTTCTGATCAGCTCAAGATCTCTGTAAAAATGCTTGCATAAGCAATATTCTGGCAATATTTTATAAACAAAATCAGGGATGGAGAACTTATGGCCTCATATGCCATTTTGGGCGACTTCCTGTTAACTTCTAGCCCCAAGTTGGGCGCCAAATGATGTTTTCATAAAAAAAAAAATCGTTTATTGCTAAGTTTATTTGATTGATTGAAAGAATAAAGTGATAAGCGTAGTTACAGTTAGTAAATTTAACGTAAATTGAAACGTTTCTGAAGTACTAGGTGTCTCAAAAGAAATTTTATATTTAGTGGAGCGATTAAAAAATAAGTAAGCCGTATATAGAAAAAATGTTTATTAATTATTAAAATACACTTTTTGGGGATTTATTTCTTAAAAATAATATCGTCTAAATGTAGACCCTCGCGTTCTCGGCACTCATTTAATCGAACAGTAAAATTACTTATGACGTCTCGGCAGGTGGACTCAGGGATGGCTGCCATTTCGTGACGGATATTTTCTTTCAAATGCGCCAGTGAAGTCGGTTTATTGGCGTAAACTTTAGATTTAAGATAACCCCATAGGAAAAAGTCCATAGGGGTTAAATCTGGACTGCCTGGAGGCCAATTTATGTCACCTCTCCGGGAGATCAATTTGCCTGAGAAAATTTCACGAACACGTGGCAGAAACATATTGGACGTGTGTGAAGTTGCTCCGTCCTGTTGGAACCATGTTCTTTGGTTATAGCCAGGAAAGTTTTGCAGTTCAGGTACCAAGAAGTTGTCTAACATCTCCACATAACGCTCTGAATTCACTGTAACTGCACGCTCCCTTTCGTCTTCAAAAAAGTAAGGGCCGACAATTCCTCGCGCCGACATCGCAGCCCATACGGTCACTTTAGGCGAATGTAGGGGTTTCTGATGTTTGCGTTTCGGATTCGTTGCACTCCAGTAGCGGCAGTTCTGCTTATTTACGTGGCCATTGAGATGAAAATGAGCTTCATCCGAAAACAAAATGTTGGTAAACGTTGAAAATCGCTCAATCACCTGATTTACGAAATTAAGCCTCTGACTGGCATCTTGGGGCTTTAATTCTTGCACCAATTGAATTTTGTAGGGGTGCATCTTTAGGTCTTTGTGCATAATGCGATGTAATGATGATCTATGCACATTTAAAGCACTTGCGCGCTTCCGAATTGAAAGGTTTGGGTCGTCACGAACAGACTGATTAACATTCTCCACGTTTTCTACCGTTCTTGATGACCTAGGTCGCCCGGATTTTGATTTATCCAGCGTTGTACCAGTCTCTTCAAACTTTTTAACCCAATGTCGAATGAGAAGAATAGTTGGCGCATCATTTAAGTGGCGAAAACCTCGAATACTGCAGAATTTTCTACGCGCTACAGTCGCCGAATCACCGTTTTTGTAAAACTCTCGCACGCATAACGCGCGGTCTGCTCCCGAGTAACGCTCCATAGCGACTGAATTCCCAAGAGCCAGGCTACCGATTGACATAACCCCCGCGCCCCTCGGATACGTTGCGTTCACGCAGTAAGCTAAATAAATATAAAATTTCTTTTGAGACACCTTGTATTTAGTATCCTATTAGTATTAGATAGTTCTATAGACTGGTTCTATTTTGTACAGCAATCAAATCACGAATATCAAAACCCAGCGCTTGTCAAGATATAAACACAGGTCGGGAATATCCATTATTGATGTAGGGCTGCAGCATACTGGTTGGCACAGGGCCGTCTTGCATTATTTATGATACTACATCAGGCTAAGTGTTGTCTTCTTGAATAAATTTACAGGCGGTCTTCGGTTAGACCGGTCCTGCATTACAGACTGAACATTGGTCACATCGTATTTATTTTGGTGAATTTTAAAGTAAGATTCTTAGGGATTTTCGTATGAAAAGGTTTGTTACGGACTTAAGTGGTTGGAAAAAATACTTGTTGAATCTGTTTTACTTCCCCGATTCAATTTAAGGTCAGGTGAAAAGAAAAATCTCATAAATTTATCAACAAACTAACAAAAATAAAATTAGTAACAACCTATACATCAAAATTTGCTGCAAATTTTTAACTATTTAACAGGATAATTATAATTCTAGAGTTGCTGTGGCCCAGTCTTACCGGTTGTCTATAGAGTACAGAGACTCGGGTTCGAATCCTCCTTTATCTTTCAGCAATCAGCTCTAGGGTCCTCCCTCAAAATAACTTCCTTTTTTTGGCGATTGGGAACCTATTAATATTATTGTTTATTATTGGGTATTTCGGGTGTTCTCCATCTTCGCCAATATTTCTGTTAATTTTTTGTGTTTTATCTCCGTCTTAAATCGACTTTAACACTGGTGATTAATAAGTTAACACCCAATCTGTTATTTCCAATGTTATTTTCAAACAAAGTTTCAAATTAAAAACATTTTCAACGATTCAAATAAAGTATTTATAAATCCATGTCGCTACGTAGATCAAGAAAATGAATATTTAGTACTTTCACTCGTTCGAGAGATGGCGACACTGAATACCAGTAACGACCAATAAAAAAACTTTTACAGACTTTTAAATTGAAGTTGCTGTAAGCGACTAATTATGAAATAATTTTTTAGGATTATTACCTGAGCATCTGTTTTTATTACTTAGTAATTTGAATTTTAATTTTTTACAAAAATGATATATGAAATTAGATTTTTACTTCGACAATTTTTAGAATTTTGTGGGTATGACCCAAAAAACTTAATCACAACACGTCAATTATGTGATTTTTGTGTCTTTATTTACTCAACTATTTATTGGTGAATGGAGAATCTTTTGGAGTTGGAGCATTTTTTTTTTTTTTTGATGATATCGTCTAATAGTTACCTAAAACCATTATTCTAATAAAAAACCAGTGGCGAAGGAAGACCTCCGCTAGACTTGCCCTCCCATAAAAATAAATAAATAAAAAAATAAATAAAATAAAAATAAAAATTCAAAAAAAATATGTAAACCTTCAAAAATACATCAAATTATGTTTTATGCAAATTTTTGTTCAAGGCATGGTTTACTAGTTATGAATTTTTTAAAGTTTTAAAGTTTAATAACTTCCATTTCCGGTTTTGAATCTTCATTAAAAAAAAAACAATAGGCTTCTTCCTAATTAATAGGAGATTTTTTTGGTACCAGAACGAACTCTCTAAGTTGAACCGTGCTTGAGTTATTGTGTATACACACAGACACACACTCACAGACACACACACATACGGACGGCACTTCGAAAATAGATTTTTTGGATTCCCTGGATCTTACATCGTGGTCATCAGGCAAAATATCGACATCAAAAATTTTCGCGATTACAATACTTGCCCCTTAAATATTAAGGTCGGGCACATATATGCACATTAAAAAATTAATAAAAAAAAAAAATACAATAATAATACAAAACAAACAATTACGAGGAATCACAAAAAGCTAAGATAGACAATCTTGTTGCTCCTTGTGAAACCTTGAGAAAATAATAAAATAATAATATACAGGGTGTTAGGTAAATGTCCGGCACAATTTAAAAGACAGCATGGTGACATAGAATGCAATCGATTTTTCCTTTGCCAATTTTCTCTAAAATGTGAATTTCGTCCAAAAATACACAAACAAAAAGATTCTCCAAATTTTGAAAACCACTGACTTTTTATTTTTCATATTAATCCAAAAGTTGTGTAGTTGCCCATAGTGGCACATAATTAACATGCAGCTCTCCTGGTTGGCTTGCACCGCTTATCTATGCACTTGGAAGAAAGTTAAATCTCCATTGAAATTGCCACTTTCCGACATTCAAATCTTGATAAGAGTAGACTCAACCTCAAATCTGTTTCTTTTTAATATTATTTGTGTCTTTTTTGCAAAAAGAGTCGACACAAATGATGTTTGCGAGTTGTATTTGTTTTTCCTTTAAAAAATCTTGAATTAAAACAATTCTAAATATAGTTTTATATTTTTGTAGCTCAAGTTTAAAATACTTCCGAGCCATATTTGATAAACAATGTCAATTGTTTACATCTTCACCATGAAATAGATTACATTGTTCTCGTAATTGAATCCTGGATTTTAGCCAGAACATTTCTACAAGCAAAATGAGACAGTACATTAAGAATTCTTGGGTTATTAAACCTCAGGTATTATTAGTGTTACGTTTAAATGAAAACACTAAAACGAAATATGATGACATTAAAGTTTTAGGTGACAGTGCTTTTGATAATGAGAATCACAAAATATACTTCATTTAGTTTAATTCACTGTATTGATATCTGACCGAAGTCAACTGCTTATTTCATAATCTACTATTATATTGTACAAGTGTTGGTATGTATGTTCTATTCAACTTCTGGTGTATCTTCATTTTTCCGGTATCGCGGAGAAAGGAAAATGAACCGCCGTCTTATCCGGGTGATATTTTTTTAGTGCTTAGGCTTAATTTTATTTCGACAGGGGGTACTGACTAATTTTTATTGATAAAAATCATGCATTTTTTCCTCGAAACCGTGTCGAATCAAAGTCACCATTGATCGGCACGGACAGGTTTTATCAGACGATAATTCAAAAATATTCTTAATACAAGACGGCCGGTCCAGAATATTTACGGCGAGAATCAAAGTGTTAAATGGTAATAATGGTTCAGGATAGCTTTTTGGACGTGCGAGATAATATTTTGAGGTATCAGAAAACATTTTTCAAAGAATCTGGGCCATTATTGGAAATATGCTTACAAGATTTCAGAAGGTGACAGCTGTCAAATTTTTTGCATTTTAAAATGGGAGGAGATTTCACATTATGAACGTGATTCTTGACAGAAGAATACTAATTAAGGATTTAAGGTGAATTAACGATAAAGTTTAAGACATTTGCAGGGCGAATTTCCATAAAATAGTGTTAAAAAAAATTTATAGATATTAAAAATTTCAGGGTTAATCAAAGTGTTAAGTGGTGATAATGGTTCAAGATAGCTTATTTGACGTGCGAGATAATATTTTGAGGCATCAAAAAACATTTTTCAAAGAATCTGGGCCATTATTGGAAATATGCTTACAAGATTTCAGAAGGTGACAGCTGTCAAATTTTTTGCATTTTAGAATGGGACGAGATTTCACATTTTGAACGTATTTCTTGATAGAAGAAAACTAATTAAGTATTTAAGGTGAATTAACGATAAAACTTAAGACATTTGCAGGGGGAATTTCCATAAAATAGTGTTAAAAAAAGATGAGCGACGAGTTTTATAATCGACAAGTGCGACAAAATTATATTAAGACGAGTTTTAACAACGTAGGGGAGAAGACCGGCGTAGCCGGGCTGAGGCCCCTAGTATACTTCATATTTTGCTCTGCCTTTAAAAGTTTTGCGGGCGCCCATGACTAGTACCTATACAAGTTTGTTACCCCCAGATTATTACCGCAGAGACACCACTGCATCATAGGCTATCTCCTAAACCCTTCCTACGTAAAACTTTGGTCATAACTTCAGGTAATATTATTAACAGGTTAAGCGCCATGGCGGTCACTATGCCCGATCAAGAGACAAGCTCCACAGGTCTTGGCGGTCATAATGCCCGCCAGTATACTTACGTTTTAGGAAGCGATCTTTCCATTGTGACCGCTCTTTCTTTGCATTTTGTGTTGCTGCATGACCGCTATGGTCCTACAGATTGTATATTTTAGATTAGGCTACAAAAATGTATTTTGCTTGAACGACGAATTAGCATGGATGACAACATTGTCATCAATGAGATTCGTATAATTTTAGAAAATTTATTGAACTAAAAGTACAATTCTTTGGGAATGAATAAACATAAAAACTTAAAAAATAACTAAACAAATTGTTTATTTATGATGCTTGCGGTTGAAACAATCGAGGCACATATGCGGATAGCCAACACAATCCGCACAGTATGTAGTTACTTTCTTCACCATATTTTTTGTGATTTCATTCTTCTGTTTTTTTCTATAACACTCACGACAATATCTCCGTGTTTCTTTGGCTTTTCCGTTCTTTTTTTCTCATTATGTGATTCCTAAGCAATCGAGTGCAAACATTGCCAGAATTATTATTTTTCAAGAAAACGTTAAAAGAATGTTTTTTCTTTCAAAGTAACATACTTTTTTACAAATAATAATACCTATTGCATGCAGATCTGAGGTTGGTCCATGGGCAAATTTTCAAAAATTTCGCAATGGCGCTCAACCTGTTAATCTTATTTGGTAACTGAATAAATATAAACATTGCTTTTATTTACCGTGCTATCATGATTTATGTTCTGATGTAATATATCATTTTCTTGTGCTACCTGAACTGTGCCACGTCAAAGGACATACATAATTCAATATGGCGACTGTCACCACTAGGTACATACGTTCACTAGATTTATCGCTCTAAACAAAAACATATAAGTCTATTTTCGTACAAACTTACGATATTTACTACTGATTTAAACCATAAAACATTTTATTTTGAGGGGGAAACTGACAAATTATGAATACAATTTTACATATCGTCGCCTAAGATTGATTTGTACCAAGCCTAGTTTCTAGTCATTTTTTTTTTTTTTTTTTTAAATTATATTTATTTAGGGGTGCTTCAACTGCTTGGTTATTAGCACCCCGGAATATCTGTTTTACATAATTAATATAATTACAAAATCAATATAAAAATTCATAAATATTTAATATAATTAATTAAGACTATTAGGAATGTGGAATGTTGTTTTCATATGTATTGGTTGATTTAAGTTTATATGTGGTTAATTAAATTTGTGTCTTTTAAGAATTGTATTATGTTTTCTAACTTGTCACTGGAATTGGAGAGTAGTATTGGAAGTGTCAATGCTGGTGTGAGCTAGTCATTTTGAGTTACACATTTTTTCAAAGTTCTTCTTCTGTTTTGTTGGCTTTGGTGAGGTCACCATTCTGTCAGTGCATACGAGGTGTGTAAATTAAGTAACCGGACTGGCAATATCGCGTTTGATCTGGCAACATTTGGAATGCAGGAATTGGAGGAGCGGCAGATGAACATGTGATACGCCTTCAGTACGAGTTTGAACTTGCTAGAGTAATTTTGTTGTCCGTAGCGATTTTTTTTTTCGTGATACAGTTTTTTCTAGTGTCGCATTCAGAGCTGTTTAAATTAAGAGGTTGTAGACTGTGCTTTGTTCATAGCAAATAAGAAATTAATATGTTACGAATAGTCCGCCATCTATGAATTTTGAAACCAACTATTTAGCTTCGTAAAATATTTTATATGTATTATCGTTCTTATAATTCTTTTGTCTTAGATTTTAACTACCTAATTACCTAAATTTTTCATATTTACTGTGCGTCTTTGTAATTTTGAGCAAGATTTGTTATTGATGACATTATGTTAGGTTATGTAAAGGCATTCGATAACTACGGTGTCACTGATAGAATGCGATAGCGAATGTGTTTATATATCTGTCTCATTAAAACATCTCACTAGCTATAAGTTTAGAAAATTATGCACAATCCACAACAAACAGCGTATTAAATTTGGAGGTCTGAACGGTTTCATGTCTTACCATATAACTTTCTGGTGACAGTGAACAATCCATAAGCTATTGATTTAAGAGCTCTGAATACGGCTTTAAGCTTCTTACTGAAATATTAATACTTACGGAATATTATTGAAAACTTTGTAACAGTATTTACGGTAAGACTAGTTATTGATTGTATGAACACTCATTAACAAAATTTCTGTCATAACTATATTTCTAATATTTCCAGTTGGCTAATTATTATCAAACAAAATTATAATCTTTGATTCACAAAATGTTTGTTGCTAAATTAGGCATGAATTCCATTTAATACAAATTAGCAAATTATTTCTGTTTACAATGAAATATATTACTATTTCATATCTATACCATTCACTAACTCATACGTGGAGGTGTATACGGATAGAGAAATTAATTGAACTAAAAAATATCTGCTTGTAGAACTAAGTCGAATAGACATGTGCAACCTGCCTGTATGCCGAAAAGCAACCTAAAGTTGCTATCGTTTATACATTAACTAAGGGCGCTCTCTCTTTTGCTCCTAGAAATAGATTATTAAGATTCATTTTGAATCGTAAAAAATCGTCGCCATGATATTGGTATTTTTTAATGATATTTGCATACTGTTATATTGCTGATCACATTAAAAAATTTAAAATTGAAATTGCACGCAGTGAACTAAAAAGAAAAATACAAATTTTTTGTCCAGTATCAATTTTAATTTACTTAATACCCCATCGCATCAATTAAAAATGGACTAAAAACTGCATTAAAAACTAATTCAATTTGGCGAAACTACATAAAGCTATTAGTGTTACATTTTTCTATCAGTCAATGAGTGTACACGAGATTGATAAATAGCCAGTGAATTATACAGCTCATACATCAATGTCTGCATGAATGCAGTAGCTAGGTCAGCAACTGCTTCTTGATACGCGACAACTAACCAACTGACCTCCTGGAAAATCGCATATTCAACAACTTATAGTTAAAGTAAAGTATTTTAAAACAACAATAGATGGTAATTCGGTCAACCTATTTCAAATCTCATTCAGCTCTACAATTCCGCCAGAGAATCTACGTAAAGGAAAATCATTCCAGATATGTTTAATAGTTTGATAAGGTGCTCCACAATCACTTTCCGGCAAAGATGACAAACCCCACTTACACAAAATGTCGTTGCATCTACCATGACCAGTTCTTATGCGATTAAGTTCTTTCAACAGTGGAGTTGGTGCACGCGGTGAACTAACTCCAAAGCCAAGCCCAAGATAATGCTATCAGCTAGGGTAATGGCTACCGTCTTTTTTTTTTTTTTTCGTTATTAGACAGATTGTACGAAGAAACCAAATCCAAGTCTTGTTCCGCCAAGATAACGAACCATCACCACAGTAATTGCGATGATGAAACTGCGTAAATTACTATTCGAATTAATCGAACATGCATCGCACTCGCCAATTTTGCCCCAAAAAGTTATGATTTCTATGTCGTTCCAGAAACTTTCCGAACATCACTCGTATGTAATTTATTGTAACTTTGAAAATAACGAGAGCCAAAACTGTAGTCAATACATTAATAAAATATTCTATGAAACACAACACAATGTTTCCATTTAACAATGTCTGAGATACGATGTTATAAAATTCATTTAATACCTTATTGATTATCGAGTTTCATAAAACAAACGCTCTCTCCCTTTTCTCCTTTCATTCAGGAGTAGATTAAGGTGGAGACAGTGATAAAGAGAGGCATAGAGGATTCTCTTATAATGTAGAGAGTTTGACATTGCTAGCATTCCGCAAGAGACGATGTCTGCTAAATGAAAATGAGCACAAAAAGGGCATTAAAGAATGATGTGAAAGAGGGGAGTGATAAACAAGAAGGATTTATAAGGAAACAATGTTTTTATAATTGTTAATTAATGACAACGAGCCAATTTAAAGACTGTATTAATCAAAGAACATTTTAAGCAAGAATTAAATCTGCGAATTCTTTTAATAAAAAAATTGATGTAAAGTGTAAATTTTCACACTTTTAAAAGTTCCTCAGGCTTAGTTTTTAGAAATTCCTAAAAGCTAGATATGTGAACACATGTATCAAAACACGTATTATAAAATGTCAAATATAAACATTGTTTTATTTAGCGATACCAATACCTCCGTTTCAGAGTAAATATATTAAGTTGTTACAGGTTGTCCAGACTAAATTTTTACGTAGTGTTGAATACAGAACTACAAGTTTTTACCCTATGTATGAATCATCTAAAACAATATTAGAGCGATATTCTATTAGGTCTCTTATACCCTTTTCACACTAGATCTTTAAGACGAGTGAACTTAAAGTTCACCGATGTTTAAGATCGGTATGCTTTCACACTTGATGTTTAAATCTCTGGTGCTGTCATCAGCTACAGTAATTTTGTCCTTAAGTTACCGTCATGAAATTAACAGTTTTGAACTGTCTGCGCAGACGCACATTTTGAATTATTATAAACAAATATGGATATTTCATTTCATGCTACAATAAAGACACTACAATAAAGAATATATTACACCTGTATTAACATGTAAGTCGATACATTTTTTCTCAATTATTGTAGCTTTGTATTTTATTAAACTAATTATAAAAATAAATAATTTTATTATAACAATAAGTATAAACTTCTTATAACGTCGATATAATACAGTATTCTTGTTTATGATAATATAAAATGTTGACAGCACAAATTCAAGGAGTATTTTTTTATAATAGAAATTAAGTTAGCAATGCGGACGAAGTTTAAGACGCAGATCTCTGTCTTAAACATCGCTTGTATTTAGACGAGGCCATACGGTTTCACATTAGTGTTTAAAGATACATTCACTTTAACATCCGATCTTAAAGTTCTAGTGTGAAAAGGGTATTAAAGATAGGCGTGATATTCGTAGTTTATTATTTCTACATATCATACGGAACGGTCGAGTAAATTGTTCGGTCATCCTATCTGATATTTATATCAAAGTTCCACCCTCTGGAATGAGAATAAAAAATCGTTTGTTTCGGGAAATCATATATTTTTAAGACCACAATCTATTTTCTATTATCTATTTTCAATATCTGAAATTGTTTACAACCCAAATGATTTGTGATAGCAATAATTCACACTATTAAACAATTAAATTGTATTTTGATAGTTTGAAGAACGACTGCTAAACTATTGCAATAATGCCCGTCTGACGTTGCATACCAATTTAAGTACAATACTAAATTAGTTCTTAGCCAATGGGCTGTAGTTACAAAGGCCGCCGACAGAGGTTCTGTAAACAGTATCCATTATGAACTTCATACAAACTCGGCAGGCATGATACCTACCTAAAATACCTGAGTTACGTATACACTAACAACCAGCAACCCAAACAATAAATTAAACTATTCCAGCAATTATTCCAAATAATTCATAATTTGTATTTATTAAATGTAACTAAACATTAAACATAAAAAGGTGAAATGTTGCAAACGTTAGAATGCAGTATTGTTCTTATAGGAAATGGGAGCGGTGTTGCCAAATGTTGTAAAAGTGGCAAATATGTCAATGAACCCAAAATATTATACGTAATTTTGGGTAATATTCTTTTGTTGATAATTTATTAAAATTAAATGGAAAAAGTGTCGAGGAAAAAACGTTAAGCGCTTTTTACAACCTTACCAAGAAAGAAAAGCATAGTGTTATTAAGATAATCCGTTAGAAAGCATGAACTAACGTTTGAACGTACTATAGAAATATTTGTTCTACAAGGTGTCTCAAAAGAAATTTTATATTTATTTAGCTTACTGCGTGAACGCAACGTATCCGAAGGGCGCGGGGGTTATGTCAATCGGTAGCCTGGCTCTTGGGAATTCACTCGCTATGGAGCGTTTCTCGGGAGCAGACCGCGCGTTATGCCTGCGAGAGTTTTACAAAAACGGTGATTCGGCGACTGTAGCGCATAGAAAATTCTGCAGCATTCGAGGTTTTCGCCACTTAAATGATGCGCCAAGCATTCCTCTCATTCGACATTGGGTTAAAAAGTTTGAAGAGACTGGTACAACGCTGGATAAATCAAAATCCGGGCGACCTAGGTCATCAAGAACGGTAGAAAACGTGGAGAATGTTAATCAGTCTGTTCGTGACAACCCGAACCTTTCAATTCGGAAGCGCGCAAGTGCTTCAAATGTGCATAGATCATCATTACATCGCATTATGCACAAAGACCTAAAGCTGCACCCCTACAAAATTCAATTGGTGCAAGAATCACACACGTCCAATATGTCTCTGCCACGTGTTCGTGAAATTTTCTCAGGCAAATTGATCTCCCGGAGAGGTGACATAAATTGTCCTCCACGCAGTCCAGATTTAACCCCTATGGACTTTTTCCTATGGGGTTATCTTAAATCTAAAGTTTACGCCAATAAACCGACCTCACTGGCGCATTTGAAAGAAAATATCCGTCACGAAATGGCAGCCATCCCTGAGTCCACCTGCCGAGACGTCATAAGTAATTTTACTGTTCGATTAAATGAGTGCCGAGAACGCGAGGGTCTACATTTAGACGATATTATTTTTAAGAAATAAATCCCCAAAAAGTGTATTTTAATAATTAATAAACATTTTTTCTATATACGGCTTACTTTTTTTTTAATCGATCCACTAAATATAAAATTTCTTTTGAGACACCTTGTATAATCACATCATAATCAACATTTTTTTTTATCATTTTCATTCGTTATTTGAGTACTAAAAGCTTATTTAAATAAAATTTAAATTATTTGAGAAAATTTAGTCACAATACAATTTAAATTAAAAAATCACAGAATTTTTTTTTTAAATTTGCTTCGTATTAATTACTTCATTAAATAAGAAATATTTTGATAAATGGCTTATTTTTTTTAATTTCAGAAATATATTTCTCACTCTTAAAAATGTGTTATTTGTTTTATAAGTATTTTATTACTATAAATGATTTATTCTTTTTTTGTACCTTAAAAAAAAACTAAACTAATTCAAACAATAGGTTGAATCACGACATAGACTGAACCTACTGAAGACTATACACCAGTGTTTCCCAACCGCCGGTCCGTGGACCTGCACCAGTCTGCGAGATTTTTTTGCCGGTAGACGAGATTTTTTTTTTTAATATGCAACTATTCGCCTAATAAGTTACAACTCACTTAATTTTGAGATAAAAATCTCGGTCCTTAATCTGTTAATTGCTTAAGTAATAACTTGTTTATTTTTTCACTAATTATATGTGATTTTTTATTTGTTGTTTTTTTTTGTGTTTGTAATCAGTACAATATATAATATAAATTTTTTGCGATATATATTACTTTCAAAACTTGTCGGTCCACCATAAAAAAAGGTTGGGAAACACTGCTATACACTACATTCTTTTTTTATTAGTTAGTATTAATTACATAAAAAAGACACAAACTACTTAAGCATAAAAACACAAAAAAATCCATTATATTGTTAGCCATAATTTAGCCATAAATTAAAAAAATTACAAAAGCTGCAATATTTTTCAAAAACGAAATCTGATCAAAAATTCCTCTCGTACGTTTCCGGTTTCGATCAATGTACATTACTTAGAATTTTTTCAGATTTTTAGATTAACTCCTCTTGCACAAGCATGTTAAATTTTAACTTTCTAAATCCAGCATGTTGGGCACAATTTCTACCGTATAGACAGACAGAGAAACAGACAACAAAATTTAAAAAATACTTATTATTTTTCGTTGAATACATATTCTTATACATTTCCGGAAAAGTGATTTTTTGAACTCTCAGGAGTTTTCTTACATGTGGGCCAATGAGTTGTACAAGCATCCAAATTTCCAATTTCTAGGTCCAGCCCATGATAGACAGACAGACACGAGTGACGTTATAAGGGTTTTTTGGTACAAAGCCCTAAAAAGGATAACACTTGAATCTGTAATGTTTTATTATATTTTTAGTGCAGTAAAGAGTAAATTAAATCTATTATTCACATTTATAAGCTAGACGTAGTTTAATCGTTGTTGGAATTTAGTAAAACCTAGCCTGCCTTTTATTCAGTGTAAAATTAGTCATTGATTGAAATTTGAAATTCCACAAAACATCATTGGTAGATAATATATAAGAGGAATAATCACTCAATAACGATTTTCTGAGAGGGAGAAACACTTTGGGCAATTTGCGTCACCTAACACTGATTGAATATAAAAGCTGAAAGGATCATATTGTGATCATATTACGAGAGAAGCCAGAAATTCAGTTAAGGAAACGTTTAAATCAATTATTATATGATTACATTTCACAAAATGATATCAAGATTGCCTTAATTGAATATTTTAGAAAATTCAATAAGAGGGTTTGAGATACAAAATTACTTTGTAACTTGACAACCATTTGAAACCTGAAGTATGTACGTCGTCTGTCCAGAAAATAACAGAAATTTATTTTTTTAAACTTTATTATTAATTTTACAGATTATTGGTCCTTCAAAGTACTCCCCTCCCTAATACTAAAATCGCGATATCAAATGAAAAATATCGATACTGGTAACATATCAATAGTATTGGAATATCCCCACCGGTGACACAACGGTGACAGTGATTAAACAGTCACCGTAACAAAAAAAATCTCTTGTTCGCGATAAGCCTTAGCGCGACCCATTTTATGCACATTTAAAATCGTCGTAATAATAATAATAATAATTTATTGACCAAATTACATATACATCTATTGTTTTTAGTCAGTCATTATTAGGTACATAAGATATCATATACAAAATTCAATATTTTCAAAATTATTAAAATCATAAATGGGATTTTTCAACAAAATGTCCCTAATTTTATTTGAAAATTCTCTGCATGATAGTTGTTTAATCTCGTCGGGCAACACATTTTATACAATAATAATTTGAGCTATTTCTGGATTTGTTCATGCGAAGGTATTAAGAACGGATATCGTTTTTTGAGCGAGTATTGTATTCATGCGAGTCTCCAAGAGTAGTGAATTTGCTCAAATTCTTATGTATTAGCAAGAGGCAATTATAAATGAATAATGCTGGTAAGGTCATTATTTTGAGACTTGTAAAATAATCTCGACATTCGGCTCTGTAGTCAGCGCCGGCGATAATTCTGACAGTTTTACGCTGAAGGCTAAAAATTCTGTCAGCGGACGGAGAATGTCCCCATATAAATATCCCATAATTTAGGTGGGATTGAAATAATGAAAAATAGGCTTTCAATACGACCTCTTTACATACTTCGTATTTCAACCTCCTTATCAGGTAAATGGTGGACCTAAGCTTTCTACTAAGAAATTCCGTGTGTTGGTCCCAACGTAAATGAGGATCTACGTGGATTCCAAGAAACTTGACGTACTGAGGATTTTCAAAATTATGTTTCCTAGCAGTAAACAGCAGGGTCTGGGATTTGTCCGTGTTTAAGCATAATTTATTGGTGTTAAACCAAGAATTTGCTTCAGCTGTCAAGGATCTATTCTCGGAAAAGAGAGCACTTAGTTTGGAGTTTCTAGTTAATAATGTTGTGTCGTCTGCGTAGAGAACTGTTTTAGAAGTCATAAAAAGGGGTAGGTCATTAACATATATTAAAAAAAGTAACGGACCATGTATGGAATCTTGTGGAACACCAAACTGTAACGGAAGAGTTTTAGAGTTATTGTTGTCAAGCTGAGTAAATTGTATCCTATCCGATAGATATGATCTAAGCAAGGAGCAGCTGTTTTCATCAAAATCATAAAGATATAGCTTATTTAATAAAATGTTATGCTGAGATCTAAGAAGGTACCAACAGTCGTAAGATAGAAGCTTCAAAAATTGTCCCAAAACACGGTAGGGTTGCATTAAGAATCCATGGCAATCTTGCGTTACTATTCTTCAGTTAATTCATCATTCTAGTTTACAGCGATTATTGCAATTTCCTCAGTGTCTCCCTATACATCCGCCATGATTAATTACCTTTATATTCAACATATTCGCTCATTCACTAGATTAATTCATAGATGTCACTGATTTAAATGTTTGATTTAAGCTAATTGTTTCATATTCATCGCATGTTATTAATTGTTACATTTTGCTGCAGGTTTCATTTTGAACTTTCATCTGTTTTCACGTTATTCACTCATTTGTTTTACTATGACGTGTCTAATAAAGTATAATTTATTCATGAAAAGTTGGAGGAGTAGTGAATTTACATATATTTCATGCAACCGAGTACGTGTGTTAGTATCATAAAAATATTATCATAAATAGACATAATATTTGTGAATGAAGTAAAACGTATCAAAAAAAAGGGCCCACGTTTTTAATATAATAACAAACTTATCTCTTCAGAAGTGAGTAAACAGAGCTGTGGGAGGAAAAAAACAGATATACCGAAAGCTTTTTTCACTCTAATAAACTTAATGGCGTGTTTACATTAGGCTAGTAAATGAGCTAGTAGCTTGTTAGTGACAAAGATAGCTACTATCGTAATGTAAATGCTTGAGATTGAACTAGTTGGGATAGGATCTGAGACCAAAAACCAATATATATATATATATATATATATATATATATATATATATATATATATTAGTAAATATACCTAGAAGTTATTGTTTACGGAAATTTCGTAAACTGAATAATTTAATACAAGTACAGGAATTAGATTTAAATAAATGATATAATAAAATTATAAAAAAAATTACAACTCTCTAAAAGTACAAAGAATAATTGAAATAATTGAAATTTAATTTTCTCTTTACATTTTCCTTCGTAACATGCAAAGAATGACAGGTATTCTATTGAATTAAGAGAAAGACTCTCCCTGATAAGATTAAGTTCTACAATATAATCAGGATAAAGGGTATAATCAGAATTAACCGAAAGACAGGGACAGGAATGGGATTGTAAAAGGCATTTACTAAGAATTAAGATTATAAGAAAATTTTCAAAATTCAAACGAATTATCTTGAATAAAATTATGGTGGCCTAATATAGAGACCCGCGAGTGATTTCAATAAAGTCTGTGAGTAATAAGTGCAATATTCACTTTTTTTTCTAAAAAACCAAACAAAAAGTTAATTTCTTTGTATATGGGGACACAGTAAACAATTTTTAATATATTTATTGTACGTTCAATAGGAGGTCTGTTCAGAAAATAATCGAACTTTATTTTTTAAACTTTATTATTAATTTTACAGATTATAGGTCCTTGTCCACTTTAAAGTACTCCCCTCCCCTATTCACACACTTTTCCCAGTGGTGTTTCCATTTCACGAAGCAGTCCTGGATAGCTTCATTTGAAATGACCTTTAAAGTCTGCGACGAATTTGCTTTGATGTCATCAATAGTCTGTAAACAGCGTCCTTTTAGTACTTTAGTATTTTAATTTCGGAAATTAGACAAAAATCGCAAGAAGCCATGTCTGGCGAGTAAGGAGGCTGAGGGAGAGCATACATCTGATTTTTGGTCATCAAACGAGGTACAAATTTTGTTACAACTCGATGCATGTTCAATTTTTCAGTTAAAATTTCATGGCATGACCCAGTTGAGATGCTAACCTCTTCTGTAATTACTCTGACAGTCATTTGGTGATTTGCACACACTAGATCAGTGGTACTCAACCTGGTCCCTACCGTCCACTAGTGGGCGGTAGGAATTTTTTGGTGGGCGGTAGGGGTTTTGTCCAATGCTGGCTACTTTCCGTCTTATATCCAAATATGTGGAAAATGATATTCAATTTATTGATACCTTTCACTACCTCATATCTTGTAGAATCAGGTTTTAGTGATGTTAATCATATTATGACCAAAGAAAGAAACCGTCTGAATATTTCCGAAAGAGGAGACCTTCGTTTGTTCCTTACAAAAATTGAACCAGATATCCAATATTTAGTTTCACAGCATCAACCTCAAGGATCTCATTAATAATTTAATTAACTAAATGTAATTTCAATAGACTTCATACTTCTATGTATGCAAAGTATAAATAAAAAGATAAATTTAACTACATGTTTTCATTAAACCTCTACTCAAAAATTACGGGTAAGGGAAGTGTGGGTACTGTGTTACACAGGGTACTTGGTTACATCCAACATTGCCACGTTTTGGTGCATGTATATTTGTTGTGTTTAATAATAAGAGATGATGCAGTAAGTTGTTTTATAAAGATTTTTGCAGCTAAATTTTACGAAAGTATTTGGTAAGTTATTATTATTATACAACAGGTGGGCGGTATGAAAATTTTTCTACTCATAGAGATGCTAAAGTGGGCGGTAGGTATGAAAAGGTTGAGTACCCCTGCAGTAGATCATCGATATTCTGAACGTGGGAGTCATTAGTTGAAGTCGAAGGCCTTCCTGATCGAGGATCATCTTTAATTGACTGACGACCATAGCATCATCTCCTAAGCTTGTTTCAGAAGTTGAAACGTTTCTATGAAAATTTTCCCCAGTATCACGAAAAATTTTACGTTGCATCATTGCTCCAGAAAATCGCACATTTTCCACTATCGTTTAAGAAACTATTTTTCTCCCGAACAACGCCGGATATCTCTGCTATAATAAATATGTTATAAATATTGTAATCTTATTAAACTATTTACTTAGTATTTGAAAGAGATTGTAAAGTCTTTTACCAATCTTTGTAAGACACCCTAATAATACCTCTTTTATGTAATAATCCTCCATTTGTAATCCGTAACATTTAAAAATGCAGGCAAATGGTAACAATACGAAGCTTAGAGTCTTTCGTTAATCTTGGTAGAGAGTGTCTCTATCAGAACAGTGAACAGTTATATGGATTCTTCTAGCATGTTATTCAACTGTTCTTGTTCAGTTGAGGGTTTAACTATCAGTCTCAAACCATTGTTCTGGTAGAAATGTTTCTTGTTTATTCGAACAGGACAAAATGAGTGATTCAGAACAATTAGGATGACCAAAGAATAGGTTTTGTTCTTTGGAAAAGAGGATAAAAAGTTTCAAGTAAATTTAGAACTAAATAAACTTAAGATACAAGCTACAGTATAAAATAAAATAAGGCATATTTTATTTTATAGCCTCACCACAACAAAATAGAGATTGTACTATTGATTATCTCTGTTAAAAATCCACAGCTAGAAATCAGAATAATTTCTGAATAACAAACAATGATCAAAATATTGATTTGTTCAACAAGGTTCAATCGCCTTAAGCAGAAGGCCAAAAGTTCTACTGACAGCTAGGAATGTAAATATGCATTGCAGGTATTGATACTTTGTATTGTCTTTGTAATTGTTAATACCCTAAACGTCGTAAGGTCTAGGGGAAATAAAGAATATACAGTACCTAGACAAAATATTATAACCACTTACAAAAACAACTGTATTAAAAATGCCGACATATGCTATTTTATTTATTTCTTTAACATATCGTGTATTTATTAAAAGATAAGCTATTTTAAACATCTTCAACTCTGTATTTTTATTCTGAGACTGATTTGCAAGAACAAAAAGTACAGATTTTGTCCTGGCTAAGTAATTCGCCGGATATCAATCCTATCGAAAATGTACGGAACCTCCTGAAAAAACTTGTTTATGATTTAAATAATACTAATAAACAAGTTTTAATAGATAATATTAAAAAAGTATGGCATGGCTCTCCAGAAATTGAAAATTGTTTTAGAGCATTTATTGAGAGTATGCCTCGAAGAATTGCGGCAGTAATAGAAACAAAGGGGGGCAACACAAAATATTAAAAATCATTTTATAAATGTACTAAAATAATTTGAAACAATAAAATGCAAAATAAAAATAAAATTGGTGTATTACTATTTTGTTGATTTTGTGTAAAACAATGAATTTTTAAAAAATCATAAATGGTTATAATATTTTGTCTAGGTACTGTATATACGTAGATAAATAAAAATTAAATAAAAAAAAAAATAATAAATAAATAATTTTCATTCGCACTGCTTTACCCACGCTCGTATATATCTGAACCTCAAGTTTTGATTTCAACATCCATAAAATTTCACACGACCAAGTTCACATGTCTAAAATATAATTTGCGTATATATAAACTGGTTTTTTATTGTGGTGGTATGAACAATTCTATTTTCAATATAACACTCTTACCAAACTGTTCCCAAAATCGATGGTGTGGAATACAATTCTTACCTAAAATAAAAAAAATGTTATTAGTTAAATTGAAACAATGCAGAGCAAACATTTACACACAGAAAATATTTTTCTACACGTGTGTGTAAAAGAAAAAAGGAAAAAGGGATAGTAAACAGTAATATAAAATTTTTAGCACGCAAGAGAATTTGAAATAAACACCAATAAAAGTTGGAAATGTTCGAAGTTGCATCAACGTAGATTATCAAAAATCCTAACTTAACTCTGCTTCGATATATGACGTCACAAAAACAGGGACGTACTCTCTAGTTTGTTCCAAGGAATCGAAACAGATTTTTCTAGGAAATCTCACTATATTTCAAAAGTACTGTATTTCTTCCACGATATTAAAGGAGTTACGGCATCAATAAAAGTAACTGAATCAATGACAGCACTTTTTTGTATGGTTACATATCTGTCAGCAGGATATTGTCCCATTATTTTCAAGATTGCAATTGTTAAAAAAAAGGTCCATTAGATGAAGTTAATAATTACAGACCCATATCACTGAGTACAAATTTTTCCTAAGTCTTCGAAAAAATCATAACTAAAAGATTGTTATCATTCCTAAATAAACCTAATATTCTTAAAAATAATCAATACGGTTTCTTAGAAAACGAAGGTATGGATGATGCTATGGGAAATAGCATCATCCATACCTTCAGAGAAAGAAAAGAAGGATATTATATTTCACAAAGGGTTGAAAATTTATAAAATTCCCAAGCCAGTCCTGTGTAATCCAGACACGCTATCGTGCAAAAGTATTTAGAAACGTCCGTTAAACAAATCGAAAAAGTTTAACTCATGTCGTACAAGACAAAATATCCAGGTACTGGGAAAATACCTCGACAAATAACAACTGACTTCTGTTGGCAGCACTGATATCATAGGCAAGGGCGCCACAACCCGGGGTGTAAGGGGCAAAGTCGGCCCGAGTAAAAGCGAGGCCCGATGCAAGAAGCTCTTGATGGGCCTCCTTCTTCTAAAAAAAAAACACATTCAAAATATTTGTATTTTGCAATATTGCACTTATTATTTGTACATATTAGTTACGCTAATAATTTATGAATAATTATAATTAATATTTAACAAAATAATATAAATAGCTAAAAAGATCTATAAATACCTATTTCATAACGAGCACTGCCCATAGAAAACCTATTGTTATGAAATCTCATTCTGAAAACAGTACTGAAATCATGACGCGACCCAGATGCCCATAGAACGTTTTAGACCGTATGCAAAAGTATCTTATTGAGATGCGGATATAATTTCAAACTGTTTAATCGGTATGAAGAAAAAAGTTTAATTAAATCGAATAGAATGGACTGGAGCCAATGAAATAAACCATGTACAAAGAGATTTTCGTATTGTGCCAGTAGGTAGTAGAATTGAGGTAGACCAAAGCTTAGGTGGGTTGATTGTGTAACACAGGATGCTCGGTCTATCGGTGCACAAAACAGGAGGACAATAACACAAAATCGGAAGGAATGACGGAAGATGATTGAGACGGCTATGGTCTTTAAGGGCCTTGAAGGCCGTACCAGTAGTGATGACTAATTCCTTCTGGCATGTTTTATTGCAAAATTGTTAATTATCTCGTCATAATTTAGTTTTCTTGCCAACTCGGACTCGATTGACAAAATTGCCAATGAAGAGAATTGCTCCTGACTTATACAAGATCGTAAATAATTTTTTATTATTTTCAGTTTTGAAAACGATCTCTCTGCCGATGCAACTGTTACTATGCAATAAACTGTTATTGTTACTGTGCATTAAAAAAAAAACACGGGTCGCATGGGGCCTTCCGAAGCGCGGGGCCTTGTACGGTCACACCCTTCGCACCGCCCTCTGGCCGGCCATGGTAAGAGAGCACCGAAGCCTGGCGGTAGATTTTTTGAGCTGCAAATTTTTAGAATTTAATTAATAATAAGGTAAATCTGTGGTGAAAAAGAAAATGGTGTTAAATCAATTTATTTAGTTATTAAGGAGACACATTTAAAGAACACGATGATTTTAAAATTACTGTAAATGCTTTATTTTAAAGTTTCCAATACCAATATTGGTACTGATACTACGAAACGATACCGATACATACCGATACCGTTAGTATCGATACCTGCGATCGATATTTTCATCTCTAATTGTCAATAAAATTTAAGTTGCTGGTTACAGGATCAACAATTTAGACTTTCCATAGAATTTTCCGAATTTATATATTTAGAAAACTGTTTATAAAATACTTGAAGTTATTAAAGGAAGTAATTTAAAAACAATTATGAAATTTATAAACTTTTGGTAATGAACTCGTAAATCTTTAATGTGTTTTTGAATGAATAAATTTGTTCTCATTAATAAAACATTACATTCTTTCATTAAAATCTCAAAGTTAAAGGATAAGTTAAAAGGTCTAGAAGTTTAGGTATAACCACAAACCAATGTCTTAGTGGTTATAAGGAGCAACTGGTTACTACGAGCATGTAAACGCTCTTCCATACGACAAAAACTACCCATCATAAGTATATGCCCCCATATACGACGTGCGTAAATTAAGCAAATGGACTGGCAACATAGCGTTTGATCTGGCAAAATTTGGGACACGGGACTTGGAGTTTGAACTTGCTAGAGTAATTTTGTTGTCTGTAGCGTTTTTTTTCGTGAAACAGTTTCTTCTAGTGCGTTCTAAAAATGAGTAGCATTCAATTCGAGCAACGATGTGCTATCAGGTTTTGCTCAGACTTGGGTAAAGTGCAACGGAAACTTTTGCAAAACTTCAGCAGACCTACGGAGACAGTGTTTTGTCAATGACCCAGGTTTTATGGTGGTTTAAGGCATTTTCAGAAGGAAGAGAGTTGATTGAAAATGAATCACGCAGCGGAAGGCCTTCATCTTCAAAAACCAACGAAAATGTCAACAGAATCCGGGATCTTATGCGTTCAGATCGTCGGTTGATAGTCAGAATCATCGGGGAAGAGTTGAATTTGACTCACACTACCGTTCATCAAACCAATGAATTGGGTACGCAAAAATGGTTCCAAGAAACCTTTCAATAAATTCCTGTGGCTGCTCAGCCTCCTTATTCGTCTTACTTGAGTTCTTATGACTTTTTCCTATTCCCGAGATTAAAAAATCACATCAAGGGACGTCATTTTGGGACACTCGAAAACATTCAAACATCTTTCACTGTTTTCTTCAATTGTCGTGGTATTTTGTACCATGAATTTTTAAGGTGTTACAGTTACTAAGCTTGAAACAATTCGTAAAAAAACGGCAAGATTTATGGAACAACTATTCTTGGAAACGCACCAGCACATACTTCATTGCTTGTACGAGATTTTATGTTCAAAAATTGCACTGTAATGATACCGCAATCACCCTATTCACCAGTTATGGCCGCATGTGAGTTACCTCTTCCCAAAGATGAAAAAACAATGAAACATTTTACGACCATTGAAGGAATAAAAGCAAAATCGCTGGAAGAGCTGAACGCTATATCAAAATCTGCGTTTCAAAAGTGTTTTGAAGACTGGAAAAAACGGTGGCAGAAGTGCATTATATCCAATGGGGACTATTTTGAAGTTATGATCGAAAAGGAAAGAAATCTATATTCTCTGCAAGAGAATAAATATTTATATATTACTATTATTTTTTATATATATTTTACTGTTCGGATTTAATTTAAAGCAAGTTAGCTTTAAATTAAATCCAAATGGCTTCTTCCATCGTACGAAGAACCTAATTTATCGTGAACTCATTTGTCGCCATAATGACTTAATTTTTCGTGCTGAATACATATTCCGCCGTGCAATATTTGTTGTTCGTACATATTTCGTCGTGGAGTTATATATTCTCCAATAAAAACTGCGACCATATGTCTTTCCATTTTAAAGATTTGACAAAAGTTACAAATATATCTTTTTCGAGAGTTACACTCTTCTCTAGAGATCTAAATCAATTGCAGATGTAAATCAAGCTTTGGAAGCATTCTCTTAGCGTGCGTCAGCCGCGCGTAAAGCCACACGTCATTAATTCTCATTACAGGACCGTACTGGAGACAAATGAACACACGTGCAACATAACAATCTAAAGTCTAGACTCGACACTCAAGTATTCTCTCTATATTGCACGACTAATAATAGCATAGAATACTGAACAACGATTGAAACTTTATTTGGCATCACTTCATATTATAAATGATGAAAATAAAAAAAAATCTGGAACTGGATACCCGTAACAATTACCCGGTAAATTTTCCACTCCTCATTAATAACCTGCTATCAGTTAATTACATTCCACCCGTTAGTTAACCGGTAATGTGTAAATAAAAGGTAGCGCGTATTCAAAACTGAAACCTGCTGCAATCTTTATGGGTCTGGTACGGATACCTGACCCATTGTCATTCCTAGTAAATACTAGAAGTTGCCAGATTGTTCGAGAAGGAACTTGGCGCACCTATACGAGGCGTGTAAATTAAGTTTAACGTCAACGTCATTTGCGGATGATACTAGTCTCCTTCTCGAATGTAAAAACTGTGTTGAGCTAGAGAATTCTTTTAATACTATCATGTCCAAAGTCCAAACTTGGACATTAAAAAACAAGTTAACTATAAATGTAGGAAAAACAACCTGTCAAATGTTTAGATCAATATTTAATACGACCATCCTGAATCTCTAAATTTTCGTGGAGATGAAATTATGATCTCTAACGACATTAAATTATTAAGCCTTAAGCTAGATCCGAAGATTACCTGGTCCGAGCATATAGATTATCTTGCCCATAGATTAAGTTCATCTATATTTGCCCTAAGATCGCTAAAAATTAAATGTAGCGCACATATTTTAAAAACATTTTATTTTTCCTGCTTCCATTCACATTTGCAATTTAATATAATACATTGGGGTCAATGTATTGAATGGAAGCGAATATTCATATTACAGAAATCAATTGTGCGAATCTTGGATTTCCTCGTTCCTAGAGAGAGTCCTGTAAAGAGTCGTTTAAAAAGTTATAAATTCTGACCCTGCCATCTGTGTATGTATTTAACTATACTGTTTCACTCTAAAACATGTCATCCGCCTTCAGTACGCGTTTGAACTCGCTAGAGTAATTTTTTTGCCCGTAGCGATTTTTTACGTGAAACAGTTTTTCTAGCGCATTCTAAAAATGAGTGACATTCATTTCGAGCAACGGTATGCTATCAGGTTTTGTTTCAGACTTGGGCACAGTGCAACGGAAACTTTTGCAAAACTTCAGCAGACCTACGGAGACAGTGTTTTATCAAACAACCAGGTTTTTTGGTGGTTTAAGGTATTTTCAGAAGGAAGAGAGTTGGTTGATCACGCAGCGGAAGGCCTTCATCTTCAAGAACCGATGAAAATGTCGACAGAATCCGGGATCTTGTGCGTTCAGATCATCGGTTGACAGTCAAAATGATTAGGAAAGATTTGAATTTGACTCACACTACCGTTCATCAGATTTTGACCAATGAATTGGGGATGAGAAAAATCGATTGATCACACAGCAATTTCAATAAACGAGTTTTTGGCCAGTAAAAACATTTCTGTGGCTCCTCAGTCTCTTTATTCGTCTGACTTGAGTCCTTGTGACTTTTTGCTCTTCCCAAGATTGAAAAATCACCTCAAGGGACTTTGGGACACTCGAAAACATTCAAACGTCCATAATTGACCAGCTGAAAGCTATTCCAGTATCCGAGTTCCAGCACTGCTATGAGGATTGGAAGAACCGTCTCCAGCGCTGTGTGGCTTCCCAAGGAAGTTATTTTGAGGGAGACAATATTTGATTGAAGATGAATCTCGCAGCGGAAGGCCGTTATCTTCAAGGACCAATGAAAATGTCGACAGAATCAGGGATCTTATGCGTTCAGACCGTCGGTTGACAGTCAGAATCATCGGGGAAGAGTTGAATTTGACTCACACTACCGTTCATCAGACCAATGAATTGGGGATGCAAAAAATCTGCGCAAAAATGGTTCCAATAAACGAGTTTTTAGCCAGTAAAAACATTCCTGCACTGCTATGAGGATTGGAAGAACAGTCTCCAGCGCTGTGTGGCTTCCCAACGAATTTATTTTGACGGAGACAATATTGAAAAGTAATTCTATTCGAACAACAAAATTTTAAAAAACCAGTCCGGTTACTTAATTTACAAAGCGCTCATCCCAATTCTCATTTTTTTGTGTGTGTGTCAACAGACACACACACATACAGACACACAGACAGACAGACACACAGACAGACAGACACACACACAGACAGACACACACACAGACAGACACACAGACAGAGAGAAACAAAATGTTTTTTTTTGCGGATGTTGTCTTATATCACCTGAAATGTGTAGAAACCAAATTTGAGGCCAATTAAACTTTTAGGAATATATATATATATATATATATATATATATATATATATATATATATATATATATATTTCTAAAACACCCTATAAAATAACTTCCTACAAAGCCTCGAATTTTATTAATATAGATATGGGAAGCAAAAATCGTCAAAAATGTAGATTTCAATATTATTTTTCTATGTTCCGGGATAAAACTATTCATTCGGTATAGAGAAGTTTCAATAAAAAAATGAATAAATAAAAAAAGTTGTTATCCTCTTTACCGAAATACGATAAAAATTGTTACCGCAAAAGGCTTTTTAGTAATCTTCTTATTTTTTTAAAATACTAACTGAACTAAACGTAGACTTATGAAATAATAACACGAGAGCTTTGTACAATTAAATCAGGAGTATATTACGGATTGTCAAAAGACTCTCGCTAAATAATTACGGAATGGTATGCGAAGGGGAAAACTGGAATACACAGGGAAAAGGCCATTACGAAAACACGCATCAGGTAGACTTGAATCACGTATTTTTTACACCTTTTGACGTTGCTTTCAACGTACAATTTTAATGAATCTCAAATGAATGAACATCTCACATCAATGTAAGATTCTTTTTTTAAACATAGATGATTATTTTGTACTTAGCATACTTTTTTAAAAGTTGATCATTCATGTTAAAATGAACATACAGTGAAACATCCTACAACGAACGATGCTTCAAAGAAACGCTACAACGAACAGCTTTTATTAAGGGGGGGGGTCTGATAACCACATTTTAAGCATATTTTTGTGAATTTTTTTCAAATCTATGGTTAAATTTATTCATTTTCAAACTAAGTACATATATAAAGTATGTTTTGAAGAAGATACAAAAAGAAATTGAAGGCAAAATATGGCGAAATGAGCCAGCTGTGGCAAATCTTCTCAGACTCCGGGAAAAAATTTAGATTTTGCGGTGACCAGCATAACTCGTCACTGGATCATCTGAAATCAAAAATCCAAAAAGATTTTGTTAGTTTATGAGTTTGCCGAGGTAATGACGTTGAGTTTTTATTTTTAAAATGATTTTTCAGTTTTTAGCGGTACTTAGAAGACAAAAAAAAATTAATTCCCCTTAAAAAAAAACCTAAAAATGAGTATATTTGTGATTGTTAAATAAAAAAAAAAAAAATGAAAAAAACAATATCTCAACGTCGTTACCTCGGCAAACTCATAAACTAACAAGATCTTTTTGGATTTTTGATTTCAGATGATCCAGTGACGAGTTATGCTGGTCACCGCAAAATCTATTTTTTTTCCCGTAGTCTGAGAAGATTTGCCACAGCTGGCTCATTTCGCCATATTTTGCCTTCAAATTTTTTTTGTATCTTCTTCAAAACATACTTTATGTATGTACTTAGTTTGAAAATGAATAAATTTAACCATAGATTTGAAAAAAATTCACAAAAATATGCTTAAAATGTGTGTGTATCAGACCCTACCCCCCCTTAATAAAATAATGATGCTATAGTCTATTCCAAACGTTCAAGCGGTAAAATGAATCGGTAAAAGTTACTAGACTAGAAAATCTAGTTCCGCTTAAACCAAATAAACAGGATATACAACGATAGCAGATAGCTCTGTACGAGGGTTACCTTTTATGTTTTTACAAACGACCACTAGATGGCAATAATGAAATGTGCCATTACTATCTTCGTAAAATTTTACATTTGTTATTGTGAAATCAGTGGCAGCTTAAAAATTGACCGAGTAATTGGCAGTGAGTCAAGGTTGTGAAAAAATGGATATTACTCATAAAGGTTTTCGTTGCATGATTTTTTACGATTTTAGTACAATGCATAGATTAGCTTCGTTCAATTTTTGGTAATGAAGCACCATCAGAAAAGACTGTTTACAATTGGTTTGCAGAATTTCTTCGTAGTCGTGCGTCCGTCAGAGATGAATCTCGTGAAGGTCGACCAAAATCGATTCTGATTCAAAAAAACATCGATGCTGTGCCCAAAATGATTGAAGAAGATCGGCATGTGACTTACCGTGAGATAGAGGCATATCGCAGACTGCAATACATTCGACTTTGCATGAACATTTAGTTGTGAAAAAGATCTGTTCTGGATTCTGCATAATTTGACTGAAGCTCAAAAAAGGCTCGTGTTGATTGGTGTAAGGGAATACTAAAAATATTCAACCTAGGCACTGCAAAATCCGTATACAACATCGTTACAGGTGACGAAACTTGGATTTATCCATATGAACTGGAAACTAAGCAACAATCCACTGTTTGGGATCAAGATGAATCGAAACCCACAAAAGTTGTTCACGAAGCACTTCCAAAAAATGAACACTTGTTTTTTCGGTTGTACCGGAAATGTCGCAACGATTCCTTTAGAGGAATAGGACAGTTAATGCTGAATGGTATAAAACAATTTGTTTGCCAGAAGTCATCGACAAAATCAGGAAAAACAACCAAAAACATTAATCATTCTTCATGATAACAATGCAAGCTCCCATACAGCACATCAAACAATTGATTATTTGAAGGAGAAAAACATCGAATTAAAGTCTTATTGCCCGTATTCACCCGATTTATCCCCTAATAATTTTTTTTGTTCCCCAATGTCAAACAGAAAATACGTGGAAAGCGATTTTCATCACTTCAAGAACTGTTGAAGCCTTCGAAAACCATGTTTTTGAGATACTAACTTCAGAGTGGAAAATTTTTTTCGAGAATTGGTTTGAACGCATGCAAAAGTGTATAAATCTTAAAGGCGAATATTTTGAAAAGAAATTAAACAGTTTTTGTAAAAAATTATTACAACGAATATTTTGGTTTTTGATAACCACTCCGTTATTTAGCCTTTTCAATTATCAGTAATTAGCGTAGAAGGTACTATTTTCTATATTTGAGCAAAATCTCAAATTTGTCCCGGTTTGAAAAACAAATATTATGTTAAGTTTAAACAAACAGATACTACATATAACTAACGAGATTCTAGAACCAATTAGTTTCTTTCCACCCCCACAGTATTTTTTTTTATATTAATGTACAACCCCCACCCCCCTCTTACCCATTCGTTTATGCATATGAGTCACGAACATGTAAATAATCCTATCGTCCTGGCTTTTATTACGTTTATTCGTTACGTCGACGATCTTCCAGGAAAGGTTATCAAGATCCTACTGAACAACAAGCACAAGGCTATTCCTCACATGGTCAATATATTCCAGAAAATTATGAGTAGATAATAAAATATATTTTATTATTGTTTGATTTATATGAACGGCCTTGGAGAAATGGAAAAATATAAGACATAAAAAAACTGTTTATTTTCTTTCAATATAAATAGAATTTTGGCAAGTTAATAAATAAGATGCCACAGGAAATTATTCTATTATCCAACATATTCATTATGTTGTTTTGAAGTCATATTTTTTTTATTGTTGACAAAGACGATAAACAATTTTCAAGAAATAATTTTGTAGTTATTGACGGCAGTCACGATTGGAACACTGCTAGCCTTTCTCAATTTCTTGAAAGATTAAGGCTGCCAACTTTTTACGAACTAAATGCGGGACATTTTTTTAGAATTTTAGGACATTGTCCGCTAGGTATTAGCGCTAGATAACTAATCTAGCGGTTAATAAGGCTGCTAGCTGCTAGAGCTAGAAAGGTTAACATTACAATTTGACATTTGACGTAATAGTTTTCTGCTGTCACGCCCTGTTTATCTCAAATTTGTATATATGGCTTCTAAATCTTTAGTACAGTGTTCTTCGTCACTTTCTTCTTCTGAACTTGATGATTATTGAAGAAGTCGTTTCATTACATAAAATGGTATCTTTACTAACAACTACATAACCTCCTTGAAACCTACCAACAATCTAGCAAGACGTTTCTTCATTTTTGAAATTTTGTATTTAGCGCATTAATCTAGCATCACAGCGAGCATCTAGCGCTAGAAGTTAGCACTAAATTGTTAGCTGAATTTAGAAACATGTCCTTATGGATTAGAAAAAATAAATAAAAAATTCCTTAATATTTAGTTAAAATTTTTATAAAAGCAATATTATTATTTTAGAATAGGTGCTATATTTCCAAATGCGGGACATTCGGGACAATTAATAATTTTCCGGGACGAATTTAGGTATCAATAGTAAAGCGGGACATGAGTCTCTAATCCGGGACGGTTGGCAGCCTTATGTAAGATAGTTCTTTAGCAGGTCATTTGAAGAAATCCTGATTGTTGGGTAGTGCTTTTAAGCTTGTATTTATTTTTATTTTCGATGAGGATTTTAAAGAAAAGTAACATAGAAAAATAAATCCGTATTTTAAAGTGAGATATTGTACATTTATTTGGTAGTAAATTTTCTTTTAATAACTGTTTATGTGTTCAATAAAAGTAGTGAACGTTTCTCACATCGTTTATAACAATATAAATTTTCAGATCACGTCCGCAATAAGCTCCAACAATTCTTGCAATATTTAACTTTTCACAATGATTGATATAGAAACTTTTTAAAAGTTTCCCAATTCGGAATGTTGACAAAAATAATCATTCGAAGAAACAGTCTTTGCTGTCAGGAGGATATTAACCAAATATTCCACACCAAAAAATTTATGAACTACAAAATACTGGGTAAATTGTTCCCGTATTTCGTTCGGGATTAATGGGTTAATTTTGTGCAAACCATAACGCCTTCCATAAGCCATCTATAGACGATACGGTTACTTATTTTTTTTATTTTTAGATTTTAAGACGCTTCAGCTACTGTGGCTATTAGCGTCTGTGTTTACATCGATTTTTACAATATATGTTTTATTTTGCATAGATAGGTTATACACAGATGTTTAGATTTTATTATATAGATTTACTTGTGTGATAAAGTTGAGTATATTTGTCATTGTATTTGTGTCGTTCGCGAGGGCTTGTTTCATCGTGTTTGGGATGTTGTTTCTTAGTTTTTCTTGTTGGTATTTTGTACCGTGTACGGACGAACCTCCCAAGCATTTTTGGTACAGAAACCCGGTAGCGTGTAGTGAGTAAACCAGAAGTAATCTGGAAATGTTGAGAACAGTTTAATGAAATAAACGAACCTCGTTAACGGGTTAAACACCGTGAGTGTTGTGAGGTGTTTAGCGGCTTGTGAGGTGATAACGGTGATTGTGAGGTATTTGTGCTTGAATGTCTCTCATGTGATTTTACAGCCAGAATTAAATTGTAAGTTCTAATGTAATTAATAACCTTAGATTCTAACTAAACATTAAACGTAGATTAAGTAAAATGCAGACTTTGATTCAAACACCCTTATTCCTCTCATAAAGAATCTAAGCAACCGACCGGCGGATCCTTTAGGTTTTCAGACTTGATACCGCTCGCAAGTCTTGGAATCCACTATGAGGAGGGCCTTTCAAAGTAAGTACCATGAAGTACAATGAAATTATTTAAATTCATTTAGCCAACCTTGACGTTTCGACCGATCCTAGAAATGCCCCCACAATGTGCGTCCAGTTTACCATCCTGTCAAAAACTACAAAAATCGGTCCACATGTTTTTTGCGTAAAGTTGAAGTAAATTTTGGTTTCATTTTTATGTATTTGGTATGCTTTCTTTGCTATAAGCGGAAATATTGCCATCTAGTGGTCGTTTGTAAAAACATAAAAGTAACCCTCGCTTATGTAGAGTGCTGGAATTTGGTAAATCACTGTTTTATTTTTTCATTATTAATAATATGCGACATGTATTGGTCACATGAAATGTTCAGAGCTTCAATGAAATTTTATTTGAGTAACGGAACAAAAGTTTTTTAATAAACTAGTCATTACAATTATTAATATTGAAATCATAAAATGAATATATAATAACTTTTTTATAAATAAATATTTGATTTCCTTATGGAATAAGGTATTTTCCTTTGCTTCATAATATTTTCTAATTGATATTGTTTGAGGTGCAAATACTAAATTTCATTAATTTAATATCATTCTACAAGCCTATTGTCAAATATCATGACATACTTTTACATATGATATATAAAAAAAAGGTTTAATTAAAACATTCTGTTGTATATTGTTATCGTGTGATATGTACTTTATATTCCGTTTTTGTTTTTATGATTATTTTATTTTTACCACCTGCGACTGCGAATTTAATTTAGTAATTCTGCGGTGAAACTATTTAATTAATTTAAAAGAAAAATTAATAGTAATTTAATTTTTTTGTAATGCAAATGAGCTTAATTTAGTTTTCATTTTCACAGTTTTAAATATTTGCAGAATAATATTATGAAATAATTAACAAGAAACCTTTTCCAATTTCTAGGTAAATATTATTATAAATTTATAACGTTCGACGACATTCTACGATTTCGAATCTTCACTGTTGTCTATCCTGACAATGTTTTTTATTCAGTACTTCTTCGTTTTTCAGGGCCATAGATAGAGATAGGCAGATATTTTCAGTTTTATTCACGAAAGTGATACGGTAACTCTGAATTCTTAAGGAACACTTTCGGTCGATAATCCGGTGATAAATACGTCTCCTTCCGTCCAGCACGAAGGTTGACAATAATATGGTGTTACCTCAAGGGAAGTTAAATTGGACGTTAAAACGTCATATTTATAGAAATTAAACAGTAAAAATATGGATATGTGTACGTTATACCATAGGCTCGATAAATTAGCCCCTAAAATTTCTCTTATTGTAAGCTACTGTGTCTATCGACCATTTATGTTACGAATTAACCAGTATTTTCAATACATTACATCGGAAACTGGCTTGAATCGTGAATGGAAAACGTTTCCTCGATGTTTTGCATTTAAAACGCGATTCTGTCTCTTGTGAGAATAAATATAAAGTAAATGAACAGCCTGTAGGAAGGTAGCTTTGTACTGTACGACAAAAGGTAATTCAAATTGACGTTACGCATGCGCTACAACCAATATTCAATGCTCAACAAACCGTATATTATTACAGAAGGTTGTACAACACTCGTGACACAAAGATTAACATTTTTGATTTATTATAGTTGTAAAACTAAAAGAGTTAAAGAGGTGGAGATGCAATTGTCACCTGAAACTCCTTCAGCAGCCACTCTGGAATTTAAAATTAAAAAATCCTCATATTTTGTTTAGTCTAGACATAATTTTTTAGTGATTTTACTGAAAATTACCGCGATTTTGCTCGGTTGAAAATTGACAGCTAATGATAAAGAAGGGAGGAGGAAGGGAGGAAGAAGAAAACTGGACATGGAATGGATATTGAGAGAGTTAAAGAATATAGTTATTTGGGATACAAAATAAAAATCAGCGGGGGTTTTGAAGCGCATACTAAATCTTTGGAAAAAAGCGATGTTGGTTTTTTTTGTCGAAAATGCAGACACTGCATTTTCGTAATGAGGAAATATTTGTCATGACGAATGGAATATTGGAACTGGGTTTAACTTTCGTTACAAAAAGGCTGGATGAAACAAAATATGGAAGCAGTGGAACATAGCCAACTCCGCTGCACGTATTAGTCCACAAGGTGACGACCAAGACACTGACACCAGATTCTTGTAACGAGGGTGAAGCCAAGCAAGCAGTCACCATGTGAGTGGAAAAAGACTTCTCCAGGCTCCTCGACTCCCGGATGGGTAGCCCCCACCTCGGAGATAGGTCCAAGCCGATCCTGGCCAACACGGGGTGGACCGAAGACTTCCCCAACTCCATGGACCAATTCAAACATTATATTGTAATTTTGATAAATGTTTAATAAATTTGTTATGTTGAAACAGAGTTGTGTCTCAATCAAACCACCCACGTGACAATATGCTTGCTAAATAAAATACTAATATTTGACTCGCACATAATGGCTAAATTACACTCGGATGAATACAGCCCTCTGTTATGGCTTGGGAGGTACACTTCATCCTCGTGAAATATAGCCTCCCCTATGAAATAAAATACTATTGTTTAATTATTTTTAATATATGTTATTTATCATTGAATTTTTCAATTATTTTATAGAAGATAATAATCAAATGTAAGCGAAAACAAATGTCCGATTAAAACATTAACAAAATTAAATTAATTGCTATAATAACTATTTGCATTTTATTCTGTTTGCGAATTGCTCTCTGCGTTCCCGTTTTACTAATGAGAATCATTTAATAATGCTTATTTTAAATAATTTAATAATAGAAAAATAACAAATGTGTACAGTATAATGGAAAAGTAAATATATTTAATAATGCTTATTTATTCTTGCATTATATTTTATGGAGATTTTTAATTGTGCTTTAAAGCTTTTTGAAGCTCATATTTTTATAATTGATTCAGAATATATTTCAGGGGAAAATAAAAGCTTTTTTAGTCGTGTATTTTGTTTGATAATATTTTTTTTAAATCATATTACAACCATTTTATCAATCAGAAAAATATCATATCAATTCTGTATTTACATAATTTTAAATGGTTCATCCATTTTAACAACAAATACACAGAGATCAGAAGCGCACCCAGATTTTTTTCTTAGGGGGACAATAAATTTCCAATACAGTCACCCGCGATGAAGAAAGTGGTCACAAATATTTTCTCCGCGTATACCTGTTGCGAAGGTCCACAAAAGAACAGATTGTTTTAAAATCGAGCGAGGTGTACGCCAGGGAGATCTATATCTCCTAAACTATTCAATGTTGCATTGGAGAGCGTTTTTAAAAAACTTAATTGGACAGAACGAGGCTTAAACATTAATGGAGATCGTCTAAACCATTTACGTTTCGCCGACGATATTCTTTTAATTACTGGAGACTTAGGAGAAATGGACCAAATGATGGAAGA
Source organism: Liopterus haemorrhoidalis (assembly GCA_963971575.1). Lineage (NCBI taxonomy): Eukaryota > Metazoa > Arthropoda > Insecta > Coleoptera > Dytiscidae > Liopterus > Liopterus haemorrhoidalis. The sequence continues at coordinate 10,413,712 of OZ020623.1, forward strand.
ATTGAATAGTGAAGCCGAGGATATAGGATTCCAAATCAACATAAAAAAGACCAGAGTAATGACAAATTTAGTGCTGAGTGGTAATTTGTCAATCGCGGGTAGACCCATTGATCAAGTTTGTCACTACAAATACCTGGGACACGAAATCACTATCGGCCTGGACAACCAAACTATAGAAATAAACAGAAGAATTGGTTTGGGATGGGCAGCCTTTGGAAATCTGAGGCATATTTTAAAAGGTGATTTCCCCATCTGCCTCAAGAGAAAGGTATTTGATGTGTCTTACCAGTCTTCACCTATGGTGCTGAAACTCTCACCCTCACGCGAAAATCTGCAGAAAAACTACGAGTTGCTCAAAGATCAATGGAGAGAGCGATGATTGGCGTTACACTTTTAAATCGAGAGACAAATTTGTGGATCAGACAGCAAACAAAAGTTTGTGATATAATTGGAAGAATTTCTCGTCTGAAGTGGCAGTGGGCAGGCCATGTTGCCAGAGTAAATGATGATAGTTGGACCAGGAAAATACTGGAATAGCGGCCTAGACATAGTACAAGGAACCGGAGCAGATCTCCTACCCGTTGGACGGATGACATTAAGAGACTGGTCGGTAGTTAGCTGCAGGTGGCCCAGAACAGAGAGGAATGGAAAATCTATTTTTACTATGTGCGGGTCAAATAGTTGTATAAGCATGCCAAATTTCAACTCTCTGGGTTTAGCCATTTGGCTACAATTTTTACCGAACAGACAGACAACAAAATGACGGTATAAGGGTTTTTTTGGTGGTATCTACAAAACCATAAAAATTAATTTAAAATCATACAAACAGACTGTTAAATATTTAGAGATTTTACGAACGAATTATTCGTAATGTTTAAGTTATAACTGTATTTTTTAGTACCTCAATTAAATCGAAATTTTGATATCCACTGTATCAAATATCTATTGACACTAAATCAAGGATAGGCTTCTAGTTGGGTCATGTTCATTAGTCAAATTACGGTGTGGCTCTGATTGTCCATTTCCTCCCTTAGTCCCTCTGATAAACCCACCCCATTTCACCCTCACACTGTTCACATTGGCCCACTTTCAGTTAAATATCATGTAAACAACAGAAACAATAATATTAATGAATTTCATTTCTGGAATGCGAAAAAATGTTTTGATTAATTTGAACAGTAATTAATAAACAAACAAAATATACCATAATGTTTTTTAAGTAAATGGTTTTAGGATGTTATCTTGACAAGTGTGAAATCGAAATTTTACTAATTAGTACAAAAAATAAAAAATGATAGTACCTCCAACAAGAATTTTCACAAGGAGAATGCGAAACTTGTTTGAGCATAAAATAACACTAGTTACTGTTTAAAGTAGAGGTGGGTCGTTCATGAACGTACCGCATCACTGAGCCGGCTCAGTACACTGACCGAAGTGACACGGTTCACCAAATTGAAATGAGCCGGCTCACGGCTCACTGTATAGTTTCAAGTTTCAAGGATACGATTGGTCGGGCGATTGTGAGCAGTGACCGGAGTGATCGGGATCTGGATCGATGTCATGTTGAACTTCGCGAGAACTCGGCTTGTAATGTATTATCATAAAGTGTATTTTGTCATCAATTTGTAGGGCAGTTTATTTGAAACTAATAGGCTTAGTCTGTATTTTTTTACAACCATACTATATAAAAATGTTAAAAATATTGCCCAAATCCCAGATGTCCGATTTATAAGGACAATAAATATCACCATAAACTTAACACATCTGGTTTAAAATACAGTAGCTACATAAAGTGAATTGTTTGTTTAAAAAATGCTAAATAAGAGCCGGGGCTAAGCGACGTTCTACCTACGAGCGAACGACCGACCGACCTGTGTCTCGGGATCATGTTTACAGTTCATATATTGCAAGAACCGGCTCTAAGCAAGAGCCAGCTCTAAACGACGTTCTACCTACGAGCGAACGACCGACCGACCTGTGTCTCGGGATCATGTTTACAGTTCATATATTGCAAGAACCGGCTCTAAGCAAGAGCCGGCTCTAAACGACGTTCTACCTACGACCGAACGACCGACCGACCTGTGTCTCGGGATCATGTTTACAGTTCATATATTGCAAGAACCGGCTCTAAGCAAGAGCCGGGTCTAAGCGACGTTCTACCTACGAACTAACGACCGACCGACCTGTGTCTCGGGATCATGTTTACAGTTCATATATTGCAAGAACCGGCTCTAAGCAAGAGCCGGCTCTAAGCGACGTTCTACCTACGAACTAACGACCGACCGACCTGTGTCTCGGGATCATGTTTACAGTTCATATATTGCAAGAACCGGATCTAAGCAAGAGCCGGCTCTAAACGACGTTCTACCTACGACCGAACGACCGACCGACCTGTGTCTCGGGATCATGTTTACAGTTCATATATTGCAAGAACCGGCTCTAAGCAAAAGCCGGCTCTAAACGACGTTCTACCTACGACCGAACGACCGACCGACCTGTGTCTCGGGATCATGTTTACAGTTCATATATTGCAAGAACCGGTTCTAAGCAAGAGCCGGCTCTAAGCGACGTTCTACCTACGAACTAACGACCGACCTGTGTCTCTGAAACATATTTACTTAACCGGATCACTGAGCCGGATCAATGAACCGGCTCAACAAACTGAACGACCTCCACTGATCCGGTTCCGCAAACTGAGCCGAAATTCCCATCTCTAGTTTACAGTAGTTCACTTGACTTCTAGATATACGAGGTGTGATCAAAAAGTTCGTGCAAATTTTTAATTTCCAAATTGACAAAAAACGCGTGAATTTCAAAAATTGTACAAACTTTTGTACAAAACTTAGTAACAGTATTTATTTAGCAAGAATAAGTATGGTATACTATTTCCTTTCAATTTTATATGAGTAGTGAGTAACTTTTGTGAGAAGTATTGTGTTTGACTCCGATTATTAAATATTCAAAAAAGAAAACTTGTCAAAAAAAATTGTCTAGCCATTAAAAATCTCACCTTTTTTAAATCCTTATTTGGTTCTCCGTCATCAGCTTTTCTTTTTTCAGTTCCAGACAGTTTGCCTTTCTCTTTCTCTCCGCAAATCTGTAAAGAAAATAAAAGATTAAGTACACAAAAAGAAATTTAACAAAGGTACATTAGACGGTGAACGTGTTCTGAACTAGAATGGGAGATATATCAAGAACAGATCACAAAATAAAAAGAAAAAAAAAAAATGCACATTACTACAAAACTTAAGAAACATTTGATTCAAAGCATGATTATAATCGTATACCGTGACTTTATTTTATCATAGAACAAAGGGTTTCAATTCTATAACAACCGTTGATTGACAGCAATATAAAATGCGTTTATTTTAAAATAGAACATACTGCATAGCTTACTCGATTATAGAACTAAATAAATGCCAAACATTTTTTTTTTAGGAAATAAATAGAAATGAAAAAATAAAACTATATTTACTAAATAAACATGAAATTTTAACTTTGGATAAAGCCTAAAATAAAAATAATCTACAACAAATTTTCAAATGCTCCTCCATTTACTGCCAAACAATGCCCTACAAGCCAAAATTAATTAAGAGGGTTGTCGCGCCCGTAAGGCCGCTATTATTATTAAATTAAATTCAATTTATTTAATTCAAAACATAAAAACTCTTTTTGTTTCTTAAAATGTTGAGTGCCGCAACTTGCCGGATTCAACATTACATTTCTCACTAATCCACTCCGATGTTGACCTGTTCAGAGTATAGTTTTTTATTATTATTATATTATTTATTTTACATCGGCCTTTATTTCTGCAACGAGGCTAATCGCCGATGCCAGGGGGCGAACTCCTACACCTGGATGAGGGGTGAATGATTGTGAAATGGGAGTAATGTAAACATATTATTCTCGCCCGAATAATATCACCAACGAAGCAGGCTCGAACCATCGGCCGCCTAGTCCCGCCTGTTTCTAACAGTCTAAAACCGCACGACTTAACGCGCTCGGCCACTCCGTTGGCAGAGTATAGTTCGCCTGCCGAAAATATTATTTACAGTTTCTTAATTTAAATTACGCGTCTCTATTGCAGTTTAAATGATTTTACACATGCTGTTTCATCATTTAAATATTTTTGTGTCTCTACACCTTCCAAGGAACCATCCGAGGACCCAGGAACCTGTTTTTTGGGACACCACATGTGTAAAATTGGAAATACATATTTTACATATTTATTAAAAAAACATCTGTTGTAAGTCTGTTCCAATTTTACATACATTCTAATTAATTGTTAATTTAATATATTTTTTTGAATAGGCTGTGAGTTTTGAATGCTTATGTAGAAAACATGTATAGTTAATAACTTTTAAGTCATGTAACCTATAATAACTGGCACCTATATAAGTTAAAAACTCCATATTCAACAGCACGAGCCGTCCCTGAAACTACGTACAGAAACTGGAGTTTAGTTTTTTTAACTTAAAATACAATACATTTACCTTAAATTACCTGGATTAAAAATCTTTTTAATCCTCTTTAACCATTAAATCTAATCTAATCATTTCCTTCCCTGATTTCTTTGTCCTAAAAATACAGTAAACCACGTTTTACGTTTAATTTTAACGTTACCTATCCTCTGTCTTACGTTTACGTTTATTCTTAACGTTACCTTAAGTCATTAAGGTATAATTAATAGTTCCATTAGTTTACTTAATTCATATGTAGCACGCACTTTAGATATATTTGCAATTTGTGATAATAGATAGCCTAGTTGACATGTAGAAGTTGTTTAGTTAATCTTGGTTTAGCAAATGTCTAGATTTAATTTATTTTTTGATAAATGTGAATTAAATTAAACGTTAAATATTATTAACTTGGATACGGTAGGAAGACTTATTTAAAATTTGTGAAGTGATTTGCATTGCTGACTGACTTATTTGCGTACTATAAAGCTTGCTTGATTTAAACCGATGCCATACGCTTTCACACCAAGACTTTAACTCTCCTTCACTTTAACATACAAACTTAAAAATCTGGTGTGAAAAGGGTATTAGAGCGATAAGTAAAACCAGCACTTAACGTAGGATATTAAAAAAATTGATGTGAAGTGTGAATTTTCACACATTGCAGGGTTTCGCAGGTATATAATAAGTGAAGGCGGCATGCTGAGTGTGTAGGACAAATTTTGCTTTGTAGTAACCACGGCAAAATGAACGATCTTTTTAAAATAATTTATCGTCTGTTAATCTCAGAGCTTTAAAAACAAATTTTATGTTAAAATATTTTTTTGTTAATTTTAATTCGAATACCTAATATCATTATTTAGGTTTCTAAATAAGTGCAGTATTTTTTTTTTATATAACAAGATTCATTAAGATTTTGAAAATTGGGCCTATGGCTTTCATTGGTTGTCTTAAATCATACGCTCCGCCCCTCTGGCTTCGTATAAATGACACAGAATGAAAATATAATTCCAATTGGTTATTAAATTTACGCTCTTGAAAATTAAATTCAAAATGTGCTAAAATATAACTAGAATTTTAACAAATTAATTTAAACATAATAAATACGAAAAAAAAAAAAACAAAAAATAAAATTGACTCCACAAGCCAGGAACGAACCTGTGTAGTGAATCGTAACGATCCTGTGTGGTTGTCGAGCAACTGAGCCACTAGACCACCAAACGCTTATCAACTTAGTGTGTTATAAGAGTATAACATGTATGCATCGTCAACCAAAAAACACAAAAAATGCGTTATTTTCCGAAAACATAATCTGATCAAAAATTCCTGTTGTACTATTCCGGTTCACACCATTATACATTACTTAGAATTTTTTCACATTTTTAGTTTAAACCATCTGGGCTACAGGGTGTGGGACAAAAATTTTTTGCACAATTTTGGCAAAAATCGCCTCAAAATAATTTATTTTGCAAAAATTAAATTTTGATCGTTAATCCACGTACTAAGGGCTTTCATTTGATACCCTACTCAGAATTTAAAAAAAATATTTTTGTTTTCGATGAGCACATATTTGTTTATATTTTTAGGGGGATATGTTTTTTAGATCTTTTAGTATTTTTCCTATGTGCGGGTCAAAAAGTTGTACAAGCATGCCAATTTTCAACTCTCTAGGTTTAGCCGTTTGGCTACAATTTTTACCGAACAGACAGACAGACAGACAGACAGACAGACAGACAGACAGACGACAAAATGACGGTATAAGGGTTTTTTGGTCATACCTATAAAACCCTAAAAATCGCCGGAAATTGGCTATTGTTAGCCGGGACAGGTTTAGAAAATAGGGAAGGCCTATTATTCAGTAGTGAAATTCGGGTGGATGACGTAAGAATGTGTTTTATATTCCTTAAGATGTCCTACTTTTAGAGGGTCTGCAGGTTCTGGCCTCAAGCAGACAGAATTGTTAAGAAAAACCTTGAGGACATATTACTGGAAAATTCTAATGAGTTAGCTTTCGTATGCTATCTGAACAACGAGTCTAATGAGAAGCTTGAGAATATCAAGAACAGGACATAGGCGTAGAAGGATTTCACGGTTTAAAGGGCAAAAATACACAATTTCAAAAAATTAATCCCGGATATTGAGAAAAATGATAAGAGAACATTACAAATGAAACTATTACAATTGTATTTCTAATCTTTTATTCTTTCATAGCTTTGATGATGCTGGAATTAGTGAAATTAGTAAGGTAGAACTTTAATAAAGAGCATATTCAAACCATGCACAAAGGTGTTCTTAAGATGATTACGCCCAGAGAACGACGTAATACAGCTCAAGGGCCTCTGGCCCGAGGGATGGGCGTCGCTCTATGGGCGCAATCATACCTTAACGCCAATGGTGCATACAAGATTTTATTTTTCACTTTACATAAAATAAAAAGTAAAAATCAGCTGTGGCCATCACAGGACCGACCGCCATCACAAAGTAATTTATGCTGCTTTATCAAAAAATGTCTCATATAAAAGTTATTGCTTGTAATCGTGTTTGTTACAACTTATAATTAATTTTTTTCGAAATATTTCTCTGTTGTGAAATATTCGCAAAAATCTTAAGACCGACACAAGTACAAGTTTCTAGTTAACCAATTTTTACCTAAAATTGATCAACTCGTGCCATGATGTCAAAAGCTTAAATATGAAGTTTCATTAAAAGCCTTTTAGCCGAATTTGCTCTGCAGGTGTACACGGACCGACAGACAGACCGACAGACAGACAGACAGACAGACAGACAGACAGACAGACATCATGCTAAAAATAGTCAAAACGTTATGTAGGAACCTCAATTCGTGGAGATCCATCGAAATGTCAAAATCGGTATGATCATAATACCTCCCTTATATATGTGGGTGGTCGGTAAAATTTAACAGATTTTTATACCTATCTGGTAGCCTATGACAATAAACATGTTATAGACAAAAAACAAATTTTGTTTAATCATTTAATTCACAAACTATAAAACAAGGAAGATAGCGGACTCCCACGTTACGGCTTTGGACAGCGATAGTTGCGACATTCGTGGTTGTAATATGAACTAGGATTAGATAGTATGCAACCCGCAGTGCACACAAATATATTTTTATATTTTAAATTGCTATGAATCGCCCGATCATTAATTTTCTACCAAAATTGAAAAATAAAATGTAATTTTGGTAGAAAATTAAAGATTGCCTTGAACCGAAACTTATGATTAATTTATTTACAACTCTCCTAATTAATTTCCTAAAATTAAAATTAATTACAATTTTTAAAAGTTAATACTTCAGTAAGCATTAAGTTTTATTATTTTATTTGCAAGCAAGCATATGAAATAAATAAACAAGTATTTATTTTTTACTTTTATATTTATTGTACATATTAAATTTAGTCTGTGCCATTTTTTTTATTACACTATTTATATTTCTTTTGCATTTACCATTTAAAATATTATTAATTACACTACACCATTTGAAAATAAAAAATGTGGTGCAATCACAATTTACTGTCACCATCGTTACAATGTCAAAAACAATTGGCGCAAATTGCCGATAATGAAGTGTTCTCAAAATGTTGTTTAAAAAAAAACGCTTTTAGCGCTGTCGGTGGATGGAATATAACTTAAAACCGTTTCAAGGCCGTGTATATGAGTTTCATACCCCTGATTTAATTGTCAGAATTAATTTTACAGTCATAAAGAATATGCAAGAAATACCCGAATATATCGAGAAAAAATGCATAAAAATCAACAGAAAGCTTGTTGCCACTTAAATCGAAACAGAACCATGAAAAATAATACGAAACCTTTAGACAATGGCAATCAAAAATAAAGGTACCAGCCGTAAATGAGACTATTTTTTGAAGGCGTAATGAGAGGACGTTATGGGTTCATAATGCTCCGGTTATTATGCATATGTTTAAATATCTCGTATCCTAGGCATTATGACCAAATAACAGCGAAGTGAAAAATAAATACTATTATTTTTCAGTATTTATTATAGAAATTATTATAAATGAAAGTTGTTTGTTAATGATTGTCCACCCTGTAGTTTAGCTGTGAGCTTATTGTTACTTATGTTAACTAAACAACAGAATCCTGTTGACGAGTTGCTCCTGTAATACTCCAAGGACTAACAGAATTTTATGATTTTAATGTTCTGTGTCTTTAAGAATAATTTATTGTATAAGTTTGCAGTCCTGTTAACTGGCTAATTGTTGTGTTAAATTACTTTCTGAAGTAACATATTTTAAATAAGAACTAACAAGGACAAGCAGACATGTAGGACAAAATATCCTACCTTACCGACATAAATTAAAGGTATTTAAGGTAATAAAAAGATGTTTTTAAAATTAATGTTTATATATTTGGGTCTTACAGAAAATTTCGTACCAGGCTGTTCTAAAGCTAAGAAATCACACAAATTTATCAGATAGTAGATACGTGGCAGATGCAATGGCCATAGAAAGAGGAAGAGAAACAGAACGAGAAAGAGAAACAAGGCGAGAAAAAAGAGTTACCTGGAAATTAGAGATATATTTAACACTTTTTTTTAAATTTATGACCTCTGCACCTGACATGAAAAAAATGAATACTTCATAATATTTTATTACATTTTTTTTTGAATTAATTACAATTGTAAATTTTTCGTTCGTGTTGCATTCTACAAATATGTATATTTAATTTTTTTACTACCATTGCTGCATCAAGGGATTAAATAGTTTATATTAAAATTTAAAAACATAAATCATATTTTAAACATTATCATAATTAATAAATTATTTGAAAATTACAAAATATTAATCATTTACCAGGAACAGAATAATAGCAAAATAACGTCTTAAACCAGAGGTGGCCCCGTGGGACAAATGCAGCCCAGCGTTTTTATACTGTCCACCAATAAGAAAATATTAAGTCTACTTATCTTATCCAGCATAGCCAACACATTACTGCTGCGCTTTTTCCTTTTATGTTTTACAAACGACCACTAGATGGCAATATTGAAATGTATCATAACTATATTCGTAAAATTTATGTGTTATTGTGAAATCAGTGCCAGCTTATAAATTGACTGAGTAGTTTGTTGAGAGAGAGCGTTAAAAAAAAACAAGTTTGTGAAAAAATGGATATTACTTGTAAAGGTTTTCCTTGGATTATTTTTTACAATTTTAGTAAAGGCCTAACTCAACAACAATGCACAGATTCGCTTAGTTCAACTTTTGGTAATGAAGCACCATCAGAAAAGACTGTTTACAATTGGTTTGTAGAATTTTGTCGTGATCGTGCGTTCGTCAGTGATGAATCTCGTAAAGGTCGACCAAAATCGGTTGTGATTCAAAATAACATCGATGCTGTGCGCAAAATGAGTGAAGAAGATCGGCATGTGACTTGCCGTGAGATAGAGGCATCCTTTGGCATATCGCAGACAGTGGACAGTAATATATTGGATTTTGCATGAACATTTAGCTGTGAAAAAGATCTGTTCCCGATTGTTCCGCTCGTTTCTTCGGTTGTACTGGATATGTCACAACCATTCCTTTAAATGATCGGAAAACAATTAATGCTGAATGGTATACAGTTTGTTTGCCAGAAGTCATCGAAAAAAATAAGGAAAATCAAACCAAAAACGTCGCATCATCCTTCATCATGACAATGCAAGCTCCCACACAGCACAATTGATTATTTGAAGGAGAAAAACATCGAATTAATATCTCCTTGCTCGTATTCACCTGATTGATGCCGACTTGTTTTTTGTTCCCCAATGTCAAACAAAAAATGCGTGGACAACGATTTTCATCACACCAAGAAGCTGTTAAAGTCTTCGAAAACCATGTTTTTAAGATACCAGAGTGGAAAAAATGTTTCGGGAATTGGTTTGAATGCATGCAAAAGTGTATAAATCTTAAAGGCGAATATTTTGAAAAGCAGTAAAACAGTTTGTTCCAAAAAAAATTTTTTTCTTTCTTAGTTTTTGTAAAAACTTAAAAGGTATATAGCTGTTACCTAGTTATTTAGATGGGTGTTAAGCGCAAGTAGCCATCGTTGTTGTGCGCTAAAAATTTTAACCTAATTGTCTTCGATACTGCTTTGTCCGATTTTTTTATCGTTACCTCGTAATATCTCTCTTTAACTGGTTCAATGACTTTGATAAATATTAGAGAGCGAATTACTGTGGCTTATAACAGATTTGTTTTACTTCTCACCGCCCTTTGTACCGTTAGGGTTCATTCCTGTTAATTCCTGTTTTTTACACCCTTCGGTCAACCCATGAAAACGATGATTGAACTTCATAAAGGGATATTTACTTTTTGCTAAGCATGTGAATGATGTTACCAGTTAAGTTACTATCTCACAAATTGATATATTTTAGGGATTTGTTAGCAAGATGCTACAGAAATATACACAGACACAGAATTATTCATCAAAATATATATTCGTGTGATTTAGTCCAAGATATATGTAGTTTTCGAAAGAAAGTTTAGCGGGAGTTTTGGAAATCGGTGGGATTAATAGGTCTTAAAGTGTGGTTTTCGAGGTCCTATTTGGTACTAAAATTTTTTGCCGGAACTTTGAAAAAGTCTTCAAAAAACGTGCAAGTAAATGTTTTTTGTTTTGCAAACATCTCTGTCGCAAAATTCGAAAAAATATATCTACCAGGGCTATTCATATTTAACAGATCGCTCACAAATTGTAGAAATAAATAAAATTAGATCGTCATCCTTTTTACCAAGCACTCTGTGCCCCAAGGATCGATCCTCGGGCCGTTACTCTTCCTGATTTATATAAACGATCTACCTTCAAATATAAATAATTCTAAATGTATCTTATTTGCGGACGATACCACATTCCTAAACTCATCCTTCGACAAAGATGAAGCAATAGTTATATCGGGGGAGACACTAACGAACGCTGAGCAGTGGTTTTGTTCAAACAGGCTAAAACTTAATCGAGAAAAAACACAAAACATGATTTTACACAGTCGCAATGACTGTCTTGATATGACTGATGAGGTGCGATTCCTGGGTTTACATATTGATAGCAGCTTGAATTGGAAACGTCACTGTATGAGTATCACTAGTAAGATCTCGAGGTCATTATACGCTTTACGTAAAATAACACCGGTAGTGCCATTTGAAACTGCTATTATAGCCTATCACGCTCTCGTCAACAGCCATTTGGCATATGGCATTCAATTGTGGGGCGCATCAACAGATGCTATAAAAGTATTCAGAACTCAAAAAAAAAGCTTTACGCATCATATGTAAGCTCAGAAAGAATACCTCCTGTAAACAGTACTTTATTAAGCATTCAATTTTAACTTTACCTGCTATGTTTATTTTATATTGTCTGATATATGTTAAATCTGAGTTTCAAACTTTTGATTACGTAAATAAGAACCTTGAAAGAGTGACTAGATTTGGTAACCATTTGGAAATACCCAGGATCAGATTGGAAGTTTGTAAAAACTCCCCTAGATACTGGGGACCTAAATTTTTTAATCGACTACCGGATAGAATTAAAGTGATGGATCTTAAGAGATTTAAATTTGCTGCCAAATCTATTCTCCTAGAAAAGGCATATTATACCATTGAGGAATATCTATTGGATAATATTGTGTAACAAAATAGAAAAATGTCTCTAATTAATTAGTTTTTGTTCATTATAATTATTATTATTTATTTATTTTTTTGTATCTTTTAAATTTCTCTGTATTATTTCATATTTCATTGTTCTGCATTTTATATTGACGTGTCTATGAATGTATCATTCTTACAGAACTAATAAATATTATTATTATTATTATTATTTAGAAAGAAGCCTTCATTGCTGCGTAGCGTGAGTAGTAGGCGGTGGAGCGCCGCCATTATTACATCGGCGCGCGCAGTGATTCAATAAGCTTACAGCTGTGCAAGGGGGAGCGTCGTACTGCCGAATGTTCGCTTGTTATAACCTCAAAACATGAGTGTCGAAATAGAATATCCCGCCAATTGTTCGAAAACTGTCGGTTCACGATCTAGAAACTTTCCGAAAAATTTCCTCAAATTTTTCAGACTGTTTTGTACGAGATAGTCACCAAAAATTAGACTACCGGAAGTTTTGTGCTCGTTGTTGCTAACTTCTGACGCAGATCCTTAAATTTTTCTAATTCATGAAAAATGTACTTTTCTCCCAACCGGCTGCAAAACCGACTTTATGTACCTAGTTTTCACTTATTCCGTAGGAACTGTGTTTCGCGAACCCCAGGGTTCCGCGAAACACAGGTTGAATACCACTGGTATAGAGTATGCTGTGTCTATATTATATGATGTAAATGGTTGTAATCATCTGGACTTTATTTTTATTTGCATATTTTATTTGTAATAAACTAAATGATTTAAATTTATGAAACCTTTTAATATATGCGGAAAACAAAATTAATTAAACAATATGTAATTTAACTATTAAAAATATACTAAGTATTCATTATGTTTAGTTTATACATGTATTAAAATTACTAATTACTTCTTTGTTCCGTTGAAAAGTTTTAATAACTACAAAATGAAAAAAGTTCATGAATATTAGAATTAAACTCAATTTAAAATATGTTATAAATAAAGTTTTTGATCCGGGACAGACTTATCGAAAGTCCCGAGAATTAAGCATTTTTTCGTGTCTCATGACCCGGGAAAAATCACCCGAGACATCCGAGAGTTTTTATATAATAATTCTGGCCCTAAAATGAGTACCTACTATTTTACGTAAACAATTATTTTTACTAATGTTCATACTTAAAAATCAAATTATTTCAGACGAAGGGGACGAAACGGACGTCTGACGTCATATATGTATACCACTACTACTGTCTACTAGTTTACGATTTTACATGATTTTACCATTTCAGCGATCACGAGACGTGAATTCATCACTTCTCGTCTCTAAAAAAATCACTCATCTCTTCCTTCTGTATCATCTTACACTTTTCAGAATTGCTAATATTATTCCTTTAATAAATATATTAAAAACGATTTTTGATTAGATTTTACGGCTTTTTCTAGTAATAAACCTGTTTTATGTTACATATTAAATGTTTTAAAAGTTTTTATAAATTGTAAAAGTTTTGCAATTTTGTATATACATTGGTTTAAGAATGTATTCATAAAAGTAAATTGTTCAATTCACATATAAGATACACTATAAAATTCTCAATATCATATTTAACTATTACATAAAATGTACTTGGTTTCAATACGTGATAAACCTAAAATATTATTACAGTGTAGCTACAGTTTAGTTTATATTTTACGGGAATACAGGTAGTCTCTTGGGTAGTAATTCAAATATATTAAATATATAATGTACCGAAATACGAGCCTGTAAGGTAATGCGCCTGATGGGTGGACCGAGGTATACTAAGTTAATGTTAGAAACTCCGGAATACGAGGTCTGTTCAAAAAGTATCGCGAATTTTGAATTTCAGCGGGTTACGTATATTCGATTTTCGATTTTTTTGTGGCGTTATGTTGGTACTCATGTCTCTCACTTATTTTGAATGTTCAGTTAATTTTTGACAGTTGCTTTGCTTGCACGTTTTTTGGCTCGTCTTCGATTTTTGCCTATACCAAAAAATGGATCAAAGAATCTGTATCAAATTTTGTGTGAAAAACAAAATTAAGTGCGCGGACGCATTCCGAATATTGACTGTGGCATATGGTGAAGCTACCTTGGACCGAAGCAACGTTTATCGGTGGTACAAAATGTTCTCAGAGGGCCGAGAAGATGTAAACGACGAAGAGCGTGCCGGACGCCCGAGCACGTCAACACGTCAACAAACGAAAACATTGATGAAGTGAAGAAAATAGTATTGGCCAATCGTCGAATCACCGTTAGAGAAGTTGCTGAGGACCTAAACATATCGATTGGCTCGTGCCATTCGATTTTTACCAATGATTTGGGAATGAGACGGGTCGCCGCGAAATTCGTACCAAAATTCGTGGTATTTTTTGGCTAAAAACAACACACTAATAATGCCGCAGCCACCGTATTCGCCAGATCTGGCTTCCTGTGACTTTTTCTTGTTCCCGAAACTGAAGAGGCCCATGAAAGGACGACGCTACGCTACGAGTGAGGAGATCGCATCGAAGGAGGAGCTGAACTAAATCACAAAAAATGATTTTTTCAAGTGCTTCGAGGATTGGAAAAAACATTGGCACAAGTGTATAATATCTGGTGGGGATTACTTTGAAAGGGACAAAATAGATATTCATGAATAAATAAATAATTTTTGAAAAAACACAAGATTCGCGATACTTTTTGAACAGACCTCGTATTCGAAAAAAAACATAATTGTAACGAATCGAGTAGTGTCAGAAATATGATGAAATTTCACAAAACACCCGTCGCGAAAATTTAAAAGGGGTTCCCGTTATTTTTTGGTTTTATTACAAGGGGTATTTTAAAAATAATTTTTTTTAAGAATTCAGATAATAAAATAAAATAAGAAACTTTAAGTTACAGCACGTATCTTTAGAAATATTATATATTTTTAAATGGTTCATTGTTCAAGGAGATATTTATTCAGAGTTATTGCTTAATAACTTTGAACACTATCATCCCCTTGAACAAAAGGGTTTTTCGTAGAAATGCCCAGAAATGCCTTATAACAAGACACGTCTGAAGATGAGATCAGACAGTATTTGGTCTTATTAGCATTAACGTCTAATTTGTTGAATTCTTAGAGGCACTGTGTCGGCATTCTGGTGGACTACTCGATTTTGTTTGTTTTAATTGATTCATTATTTTAAATACATTTTAATCTTTCAAACTCAAACTTTTTGTAAATATTACTATTAATAAATTCAATTCATTAATTTTAATCGTCTTAACGAGTGTAAACCTTTACCTTTAAGAACTTAATTGAACAGCTAAGTCCAGACTAATTACAAGATTCCTGATTGGTTAGTAACTACTAATACATATAATTAAAATTAATCTAAGGAGCGGGCAATTCAAAAGCCAATGAATCATTCATAAACGCACTCTACTATTCTTTATCTGATTTTCTTGACAACTAAACTATCAAAAAAATGATTTAATCTAAACACTTCTTCTTTTGATTTCTTAACGACTGATATTATGTGTGACGACAGCGTTTTTCCTGGTTTGAAAAATCAGAGTTGATTGCATAAAGAATTTAATATTAATGAAAAACTTATTTGAAAAGATGTTAAGGAGTAAATCAATCGTAAAATTTAAAATGAGTCAGCAAATCTTGTGGTTTTTCCTAAATGAGTGGGAGTGAAAGGATTGGAATATTGGAAAAAGAGATGGAAAGCGGTTTATCTCATTTTTCGTCTTCAGCACGCGAAAAATAAGAGAATTTTCTGGTTAATTAGTTTCTTATATAGAAAAAAATTTGTTTCTTAATAAGGTCAGTTTTTCTCAAACCTTTTGATTATTTCACAAAATATTCTTTCATCTGTGTGTGGATATTAATTAAGTAATTAACAGGTCCGCCATATTGTCAGTTCTTGTCAGATATACTACACACCAATACTGGGTATTCTCCACGGGTGCGACACAAAATCCCGAATCCCAAAATTCTGAATTCTAAAATCCCGAATGCTCAAAATCCCTATCCTAATCCTAGCGGGTTACTAAAAAATAATGTACATATTATGTCGGACGATAATAGCCGAAGTAGCTGAAGCGTCCTAAAATAAAGCAATTAAAAAAAAAAAAAAATACAGACACTTGTGATTTTTCTCACTTTTTGCACGACATCACATTTCTGCTTACATTACAGTATATGTGTATATGTGTATAAGTTGAATTGAAAATATATAAAAATTAAAATAAAAACAGGATCGAGTAAACCACCAGATAATCGACTCAGAGCCTATAATTCAATAATGTTAGTTCTACTCACGAACCGAACCGAATACTTCAGGGAGAATGGTCTATATATAAGGGTTTTGATAACATTTCCAGGAATGAAAGTTTAAAATTATCCAAGGGTATTTCAGTGTACAATGATATTTGACTCTATTACACCCTTTTATTTCCAGATTTTCCTGGATTTCCAAGTCATGAATTTCTCCTTCATCAGTTGATAGGTACTCCATTTTATTTACAAATTTTTAAAACATATTAACACGTTCGCGGACAGTACGGCTATAGCCGTCGAATATTTTTCCTAGCTCAGGTCATGACAGTCTAAACCATCCAACTTTTTTATTCAAATATACAAATGACGGCTGGGGCAGGTTTTAATTCCATTTAAGTATATGAAAACTAGTATAAACTGTCCTATCAGGAACATACCAAACACAGTAAATGTCCTATTATAAACAAAAATCTAAAAAAGTGACATTTTGGGTACATCTCATTGTACAAAACTGTCCGCGAACGTGTTAAAAGGTATCTTATTTGATTACTTATTCTGTGTTGGTGATCAATACTGTGCTGGCCACATGATTTTTTCCATCACACTTGTAATTTAAGAAATAAAATAACTGCCCTGATTTAATAAAATTCCCTAGTAGTTTAGTAGAACTTAATATTAGAGCCATAAAAAAGAGTATTGTTTTAAAATGAGGGCAAATTGCAAAATAATATGAAAATTTTCTTGTAGAATCGATATTCTGAATCCACATTTTGAGGAATGCATTAGCTTTATTCACCCTCAGAATTTAACACATATTTTTCATATAGGGTGCATTCTAATTAACCTGGTACCTGGCACGGAACTATTTTCCGTCATAACATAGTAACTGAAATAATGTATTTCGGAAACACGATTTTTTTCATGATAAATCTATTGAGTATTTTCTTTTGTTGGTGGAACAGCATAATTTTGCTAATAATAGCTATTGAATATATTTCGTCTTTATCAGGATGTAATTCAAGTAGAAATTCATATTTTGAAATACCACAAGGGCAGCTTATGGACTACTATTCTAACAGTAGATTACGAAAGAACGATTTAAATATTTTGTTGTATTATCCATAACGCAAGTTATGTTTTTGTATGATCTCCTTTTTCATTTTTACATCTGGTAACCCTAGTTTATGAGTTGCGCGTGAGTCGTGTTAGAATGAGTGGGTCGGGTCAGTGATTTCCCGATAAAAATATAGGCCCCAGCCCATCCCAGCCCCTGTAAAACAATTGTCTTCTAAGGCTCCCAAAAAATGGTGACCATATAAGGATTGTTTTTGGTTTTACCAAGAAACCTAAAAACAATATAACTACTAGTTATTTTGTTAGTTAGAAAAAGGGTTTAGACCGAACCCCCTCTGTCCCCAAATAATAAATCATCCCTGTAATATATATAATTAACCAAGTAAATGAAAATAAACTATTAATTCTGTTGGTTAATCTTATTGTCGACTTATTCCACAAAAAAACCCTATCTATTGACTTGTCTCGGATAATTTATATGTTCTAACTATCGGTGAAATTAGCTTTACAACTAGGTCAGAACAGTTTTCCTATTTTCTGCGACGCTACTAAACTATGCAAGAAAATTTTCCAACCTCGAAAATTTAATTACTTAAAAGTATTTTTAGTTCCACTCATACTGAATGTTGTAATTTAAAATTGTGTACAAATAAAATAACGGAACACTGAAATATTTTAACTCATAAAGACAAAGAATCAAATTAATATGAAATAAAAAATTTAAGACAAAATTTGTTGATTACGAGTGTGGATCAATAAGTACCTATATAAACGCTTTTAAGATGGCCGTGAATCAGTTGAAGTAGAGTTGAGAGATCAAGCACTTCAAACACCGGAAAAAAACGTGGAAGAAGTTCTGGTGGTAGCAAAATTTGTTCCGAAACTGTTAAATTTTGAACAAAAAATGTGTCGTAAAGAGGTCGCTCTGGAAATAATAGATGATTTCGTCTATGACTCATCTTTGCACAAGCGTATTACAACAGGTGAAGAGACGTGGGTGTACGACATCGAAACAAATGATCAATCATATCAATGGAATCATTCCAAATGAACCAAGACCCAAAAAAGCACGCCAAGTTCCTTTCAGACCTGCTGTAATATGTTTCTTCTGTATTGTGTTGTATATTGTAATGTAAACCAGACATAAATTTCAGCTGTTCAAATGTCTTAATTATTTGAATTTCAAGAACAGGAGACAAGCCATTTAATTCATCTGTCTGAATTTTCCTGGAGTCATACACATTCTCTTGTTCCAGCCAGTTAATGAACTCTAGCACTGACAGCAATGTACAGTCAGACACAGGTACTCGACAAAGCTCGCACATTGGCTATTGGATCGCAAATTGGCTAAAAGGATTTTTATGAAACTTCATATTTAATATTTGACATCAATGGCACGAGTTGATCAACTTTTGGTAAAAATCGGTTAACTAAAAATGAGAGTTTACTCGTGTCGATTTTAATCAATGGCACGAGTTGATCAACTATTGGTAATAATCGGTTAACTAGAAATGGAGTTTACTCGTGTCTATTTTAAGATTTTTGCGAATATTTCATAACAGAGAAATATTTCGACAAATTTATTTAACAAAAGTTGCTATAAAAGCAATAACTAACAACTTTTATTTGAAACATTTTTTGATAAAGCAGCATAAATTAAACAAGTACTTTGTGATGGCGGTCGGCTCTGTGGTGGCCACAGCGGATTTTTTTTTTTTCATAATATTAATCTCTTACGCATTCAATTTTCCTCCATCAGCAGAATTCAATAATTGAAACTCAATAAATTGAAATCAGTATTCAGGAATAGAAAGGAACTATCCCCAGGAAAGAAATCGATAGATCTAATTTATGGTAATGCTCTCCAATCTTGAGAAGTCGCTGTCAAATTATCGAGATAATCGAATTTCACAAAACAAGAAACTGAGATTTTACCTCACTAGAAAAAGGTTCAGATACGTGTTGACTTCATTGGCGCACCCAGGGAGGGGGCCCGGGCCCCCCTAAGAAGGAAGGAAATACAAATAAAAACACACAAACACACTAGAAAGTTTTAAAAATAGAGATGAGGACTTTTTTTTTTTTTAGGTCGTCACTTTATATTTTCATAATTTAAATAATTTTGTCTTCCGGGCCCCCCCTAACAAAAATTCCTGGGTGCGCCAATGATTTCTACTGTGTGTTCTTTCATAGTTCAGTATATGTATTTACAGAATAAGTAGAGTGAAAATAAAAATTAGTTGTACAGTTGTCAAATGATAGTAAAATTTCTTAATTGTTCACGACTAGCAGTTGCTCTTATGAAGTATCAGAGTAATGCAGATACTGATAGAGAAGCAACAAATTCAAACTATGAGCGTCCTTCAAAAAACAGTTTATCAGATGTCATCAGATTTGATAATATTGGTCTTCTAATAAGAGGTATGAAACGAATGTAAAAAAAATGCAGTTTGTGTAAGAGCAATCCATTTATTTATGTGTAAAATGTAAAGTACATCTGTGCTCAGAGTGTTTTGAAATTTTTCATTCCAAATAAGTTCATATTTCATTCATAAATAAAATAATTTGCTTATTACATAAACTTATATTTGATACTGTTATTAGCCAAGGGTGCGTATAGGCATCCTTATATTCCTGTAGACTTATGGCCCGGTTACACGATGCCAGTAACTTGTGCAAGTACTGGCACAAGTACTTGTGCCAGTACTTGCACAAGTCGTTTTGTCGTTTACACGTATTCCAGTATCTTATTTAAGTAACCTTGCAAAGAACCCGAAACACACTGCAAAAAGTAGATGCTTCCAATTATTTTTTATGCGTAAAACCGTCTTTTTAACGCGCCAATTTTCGATGTTTAACCTAATTTTATGTATTTTATGCGTACGTCTTTCTAAACAAAAATGAATCGACGCCAAAAACTACATTTATTAAAAAAAGGTGTAAAAAAGTTTGTTTTTGTAACCGCAAAATACATCAGCTGTTCATGGCGGCCATTTTTAAGTCACTGGCACGGCTACTTGTGCCAGTAAATAGGAACGGCTTCTATTCACTTGACTTGCATGAGATACTTGTGCCAGTACTGGCACCAGTACTGCATGTACGTTTACACGATGCCAGTGACTGGTGCAAGTACTTACTGGTGCAAGTTACTTGCATCGTGTAACTGAGCCATTAAGCATATACATTTTTTCAAAATACAATAATTGTCTAAGTTGATGTATATTAATTAATTTGCATTACAAGTTTAGTTAAAAATATTGTTTCTTAATAGCTTGGCTATTAATCTAATCAAAAATTTCTTTCGTACGTTTCTGGTTCAGATCAGTGAGCATTACTTAGAATTTTTTCAGATTGTTAGTTTAACCCTTTTAGGCTAAGGTGTGGGAAGTATTTTTTTAAAGTACATTTTTGGAAGAAAACATTAAAAAACATACAAACCTTATAAAATGAAGGTAGAAAAGTGGTACCAGTTGTAATATGTGGATTTCCGTTTAGGCCAAATAGACCTGGACTTACGGCACCCGAAGTTCCCTTTTTTCTTTTTTTGTTCATCACTTCGTTTAGTTTTCTCATTTCAACTTTCTTTAGAAGCTCATTCTATGCACTCTGCTTTGTCATTGTTTAAGATATGTTGACACTTGCTGTTTCAACTTAATGAAAATAAAATTTTTAATTCGACACTGATTTTGGTTTAAAATAAGTTGTGTTGCAGATGAATGTTGAAAATTTAAAAAAAAATCTGCTCCAGTTTTGGCAGAAATTGGATATTTAAACAACTAAAATCTCAAATAACTCTTTTGACGCATCACTTATTAATCTGATAGCATTTTGACCTTCAGTAACCAAACATTATTTTTGTTGACACCTGCTGCCCCCAATTAATATATTGAAAACTAATTAACTTGCACCTCTGACCTTCGTAGACGAAAAAATAATTCCTAAATTTCTTTGACTCCTGCTGCCTCCAGTTTTAAATTTTGGAATTAATGCAACTGACGAATAAATACGAAAATTAACGATGAAAAATTCGGTTTTAATACCAATTAATAGGATGAAATGACGTATGTGAACTCATTAATTAAGTGGGTGATCTAATTCCTTAAACTTAATCTGAGAATTAGACCAGATTAAGTGAAAACTAGTTCAAATGGCTATAACTTTTTTATTTATGAACCGATTTCCAAAAAAATCACACATCTGGAATCAGGACATCAAGCTGATTCTGTTTGTACCCTTAAAAGTGCCAAATTCAGACTTTGACAAAAAATTCTGCTCCAGTTTCGGCCGAAAGTAGAGCACGGCTATAACTCGCTTATTTATGGACCGATATCGTTGAGATTTTGCACAGGTGTGTGAATTTAGGTAATCTTTAAGCGTAGGTACACGAAAACGGGATACATGAAGCACAGGGGCCTCAGAAGGCCCCCTAAGTTGAAAAATTCCCATAACTCGCTTATTTATGAGTAGATTTTGTTGGAATTCGGTATGAGAACTCAAAATTAATCCTATGACGGAGAAAGATGTTGAAAATTCAAAAAACATGCTTCAGTTTTTACCGAAAGTGGGTCAGGGCTATAACTTGCTTATTTATGGACTGATATCGCTGAGATTTGGTACAGAGGTGTGAAATAGTGTAATATTTGAATGTAGGTGCACCAAAATGGGAAATATGTAGAAATAGGGCATCAGGAGGACCCCAAATTTGAAAAATGTCCATAACTCTCATATTTATGAGCAGATTACGTTGGAATTTAGTATAAGGTCCGGTTACCACAGAATACGTAATAAAATAACTTTTATCATGGTTTTTGTTTAATAATTGTTGTTAAAATCAGTGGCGCACCCAGGGGAGGGGCCCGGGGACCCGCGCCCCTCCTATGAAGGAAGGAAATAAAAATAAAAACACACAAACACACTAGAAAATTTTAAAAATAGAGATGAGGACCTTTTTTTTAAATCGTCACTTGTATTTTAGAAGTGAGGGAGGACCTTTTTTTAGGTCATCACTTTATATTTTCATAATTTAAATAATTTTGTCTTCCGGACCCCCTCCAACAAAAATTCCGGGGTGCGCCATTGGTTGACTTGTACTAGTAGATGTTCGTACGACGGTTACCTCTTATATTTCGGGATTGCGCTAAACTAGTGCTGCCATCTGACAACTGACGGTTCGTAAAGACATTTTTGACGTTATACGCATTCAGAACGTTTTGACGTAAGATCGCTATTTGTGTTGTTTACAGTAAAAAAAATCATCTTGGCTAAAAATGAAATTAAAACATTTTCGAGCGATTATTTTTTACAACTTTCGACGTGGATTAACCCAAAAACAGTGCATCAATGAATTTAATTCGACTTTTGGCGATGAAGCACCATCAATGACTACTGTTTATCGATGGTTTACCGACTTCAATCGTGGCCGTAGTTCGCTTAAGGACGAATTTCGTGAAGGTCGTCCAAAATCGGTTGTTGTTCTGGAAAACATTGATGCTGTGCGTGAACTGATACTGCAAGATCGTCATGTGACTTATCGTGAGTTTGAGGAATCCTTGGGCATTAGTGGGACCAGCATACATTCACTATTGCATGAATATTTGGCCGGTAAAAAGATTTTTTTGTGTTGGATCCCACATAAATTGACAATCGCAGTGGAAAAAGTCTCAATCGGAGTGGAAAAATTGATTCAATTGCAAGCAAAAGTGTATTGATCTTCATGCAGAATATTTTGAAAAACAATAAAGCAACTTTTGTTTATAAATAATTGGTTTTGATCTCATCCTGAAATAGAAAAGGCAAACTTGGTAGTAAAAAGTTCAGACAGAACTGTTGATTTGAACAATGAAAATTTAGAACAATTTAAATGATGCTATTTTTTTTTTGAGTTAATTGCTGTTGAACTTAATGTTGTGGCAGCTTTTGTAATTCGATACTCTTACCCCAGCGTTTTTAAAATCATACAGAAAAAATTATTAAAACTTGGTTACAGGAGAATCAAATTCCTATTTTGGAATGGACTTCATCAAATCCAGATTTGTGAAAAAGGAGATTCTTAAGAACCCGGCTCTTACAATTGTAACGAATCGAGTAGTCCATCAGAAACTTTTACAAATCACCAGTATTTCTTAGAAAAAGGGTTGCCATCGTGTTTTGTGTCTTTTTTTTACAAGGGGTATTTTAAAAATATATTTTTTTCGGATAATAAAATAAAAATTAGAAATTTTCGTTTAAAGCACGTATTTTTTAGAAATATATTTTTTTTAAATGGTTCATTGTTCAAAAAGACTATTATTCAGAGTTATTGCTTAATAACTTTGACCATAGTATCTTCTTGAACAAAGCAAAACCCTTTTCTTGGGAATATACCTAAACTGCTTATTTAAACCCCTATCTCCTTGGGGATGAGATCAGATAGTACTCGGGCTTGTTAGTAGTAACATCTAGGTAGTAGCATTCGTAGAGGCACTGTGTCGATATTTTCTGGTGGTCTACTCAATTCTGTTTGTTTATTTTATTAATTCCTTTAAATGCATATTAAACTTTTAATCATTTAAACTATTTGTAAATATTACTGTTAATAAATTTAATTCATTAATTTTAAACCGTGTTCACGAGTGTAAACCCTTCACCTTAAGAACTTTAGTGAACAGCTTTGATCCAAACTTAAATACAAGATGCCTGATCAGTCGGTTGGTAAGTACAACAATACATATCATTTAATTCACATATCGTAAGGATGAACCCTGGATAACACTCACGCCTACTACCCGAACTCCTTTAGTCAGGAATCTCATTTCAGTTTGAGATTAGACGTAATATAATACCACAGGCTCGCTACCTAGTGGACAATAAATGGTACGTTGTAAAGTAACGTTACCGGTTCGCTACACAATAAAGGATTTGAAAACGAAATTACAATAAATATGGCTCAATTTCACAATGTTTTGTATTCTTTTAAAAATCGATAGATATGGATTTCACTGTACTCGCGTAATGTTATTATGCATTTCAGAGTAGAAGGTGTCCGTTGAACGTAAGTTAGCAGCAACGTTGACGTAAGAAACTTAAGATTATCGTAACGTGAAACGAATAAAATATAGCTTCGTTTTAAAGTTGTTAAAGTGTAGTTACGTTAACTTCGGTTATTACATAACTTGTAGCAATGCAACGACTTTTGTATTGCATTTTGTAACGTATTTTACAACTTTTTGTTTTAGGAATTAAAGAGTTTTTCACAGAAAACTTTACTTTTGTTAAGTTTAAAACACTTACGCTTTGACTTTAGACGTTTAATGTTTTTAAACTTAAAATTGATTTATGTTGCTTACAAAATATGTCAAAGAGGGATGCTGAATGAAATATTAAATAATTTTCAAACAAATAAAGAAATTCATAACTTTTTTAGGTTTATAAAACGCTTCAAAAGTTATAACGAACACACACGAGATAATTTCTGATCGTCTGGTTATCTAACAGTTGTGGCAAAACAATCCTATGTTAACTAAGATAACAGCAACAATCGGATACCACTTTTGTTGGTACAGTGTCAGTAAACAGACAATACATTATTTTAAAAAATTGCATTAAGGTGTACCGCCAAATCCTGGACGCAGAATAGTCGGCAAAGTGAAAGAAAAAATATACAAAATTTATGCATACAGCGCCAACAACACGACTTTGTTGAGAACTAAAATTATACAAATTCTTCCATTTTGCCATCATTACAACGCCCGATAAAAATTTTATTTTTTGTAACTAGAGGCCCCCAGACCCCCAAACATTTGTTAAAAATTGATTCACCTAAGATTAGGTAATTAACATCTGCTATGGTATATCGGTACAAAAATTGCATTGAACTGTTAATATTATGTTAAATTTTAACTTTCCCGACCTTAATGTCTGTGTGTATACACGATAACTCAAAAACGGTTTAACTTTAAGAGTTCGTTCTGGTACTTAAAAATTCTCCTATTAATTAGGAAGAACCCTATTGTCTTTTTATTAAAATCAGAAACCGGAAACGGAAGTTATTAAACTTTAAAATTAAAAAAAAATCGTAATTAGTAAACCAAGCCTTGGACAAAAAATTGTATAGGACATAATTTGATGTATTTTTGAAGATTTACCTAAATATTCTTTTAAATTCAAAAAAAAATATATATATATATGTTTTTTTTTTTTTTTTTATTATTATTTTTATTTTTTATGGGAGGGCAAGTCTAGCGGAGGTCTCCCTTCGCCACTGGTTTAAGGTGTGATGGACAGCTAGTGTGGTTTAATCTCATTCTACAAATTTTTACTATAGCATTTCGCGGTAGGTTGTGTTTAGTAAACCAAGATTTTTTGTCAATTATATTATTAATTTTGAAATAGAAAGAGCCTTTGTTTTGAGATATATTGTGCAAGTTATGTTGTCATATTTGGTATAAATTTTTATCTTTTGTCATATATTCCTCTGGTGTAATGTGAGTTTCTAAAGATTGTCCAGAAATAGTGGATTGTTTTGAATATTGATCTACTATTGTATTGTATTCTATTCCACTGTGCTTCTTCAAGTTTAAGAACTGCTTTTTTAGAACATAACTATGATTTGTTAAGGTAGAATAATAATCTATATTTAGTACAAATTACTTTGTTAAAAATAATTTATAACGCTTGAATTCCAAACATATGGACGGGTTTTTAATTAGTCTAATAATAAGTTTAAAATTAGTCTAATAATAATCTAGTTGATTACAAGATATTTGTTTTGGAGAGGTACAGTGACAGCTTCTCGCTTATCCAATAAGAACGTTAGGAAGACAACTTTAAAGATAGGTACTGAAATAATTGGTGTCAACACGTGTTTGCTTCTGTTATTTTATGCAAAATGGCACTGAGTTAAGTAATTTCAATTAAATTTTAGCGAGAATATAAGCTTTAAACCAATGAAAGATGATCCAAAGTTTATCTATACACTCTACCTTCGATCAATTACACTACACGATAGTTTGGGGATTATTAGGTTATTGCAAAACTTCATGAAATTCTTTACAATTTTTCTTTATCTATCTATATTAATACGAGAGGTGAGTGCAAATGACACAAAATAATCTAAACTGTATCGGGAGTCGTTCAATTTTTTGCCGACTATCCATCCTTGATACTAATACAGATGAAATACGAGGTCTGTTCAAAAAGTATCGCGAATTTTCGCGGGTTACGTATATTCGATTTTCGATTTTTTTATGGCGTTATGTTGGTACTCATGTCTCTCACTTATGCCGACAAGTTCAGTTAATTTTTGACAGTCGCTTTGCTTGCACGTGTTTTGGCTCGTCTTCGATTTTTGCCCATACCAAAAAATTGATCAAAGAATCTGTATCAAATTTTGTGTGAAAAACAAAATTAAGTGCGCGGACGCATTCCGAATGTTGACTGTGGCATATGGTGAAGCTACCTTGGACCGAAGCAACGTTTATCGGTGGTACAAAATGTTCTCAGAGGGCCGAGAAGATGTGAACGACGAAGAGCGTGCCGGACACCCGAGCACGTTAACAACAGACGAAAACAATGATGAAGTGAAGAAAATAGTATTGGCCAATCGTCGAATCACTGTTAGAGAAGTTGCTGAGGACCTAAACATATCAATTGGCTCGTGCCATTCGATTTTTACCAATGATTTGGGCATGAGACGGGTCGCCCCTGCCCACACATCGTTGCTTGTGCGCGAATTTTTGGCCAAAAACAACACACTAATAATGCCGCAGCCACCATATTCCCCAGATCTGGCCCCCTGTGACTTTTTCTTGTTCCCGAAACTGAAGAGGCCCATGAAAGGACGATGCTACGCTACGAGTGAGGAGATAAAGACGGCATCGAAGGAGGAGCTGAACAAGATCACAAAAAATGATTTTTTTCAAGTGCTTCGAGGATTGGAAAAAACGTTGGCACAAGTGTATAATATCTGGTGAGGATTACTTTGAAGGGGACAAAATAGATATTCATGAATAAATAAATAATTTTTGAAAAAACACATAATTCGCGATACTTTTTGAACAAACCTCGTAGACCTTCTAAAAAATGTTAATTTTTGAATAAGCTCGTCAACAAAGTTGTATTTTCTTCTTTAATCTTAAAAGTTGGTAATAAGTTACCACTTTGAGCTGTAAAACATTTAGTAATTCCCGTGTTTGTGTTTCTCTTGAGAGAAGATCTAAGATTTTAATAACCAAATAACCTAACTGAATTAGGTAGGGTTTGAACACATCCTTAGAGACTCTGCTCCCAACCGTCCGACTCCGCTTTATGATTTAAGAGGTTCTGGATAGTTACATGCTATAGTTACTATTACTGTGGTAACACTGATTCCGTTAACATTGAAAATAATACAATAATACAAAAACAATCATATAAGAGGGCCGCTTGAAAAGTTGTTGTTGATTTCTATGACTACATCTGTCTCTAATTGCTCTTGCTTAGAGCCGGTTCTTGCAATATATGAACTGTAAACATGATCCCCAGACAGGTCAGTCAGTTGTCGGTCGTTCGCTCGTAGGTAGAACGTCGCTTAGCCCCGGCTCTTATCTAACATTTTTGAAACAAACAATTCACTTTATGTAGCTACTGTATTTTAAACCAGATGTGTTAAGTTTATGGCGATGTTTATTGCCCTTATAAATGGGACATCTGGGATTTGGGCAATATTTTTAATATTTTTATATAGTATGGTTGTAAGAAAATACAGACTAAGCCTATTAGTTTCAAATAAACTGCCCTACAAATTGATGACAAAATACATTTTATGATAATACATTACAAGCCGAGTTCTCGCGAAGTTCAACATGACATCGATCCAGATCCGGATCACTCCGGCCACTGCTCACAATCGCCCGACCAATCGTATCCTTGAAACTTGAAACTATACAGTGAGCCGTGAGCCGGCTCATTTCAATTTGGTGATCCGTGTCACTTCGGTCAGTGTACTGAGCCGGCTCAGTGAGCCGGTTCGTTCATGAACGACCCATCTCTAATCTAAACACAATACCTTCCGTTTCCGATTTCAAACCGGTCAGCTTAAGAAACGAGAACGTGAGTTCTGTGTTTCATTAAATATTCTTGGACCATTTTGATTAATGGATAAGGACTAATGATTTCTTAAAGACAAGATATTCCAGTTTAGTATTTTGGTTAGTAGAAAAAGTCATTAAATTGACATGGATTTCCTTGTTCAGTTGAAGTTAAGCCTCGTCACGTTTCATTGATGCTTGAATTGAATACATTCAGCCTCTTACCTTACCTGAATTTTCCATTCACTACAAAATTTACATTATATTAACTTTTGACAGAATTTTCGCCTCTTGATATTTTACACACGACACAGAGCTTGTCAAAATTTAAACAACTATATACTACAACATTTAATACTTTTTTTTCAGGGATAAAGACGTGCCATGGTTGTTTAGATACAACAAATTTGAAACAACAAAAAAATAATAATAATAAATGAACCACTCTAACTATTATCCTTCAGCTTTATCACAGTTTGTATAGCGAAGTGAAGCAGGTCGGCCATTGTTTGGTGGCAAACATCATGGTGTCAACTAGAGATGGGTCGTTCATGAAAGAACCGGCTCACTGAGCCGCCTCAGTACACTGACCGAAGTGACACGGTTCACCAAATTGAAATGAGCCGGCACACTGTATAATTTCAAGTTTCAAAGATACGATTGGTTGGGCGATTGTGAGCAGTGACCGGAGTGATCCGGATCTGGATCGATGTCATGTTGAACTTCGCGAGAACTCGGCTTGTAATGTATTATCAAAGTGTATTTTGTCATCAATTTGTAGGGCAGTTTATTTGAAACTAATAGACTTAGTCTGTATTTTCTTACAACCATACTATATAAAAATATTTAAAATATTGCCCAAATCCCAGATGTCCGATTTATAAGGGCAATAAACATCGCCATAAACTTAACACATCTGGTTTAAAATACAGTAGATACATAAAGTGAATTGTTTGTTTCAAAAATGTTAGATAAGAGTCGGGGCTAAGCGACTTTCTACCTACGACCGAACGACCGGCAACTGACTGACCTGTGTCTCGGTCTCAAGAACCGGCTCTAAGCAAGATCCGGCTCTAAGCGACGTTCTACCTATGACCGAACGAGCGACCGACCTGTGTCTCGGGATCATGTTTACAGTTCATATATTGCAAGAACCGGCTCTAAGCAAGATCCGGCTCTACGCGACGTTCTACCTACGACCGAACGAGCGACCGACCTGTGTCTCGGGATCATGTTTACAGTTCATATATTGCAAAAACCGGCTCTAAGCGACGTTCTACCTACGAACTAACGACCGTCCTGTGTTTCAGAAACATGTTTACTTAACCGGATCACTGAGCCGGATCAATGAACCGGCTCAACAAACTGAACGACCTCCACTGATCCGGTTCCGCAAACTGAGTCGAAATTCTCATCTCTAGTTGTTATAATTAAATACAATATGAAACAATTTTATTTTATTTAACGTGTAATGTTTAATATAATATTTATTTTCGATTTAAACTCTGGAAGTGATTCATTAAATATGTCTATAGCATTCAATTTCTCATTAAAGACTGACATGCATCGGTTTAGAGGTGAATTTTGACAGTAGTTTGTATTTCAATTATTAATGTAAAATGTATTTTTTGATATAGTATTTTTTTGATGTACTAATAGAGTGTTTCTCAACAGGTGGTCCCCGGACCACCGGTGGTCTGCAGAAAAATTTTAGTGGTCCGCGAAAGTTTTTGTATGTGTTTTTTGCGTGTTTTTAGTTATTTTTTATGCACATTTTTCATGTAAATAATATATATTTTGTTTATTTTCTGTAAACTTTCTGTGATTTTCTACAAATAAAATAAATGTATTTAGTAGCACATTAAACATATTTGTTTTCTTGCAAAAAAATAACCAAAAATTATTATTAGTGGTCCGCGTTAGAAAATTATATATTTTACCCTTCAAAGTAAGTACCATACAGTAAATTATTTAAATTTCAGTTATTCAATCGTTTGTTGCGTTTTGAAGCCCCGCATTTATAATGATATTTATTTATAGTTGAATTTAAATTTAAAACTTCCGCTTGTAATGTAATGTAACTTAACTTGGTGATTGGGCCTCTTAGGACCACGTGACTTACTTTAGACCAATAGTAGTCTTGTCATGTGACAGACTGCCAACCAATCGTAGTCTCCTTGTTCATTTTTTTCGGGCGTCTAACTACGAGATAAATCTCTTACATCCCGACTTTCAAACTGTGTAGATGGCCATTTTAGCAGTTCATATTTTTGTATTTTATAATTGCAACGAGAGGTTTTTATTAGTGCTTATTTAAATAATAAGCCTAATATCTTATTATCAATGTTTATTTGTACAATTCGTTAATATCCGTGCAAATAAATACCAAACCAAGCGAGGTGAATCGCCATTGTTACACATTTACTCTGCTACGTGAAATACCAGTCCTTTGGTAGTATTTGTTTAACTTTTGTATATTATTCATGCTAACACTCGTTAGTTAATGTCGATTGTCGTAAATTTAATTACGATACAATCGTTAAGTTGTGATATTTTAATAATACAAGTTTAAATTTGTTATAAACTCGTTACCGAGTGTTTTTTATACTTTAAATAGCCTGAGTCACTTGTTGGTCGCTTCAATGGTCCTAATCAACCTGGATTACCAGGTATTATTAAAATATATTATTTATTTCAATAAATTGTTAAAATAAAATATTAACAAAAATTTGTGACGTCATCACATTCCTGAGGTTCGGAAATGTTCGGGAATTGTCGGTCAGTAGCGGAAACCGACGTATTCTGTGTGACAAAACGCACAATATATGTTCACTGTTAATACTTACAAATTTTAAGATTGTTTTAAAAATAAAAGTATTAATAAAACACGTCTACAATTAATAAAATTTGAATTAATATAGCCGTGTACGAGTTTGCTGTCGTCTTTTACAACAAACTCAAAGTTAAATAAATAAATTTAAATAAAAATTTAAAAGGACGAAACATTATTTGAATGTTTCAAAGATCCTACGGTTTAATGGCAACGCAGTTTATAGAAATTTGATCCGCCAAATTTCTCTAGACACAGGTAAATAGATCGAAATACCACTTTGGCTATTTCAATAGATCTTATAGGCATCGTGACTTAGAGCAGTGTTACTCAACCGGTGGTCCTCCGCAAAATTTTAGTGGTCCGCGAAAGGCTTATGAATAATTATTTTTGAGATTTTTTGTTAATTTTTTTATGATCTTTTGTTCATTTACTGTGATTTTTGTTCATTTTTCAGTGATTTTTACATTTTATTATATATCTGTTTATTCCCTACATAACAAGTCTAAACTAAAATATAAATCTAATTTCTACCTGTCGGATTTGCTTTGTTTTGGAATCAACAATTTTCCTATTATTTTCTTTTCCTTTAATTTCTTTTCTTCTCTCCATTACCTCTTTCATCCATGAGTATCCGCAGCCATTTGAGTTTAAAATATCTTCTCTTGTTCCTCCTTTGCTTCTCATTTCTTCACATCCTTCCAGCATATGTTCAATCGTCTGCCTTTCTTCTCTGCACATTCTACATCGTGTATCCTCCTCTTTTAACAAAAATTTGTTCACCTTTTCTTCATTCCCACATCTAAACCTTGCAATTATTCTTTTTTTTTTTCGTTTCTTTTAGGTACAGCATGTTCCAATTTTTTTTGTACTTATTATTGTACCTTGTTTCATTCATTTTCTCGCTTAATTCTTGTTGCTGTATGTCCTTCATTCTTTCTACCATCTCCTGCATTCCAGGTTGAGTACCACTGGCATAGACGGTGTCTACTTGTTGAAAATTGCTAAAGCATTTATTTACATATTCAGTGAATGTAAGTAGATTTGACAAAGTAGATTTTAATATGCATGTTTTATTCTTTATTTATTGAAATATTCACATTGCTTAGCCGTATACATATTTTAATAATTGGTTTTTACTTAATTATAAGTGTATATCCCCTCTACTTGTACTGCCAGGCTTTGGTGGCAAGTAGCAAGCACAATGCCGACTCCCCTCTACTTATACCTCCATGTTCTCTGTCGACAGTCTCGTAAACTATAAATGCGTATGTATTTCATTGCTCGGTAATGTCATTATCCATATTAAAAAATCCTTCTATAAGTATTTTGAGAGGCACTGTTCGATTTTACAGCAGATCCTTTCAATGCATGCGTAAAACGGTCTTTTGAACATTATAACCGTGATTTTGATATTGAGGTAGAGTTTGTTTGCATTTATAGGCGGTTTTACATTCTTTCATCATCTTTCTTCATACATATAGATCAGATTTTCGAGAGTATTATCACAAAAAAACATGTTTAACAACGTACAGGAAATGGGGAAGAGAACAATATTGTTAAAATTTTATGGTATTGAATTTTTTACATCAAATCAAAGAACAACGTTTAGATCATGTGTTATAGAGGATGGTAGATTTATTACATATTTGATAAAAAAATATTGTATTATATCCTTTACAGTTTTTCGAAATTGAACGCGTAAAAATAATATACCATGTAAATTGTGAGTTTGGGAAAGAGTTGGTTCTCGTTTCCACTTGAAGTGTCCACAAAGCAACTCTAAAGGGCATATCACACTATCCAAGTTTTATTTTGTAAGTCTTCTTCCAGGTTTTAACTCTTCACGTCTTCAGCTATCACACGCGAAACAGGGAAAAGTAACTTGCGTTTGCGTACATAACGTTAACAATACACCCATCTCACTTGATCTGACTGAGAGGGCGAGGCCGCGCACGCGCATTTGAAGACTTGGATTTCGTCTGTTTTTTAAAGACAGGGGAAATATATCTCGATGTATTTGCTCAGACTTAAAGAACTAGGTTTTTTGTTATGCTATCACACACACAGGATTTCGCTTCGAATACAAAGACTTTAGTTTTCCAAGTTTAGACTTGAATAATAATTCTAGTTATTATAAGGATGTAAAGAGGAAGCAGGAAGCTTATAATACTAAAATGGCTGATTTCAATTGTTATGTAGACCGATTATTAAAAGTTCCACTTTCTGATGTTGAGTACAATCTGGAATTACAAACTATTTACAAAATTGCTATTAATAACGGTTATAACAAGGATGAAATAGACAAAATTATTAGAAAAAAGCGCAAAAAACTTTTATTAACATATTTTTATCCCCCAAGTATACCAAATACAAAAATTTATAAAAAAATACCCTTTCACGGCCAGGTTAGTTTCAAAATAGGATCAAAATTAAAGAAATCAAATATAACTCCAGCCTTTTATAATAAACATACAATTAAAAATTTAATAAAAGTGGAGTTTATCAAGCATCGTGCCAAGATTGTTCAACAATATATATAGGCCAAACTGGTAGAAAATTTGTTACAAGATTTGGTGAACATTTGAAAGCCATCCAAAATAAAAAAGTAGAACAGTCCAACATAGCAGAACATATGATCTACAATAATCATAACCTTTCCGTTAATGACTTTAAAATCCTACACATTCACAATAAAAGCCTTAAATTGAATCTTTTTGAATAGCGAGAAATTCACAAAAATATTAACTCTGGAATTCCCTTAATGAATGACCAGATTGACGTTTACAACTCACCCCTAATAAATCGGTAAAAAACTTTTTTCCCTTATCTACTAATATGGTTTACACTTGTATTCCCTACCATTAATATTTGTTCCCACTGAATGTATCTGTTAAAAAATAAGTTTAGTTTGTAATTTGAACTCCTGTAGATGGCGTCACTGCTGAAATACGTATAGAGTAATATTAAACTTATATTTGTGAAACTTACCGAGTGTTATATTTATTAATCTTATATTAAATATGTTTCACCGAGAATACACGGACTCCTCTGTCAATTATACAATCGATGTTGTTAAAGTCTAATGCTAACTTCTTATCGCGAACCAATAAAACGTTGAAATAATTCATTTTTACCACGTGCGATTATTTTTCATATATATATATATATAAAAAAAGCCTTCTTTTCTATATTATGGCAGTACGGGTTCATGTACGAATTTTGCCCAGTCTTTTTTGTTTCTTGTCATTCTTTTAGCTTCTATAATCGTTTTTCCTCTTTTCTCTATAATACCTTTTACTGTTCTGTCCCATGTATTTCTTGGTCTTCCTATTTTTTGCTTTCTGTACGTTCTGGTGTCCCAGATCTGCTTCACTTGTCTTGTGTCTTGCAGTCTTTGCATGTGTCCCCACCAGGCCGGTTGTCTGTTTTCTATGAATTGTTCAATCGGTTCTATATCGAGTTCTTTTCTTATATCTGTATTTCTGATTTTATCCATCTTTGTCACACCCATTACTCTTCTTAAATACTTCATCTCCAAAGCTTGTATTTGACTCTTTTCTCTTCTTGAAAGCGTCCAGGTCTCACAGCCAAAAGTCAGTACCGGTCTGTATATAGCTTTGATTATTTTTCATACATCTTCTTATTCTTTTTAAGTCTAGACGTGATTTTTTTATGCAATATTGTTGAAAATGTGAGATGAAATAAATCTGAACAAGTTCATTACACTGTCTTTTCAAACAGTTTTTTCTTTGTTAAGAATACGAGAGAAGTGGAGCTGAACCATAATATGATGGATGTGGAAGACAGGGCGTAAATATGATATGTATTTGGGAAATGTGTTGAGAAAAATACATATGTACATATTTTAAACAACAAGGGAAGCATTTTGTAATCTTATTTCTTCAGCTTTACGCGAAAACACATTTACACATGGAGATATCTCCAAAACAAAAAGAGACAAAAAGATGCAGACGGATTTTTTTCAATTCTAAGTTTCTAAATATAATTAAGGTGACAATTGAATAAAAACGAATGAATTGTTAAAACTTTTACGAAATTATAGTTGATGCATAATCCTTTTTTTAAATATACGAGGGGCAACCAAATATAAACGAGCCTTTTATTTTAACAATTTTTTTTACAAGAAATATTTATACATTTCTACAAATTATTTTTCCACATAGTCTCCTCCTTTTAGGATGCATTTTTCCCAACGTTTGGGCAGTTTCTTTATCCCATTTTCGTAAAATGAAATTAGGCGGGTATCTAACCAGTTGTGCACACGTTTTCACTTGATCATTGTTCTCAAATCGCTCGCCTCCAAGTGCTCCTTGTGGGTCCCAAAGATGTGGTAATCGCATAGCCATAAGTCTGGACTATAAAGTGGATGTTCAAGCATTTGCCAGTGCATATCCACCATTTTATGTTGCGTTAGATCTGCTATGTGGAACCTGGCGTTGTTGTGAAGGATCATCACTCAGCAGCTTTGGAACCCAACGTGATGAGATTTTTTTGAAGCCCAAGTGCTTTCGGAAGATTGATTGGACACTTCCATAGCTGACAACAAGTTCCACCGAAATTTCAAACACTGTTAATCGTCGATCCCGTTCCATTAACTCACAAGCACGAGCAATGTTTTCATAAGTCACAATGGTGCGAGGCCGGCGAGGATGACTTTGATTTTCAACTAGTTCACGGCATTGCTGGAACTCGTTGGACCAAACTTTCACCCTTGGCCATGAAAGGGTATCTTGCCCGAACTGGAACTGCGGTGAATTTCGGCTGGTTTCACGTTTTCACGGGTTAGAAACTTTATAATAATGTGTTGCGCAACAGAGACTGGCACACTATTCACATTCCTCGCAAGGGCTACTAAATATGACATTAAATAAACCGATTGGGCTGGTTTTCTCTCTCTACGAATCCCTACCTGAGGACCCCAACCGCCAGAGCACACATTGTTGACTTTCCCGCCGCCGTTGACTTTCAAGGCTCGTTTATATTTGATTGACCCTCGTATATACAGCCTTGGACAAATGCAGAGGCGAATTAAGCGGTGGGCGGACTGGGCGGCCACCCGGGGCCCACGAATCAGGGGGCCCTACCGAAGTCTATATACAAATATTTCCATTATATTTAAAATAATAGAGGCCCCATTTTAATTTTACCGTCCAGGCCCCCCAAGCAACTTAATTCGCCACTGCTCCAGCCGGTTTATGGCTCTATGACTAGCTGGAATGTGATCGGCGAGATGCATTTTTGTTTGAATAATCTGCGTCAATTTTGATTATTTGCTTCATTTTATAAAAATCTGTCTATCTATCAATATGTGAGCTGTGAAAGAGAAAAGTGAATTTATATTAACTAAAAAATCTACCCCCTCCCCCGTAACATTACTTCTAAACACCGTTAATTTGTAAGACATAGGATAGGCCTAGGGGCTCCGTCATAGAAATTGATTCTAAAAATTACTCCGCAAGTAAAAAAGGTTGGGAACCACTGGTCTAGAAAAATTGGGGCTTTAATCGTTTAAAACGTTTTGAGATAATGAAAATTTTTTGAATGGCATTATTTGTGAAAATTGTAAAATAAAAAAAATCACAACTCAAAAATGGTTAGAGATAGCGACCAGCGGTTGAAATTTTTGGATTCCTTGTAGCTTATTTAGTCTAGAAAAAAATTGTGGCTTTAATCGTTTAATGCATTTTTTAATTATGACAAATTTTAATATAGCGTGATTTATAGAAATATTCATCTTCGCATGGATATATCTCAAAAACGAAATGCAATAAAGACCTGCGGTTGAAATTTTTGAAATCTTGAGGTCCTAATTTACTTGTAATCAGATTTTGAAACAAAATTTTTTTTTTGAAGTTTTTTCATTTTTTTAAATTTTTTTCGAAAATTTTGAAAATTGCTAACAAAAAAATGGTTAGGGATATAAATATGCGGCTTGAAATTTTAAAATTCTACTACACTGTTTAGTCTAAGAAAAAAATTGTGCTTAAATAATTATATTATTAAGTTTTGTAGGGGCAGTAAACCAAAATCCTCGAAAATGGCCAAAAATCGAAAAAATCGTAAGGGGTACCCCTTAAGAAAATCGTGATTTTGAAGCAAAAAATTTTTGTCTCCAATTTTATTGAAAATTGGTACAAATATGCATTTTTGGTCAGAGATCAAGAAAATTTGGTCCATTTTGAAGTTTGGGCAAAAGTTTTGGAATTATAGGCAAAAAACTGATTTAAATCAGCTCTAACTCAAAAACTAGGAAAGCATGAATTTTTTAAATATTTTTTTCATAATCCTCATCCCAAAATTAGCCTAAAATTATATTTTGGCTAAAATCGGAGTCAAAAAAATTTTGACCAAAATTTTCAAAATTTTG
The DNA here is from genome assembly GCA_963971575.1 of Liopterus haemorrhoidalis. NCBI lineage: Eukaryota > Metazoa > Arthropoda > Insecta > Coleoptera > Dytiscidae > Liopterus > Liopterus haemorrhoidalis. Next base: position 10,451,399 of record OZ020623.1, read on the forward strand.
GAAGAATTTTTTTTAGATTTTTGTTCGAAAATTGGTATACTTATATATTTTTAGCCTTAGATCACAAATATATGGTCAGTTTTGAGTTACGGTCTAAAATTTTGACATTTTCGGCAAAAAAAACCCTTTTAGGCATACTGTCCACAAGTTTTTTACGTACATCGAATTGTACATTGAACCATTCATCCACAATAATTTTCTTCAATTCTTCTTTTTATTTCCATTTGTAAAAGTGTTGCTTTGGTTTTGCGACAGGGGGCATTGTTGAAAAACATATTCAGGATTGTCTTCAACTTAAACATAAGAAAAGTTGGTAACATTTAACATTTTATTCTTATTCCAAGAATAAGAGACGATAAGCATGCGCAAAATGGTCAAAATGTCGGCCGTAATAAAATTTGTCCAACAGATGTTTTCCTGCTGTGATCAGAAGGTTGAAAACAACAATATAATGTGTGAAACACAAGCAAATAAATTTACAAAATCTTCTAAATCCATATTACTGAAAACGATTTTTTTTAAAGGTTATATTAAACACAACAACCTGTCAAACGACAACCGTTAAACACAGGCCAACGCATGTACGCAGGCGCAGCGACGAAATGTTATGTCCGATATAAACGGTTTCATATTTTTTATTTTTGTGTACTATTCTTATTTCCCATTCCATATTCTTGTTCCGTATATAAACCAACCATTAGATGTATGAGTAACTCTTGTGTATATTAAAACTTTTCTTATTACATATTTATTTTTTTTAACTCACTGGAACTTGAAAAAAATAGCCCTCATATTATCTCTATTTGTGGACTTTATGTAACAATTATGAATTTAAATTTATATTTCGCGCTAATATTTAGTTTATAATTTTAACACTAGAAGTGTTACAGGCGCGTAGTTCAAATGTTATGATAAAAATGTATGATCGATTGAGAGGAAATATATGCAAAACAAGTAAAGGAATCCATATTAAACGAACAATTTCCTGAAGCTAGATAAAATTTGATTAGAACTCGCGAATGTTGAGTGGTTGTCTCCAGCCTGGGATATATTAGTACTTGTTGCACACCACAGACTCCGAAGCCAAGACATACTTCTCTGAGAAACCCCAGCCGAAATGTAATCGGTTCTTCTCCATAATTAAGTTGTAGGAAACTTGCAATGGTTTGACATTACGATGGTTGGATTCACGCCAGTGCCGTCCTGAATATTTTAGACCTATTTAAGATATTTATGCTTCTAATGTAGCCCTTATAAATATAATCTAAAAATGTTAAAATTTGTTTATAATAAACATGTCCTTCTTATATATATGGTGTTTTTGGGGACTGTTAAATCAGTGCTTACTTCTTTATTATAAGAGATACACTAATGAGGTTAACTTAGGAAAGATGAAGTATTTGACTCTTCAAAAGAAAATTAAATTAAATGACTTGCAGATGATGGAGATGGAATAGGATTCAATAAATTTTACTGAAAAGTAATCACACACTGTGTGTATACAATTACCACTAAACCTTTTTACAATGAACATTCTTTCTTCAATGGAGTATATTATTTTCGTGATTAAGTATGAGTCTCACAAATAAAACCATATTATTTTGTTTTACCTGACAAATTCATGGTGATGCACGATTATTTAAAAAACAAATTCATTATAAATGTTTCCATGTTTCATAGTAAAAGAAATAAAAAATTGAAAATATCAAAATTGTTTTCGATATCATTAGAAGCTGGTAAAAATTCTTTTTCGATTGATATAATAACGGAACTTGTAAGCTAATATGGGAAGAAGCAATCGCAAAAAATATAGATCTCACTGTTATTCTCCTGTGTTCGGGGTAAAATTTGTCACCCTGTATAATTACTTTGTATATACCATGAGTTCAAAAAGAAAATACATAAGGGTTGGCTGTGGAAAAATAAAATAATGTCTATTGGAAGCTTTATATAACAATTGACTAACGTTTAGGCACAGCCTTTGTAATCATTAAAATTGGAAATTATTTATTATTTTTTTTAATTATATTGTTTTATTGGCCATTAGTCTATACAACCATATTAGCCAGCTAAATACAAATTTATACATTATATACAATATAATTTTTGATTTCACAGATACAGAAAAATAAACATAAAAAACTAAAGAAGCTGTTCAAAATAACCAGCGTTTTCCTACACACACAAATTTACTCGTCTTTTCATACTATTAAAAGCATTTATAAGAATTTGAGGAGTTATATTGGTGCACTGTTCGGTAATTCTGTTTTTCAGTTTCTCGATATTGTTAATACGAGTCTTGTACACATTATTTTTCAGATAAGAGAATATAAAGTAATCTAAAATAGTCAAGTCTGGTGATCTAGGTGGAAATTCTGGATTTGAACGTAAACTAATTATTCGATCGTCAAAAAATTTACGTAATTGATGGTCTCTTGAGCGGTGTGGGCAGTCGCGCCATCCTGTTGGAAGTAGCCTTACTGGAGCTCATCCTCTTGAAGTTGATCAATAAATTCACATACAATATTCCGGTATCTCTGAGCAGTAACAGTTTCGTGGAAAAATATGGGTCCGATAATCTTCGAGACACAGCAATCCAAACACCTTTAACGGGTGAAGGAGAGTTTCACGAAAAGTATGAGGATTTTGAGCACTCCATAACCTCATATTTTGTGAATTAATATACCCCGAAAGGGTGAACCAGGCCTCGTCAGAAAAAAACGTTAAATTTAACAAATCATCATTAATAATTAAATTTTGTTGGAACCAGTGGCAATACACAATTCGCCTATTGTAATCTGCTGGCAACAACTCAAGTAAAGCAAGAATTTTGTATGGGAAGAGTTTTAAATCCTTTTTGGCAATAGTATGGCAAGTTCCTAATGATAAACCAGTCTCTTGCGGAAGTGTACGTAGTGATGTAGTGGGTTGCTTGTTCATAGGTTGACGAACATCAACTGTATTTTAAGTACGAACTCCTGGCCTTCCAGTTCTATGTCTATGAGTAATGCTCCCTGTATTTTGGAATAAATCAACAGATGTTCTAAATTCGCTGTAAAAATCTCCTTCAAAGAAAGCAATATCTGGAAATTTTAGCCGAAAAACATGACACCGCACTGTAAATCCATTCGCCGTTCACTCGAACACCATTTCGAAAATATGATTCAATCATACATTTTTTGTGTTATATTGTAAAAACCATTATAATTGTAGCTTAATTGAATTTTCAGTAGAAACTTATGACAACAACAGTGATGACAACACATGGTATAATATTTTATAACATTATTTTTCACTCCAGTAAAAACACCTCTTGTGTCAACCTTATAAATTAAATCTTAGCACAAAATCAAACATTAAATTTACGTTTTCTTCATGTCTGACAATCATTAATTATGTTGGGGCATAAAATATTAGTTTACAACATCTTAGATGTTTTATCGTTCGTAAATTATTCTGTAGTATAATATGAAACCCTTAAGGGCTAACAAATTAATCGCGGTGAATGATAGACCCTTCTTAATAAACATCTTGACTATATTACTACATCCACATTGCCTTCATTACAATTAGTATTAGACACGTTAAAGGAAATTATGATGCAAGAACAAACCTACAACCCATGACACGCGTGCCTCTGATTGCACGAAAGACATAATTGTTGGCACGCAGACGATTTGGAAAAGGAAATTATATTTATTTTAATTAAATATTGGCACCCAATTGTTCTTACAAAAACTAAGACGTAACAAACAATTTTTGATTTGGAACAAACTGTTTTATTGCTTTTCAAAATATAGCTTTTAAGATTTGTACACATTTGCATGCGTTCAAACCAATTCTTGAAACATCTTTTCCACTCTGAAGTTGGTATCTCAAAAAGATGGTTTTTGAAGACATCAACAACTTTTTGAATTGATGAAAATCGTTGTCTATGCATTTTTTGTTTGACATTGGGGAACAAAAAAAAATCGTCAGGAGATAAATCAGGTGAATACGGGCAATGAGACATTAATTCGATGTTTTTCTCCTTCAAATAATCAATTGTTTGACGTGCTGTGTGGAAGCTTGCATTTTCATAATGAAGAATGATGCGATGTTTTTGGTTTAACTTTAACGAATGTCCACGTAAACGAGAATCTAAATTAAGTACAAACAAACTAGTAAGATCTGCATCAAAATTCCGATGGAGTACACGGTAGGTAGTTATAAGATCACCACGACTTCTGCGGTTTTCCAGTTTGGGCAAATTAAGTCTTCGAAGTCTCTCATCATAGGGAAGTCTGTTGAAACCAAATGGTAAGCGCGTAGCACGTCTCTGGACTCTTTCCAAAATGTCAATATCTTTTCTAAGACTTGGTGACCAAACAGAAACGGCGAATTCTAGATGTGGGCGAATATATGTGGTGAAAATTTTGCGTACTAATACAGGAGACGGCCTAGCAAATGCTCTAGAGATAAGGTACAACACACTATTTGCTTTCTTAACACACTTGATCACATGTGTAGACCAACTGAGGTTTGTGCATATTGTTAATCCCAAATCAACCTGTTCAGTAACTTGTTGGATAGTAATACCGTTAAGGTAGTACTGCAACCTAGGATTGTTTATGCCTTGATGAAGAACACTAGTTTTATTTATATTAACTGGTATAAGCCAGGTCGATGACCATTCAAACAGATTACTAATGTCATTTTGAAGTTCATTATACTGAGAAACAGGGTTATGGAATATCTTAACGTCGTCGGCGTAGAAGCAGTGTGGATATTTCAGAATATAACCAAGATCGCTGATGAAAATAAGGAACAACAATGGTCCTAAGACAGATCCTTGAGGTACCTCACTAATGACTAATATAGTATTGACACAAATCAATATTGCCATCTAGTGGTCGTTTGTAAAAACATAAAAGGTAACCCACGTACCAAGATGTTTCGGCTTCCAAAATAGCTCTACGACTTTTGAACTCGGGACCAATTTTTTAACGGTGGCAACGTGATGGTCTCATCCGGATAATGGATACGTTCGCGGTAAAACCAATTGAATTTTCCGAACAACTCAGTATTATTGTCATCTTCATATATTTGCTATAACTCTCAAGAATGAAACCCAAATGTAATACACGTGTACTTTTCTTAATCCTTATTATTTATCCTAATCTGTATAACTCGTTTCAGAAAATAATCGTAAATATATTCGTATTTACCCTGTAACTACATCTAAACTCTCGGTAAACGAGGCTATTTAAAATTTCTCTTGGGTATTTTCAACATAATACTCAGTAAAATGTTATTTATCTTTGGATTAAAGACAGTATTCCAGATATAAATAGAGCCCATTTTCGGTTGTTTTATTTTGTCTAGTTTATGTATCATATCTAAAGAATAAATGGGCCTGTTTAAAGTCTAGACTAGAAGCTATTTATTAAAAGATTGTAAATGAAACAAGTGCTTTGAAATTTTAAAACAAATATTTGATAAGAACTGAGGGCAAACAAAGTAGTAGACTGGAATATGAAACTAGATCACTTCTTCTTCTTATTATCTTTACTTATCCTTTTGGAATATTGGGTATCGTCCATTGGTACCACCCAGCCGGTTTCCACCAGTTTCCGGAAACCGTTTGTTTCTGGAGATCGTTTGATAAAATTAACGACGGTTTATCATAAACCGCAAATGATATGGCTCTATTCAAAAATGGAAACTTTATTGCTATAGTTCTCTCCCATTGAACCATATGCTTTAAATAACCGTCATCTGTCAACTAAAGTTTCCTTTACTATAATTTTTTTTTTCCGGGCATGTTTCATACGGTATTCTAATATTTAACATAATTAAAAAAATTTAAATATTGAGTTGCGACGATCTTCGTAACATGGGTCGAAAAATCTACAAATACCTCGGAGAAAGTATTTGCAAATACAAATATCAAGAGCTTTTTTTTAATTTGAAATATACTTACTTTAAATACTAGAAAGTAATTAAAACACTTTTTCAAATACTTTATTTGAAATACGCCTATCTAGGGATGGGAATTTATTTTTAATATCGATATATGCGCGATTCGATACATCGTAAGTGTGATATCGATATACGATATATATCGAAGTAAAAATATCGATATTTTAGATATATCGAAATAACTAACACGTAACATGTAAGATATATAAATTACATATTTTTTGGTTGGCTTGGCGGGAAAAGAAGTCGCCAATTGACAGACAATCACTTTACAGTTGGTATTCACCCAGATACCAACCAACTTTCTAATATTATCCTTGTTAACAACTCTCTTAATTAAATATATATATGCTGTTCACTTTTGTAAGGACAAACCAGATTTTTTGGTTACTTTTATAGTGTATTACGGTCTTTAAATATCAATTAAAAATATTCCTTACACTGTTAAACCGACTTTAGATTTATTGGTTATGATCATTATTAAGAAAGTGACATTTTTTATAATTTTTTAATACCGACATGTCAATTTCAAAGGTGGAAGTTATTGAAATCAAAATTTCGTCTTACAAGCTATTCCAAACGATTAGGCGGAACTAAATGGAAATTTCGTTATTTTAGGCTGTCACGAAAAGGGACCTTGCTTGGGTTGTTTCAGGTTTGGTATGTGAAAAATTAAAATTCCAACAGTGAAACCATGGAAACGAATGACATATGTCAAATATTTTAAAACATTTTTCCATATTTTGAAGACAAAAAATTAATAAATGGGAAATTTTTATTAAGAATGACAAAATACTAAAATGTAATGAAAAGGACATTTTATAATGACAATCAATTTAATCTAGAATTTGCAATGTGAGCATGATTTTCAAAGCCTAAACAAAATAACCAAAAGTCCGAATTAATTGATAAAAATTACTAGATTTCAAAAATTAGTTCCGCCTAAACGTTTGGAATAGCCTATAGTTTGTTTCTACAAAAGTGAACAGCATATATTTAAATGTAAAAAATATACAAGAATATCGATATTTTGTGCGAATATCGATATTTTGCGCGATATATCGCATTTCAAATATCGATATAAAAATATCGATATATTTTTCTAAAGTATCGATATTTTCGATATATCGATATATCGTTCCCATCCCTACGCCTATCTACGTGTTGGGAATCTATCATTTTAATTAATTAATTTTTTTTTTTTTTAATAATATTTTCAGCTCTATACGGATGCTAGGAAATAATTTGGTATTGTCTTCATGTATACTTCCATTAAATTTTAACAAGTTGTATTTTCGTTTTTCAATTCAGTTTTTAGTGTAATAAACTTCAGTTTTCCTTCGTACAACCACTTAATATTATATTTAAATTTATGTAAATTACTTTTGAAACAAATGTTTCACAAATATCGAAGATGTTAAATCTCAAAACTTATCTATTAAAACTTAATTATTATAGTGGAAAATTACAACGAAAACTTTTTGGATTTTATAAAACAGTTACGTAATTATAGATTACTTGTTTAGAAATTCAATGCTCGCTTAATGCAAAGGATTAAAATAAAAAATATGCGAAGAAACAAGAGATTAAAATTATTAGTTTTTTTTTAAGATTAAAGTAATATTACCGTAGAAAAGCGATTTTTCTCATCCTTATTTATTCTCTTTCACATTTAATGAAATGTTTTAAACTTAAGCTGCATTCAGAGCTCTTCAATTAGTCGACTATAGACTATGAGTTGTACTGTTGATTGTCACTAACAAGTTTGTATATGGTAACGCGAGCAATCGTTCAAATCTCTAAATTAAATATGTTATACGTAGTCTATTGTCGATAGCTTTCTAAACTTATAGTTAGTGAGTTGTTTTAGGCCCGGTATTTCCACCTTACTGTTATCTATAAGAATAACTATCAATGGGATAATATTATCCTCTTAATAGTCACTAGGATAAATTGCTTTCTGTATTTCCAACTCTAGTTATCCCGTAGATAGCTATTCTGATTGATAATAATATTTTCGAATGTTTTTTATGTTGGTATTAGTAGCGTTATCTTAAACAAAGAGAGACATACGCGACTCGCACGAATAAAAGAGAAATAGATACAACTGTCAAAATAAATGACAACTGTCAAAATTTTGTACAGAAAAATGTACGATAAACACCCACGAAGCGCAAATTGCAATATTTCAGAAACAAGGCAACTTGTAAATCTTGTGTTAAAATGTAAAAATAAAGCTACTGACTCTGTAAATCTAAAAGGGAAAAAAATAATTATATTATGTTCAATGCATCCTGCAGACAGCTTTATTATTCAAAAAGCTAGGTTTTTGAAAGTTCGATTATGAGTTCGAAACATATTCTTTACTGAAGTCAGATCAACAAGTCACTCTGAAAATACAGGCCTAATTTATAAAACATCAATCATTATTTTCATTAGTAATGATGGATTCTGCTCTGCAATTATTAAATTAGACATAAAATATTACTAAAAATATTCACAAAAAATACGTCATCATTAATTTACTATGTTTTTAAATTCTTTTTCAAAATAATCGCAATATATACCTGTGTAAATTAAGTAACTGGACTGGCTTTTTTTTAAAATTTTTATTCGTATAGAATTACAATTCAATATTGTCTCCTTCAGAATAACTTTTTTGGGAAGCCACACAGCGCTGGATACGGTTTTTTCAATCCTCATAGCAGTGCAGGAAACCTGTTACTGGAATAACTTTCAGATGGTCGGTTATGGACGTTTGAATGTTTTCGAGTGTCCCAAAATGACGTCTCTTGAGGTGATTTTTCAATCTTGGGAAGAGGAAAAAGTCACAAGGACTCAAGTCGGGCGAATAAGGAGGCTGAGGAGCCACAGGAATGTTTTTACTGGTCCTGCGAAGGTCTCGGGTTCGAATATTGTTCAGGCATGGAAATTTTCTAAAATAAAAATTGTCCTGGCTAATTTCCACAGCAGCAAAGGCCATTAAATTAAAAAAAAAGAAGGTTTTTTGAAACCATTTTTGCGTAGATTTTTCTCATCCCCAATTGATCAAAATCTGATGAACGGTAGTGTGAGTCAAATTCAACTCTTTCTGATCGACTGTCAACCGACGATCTGAACGCACAAGATCCCGGATTCTGTCAATATTTTCATCGGTTCGTGAAAATGAAGGCTTTCCGCTGCGTGATTCATCTTCAACCCACTCTCTTCCTTCTGAAAATGCCTTAAACCACTAAAAAACATCCCATTTATTATTAACCGATTTTTACCAAAAGTTGATCAACTCATGCCATTGATGTCAAAAGCTTAAATATGAAGTTTCATAAAAATCCATTTTGCCGAATTTACTCTGCACGTGTACACGGACCGACAGACAGACAGACAGACAGACAAACAGACAGCCAGACCGACAGACATCATGCTAAAAATAGTCAAAACGTTATGTAGGGACCTCAATTCGTGGAGATCCATCAAAATCTCGAAATCTCGAAATATCAAAATCGGTATGATCACAATACCTCCCTTATATATGTTGGCGGTCGGTAAATATTATTGTTTTATTTATTGTAGGGTTTATTTACACTAATTCAAGTGCATATGTTAAATATTTGGATAAATTTTATTTAAACTCCAAAGAAGAAATTATTTGTGTTTGATTTACCAGCCATTTATCAGCTGCCATTTCCAGTTGATTAAAATGAACATAAATAATTGGTCTTTGATAAACCTAAGATGTACAAAAAACTAAAAATATAACAAGAGAAAAAAACATCAAAAGACAACACCAACCGACAAGCCGGCAAGAACATGGAATAAAACAAGTAACAAATAAGAGTACATTTGGCTTGCTGCGTTGCTTTTCTTTTGGCTCTAGTTTACATTCTACACTTTAAACCAGTGGTCTTTAAAGATTAACTCAAATGGGACGAAGATTAAATAGGGTATTTAGTTTTTACTACAGCAAAAAACAACGACAAAAAGGAAATTTAAATATTAAATTAAATGTTTTATAGAGTAGGTCAGTAAGATGAGATAATTTTACTCTACTTCTAAAAATTATTATAAAAAAAAAGTATCATAATTCAACTTTAAAACCGAATTTAAGATTATTGTTAAAATGGAATAGAAATGGATGATTGCAGCGAATAAACTGGGTGAAGACGAAAGTAGATAAAATGATAAATATTTCTTCAATAGGTTGAATCATGGCGTTATAGGTTCCTTGCACACATACACTCGCTATACAGCAACGCGTTATACAAGGTTTGTTCGTTTTTGTTAATAATAATAATAATATTTATTTATTGTCAACATACAATACATAATCATTAATGGACAGTCCATCAGATAAATTACAACAACATGACAAATGATAATTAATACACAGAAGTTATAAATTAAGTTCAAAAAATTCTTTAAAACTATACATTGGGTTTTCAGTCAATAAGTTTTTAATTGTTTTTTTAAATTGTACTGAACTTAATTCTTTGGTAGAAACTGGTAACAAATTCATAAACTTTATGGAATAATAGTTAATACTATATCTTGATTGATTTATTCGTGTAAAATTGGGGTACATATTTGATTTATTACGTGTGTTGTAGTTGTGAACGTCTTCATAAGAGACAAAAGAATATAAGTTTTGATGGGCATATACTAAACAGTGATAGATAAAAAGTGATGGTAGTGTCATGATTCTAAATTCTTTAAAGAGTAACCTACAAACGGCTCTATAAGATGCACTCCCCATCACTCTTATTGCACGTCTCTGTAGTCTAAAAACTCTTTCAGCAGAGGCAGAGTGTCCCCATGCTAAAAGAGCATATGCTATGTGCGACTGAAATAACGCAAAATACGTAATTCATAAAACATCTCTTGTAACTGATTTTTGTAGGTTTCTTAGAAGATAGACAGTTTTACACAATTTCCCACATATATGGGCAACGTGATGGTCCCATATTAAATGAGGATCAATATGGACTCCTAAAAATTTAATGAAATGCGGGTTATGATAGCTATGATTTTTTGTTGTTATGAGTAAATTTTGTGTTTTCTCCTCATTTAATGATAATTTATTTGATAGAAACCAGTCTTTTGCTTTAGATAAATTATCACTAGAAACATGTTGCATGTGTTCCAGGGACAATGATCTTGTTATAAGGGTCGTATCATCGGCATATAAAATAGATTTCGTCGCAATAGCAGAAGAGAAGTCATTGAAATAAATTAAAAATAGTAATGGACCTAAAATTGAACCCTGCGGTACTCCATACATAATATTGAGCGAATCTGACTTGGAATTATTTATACATACAAATTGTTTTCTGTTTGTTAGATACGATTCTATAAGTGAACAGCTACTGTGATTGAAACCGTACATAGCGAGTTTAGCAAGGAATATATCATGCGATAGTAATCTGTACTGGCATATTATCTCTGGAACATAGCTCGGAAATTTTTGACGTCTACCTCACGTACTGTGAAATTTTGAATTGGCATTGTAGACCTGTAACTTTTGAGAAACACTGCTTTCAATTGCAACTTTACAAGCAGACACAGTATGTACAACTCATCGAATTTTAACTATGCCAAACGTCCTATTTTAATTAGGTTTAATTTTACAACTGCAACTACCATAACTGTCTACTTGCAACACAAATTTACTTTTAATAATACACCACTTATTTCACAAAACATGACTTGCTTTTTAAGTTAATCGAGAGATCAATTGAAAATTTTAAGAAATAATTAAGATCTGCTTGCCAGTCGAAAGATGAAGAAATCATCTCTAAAAGAAGCCTAGAAATAAAGACAAAAAAAAGATACTATAGGGATATTGGCGAAACAATGCAGTTGCGTCACTTGAAACGTCACAAAAAAAATGTGACGTCAGGTTCAGTAAGTTTACATTCATCTATTTAACGAATGTAATATTTGTACGCTGTCACTTGTATCGAAATGAAATGAAAATATAAGAATAAGAACAGAATAGAAACAAATAAATTATTCTAATAGGCAAAATAGTCCTACAAAGGACTGATGTGATCCAAAAATATGATCAAAGAAAATAAAATAAAAATAAGTTGAATATAACCTAAAAACTATGCAGTACACACAAAATCAAATAAGAAAATCTATAAGAAAATATATAACTAAACACAAAACTGCTAAATAAACAACAAACTAAATAAAAAAGGTTTTTAGAAATTACTATAAGTTAGATATTTGAACACAAGTCAGTATCAAAACACATACGTATTATTAAATGACAAATGTAAACATCGTTTTATTCAGGGATATCAATACAAATGTCTCTCCGGTATCTGCATAATCGTAGAAGTTCTGAGGTTTCTGGCTAAAGAACTGATTCAGGTGATTTTTCAAGTCTTCCAAGGAAGTAAAGATTTTACCATCGAAGCTGTTTTGAAGCGATCTAAATAAATGGTAGTCGGAGGGTGCAAGATCGGGAGAGTATGGTGGATGAACCAAAACATACCAGTCAAGTTGTAAAAGTTCCTATCCGGTGGTCAAAGAAACGTGTGGTCTAGCATTGTCCTGATGGAACGCAATACCCTTTCTGTTGGCTTCTGGTTTATTGCTCATTTTAATTAATTTGTGAAGATATTGTTTTTTCTACGACTGTTATATAGGGTGACCATTCGTCCCGCATTTTAACATTTTGTCCCGCATTTTAACATATTGTCCCGCATTTGGATTTGGGAGGTGAGGACCTTTTTTTTGCTCTTCACTTGGATTTGGGAGATGAGGACCTTTTTTTTGCTCCGTCCCGCATTGCCTTCTTAAGAAAATGGTCACCCTACTGTTATATAAAGTACAATATATTTAACTATTTAATAAGCATAAAGTAGGTCTTAAGATTATAAATACCTAAAGAGCAAAATAAGTAAAAATCGTGAAAAAAGTTCAGTAAAATGGCTATATTTCATTCTTACCGTAAGCACAATCCAAATGCCAGCGATTCATTTTTGGGGTTCTGAGCTCTTCTTCCGTGAAAGGAGGCGTCCGAACCGAATATTTTATGTTCACGCGGATATTGCGGATAAGCGGATATGATATTTCATCGGCTAAATTTTCTCTCATTTTGTCCTCTAGGAGAAAAAAAGGGACACGAAAGAGAATGGCGACAAAAGTGGAAAGAAATATATGAGGGAGAAGAAAAGAAAGAAAAAGGAGAAAGAAAGAATCTGCTATTTTAAATTTTTTTATCATAAATTTTTAATTTTGACAGGAATCAATGTTCCATTACCGCAGTGTATTTAAAACAAACATGTAAATCATAAAGATTTTAATAAATTTAAAATTCCAATGTCATATAAATAATAATCATATATCAAAATATATTATTAAAGCGTTCTAAATACTTTTGAACTTATAAATATTTTATAAATCTGACGCAAGCATAATGTCATTTAAATACAACATCGAGTAATAATGATTTTAACAAGAATGACTGCATTGAAAATATACAGCAGCGACTTCAAAGTAATCGATTCACAATAATAGAATCAGAAATATGTTAACACGCTTCAGCACATGCATTATTTAACGGTTCTGCTTCATTATTAATGAACACTATTTAATTTTTAATTGGCACAAAACGTGTTAATAATTACAAGATGTTTATTTACACTACTCTGGAAACAAATAAAAGAATCACAATAAGGCGTCGCACAACCTTATAGTTCTCATCAATTTCTTATACAAAACTAACAGTCTATACTAATATATTAATTAGTTCGTTCGTGTGTATATATTAGGAGGTACTAACGTTGGTATTGCGGTGTTGGAAGGATTGGCCAGCCTGAGCCGTTTCCAGGGGACGCCTGATTGCAGTACTTCTCATTTTATTATTATATATGGCACACTTCTTTATCGCAAGTATACGCAATATCGCAAGTATACAAATATCGCAAGTATACGCAAGGTTTTACGAATACCGGCTCTAGCTCTGAGTTTTTCTGCTGCCGAATATGCGGCACCAGTTTGGAATAACTCGGTGCATGCTAAATGTGTAGATACGGCGATAAACGACACTGTCCGATTAGTAACAGGATGTTTAAAACGAACACCTGTTAATAAACTATATCCCATCATTGGGATAGCACCTCCAGATATCAGAAGACAGGTCGCCACAGAAGCAAAAAATTTTAAGGCGGTTACAGACCACCGACATCCACTGTTTGATCACCAAGCTGAAACAAGCAGGCTTAAATCCCGAAAAAAAAATTTACGTTCTGCCACATCGCTCACTCCCATGAACCGGAGGATAGAACTCTGGAGGGAGCCATCTGGATTGCACCTAAGAAGAACTGAGCTTTGGTCACCAGTTACAATATACAACGTGGAGAGCGCCGAACAGACTCCGTACTGGTGTTACTAGGTGTAAAGACAACTTAAAGAAGTGGGGATACATTGCTGGAAGTGCAGAATGCGACAGCGGAAAATACCAGGATTACCAACATCTACTGGTTTGTACAAACATAGGAGGTAGCTGCACCCCTGACGACCTCAATGATGCCAATGACGAAGCGCTCTTGGTAACAAGATTTTGTGAGAAGTGTATATGACGTGGTATTGCAGACACGAAATGATGATGATTAGGAGGTTCCATTGAAAGTCGCTGTTTTCTTGTGTTTTTGAATATTTTTAACAGCTCATAATACACGACAACATACATATCTCACCAAATAAAGAGCATTGCTTTGTAACCGTGGATATTTTGCTTTGGTGTCGACGTTGATGGTTGACCAGGATCAATCTACTGCGCCGTTATTGGTTCATTCTGTCCAATATTTTAGGTCGAAACAAATAAATTGGTTGGATTTCAGTATCGTATAAGATCTCGTACTAAAATCCTGTAGTACACGATACAATAATTCTTGTACGATAAATCGTACGAAATTCAAAATGAGAAATCGTATCGTGTACTACAGGCATTACCATCCGAACTAATAGCATCGCTTAATTTTTATGACCTTCTAGATTGAACCATATCCTTTTTCTAACGGGCATCAGTCAAGTAAATGCTCCCCAAGTATAAATGGTGCCGGCCGAATTAAGACATCCACTTATTTATTTACTAAGCCTAATTATAGAATTATAGTGAAATTTTCCTTATTAGAACATTAAACATCATAGTTTATATAATTTCATAACAAAACTCCAAATTCTCGAAGTGAGTGCTAATAATAATGCACGTGTTTTGGCAAAGTAACAAAAGAAGAGATGCTATAATACGTAGGTCGGTGTGTTCACCATTTCAAAATAACTCAGTATGAAGTTTACCGACGGCCTAACGGATGACAGTTAGCGACAGGCGAGAAATTTGCTCGTTTTTGACAAAGGCTATTTTAGTAAACTCTGTCTGTTCTAATGTTTTCACGTCTGAACAAGACTAATGATATGTTTTACAGTTATATGCACACCAAATTGCAAATGATATACAAATAGATTCAACATTATTAGAACATTAATAGACTAAAGTAAATTTAAATGAAGCAAAAAGTTATTTAGCAAGTATTAATACAAAACAAAAGTCTTAATGGAGTTGAGAAAAGTTCTTTAAAACACCACGATCTCCACTCCTGTATCCCGTTCCACTTCCAGACAAGTTTCCTGATATCATCTGTCCATCGGGTAGGTCAATTTTAGTCTTAGTACTGTCTTTGAGCTCCTGCTCTGTAAAATGTAATGCCAGCCCTGTGTATTTGCTTTTAAAAAATTCATATTTTCAAGAATATTAATATCATGTTGGGTTAATAAGAAGAAGAGAGTTCATAGAGCGAAGTAAAACTTCAAACTGTCTTCATATTAGCATATATATGTTTTGTTGGGAACAATTGTCTCGTTTCATATGATAGTGTCTGTAAACAGTTCTGTATTTATAGTAAGTTTAAACTGAACTATTTACATCGCTATGCTTACTTGTTGTTCTTGGTTTGGGTTTATATAAAGGTTTAATTATCGTACATAAAACATTACTTTTATTGATTCTCTAATTGTTGATCTATTACTATATTCAATGTGCTTGATTAGTAGTATGTGGAGCTAAACTCTCCTTGAAAGAGATATTCTTCTCACATGGACTTGAGAGGATACAAACATCTGTTTGGTCTCGAATAATCTTGGACATTGCAACCGTAGGCTTACGCAGCCTTCTTTACCAGATTCTTTACCAGATTCTATTCAAAAACTAGAATACTATGGGTTTGATAAGAACAGTTGCGATCTTTTGAAATCATACCATAAAGAAAGAAAACCGGTCGTCTCTCTCCGGAACCATCAATCCGATCTCTTAACTGTTGATACAGGTGTCCCGCAGGGTTCCATCCTTGGTCCTCAACCATGTTCCTCTTGAGGAATTTAATGAATGCTGTTACAAAAGATGTTTTAATGACAACGTACTATGCGTTATTCCATTCTCAAATTTCGTACGCCATCTTAGCATGGGGCCATTCTTCAGCAGCCTCAAGAGTGTTTTCTCTGCAAAGGCGTGCAATAAGACTTCTAACGTCTACACCTTACAGGTCCGACTGTAGAAGTCAATTTAATATATTAAAAATAATGACTGTACCCTCAATATATATGTATCATTGTCTATTATACCTCCACAAAAAGGAGAGAGAAAATCAAACTTATGCCGATATACATAGCTACATCACAAGAAAAAGGACTAACATAAATCCCAACTTTCTGAGGTTAGTCAAATCTAGGAATAGTACAAATTATTTTGCTGTGAAATTTATGAACAAATTTCCTGCGAACCTTAGAAATTTGGAATATAATAAATTCAAATCCTTTTTAAAATCATTCTTTGCGGAAAATGTGTTTGAGGAGTTTGGGGCAGGATTAATTCCAATAAATACGGCACTTGGAATTTTCCAAGTGCCGGCAATTTAAGTGTATCTTTTTCATTCAAAAAAATGTACACAAGTGAAGAAATATTCATGCTTGTAACTTGGTACAATTCTCAGATGAGTTTGAGAGAAGTTTCTGCTATGTTCAGTGCTACTTATACGAACCGTCTTATACCCAATCCCTCTATAATATCGAGGCTTGTTACCAAATTTAAACGCCATGGATGCCTCAATTTGAATCATACAAGAAGGAAACGAACATCATACTTACTGAAGAAAAGAAATTAGAAATTGTTTAGAGGTTGAAAGTAATAACTGTACATCTACTAAATTAATCGCTCAAACGGTATCTGTGAGTAAGTCATCTGTATATAGAGCTCTTAAAGGTGAAAAATACCGGTATTACAAATTTCAAAATCATTAAGAACTTTTAGAAGGAGATGCGGCAGTGCGAATGGACTTTTGCTTTAATATTTTCGAAAAAATCAATACCAAATCAATTATGCTCCAAAGAATTTTATTTACCGACGAAGAAACTTTTAATTTAAATGGTGAGGTACACCGCCAAAATTTTAGGTATTGGAGTCGAGAAAATTTACATTTATTTAATGCTTCACGTACAAAATTAAATGTGTGGGCAGGCATAATAGGAACACACATAATAGGACCCTTTTTCATTGATGGTAACCTCAATGCGAATAAATACTTGGCCTTATTACAAAATCACATACAGATCAATTCTGTAAAAATTTGCTGTGTAGCAATGTTACTACAAGATAAAATATTATAAAAAATATAATGCCTTTCATTCATGACAGTAACTGACCTTGCTCATAGAGACACATTTAGTTACTATTTTCATAGTAACTGAGTTACAGAATTGGTCTGATTGTATCTGCTTTAAGAAATTTAAATTTTGTTGGTCAAATATGGTACCAGCAAGATTGAGCTCAAGTGCACTATTCCAAACAAGTAAGGGATTACTTGGATAGGGAATTTTCTAACATTTGTATTGGGAGAGGAGGAACGATAAAATAGCCAGCACAATCTCCGGATTTATCACCAATTTCTTTTATTGGGGATATCTTAAAAACTATATGATGGAGAAGTAAGAAGCATCACGGACTTACAAAATAGAATCATGCAAGCATCAAACACTACCCCACAAGGGCAAATAATAAATGTTTTAAATAATTTTCATGATCTACTTTTTGTTTACAAGTTAATGGTGGTATTTTTGAACATTTAATTGAGGTGTTTTTTGTTTAATAATGGTATTTTCAATGCATCAATAAAAAATGTTGAGCCTTTTCAATGAATGTTTATTCTTATGTTTAATAATAAATGGGACGCAACTTTATCATGCATAATAATAATTTCAATGTTGCAGGATGAAAGAAATTCATTTTATAAATAATAAGAATAATAATATGAAGCATAAACACAGTTTTAACGATTTTAGTCGTGATTTTTAAAATAATCTATTTTAGTTGTTTTGTTATGTGAATTTTATGAAAAGATTACTTATTTTAAAAATAAAATAGTTCATAAACTGATATTCTTGTATCTTTATAAAAGATGATTTTGCAGTGACGGCATCGACCTTGCTATGACGGAGCTTGGATACTTAAGTGGGAAACAGAATGCACCGAGTTCTACGACGCGTTAACGGCGTACGTACGGCACCATCTGTCAGAAGAAAGTTAAAACCAAGCTGTCGTACGCAAGTGCACAGAATGGACAACGTTCTACGCCGTTGATACTGAATGTTCGTCAACTTCCAACTTTTGACGCTGTTGAACGTTGACGCAGAACACCTAACCTCAGTTTTTACTGAATAATAAAGTGTTTGTATGTATAAATAACTTGCATACAACATAAATAACATCATTCACAAGTCTTCATCATCCATTATACTTTTAATAAAAGAAAGCGCACGTATAAATACAGATATAGGTTGTCAAGTGACACTTGACGGCGTTAAAAATTATTGCATTGTGTTCAGGCGAAATTTCTCAACGGCGCTACGCAACGCTGTCGCAAATGACGCAGCGCTGACGCTGTAGCGCGCTGTGCATTCTGTTCCAGGCTTTACGTTGACCCGTTTGTCGCGAAGTTTGCTCGTCACAGACGACGACGCAGACGCTTACAATAAAACAAGCCATAAATCATAGAACTGCAACACCTGTTTCTCACAACATAAATGAACAGAATTATTTTGTTTTTGTAGTTTATTAATGTTAGATAGTCTGTTTACAGTTTCAAACATTGTGATTGTGGTTTGGATTATTGTTTTTGGCAAAGGTGATTGATGAAAGAAGAAAAAAAAAGAAAATAAGGCGTCGTTTGTACATTTAAGCTCCGCCTTTGGCGCCTTAAGTTTTATCATATTACTAGCTGGGGTATCCGTACGGTTTTTGTATAGTATTTCTAAAATTAAATGGCCACTCTCACTTACTGATTCTAATAATCACTGACAGTATAATCATTATACCTGCTGAGTTTATGGTTCTGTTAAAAATAGTTGTCAGGACCGTAATAATTACTTAAAGGAATTAGGAATTTCTTCAAAATCAAATGGTCGCCAAAGAGCAATGTTGTTAATGTATGCACGCTATGAACGTTGAAAATTAACTAAGCGCTGTTTCCATTTCAATCTGTCGATTATCATCCCAAGAAACTTAACCGTATCGGTGTTGGTATTAAAACAATGACGATTATGCAGTACCATCTGTTGCGTTTTGTCGCGATTAAGTTTAATTGCTTGTGAACCATGTTTCGGCACGAAAAAGTTCGTCATTCGCTAATTCTAAAGCATCATTAACTGAGTTTGATGCATTTAAAATGATGGTATCATCGGCAAATAAAATAATTTCCGAAGCATCTATGTTTGCTGGAAGTTCATTAATGAAGATTAAAAATAAGACTGGACCCAAAACGCTACCTTGAGGAACACCGAACTTGATTGGTTGCAATGAAGATCTTATGTTATTTACTTCAACCAATTGGTGTCTCTCACATAAGTAAGATTTGAACAGTTGTATTATGCAATTCATTAGAAACCAAGACGACATTTTACAGAGCAAGGATTAATGTGGGACCAAAAGTTGATCAACTAACAGAACCGAAGAAGTGATTTATTAATAATTTCTTGGAAACTACTGTTTTTCTTAGTGGGTAGTTTATGCAGATTGGTTTGAAGTTATCTAATGAAACATGGTGCTGGAAAATTAACTAATTTTACAGTGGATGTAACAGCGCTTTATAATTACTACGAAGACCTACAGAGACAAACTTGCTGAGAACAATCCTAGCGAATAGATTAAATTGCAACCAAAATTTAACTTTAAATATAATTATGTATGTAGTGTTACATTGTCAAGGCTTTATAGAACATTAAACACTAAAAATATGCACAACAGCAAACTAAAACAGTTTCTCTCAAAGATTTCATAATTTCGGAACACTTGATGAGCAAAATACTCGAAGATATTGTGGTTACAATAACAGATAAAACGTATTTGGTTTATATTTAATCTTTAATACTACTCCCTCTGTCCGAAAATATGGTATACATTTTGATTTTTTTTCTGTCCGAAAATATGACATACATTTACAATTTTAATTTATCATTTATTTATGAAATATCCCAGCAAACATTTTTATACAGGCCAGTACTGTTGAAGCACATACTCCCCGGCATTGAAAGTAATGGGCCAGTACCCCGGTGTCCCCGTGGCCGTTAGTTGGCCCATTGATGTATCAATTGCCCAGCAGCGATAAAGTGCAAAATAATCGCATTAGTTACAAGATTTATATCTGACGGACCAGTGCTTATATTATACCCACTCTCTAGTATTTCAAATGTAACATATGTATTTTTACCTTATACTTAGCCAGTATTAAAATAAATTAATGGTGAGGTGCAAAATAAATACTCATTTGACCATTTCACCATCGTTGAATAAATTTATTTAACAAATAAAGTTGACAATATCGCATCGGTTTTAAACTATTAATGAAGAAATTAACGTTGCTGTTAATAGAATGATGCGATATTGTCAACTTTATTCGTTGAATAAATTTATTCAACGATGGTGAAACAAAAGTAATATGTAACATATTAACAAAAATAAGAAATACTCATAAAATGCTGTTAAAGTACTTCGTATAGGAGTTGTTATTTACATAGCGAAGAAGTATATACTAGTTCATTTGTATTAATATTTTATATGCCATATTTCATATTTTGGCTCTTATTCATAAAAGTCCTATATATATATGCTTTTAAAAATTAAATGCCTATGAAAACATCAGTCAAAATATTTTATGCGTTATATGCAACATAAACCAATATATGACATATTCAAAGATATACGGCATAAGATACATAAGAGTTAAATAAAAAGCCACCCAAAAACATTAAATAAAAAAGTCTAGACCATAAAATATTGACCTACTACGCATCGACTTTCAGAATGAACAATTTCACTTAATATAATAGGCATCCTGACACCAGGAAATGGTAAAAAGGCTTTAGAATTATGTAAGTAAGTATAACCTAAGAGAAGAAATTTGGGTCTTAGCCTCCGAAACTATATATATATATATATATATATATATATATATATATATATATATATATATATATATATATATATATATATATATGCAACACTGATTGAACACTACACTATATTCCGCGTCTATTAACTTTTTTGACACTTTTTCCAATTTTCGTATCGTCCTTTTTTGGGGATCACTAAGGTGATTAATAAAAAAGCCTATATTTTGATTTTTATATATATATATATATATTAAAAAAAACAAGTATTCCATTATACAAAATATTTCAGTAAATATTAATTTATTTCCGCATTATTCAAGTTTAGCAAAATGCCGACCTGCGTAGCGTATGGATCCCGTTCAGGCATAGAATTTTTCTCAAATATATATTGTCCTGGCTAACTGCCACAGCAGCAAAGGCCATTAAATTAAAAAAAAAAAAGTTTAGTAAAATATTCTTCTTAGAGTGCCATGCTCGATGGTCCGAGCAAAAATTTTTCGTTTTATCAAAAAATGTTAAATAAAAGTTGTTAGTTATTGCTTTTATAGCAACTCTTGTTCAATAAATTTTTTCGAAATATTTTTGTTGTGAAATATTCACAAAAATCTTAAAATCGACACGGGTAAACTCCCATTTTTAGTCGACCGATTTTTACCAAAAGTTGATCAACTCGTGTCATTAATGTCAAAAGCTTAAATATGAAGTTTCATAAAAATCCTTTTAGCCGAATTTGGTCTGCACGTGTACACAGACCGATAGACAGACAGACAGACGGACAGACGGACAGACGGACGGACAGACAGACCGACAGACATCATGCTAAAAATAGTCAAAACGTTATGGGACCTCAATTAGTGGAGATCCATCGAAATCTCGAAATGTCAAAATCGGTATGATCACAATACCTCCTTTATATATGTTGGCGGTCGGTAATAGTCAAAACGTTATGTAGGGACCTCAATTCGTGGAAATCCATCGAAATGTCAAATTCGGTATGATCACAATACCTCCCTTATATATGTTGGCGGTCTGTAATAGTCAAAACGTTATGTAGGAACCTCAATTCGTGGAGATCCATCGAAATCTCGAAATGTCAAAATCGGTATGATCACAATACCTCCCTTATATATGTTGGCGGTAGGCAAAAATGCAAGAAAACAACGCTTTTCAATGCAACCTCGTAATCATAGCTATAATATTTCAAAAATACTTACCTACAGAAAAAATTGACTCACAGTAACTAGAGATGTTAATTAAAATCGCATACCTGCAAAAGAAAAGAAAATCAGTAAAAAATATATAAATCGTTAAAAAAATATATATGAACAAAATGACAGAAAGACTAAATTTAACAAATTGGAATCTCAAAAGAAATCAATTTCAATTAAATTAATTGGAGAGAAACGTTAATTAATAGGTCTTCCATTAATGGAAAAAAGTTAAAAAAAAGTCATTAGAATTCTCAGTTGAGTAATTCAAAACTGTATATAATAGAAAAACAGATAAATAACAAAGATACAAAAAACAAAAATATTTGTAGACAGATGCTTTAAAACAGGGGACGGCAACCAGTGGCCCACCGAATGATTTTATGCGACCAAACAATAGGGTGGCCATTCGTCCCGTATTTTAACATTTTGTCCCGCATTTTGGATTTGGGAGGTGAGGACCTTTTTTTTGCTCTTCACTTGGATTTGGGAGATGAAGACCTTTTTTTTGCTCCATATCGCATTGCCTTCTTATGAAAATGGTCACTCTACCCAACAATCTATTAGTTAGAAACGTTATGTAGGGACCTCAATTCGTGGAGATCCATCGAAATCTCGAAATGTCAAAATCGGTATGATCACAATACCTCCCTTATATATGTGACGGTCGGTAAAAAAATAGGGGATAGGCATGTTTTTTTATTTTTTATTATATTCCTCTTGTTGCATATAAACATAAAAAACAGTTCTGCATTTTTTTTTTTTTTTAATTTGAAGGCTAAAACAAAAGAAAGGGAAGATAAGAATCCATGTTGGGTAAATTGTCTCTCTGACAAAATCTTTATCTGCCATTTTAATAAAAAATGCCTGAAAAATTGTTTAATATTCTAAATTAGTCAAAAGTCCTCATATATTTTAAAAGTATGATTTTTTACTCAGATAACTTTTTACTACAACAGTATTCTTTACGTCATCTGGAAATATGAAACTTACATCAATCAAAGGTCTGTGAGAGGCGGCTTTTGCAGCTACATACACCGAACAGATGTGTGAGAGATGATAGAAAGCTATAAGGAACCCAAATGCAAAATAGTATTTTTTCAATTAACACCGTTTTTATTGACATTTATAGGCTTTTATGTTGTTAAAAAAAAATCAGTTAGTAAAAAGTAGATCCAGTTATTTTTAAAATAAAAACTATTGTCACATATTGTTTGATTTTCCACTGAACAAAAACTTTGGTAAATAATAACATAAATAAACGTCAAATACACACGTTTTAACTAAAAAACAAATTGGAAATATTTCATATGATTTGTACAAAATTTATTTTATGTGTGTAAAAAACTATTGTTTAGTAAAATTGAACATTTTTGTTTTTATTAAAGCTTTAGAGTAGAGTAACTTCTTGTCAAGCACAGAGAGATTCCCTTGAGAAATTATATTCAAGAATTGAACTGAGCTCAAAAAAAAAAAAATAAATCTGTAATGTTTGTTTGACTTTATTTGGTTAATGAATACAATAGAGATTCAAATAATTCAGATTTTTATTTCATCCAAAGCTACATTATGATCGAAAAAATTTATGTAAAGTGTGAATTTTCACACATTTAGGATTTTGTAGGTATTTAACCCTTAGGGAACAGAATAACGAATTAATTTCTAAATACATTTTTATTGATAAAAATTATTTACTTATTATTACGAGGGTAACCTTTTATGTTTTTACAAACAACCACTAGATGGCAATTTTGAAATGTGTCATTGGCCTAACTCAGGGGTCGGCAACCTGCGGCTCTTTTAGAAAATTTTGTGGCTCTTTTAAAATTGACTGGTCTTTATTTTAATATAATTTATTTTTTAATTTTCAACTTTCTGCCTGTAAAAAGGAAATACTGCATATTCCCTAGAATATGCAGTATTATTCAGCATATTCCCTAGAAGAAATAATTTGTTTTAAAAAAAAGTTATCTGTATTTGTGATTGATTTACGTGCAGAAACATTTTTACATTTTATTAATTTACAAAAACATAAGGACAATAACAACCTTATCAATGCAATTTTTTTGCACAAACTATTGTTAAAATGCAAGAAGCTTTTGGAAAAAGGTTTAAAGAGTTTAGAAAATATAAAGCTACCCTAGCTTTTTTTGACAAACCCAATTGAAGCAGATATGCAGCAATTATATTTATCAGCATTTCCATTGATTAATCAGGCACAATTTGAACTTCAATTATTGGATTTGAAATCCAAAGATTTATGGAATAATATATTCTTAAAACTTAATTCTGAAATGGTTTAGAAAGAGAAAAGTGCATATTATCTTTCCATCATAAGTGGACCGAAATTCACAATCTTCAAAATGTAGATAAAATTGTTTTCGAAGCTTGGAACCGTCTTCCAGAATCGTTCAGTCATTTAAAAAATTATGCTTTTGGACTACTGACAATTTCGGATCCATATATTACTGTGAGCAAGTCTTTTCACATATGAAATTAATAAAGAGTCAGTTAAGAATAAATCTTACTGACCTGAAACTTGAGTGCTGCCTTAAGTTCAAGATTACTGAATATTTACCAAATATGTCTTATCGAAAACTATGCAGAATATAATATAATAATATAATATATATTTATTAACAGCCTTGCGGCCATAGAAGCAATAGTCCTATTAAAAAAAATATTATATTGTAATATACTGGCAAGTGCAATAGGTATCGCAAACTAAATGTATAGGTAAATATTAATTTATTGTAATACTTGATTATTTTAAAACAAATAAAAAAAATTTACGTTTTTTTCTTAAATATAGCATATATTTTTTTGCGGCTCTTCCATGTTATTGTTTTTTTTCAATATAGATTTGGCTCTTTCTCACCGAAAGTTTGCGGACTCCTGGCCTAACTCAACAACAATGCATAGATTCGCTTCATTCAATTTTTGGTAACGAAGCACCATCAGAAAAGACTGTTTACAATTGGTTTGCAGAATTTCGTCGTGGTCGTGCGTCCGTCAGTGATGAATCTCGTAAAGTGTTTTGTCTAGGACCCAGGTTTTTTGACGGCTTATGACAATTTCAGAAAAAAGAGAGTTGATTGAAGATGAATCACGCAGCGGAAGGCCTTCATCTTCAAAACCAATAAAAATGTCGACAGAATCTGGGATCTTGTGCGTTCAGATCGTCGGTTGGCAATCAGAATGATCCGGGAAAGAGTTGAATTTGACTCACACTATCATTCATTAGATTTTGACCAATGAACTGGGGATGAGAAAAATCTGCAATTTCAATAAACGAGTTTTGTGCTCAGCCTCCTTATTCGCCTGATTTGAGTCTTTGTGACTTTTTCCTCTTCCCAAGATTGAAAAAGCACCTCAAGGGTCATTTTGGGACACTCGAAAACATTCAAACGTCCGTAAGCGACCAGCTGAATGCTATTCCAGTATCCGAGTTCCAGCACTGCTATGAGGATTGGAAGAACCGTCTCCAGCGCTGTGTGGCTTCCCAAGGAAGTTATTTTGAGGGAGATACTATAGAATTGTAATTCTATTCAGTCTCCTTAACTCAGCCTCCTTATTCCTTCAACTTCAAGAACCAATAAAAATGTCAACAGAATCCGGGATCTTGTGAATTCAGATCGTCGGTTGACAGTCAGAATGATCGGGGAAGAGTTGAATTTGACTCACACTACTGTTCATCAGATTTTGACCAATGCGCCTTGTCACACAGAAATTTTAATAAACGTGTTTTAGGCCAGTAAAAAAATTCCTGTGGCTCCTCAGCCTCCTTATTCGCTTAGTCCTTGTGACTTTTTCCTCTTCCCAAGATTGAAAAATCACCTCAAGGGACGTAATTTTGGGACACTCGAAAACATTGAAACGTCCATAACCGAGCAGCTGAAAGCTATTCCAGTATCGGAGTTCCAGCATTGTTATGAGGATTGGAAGAACCGTCTACAGCGCTGTGTGGCTTCCCAAGGAAGTAATTTTAAGGGAGAAAATATTGAATTGTAATTCTACCCGAATAAAAAAAAAAAATTTAAATCAGTCTGCTTACTTAATTAACACACCTCGTACATTGGTCACACCAGTTGAGAACCACTTGTCAGCAAGCTTAATATTATTCCATTTATTGTTTTAATAACAATACAACATTGTAATAACTATGTAGGCTGTAGATTGGCAGATTTGTAAGAAAGTTAGCCAAGAACAACATGCTTTGTTGAAAGATTGAAAACGGAAACGTTCAGACAAGCAATGACTTCTGTTGTACATACTGCCAACATATAATGAGAACAAGAAATAAGGTTCAACAAAATTTGGCAGAAATATTGTTTTTTACAATTGATACATCCTTGAAATATAATTTTTTTGACAGATATACTTAAAGTTTCAACTTTCGTAGACCACAGGTGTAAATAAAACACTCATACGTCGTGCGCAGAATTATTGAATGGCCAAAAGTTAACTATAAAAATTACAGCGGTCGCCATTTTGTTTCGGTTCAATTTTCATAGTTCATATTTAGTACACGAGTAGTATAGATGTGGTAAATTTAATATGTAGCGTTTGACAATTCTACAACACCTTGTTACAAATAAAACTCACTACAAAAAATGTTGTAAATTAATACGTATATTGATAACACAGGTCTACAATTTTTTTTTTTTGAGTCTTTATTTTAATGACTATTTTCTGATTCTTTATATGGGAAAATAACTAAAAAATTCGTTTATTTTTGAAAAACTTTGCTTTTGTACATTTTACAACGATCAATATATATTTATTTATTTTTATGACCATAAAAGGAGAAGCGCGTTATATTAAGTATGGTCGGGGACGAGCGGGTGGAAAGCAAGTGGCAATTCACTTACGGGGTTCATAGACGGTATGCGCATACGCATTGCAGCGAAACAATGCATTTTGTGTGGCGGCAGATCCAAAAATGGCTTTAAAAAGTTGTAAACACGTAGATTCATCCTGCTATATTTGCGGCGAATTTATCAAAACAAGATAATGGTTGGATTTCTGATGGGAATGCATCCCCTATCACTGGCCAGGTATACTCATCATACTTTAAACTCTCAAGCACCATTTTCACATTTTCGTAATTTTTTTGATCATTACGGAATGAGCCAAAGGAAGAGATGGAAATCTATTTCCATTGTGAAGAAGGACAGCTTTTAAACTTTTTGTAGAACTGTCTACGAAAAGACGCCAGTCAGAAGGAATGCATGAGGTTCCGACCGCCTTGCATAGGCAGTTATACTAAATATCCTTGCTACCTTTATTTTTGTCGGAACACAAAAAAAAAAATAAAGGCCAGTGACGAATTTTCACAGATACTCAATACTCATAAAAGGAAAGCCTGAAAGCAGTGGTTCATGGTTTTCTCGGAAACAACAAAGCAGACAATTACAAAGAACTTATTGCAATTATTCTTGATAACTTTAAACTCATGGGTTGCAGGAGGTCCCTTAAAATGCATATGTTACATGCTCACTTGGACCAATTTAAAGATAACATGGGAGCCTATTCGGAAGAATAAGGTGAACGTTTTCATCAAGACGTGATGGACTTTGAACGTCGTTATCAGGGGCAATACAATGAGAGTATGACGGGGGACTATATTTGGGGGCTAATACGAGAAAGTCCATACAGTCACAGAAGAAATACGAAAAATAATCATTTCTAAACTTTTTTATATATTCTGTTACAGTAGTTGTTTGTTACGAATGGTTTTCTTGTAAATAAAACTGATTCAAATTCATAACAAAAGTTTGTATTATTTTTACATACAATAAAGGTCTGAAAAAAGGGAAATTTTCTTAAAATCCGTAATTTTATTCTTATAGCTACAAAAGCAAACTTTTTCGGGTAAAACTATTTTTTCTTTAATTAATAATCTGAAAGAAATAAAAATCATATACGCAGAACCCAGACTAAAAATTCCTGTTGACCGGTGTAATTTATATTAACAGTATTTTGTAGATCTTCTTTTATTGATTAAATGAACTGACGAAAAGAAATCCACTACCAAATTTTATCTAAACGATGAAACTGAAAACTAAAATCCATGTTATGTGAGCACATTTTAGCAACCCAGACAATATCTTACAATATCCTTTATCAGGATTATATTCTTACGTATTCATTTAATCCTTTCTTAACAAAATTTACACCTTTTTAGCAAAGAAATACTTTTTTTTAAAGGAGTTAAAATTCTTGTAGTAAACGAGATTAATGGCTAACTGCTCAGGCACTATCCTATTGGGATTATAATTTACAAACGCAGCGAATACAACGCGAAAAGAAATTGTGCGTAACGTTATACAGGACCGTACCTAAATGATTTTCTGAATTATTTCTTATATTCGAGTTTATTAAATTTTCTCACCGCCTTGGGACATTTTATGTTGTAGAATAAAATTATTTTTATAGCGTTATATTTTTTGGTATATTTTTGCTTTTGGGAATATACGTATTTAGATTAAAGTTTCATATTTGAATATTCGCAAATGTCAAATAAGAATAAATTTGAAATTAATAGAAAGGACTCGCAAAAAAAAGATATCTACATAAGAGGGTTGCTACTTAAGTTTTACGATTTAGCTGTTGCTCGTCAGATATTGAATTGGATAATTTGTTTTTTAAATTTTCCCTGTCTATGATTTCTTTTCTCCTCTTTATCCATTACCTCTTTCATCAATGTGTATCCGCAGCCATTTCCGTTTAAAATATCTTCTCTTGTTCCTCCTTTGCTTCTCATTTCTTCACATCCTTCCAGCATATGTTCAACCGTCTCCCTTTCTTCTCTGCACATTCTACATCGTTTATCCTCCTCTTTTAACCAACATTTGCTCGCCTTTTCTTCATTCCCACAACTAAACCTTGCAATTATTCTTTTTTTTTCCATTTCCCTTTTCTTTTAGATACAGCGGTCTTTGCGTGCTCCAATTTTTTTTGTACTTATTATTGTACCTTGATCCGCTTATTCTCTCGCTTTATTCTTGTTGTTGTATGTCCTTCATTCTTTCTATTATCTCCTGAATGATATACCATAATTTATTTGCCGAATGAGTTCCAAAAATTACACAACAAAAGAGCAAAATTGATTCTGGGTCGACCATTTCGTGTTTTGTCAATAGTATGAAATTTCTTCATGTTGGTGTCGACTGTTGTTCTAGATATTTTTATTAAAATCGAATTTTGGTGGTTACTTTTGCCATTTTTATGGAAGGCAATTATTAGTGGTCTTTCGTTTCCGGCATTTTGATAACCACAAATACTTAATCGTAAACGAAGGCATGTCACAAGAAAATTTCCACCATATGCTTAAAAATATTTAAATTTAAGAAAATGCAGTAAAGTACAGAATCTATTTATTATTGAAAATTTTGCTATAAAAGAAACGGATAAATACATCTACTTCTGCAGTGTGAACAGCGGTCAAGGAGAAGCTTTATCTAAAGTACTCAGGGAAGTCTGGAACTCACAGCCATACTCCTCCATCTCTACAAAGCTACTTATTTTCCGTACTTTTTTATAGATGTGAAACATGAAAGATGACTAATCAGATAACCTAGGTTTTCACAAAAAAGTTTCTGCGAAAAATCTTCATTATCATTTGGCCAAACAGATCCAACAAATAATGACCAAAAAATGTAAGTAGATAAGACACTGACAATACCATCTCCCAATAGACACTCGAATGGAATCTCCTGGAGCAGGGCTATTTCCCACGAAATTGGACTTATGGGAAAATCTTGGCCAGATATTAAGGCCCAAACAAGGAATACAACTAGATAGCGATGCTTCGTAGAAGCCCTTTGTTTCACTTAGCTACAGGAAATTATACATACATAGTTCTTAAGCAGTTCTTCAATTATTTCGGTATAAACTAAGTCTACTCCGTCCTCTTGTAGAGCTTTAAGAACATGACAATGTTCTAGCTGGTCGAATGTTTTATTGTAGTCTATTAGAGAAATATATATATGGACTTGTTGTATTCAATATTTTTCTCAATCACCTGATTTCAAGTTTTAATTATGTAATACTCGCTAAATCCAGAAAATTAGCAAAACAAATGGATGGGCAAATATTTATGAGCAGTATTGTAAATTACTAGTACAAAATTTGATCAAACTAAAAGTAAACAATACCTAACCCATCAGAAATCTCTTATAATTCTAGATTCAATTCAGTAACCGTAATATATTTAAAGTTAATTCCAGAACTGTCCTTATTTCTACCCTGAGTTCGCGGGCGCGATCCTAAAATACCTTTCCCCCTTCTCTGGGATCGATTCTCGGGCATTCCCCAAGGTTTTATCACGTGACTAGCTAGGTACATTGCTTTACAGAATGGTTCATAGCTGCGTTCCTTCAAGAATAGCTTCAAATAGTTTAACAACTCACCAGAAGCCTATTGTTTTACATTATTGGTTAACTATATCTTCATTTAGGGAAATATTTTGTTAATTGGCTTATTTGATTTATTTTTGTTGGTAGAATTGATTTATTAGAGATATTTATCATATTGTTATTGCGTGTTTTAGTAAAATAGCTTGGATGTTAGATAAACTAAAAACCAAAAAGATTGATGATCATAAAGAGTGTTTAATGGTAGTGGATTTTTAACTTCTAATAATTTCAGAGATCCCCTACATAAATATAATTAAAAAAATATATTATTTTCTCCCGTATCTCACCATTAGCCTCTAACAAGGTTTTAAAACTTCAACCACAAAAAAAAAAAACTAATGAGCGAGGTAGTTTACAAGAATTAGTGGCTGTAAATCTGCTACATAAAATTTTATGTTCGATTCTCGTAGTTTGTTTCATGAATAAAAACATTTTAAATTCAAGTGATTTCTATCAGTAAATTGGTCAATAAAACATTGAATTGGAAGCGGTAGGTCAATAGTAATTATATACCAAAGTTGAGAGAATATTTTATATATCCGATCTGTATTATTTACTGAGAGGCAGAGCAAAATGAAGTCTTAAGAATTATAATATATATGTACTTTAATATATACTGTAATTATAAAAATATGCTTCGATGTTGAACTCAGATTTTGAGTTCAACATCGAAGTCGATCTTCTAGCCAAAGAAGCAGCTGAAAATGGCTCCCTCTTAAATATTCATCTAAACAGTAATGAGATTATATCAATCTTCAAATCTTCCATATACAACCAATGGCAACAAGAATACATAGATTCTCTACAACACAAAGGATCATACTACGGTCAAATTCAACCTCTTCTTCCTAAAAAGCCTTGGTTTTCTTCTCACCAAAGCAGATTTTTTATATCCACTCTTATCCTGCTTAGATTTAATCACAACTTCTCTCCATATCACCTGCGTAGAATTAACATGGTTTCGTCTCCTTTCTGTCCGTGTGATAATTTGTCTGTCAGTGATTCGAACCAATTATTGTTTGAATGCCCAATTCATTTTCGTAATCGTAACTTATTCAAACAAAATTTAGTTGTCAAAAAAATATCCTTACCTACCAATATCCAAACGCTTCTTGCTACTAATTCTCTAGACATTTATGAAATTATTTATAACTATATTAAAGCAGAAAATATCAAATCATAAATGTAATTTTTAAAATATTGTAATCTCTGTATTTATACATGGATAATAGCCAAAGCAGCTAAAGCCAACAAATAAAGGAAATATATATATATATATATAGTGTATTTATATAGATGGGTTGTGCTAGGCGCAAATTGCCATCGTTGCTGAGCGTCAAATATTGTAACCTAGCTAACTGTTCTCGACTTCCCTGGTTGTACCTGTCATTAACCGCAAATCGTCAGACAAGTAAGGTTCTTGAACTTTATATTTTACCAAATAAATTCCTGTATATCCTCTAAATTTTCACATTAGGTTTAAAAAGGCCATAAATTCTCAATCCAACCCTGTTGAGGTGTCTACTCAGAGCATATAGGCGGTCGTGCCCAGGTTACAGTGAAAGTTCACGCCAGACTCTCTCAGGGTAGATGGACTCGCATCGTCCGCCATTTCTCTTTACTCCTCCGTTCATGAACAAGGAATGACACAAATGTACGGACAAATTACTAAAGAGAACACTGAACTGCTACACACACACATATGTACACAGACAGTTTAGATATAAGCTTGATAAAACAAGTAATATTAAAAATTCATCGCTAAATGAGTAGAATACTAACAATGAACTAAGAAGATGAGATAACCAGTACGACAAATATGGCAATTTGTGCGTTTAATAGAGACGCACATATTTTAGTTTTCAATTTTGTAAAACATTTTGTATAAAGGAAGAACTAAAATACAAATTATAGGAAGTACATTTTGCATTTGCTATTTATTTTGATAATTACAACTAGTTAAAAATACCCCTTTCGTAAAACAACTGTAATGCATCATTCATGGTGGAGTCACTGGTGTTACAGGAGCGTGACGCGTGGTGTTATTTGAAAATTTGAATTTCATAGTGGCGTTAAAGGCGTGATAACTGCGCGTTCTCTACTCAGACAGTAGTTGTATCTAACCTAAAAGTTTATACAAGTATTTGGAGTAAACGGTTATTCAATTTCATTAAATATATCATCAGATCAAAGGAAACGTCTAGTTCTTTTATATATAGATATGAGGAAAAGCGATGGTGGGTACGTCCCATATTTATATAAAGCAACAGGGACGTTATTTTAACTTGTTGCAAAAAATGAGGCACAGAAAACCGACACAGACAATTACATGCAAATGATTAAATACACAGTCTTTTTTACTTGACATCACAGTTTAGATTGAAGATTATGTTTGAATTCGAATTATTCTCGAAATTCGAGTGGATGAAAATACTTGGTCCTAAGTCATATCTACGAGGGCAAATTGAAAACTAATGCTTCCATGGCCATAACTTTTATAATGACGGGCCAGACCGTGTCAAATGTAGTATCTGTACATAAGTCCTCCTAGCGGAGATTCTCAGCAACATCGCGTTTGCGCATGACAGTTCTAAACATAGCGGCCGGCATGGATGTGCGGTTAAAACAACGAACTTTCATTGAATTTCTTACTGCGGAAGGTGTAGCGCCCATTGATATCCATCGAAGGTTAAGTGCCGTCTACCGTGAGGCGTGTGTTGATGTGAGTACTGTTAGGAGGTGGGTAAGGACTGTGAAAGACGCAAGTCCTGCTGAAATGGATGTCCATGATCGGGAACGCAGTGGCCGACCAGTGTCGGCATGTGGTGAAAGGCAGGTTGCTCTCGTAGATGAACTGGTTCGTGAGAATCTACGGTGTAAACAAACATAGCCAACAGGGTGGGTATTTCATAAGAAAGAGTACATCACATTATCTGCAATGTGCTGCAGTACAGAAGAGTATGCGCGCGTTGGGTGTCCCGAATGCTTACTGATGAAATGAAAGCCAATCGGAAAACAATTTGCGGATAACTCTTGACTCCATATAAAGCCAACTTTTTCCTCTTTCTAAAGCTTAACATCTCAAGAGCAAGCGTTTCTCTTCGGATGCAGAGGTGATAGCGGAGGTGCGGAAATGGTGCCGTAGGAAGTCTTCAGACTTTTTCCGTGACGGACTTAAAAACTTGTTGGCGTAAATGTATTACTGTTAATGGCGATTATGTGGAAAAGTGAATATATCAGTGCGTAAAGTATTATTTCACATTTATAAGTAAACCATATATCAATTACTAATTAAGTTATAGCCATCGAGGCATTAGTTTTCAATATGACCTCGTACAAAACCCTTAAAATAAAAGTTCTAAATTAAATGTGACAAAATTTGTTCTATTATCATTGAAATTTGATCCAACCCTGTTCTAAATATCGAATGTCATTCACCCTTGTAAAATCCTTCTCATGTGATCTTAATAACTCTAAAACGTTTGAAAACAAACCCACGTTGTAAATATTTGATCCGGGTTTAGTGGATGCACAGCACGTATGAGAGGAAAAGCGGGAAAGGGAAAGGGGGATTCCCCGAGAAAATAACAACAGCACTACATCATAATTTCGTTGTAGAACTAAGTTACATGGCGCAGTGGAAGAATTCATCTTACAACGTCGTCTTGTATTAGAACAAACGTTTGGTCTCTAATGGGACTTGTCAGGTTTTGTGTTTTGGTTATCTACGATGTTAGATATTTTTAGAATCTTTTCAATTAGCCTTAAGCCAAAATATGAGATTGCATTGGAAGCCGATATTCACTTGTATGGCTCTAAATGACAGAATATCTCTTATGTCATTTTGAAGTGTGAATATTTCCTATTAAAATTCAGTCAAGAGACTCCATCCTTTGTTTACGCGATAAATTGTTTTTCCGATATGTACTTCTACACTACTTTGATTTACAGGTTGATGCAAGTCTTTATAGTATTTCCAAAATGAAACGACCACTCTTACTTGCTGATTCCAATAATGACTGATAGTATAACCATTATACCTGCTGAGTTTATGGTTCTGTTAAAAATAGTTGCCAGGAATGTAATAATTATTTAAAATGCACGTGTTTCCTTATATGCTGATTAGAATGGACTGTATATACTCACATGACATTCCTTCATATTTTAGGAATGGCTATATTATAAATATAAGCAAGCTTAAAATTCGTTCGGTTTTTTTTTTTTTTTTAACTTTTGGACTTAGCTACTAAGGCCATTATCCAGTAGATGCATTTATTTTTGAAAAATCCATGCCATAACCGGGATTCGAACCCGAGCCCTCATGATCTAGAAGCCAGTGCATTGCTACACTAACCACTACGCCATGGTGACCGGCGTTCTGTTTTAAAGTCTTTGTATTATTTATATTAAATACTTCAAATGTGCACAAACAAAAATCATTCTTTTTTTGAACTTTTCATTTTATGGCAATTTAAAATTATTAAAATATTAATCATTATCACTATTATCATTGTTTATATCACTATCAGAGTTTGTGTCACTACCACTGTCATTTAAATTAATAATTATTGAAGATTTATTTGGTGGATTTATTAAAAAATATATTTCAATTTTCTTTACATATACTACACATTTTTTCCCTAAATCACTACTTATTGCACTTGTTTCGTCTTTAATTAATTGTACTAAAGTGTCACTTTCTATCGGTGTTGTATTTTTCCGGCGCACATTACCTTTTAATTGGCCCCATATTAGTTTTATAGGGTTTGAAACACAATAATATGGCGGTAGCCTTAAAATAGTAGCCACGTCCACATTTTCGCATTCCACGTCAACGTCCACATTTTCACACTACAAATAACCTTGCACAGATTCACTATTTTCACTACAAAAATTAAGAATTTCTGCAAAATTGTCGCCAAAAAGCCATGTTAATGTATGCACGTTATGAACGTTGAAAATTAACTAACAACCCCTAAAATTTAGAAACAATAGGATAAATTTGGAAAATATTCTCAATGGTTTTTAAGAAACTTCAATTGAACTAGTGTTACATCTATACTAATTAAATTTAAAATTAACTTAATACCCCTTATATTCTTTTTACGGAAACGAGTCTTAAGATTACTGCCATAAACCCATTACCGGATTGTTAGGCTTGTTAACAAGAGTGGCCATTTCATTTTGGAAATACTATACTACTATTGTATTTTGTAATTTAAATTATCCAAATCCTAGCAACATAACTGTTGCTCTAACTTTCGCTTTATTTATCTCTCCATAAATTTATTGGCCAATCTCTTCTGACAATTATCTTCCCAAGACAACCATTAACATATAAACTGCATTTTCACTGTTCCCTTCTTCTTAGTTTTCCTTTTGTTATACTCATTCTTACCCCAAAGTGGCCATTATCTTGCATCTAGCATTATCCGTAGATTCCAAAACATAGAATGTTGTTTTAAAAGTAAAAGAACTGGATGTACAAGCAGGTTATTTCATGTCAAGTAGTCTGAATGTCTACACTCGACAATCTCCGAGTTGTCTGAAATTTTAATTGGTTCTAGATATGTCAGAAAAGAATTTGTGCAAATTTTTAGACCGCAATATTATTGTCATCATTATTTAACAGTCAACAATCTTGCCTCGAAACTTAGTTACGAGGTGTGTAAATTAAGTAACCGGACTGGCAACATAGCGTTTGATCTGGCAACATTTGGGACATGAGACTTGGAGAAAAGGCAGGTGAACATGTGATACGCCTTCAGTACGAGTTTGAACTCATTAGAGTAATTTTGTTGTCCGTAGCGATTTTTTTCGTGAAACAGTTTTTTTTTTTTTTTATTTCGTTCTCAAAACGTTGACTTGAGTCTTTTTCCTTTTCCCAATATTGAAAAATCACATCAAGGGACGTCATTTTGGGATACTCGAAAACATTCAAACGTTCGTAATCGACCATTTGAAAGCTATTTCAGTATCCGAGTTTCAGCACTGCTATGAGGATTGGAGAAACCGTCTCCAGCGCTGTGTGGCTTCCCAAGTAAGTTGTTTTGAGGGAGACAATATTGAATTTTAATTGTATTCGGATAAAAAAATGTAATTTACACACCTCGTATTTTACACATACCATAACTGCGTGTATTTCTTGAAATTGAATCCAATCAGTTTCCAGAGACTATTAGAAGGTTGCAATGAAAGTTGCTGCTTTCTTGTGTTTTTTTTTTTTTGAGTATTCATTTCAATAACAAAATGCGTGAAAAAAAAATCACTTTCCAGAGATTTCATGCAATTGATGGTCGTTTTCAAACTATCATTCAAACGCTCCAATTGTTGTCGATAAGTTTCGGAGATGATAGTTTCCTTTGGTTTCAACAGCTCATAATACAAGACACTCCCCACGTCCCACCAAATCGAGAACATTGCTTTGCGACAGTGTTTCGCTTTGGTCTCAACGTTAATGGTTGACCAGGATTAACCCATGATTTCTTGCGTTTCGGGTTGTCGAAATAGATCAATTTTTCATTGCTGGACACGATACGCTACAAGAAACTCTTCTTTTTATGCCTTGCAAGCAAATCGAGATGTTTAAACGATTAGTAATGGCATTTTCGGTTAATTCATGTGGCATCTCCCTTCTTTCTAGATCTTTCCCATGGCTTGAAAACATCATGACAGTTGACTTATCAACTTCGAGCTGTTGAACCAATTTGTTGAGTGTTTAAGCAGGATTTTCTTCCAATAGAGCTTGCAGTTGTTCATCTTTAAAGTTTTTCAATTGACCTGACCGTTGCTTGTCGTGAACGTGAACCACTTTTGAATCTTGAGAACTAATCTCTATATACTGTTTCCAATGGAACACATTCACCATATTTTTCACAAGCAACCTATGAGCTTCAGCTGTACTTTTTCTCAAATGAAAGTAGTGTAGAAATACACATCGGAAGAACAATTTATCGCGTTCCATTTTAATTCGGTTATAGAAAAGCAGTTGTATAAACAAAGGACGGCATCTAATTACTGAATTTCAGTAGGAAACATTCACATTTCAACATAAGAGACATCTTTCATCGCCCACACCATACGGACATAAGAGCCACCTACACTTAAACAGCGTCTTTCAATGCAATCTCCTATTATACTGTTAAATTTGTATGTTCTGACAGTGTAAAGAAAATTTAAGGGTTCCACAACTTTTCACTGAACGTTAATTTTAAACCGTATACTTCTGTGAGACTTGAGAAATGTGATCAGATGAACTAATTGCATTATTTATATTCATTAGAAGTAAGAGAAGCTTGCTGAGAAGATTCTTAAGTTGAGAAAACCTTTAATAAATAAATAGACAAGGGAAAATCATTAAGAAAACCGGCTAGATACTTTTAACAGTACAGCGGAAAGTACTTACTACTTTTCAGTAAACATTCAGATTATAAAGTTCATTTTGATTTTGTTTCACAACTGCGAATTCTTTAAGTAATTGAAAAGAACAGCAACATGTATAAATAAATTCTAATCAAAATACTTGAGTTTATTGAAAATTTATCCAAGGTTAAAACTAAAAGCTGTAAAACTAAATTAATAAAAAAAATATTATAATTTAAAATCTACATAGCACAATAGACACTGTAAATTATGACAGTCTGACCAATGGTGGCATCATCGTCATTAGGATATTCAATAAGCGCAGCAGTACAGATGGCAACGACTAATCGAATGAATGAAATAATCGATTATTTTGTTTTAGTAAATCGATGAATCAAATGATATGTTTGGTTTCGATTAATTAATAACACTGGTCAACAAATTTAAACTTTTTTTTGCTGACTTAGATCTGATACTTGTTTTTAACTAATTTTGGGGTGCTGATTTCAAAAATGTTAACAGTTTCTGCCTATCACGTCAAATTTTTGTTCTATTTTGTGTTTTGTGTTTGTGGGACAGCAAAGCGAGAGATAAAAATTGACCAGTGAGAATAGATTTAAATGTTGGAGACCCAAACATAATA
The DNA here is from genome assembly GCA_963971575.1 of Liopterus haemorrhoidalis. Classification (NCBI taxonomy): domain Eukaryota; kingdom Metazoa; phylum Arthropoda; class Insecta; order Coleoptera; family Dytiscidae; genus Liopterus; species Liopterus haemorrhoidalis. The sequence goes on from OZ020623.1 coordinate 10,490,437, forward strand.
CACGAACCTTTGGTGGAGCGAACAAAAATTATTTTCCCCCCTCTTCATATTAAACTGGGTCTAATGAAGCAGTTTGTAAAAGCGTTGAACAAAGATGGACTGTTTCAAATATATATCTGAAACATTTCAAAGTCTCAGTAATGAGAAGCTAAAAGCTGGCATTTTTGACGGACCACAAATTAGAAAATTTGACACATAATTTGACAATCGGAGTGGAAAATGCTTCAATAGCATACGAGTGGAAAAAGTGCTTCGAAAATTGGTTCAAAGGCATACAAAAGTGTATTGATCTCTGGCTTCCATGGGGGTCACACTACTGCGATACAGTCAAGCCAATTCTTTGAGACTTTATCTAACATGCCTACTATGATATATATTAAACCTCTTTGCATTAACTCTTCAAAAACGTAGAAAAAAATAAAATGCAGTTCCATTTTGAATCTTACTCATATAATTCCATTTCTACTGTATCTTCTTCAAAGTTTCCATCGTATTAGCACATGTCATAACAGTGTTGACAAGGTACATTTTACGTTTAATAAATTCAAGTTGTCCGTTTATTTGTACATGAATAAATTATAGAATACACTGAATCAGATGCACAAATGTTTCCATGCAGTAGAGTGTGTAATATGTGTGTATTAGCACACGCATACACACACAAATACACATACATGCATGGAGTGTTGGAATTGATTTTCATAATTATAATAGCTCGTTGGTATAAGTGATTACCATGTTGACATGACACAATGAAGTGCTTCTCAGAAAAGCTAACATTGGCATGTTACTTTTTTACGGACAGCAGCGTTGTTTTAATTTGTTTAAAATGTTACGTCTGATGACCAACTGTCCCCAATTTTAGCTCTATATACCTAAGATGCGTTCGGCATAAGCTAATGATCTACACATTCTGCATAATTTACACAAGAAACGTTCCGCATAAAGTTTCTGTGTGCTCTGTGCTGGATTAAGATCGTTCGGCAAATATCATGCAGTACAGTTTGTGTTACCCAGTCGTCACAAGTTCAGATCCTGTGGCAATCTAGTGTTTTACGCGGTAAAAATACAAGTTAATAATAATAATTTTATTTAGTGCTTGTACAAGTTTTCACACGTTTACACCAGTCAAAGATCATACATAATTATTAGAAATATAAATTGAAATATTAATTATAAAATTAAAATACAGTTGCCAGAAGGGTACTTAAAAGGAGAAAGGATTTTTAGTATTTGCTCCAATCAATGCTGTAGTACTGATCAGTGCTCTACAGACAGTTTTCAAGAAAGACCTCTCTAAGTTTTTTCTTGAAGGTCCTGTTATTAACATTTCTGACAGCAGAAGGCAAATAATTGAAGAAACATGCAGCCGAGTAAAGACCGTTTTTTGACTTCTCAGGTCTTATTTTAGGGAGACGAATATTGTCTTTAGAGCGGACATTATAAGAATGACTTGAGGAAACGGTGACAAACTGGGCTGCGTTTTCTTTAACATACACCAGGCAGATATATACAAATAGGCTGTACACTGCCATTATTCTACATTTTTTAAAAAGTTCCCGGCAGTGGGTTCTGGAGGGGACATTATTCATAATTCTAAGAGCTCTTTTTTGGATTATGAAAATGAGGTTGATCGATGAGCTTACTCCCCAATGGACTATACCGTAAGACAAACGAGACTGGAAAGCGGCAAAATAAAAAATACGTTAAGTCTCGAAAGAGACCGAAGTTTTGAGCCTGACAAAAGCGAAGATAGATTTCTTCAGTGAAATGGCCAAATTGCTGATGTGGTGCCAACTGAGTTGACCGTCTATATATATTCCTAGGAATTTAATAGGATCACCGTACTCAAAGACTTCGTCGGTGTTTAGGGAAAAGATAATTTGCTGGGTCTTGCTGGCATTAAGAGTTAATTTGTTTGTGGTAAACCAGTTTTTTACTTTCCCTAGGGCAGTTTCTGAAATGTCGAGTAACTTTTTTACTGATGTATGGCTTGTTAATATTGTGGTATCGTCCGCATAAAGGATTATATCTGCGGAGTTACCGAAAAAGATATTTGGAAGGTCGTTAATAAAAACGTTATACGTTAGGTAAAACGAATAAAGTTATTATTTCTACAGAACAATATGACTGAAAACAATCAAGTTATCATTGTTTATGCCTACAGCATTTGCAAAATAAATAGTACAGACATGAACCACATGATGGAACATGTTAATACACTCAAAAAGACTCAAGATTTTCTGGATACAAGGGAAAATGTACTTTAAATTGATTTGTAGTCTTGTTTGGTATCAGTACTCTCTGCATATTCAAGCACTTTTTCCGAAATATTTTCTCTATTAGCGGTTGAGTTTAATTCTCCAGATGGGCGAGAACGAGTGTTCTGAAGGCCTAGTAATCTAGGGACTTTATTGGAAAGAAGATCATCTACCGGCCTGTATTTCAACAATTAACTAAGTAATTTCTTCAAAATAAAATAAAGTAATCGATCAATAATAAATTAATCTATTAATCAACACAATTTTTGCTGACTTACATCTGCTAGCTAGTTGCTGACCAGTGTTATTTTTGCTAACTAGTTGAAATGTTTTCTTTTCGTTGTATTTTTCCATCTAGCCTAATTAAAGAAATATTTCTGCATATACATTAAGTCCTATATGTGCATTATTAAACACGAACATTCTTTGATAAGACTTTTTAAAAAGCTTTAGTTTTAATAACAATAATTTACAACCCTCATAATTCAGCGCGATAATAATAGAATAAACAGGTTTCTTCATGACCTACAAAACGGCAAACAAAACCATTTCAGCCATGTAGGCACAATGTTACGCCCTGTTTTAGGGCTGTTCACCTCAATAAGATAACGAGTTATTGTGAACAAAACTTTACTAATAAGCTAAAAAGATTTATACCACAAAAGATAAATTTAGGGAAGAAAAAATTATAGAAAAAATTTGATATGGAGTGTGAATTTTCACACATTTCAAGGTTTTGTAGGTATTTGATAAATGATGGTTTAATGCGTTTTGAGATTGTTTTTTTTTATGGCATAATTTACATAATTTGTGAAAATTGTGTGTTTAAGAAAATCATAACTCAAAAACGGTTAGAGAAAACAACCTGACGCTAGAATTTTTGGATTCCTCGTAGTTTATTAAGTCTAGAAAAAATTTGCTTACTCGTTTTGCGTATTTAAATTGTGACAAATTTCAGTATGGCGTGATTTATAGAAATATTCATCTTCGCATGGATATATCTCAAAAACGAAATGCAATAAAGACCTGCGGTTGAAATTTTTGAAATCTTGAGGTCCTAATTTACTTGTAACCAGATTTTTAAACAAAAAAATTTTTTGAAGTTTTTTCATTTTTTTTAAATTTTTTTGAAAATTTTGAAAATTGCTAACTAAAAAATGGTTAGGGATATAAATATGCGGTTGAAATTTTAAAATTCTACTACACTGTTTAGTCTAAGAAAAAATTTGGGCTTAAATAAACATATTATTAAGTTTTGTAGGAGCAGTAATCCAAAATCCTTGAAAATGGCCAAAAATCGAAAAAATCGTAAGGGGTACCCCTTAAGAAAATCGTGATTTTGAAGCAAAAAATTTTTGTCTCCAATTTTATTGAAAATTGGTACAACTATGCATTTTTTGTCAGAGATCAAGAAAATTTGGTCCATTTTGAAGTTTGGGCAAAAGTTTTGGAATTATAGGCAAAAAACTGACCTAAATCAGCTCTAACTCAAAAAATAGAAAAGCATGAATTTTTTAAATATTTTTTTCATAATCCTCACCCTAAAATTGGCCTAAAACTATATTTTGGTTAAAATCGGAATCAAAAAAATTTTGACCAAAATTTTCAAAATTTTGGAAGAATTTTTTTTTTATTTTTGTTCGAAAATTGGTATACTTATATATTTTTAGCCTTAGATCACAAATATATGGTCAGTTTTGAGTTACGGTCTAAAATTTTGACATCTTCGGCAAAAAAAGTAAAAAAAAGACAGTCCACAAAATGGCTCAGAATCGATGAAATGTTAGCCTGCCCCTTTTTTTAATCTTTATAAACTAATACTTATGTCTTATCTATCATCTATATCAGCGGTTCCCAACCTGTGCTCCGCAGAGCCCTTACTGCTCCGCGTGCACTTCTCAGGGGCTTCGCAGCCGTTCCAGGAAATAAAATAAATAAAAATTGAATAAAATCTAAAGTATTAGAGATAAAAAACAGAATTAAAATAATAAAACTGGAAATGACATTGTGAAAGAAAATTGGCCAAGTTGTATGTATGTCCAAGTGATTTCTGATCTAGTTCCGCACGAAGTTAAGAAATGAATATAACACAGTAACAATTAAAGTTTAACTTTTTACAAAATTGATAAATATATAATTGTCTTGTAAATTTGGAAACCTTCCAGAGCTGGACTACGAAATTTAAAATTTTTGTTTCATTAGCCAATACTTTGTTTCGACAAATTTTAGCCGGTAATAAGTTTTAATTTTACCGCCCAAGGCTCCCAAGCAACTTAATTCGCCATTGTATATTCCTTAAAATCTTTAAATATCTCTCTTATCATAATCACTTATCAACAAAAACCGTACAAAGTACTGGTACATCAGCTAGTCTTGTTTAAAACACAAATTTTCCTTCAATCATTAAAGATTTAACGTCTTTATTAGAAAAATTTAATATATTATTCACACATTTAAATGTAATCAAAAACATTAATTAACAAAATTTAAACTACTGTTAGATCCTTATCTACTTTTGTGTTTTCAGGCACGATATTTAAAAGCACGGTTTCAGGAACTGAATGGGAACAAATAACGTAAATGGATTTCATACATTTATCATTTTTATTTGAAATTTTGACAGAAATATGGAAAGAAATTTGACAATTTATATTTATAATACAAATAAGGAATAATGTACAATAAAATAAATATTAAAAATTCAAAGAAGAGGATGAAAAAAGTAGAATGTGGACAAGGTAGTATGGGATGGGAAAAAAGCATCGATGTATCGAAAACATCGATGTTTTTACCATCGATGGTCAGATGGCGATAGAATCGATAAAACATCCATGTCTACTACCGATGTCGATGTTTAAACTTTGATATTCAGAAACTACTGCTACAGTGCTGGAATCTTAAAATTTTAATTTTTATTAATATTAGTACAAAAAATTTAAGCGCCATCTATTGTGATATAACAATACTAATAGTGTTAGTTCTTATTCTTTTTAGCAGTTAGCAGAACAAGAAAAAATAAGAAGAAACTTCTAATTTTTGCAAACAATGCAACGACCAACGACGCCAACAAACTTGTTGCTTTTTGAGTCTTGTTGACACTTTCCCAGTTGTTATTCCTCCAATCCCTGGAATTACCGTATTGGGAAATATAATTATAATTTATTAAGTAATAAAACTATTATTAGGTTTATTATATTGTAATGTTAGTGTAAAATTAATATTAGGATTGCTATGTTACTGTTATAAAAAGTGTAATATGTATTTCAACTTAAAAAAGTAAAAAAATAAAACGTTAATCGTAGAAATAAAAAATAATAAAGCATTGAAAAAATAATAATAAAGAAAAGAAAATCACATTTTGAGTTTTAAATAAAATAAAACATGCAGGGACGTTTCGCGTTTAATAAGTTAACGTATCTTCAGCCCATGACATACAGCAATCACATATCCATGAAAAGATAAAAGTTTGGCAACATGGGACAGTTTTTTCACATATTCACGGTCGAGTTTAATACCAGGCACTTCATGTCTCTGAGATTTGGGCTGGTATACGAAGTACTAGATTTTGTTGATGTTGTACACACCACCCTGTTCCATAGCGTAAGAGCATCACCAAATATTTCTTATTAACAAAAATCTATTCAGCAAATAGGACACGTTAGTTAATATTTTATATAATGGTGCCGCCTCCTTAAAAGGTTGAAAAACACTGCTCTATATTAATACATATTCAAGTACTGTTTTAACAAACAACTACACTTGTAACAATTTGTAAAAACTATTATTTACCAAATCTTGTCTAAAAGTATCTCCGCCTACTAATTTTTCTTTCATTATTATTCGTAAAGCTCCCATTATTCATTCGTAATCAATTCAAGATCTTACGCATTGCAGACGATAGTGTGTAGTTAGTACATTGTATGAATGCACCAAATCACACGCTATCTGGGGTTCGAGCGCACCATACCAACTCATTAGGCCACCAACATCGATTTCAGATACCACAACATGAAAACCTCAACAATACTACAGTAATGACAACTTCATTATAATTGATACGTTTGCTTTGGGGAAATCAATTCAGAAATTCATGAGGATTACCACGAAAATTACACGCTAATAGCCATCTATGCAATTTATTTATAACCTTTTCACAATGGTCAAGTGAATTTCATTCAACGAGTAATTACATATTGATGCAGATGCTGCTAATTTATATTTTCATATATACAATTTGTGGCATTTACATTTTCAACGCAAAAAGAAGTTTAATAAAAAAATTAATGTGAAGTGTTAATTTTCACACATTTCTGGGTTTTGCAGGTATTTAGTAACTGAATGATGATTATTTGGGATGCCAAAACAAATTTTAAGTCAAAATATTTTTTTATGAATTTTAATTCAAATGCCTATTACCATTATTTAAGTTTCTAAATATGTGCAGTATTTTTTTTTTTTATATAGCAAGGTTCATTAAGATTTTGAAAATTGCGCCTATGGCTTCCATTGGTTGCTTAAATCATTAGCCCCGCCCTCTGATTTCGTCAAACATAGAATTAAATTATAATTTCAACACTTCCCACTAGTTATTAAATTAACGCTTTTAAAAATTAAATGCAACATTAACCAAAATATAACTAGAATTTTGACAAAATAATTTAAACAAAAAAAACAGAAAAAATAAAATTAACAAGATTCGAACTTTAGTTTGCAAATTTCAAGGCGTACGACAAAACCAACTACGCTACTAGAGCTACTGATCTGGTGTGTTACATAGCGAATTAAATATTTAACATATTTTAGTTAAAAACACAAAAAATGCGTTATTTTCCGAAAACATAATCTGATCAAAAATTCCTGTTGTACTATTCCGGTTCACACCAATGTACATTACTTAGAATTTTTTCAGATTTTTAGTTTAAACCATCTGGGTTACAGGGTGTGGGACAATTTTTTTTTGCTCAATTTTGGCAAAAATCGCATCAAAATAATTTATTTTGCAAAAATAAAATTTTGATCGTTAATCCACGTACTAAGGGCTTTCATTTGATACCCTACTCAGAATTTAAAAAAAAAATTTTTTTTGATGGGCACATATTTGTTTATATTTTTAGGGGTATATGTTTTTTAGATGTGTTAGTATTTTTCCTATGTGCGGGTCAAAGAGTTGTATAAGCATGCCAAATTTCAACTCTCTAGATTTAGCCGTTTGGTTACAATTTTTACCGAACAGACAGACAGACAGACGACAAAATGACGGTATAAGGGTTTTTTGGTCATATCTACAAAATCCTAAAAAGTAAGTTAATAGAACTTCATATTTGGCGCTTATTATTTAAATTTCGATGTTATAAGTTGGTAGTCTGATGACGTCAAAACATGGAGTCTCTAATTCTCCATTTTCTATTGTTTTGATTATAAATTTAGTTATTTAATGTTTATAAATACTAGTTTAAATACGAGACCACATATCCACAACTATTATTTTGTGTAATAAATTTAAATTAAAATTTATTAAGTCTTTAATGTCAAGTTTTTTGAGTTTACAATGTATAAACATGTAACTTAATCTTAAAATCTTTATAAAGTAGAACTAGACCAACAAATTCAACCCAATTCTTTAAAATATAATTCTTAACTAGTTGCAGAAAGTAAAATGAATTTAGCCTATCGTGATATGCTATGTAAAAGTCATGCAATCGTAAATTTCTGATTGTATGAAAAGAAATATAGTCACGTAAAGTTGAGAATTAAAAGTAATTTTAAAGATGACATGTTATCAGGGTCAGTCTAAGAAATTTCGGACCCGTCGGAATATTCTTGGTTCAATCCTTTGAAATACCTCTTGTTCGAGACTTTATCAACCCATTTCTTTTTTAACATGCCTCGATAACACCGGGTCTCGAAGGCATCCCGTCTTCTTTTTTCTGTAGTTGCTATTGTCTACGTTTCATAGAGTGCTATGCTCCATCCATATGTTTTTAGAAGTTTCTTCTTCAGTGTTATTGCGATATTATTCGAAGTGAATAGATTTCGTTTACTTGCATACAAAATGTTAAGCTATCATAAAAATGATACAGAACATTCAGCAATTGCTCTTGAGGTATATTGTTGGATGCTTGAACAATTTTGTTTTGTAGTTCAGCAACATCCCTAAGTTCTCCATAATATACTTTGGCCTTTAAATATCCCCAATAAAAAAAATCATTGGGTGCCAAATCCGGAGATCTCGCTGGCCAATTCATCGACCCTCCTCTTCCAATCCAGCTATTTGGGAAAGTTCTATGTAAATATTCTTTAACTATTCTAGAATAATGAACTTGTGCGCCATCATGTTGAAACCATACTTGTCCATTAATATTCAGGTTTCGCAACGCAGGTAATATTTGGTTTTGCAAAAGGGCTAGATATTTTGCGTCATTAAGGTGCGTCAATAAAAAAAGCCCTATAATATTGGATCCTATTATCCCTGCCAAAACATTTAATTTTTGCGGCCTTTGAGTTCGGGAGGAATGAAACGAATGTAAATTCTCGACTCCAGTACCTAAAATTTTTTCTGTGCACTTCACCATTTAGAGTAAACGTTGCTTCGTCAGTAAATAAAATTCTTTGAAGCATTGTTAGGTCGGAATTAATTTTTTCAAACATTTCAAAACAAAAATACGTACTGCTGCGTCCCTTTCTAACAATTCTTGATAATTCTGAAATTTGTGTGATCGAAACTTTCCTTTTTTTAAGAAGTTAAAAACAGATCCAATACTGACACCAACGGTTTGTGTAATTGATCTTAAAGTATTTTGATTGTTTTCTTCCATTTGTAATAATATTTCCAACTGTTTCTCTTCTGTAAACACGTGGGATGTTGTTCTTTTTTTATTATGTTTTGACTTAAGACATCCTTCGCGATGAAATTTATTAACTAGTCTTGAAATTGTAGAGGGATTTGGTATTGGCCGATCTGGATAAGTTGCACTAAATACAGCAGAAACTTCCCTTAAACTCATTTAGGAGTTATACCAAGTTAGCATCATTATTTTTTCTTCATCTGTATACATGTTGATTAATTTTTAAATCAGCAATGAGCAAAAGTATACACACTAATTATCTATGTTGCAAATGAAAATGAACACGATTTATATTGCAGTCAAAAACTGTATCCATGGTAATGACATAGTACATATTGCATTAAAAAATAAATTCACTGTATATATGTACATATATATATATATATATATATATATATATATATATATATATATATATATATATATATTGTCCACTTTTAGTAAATCAGACATTCTCAAATATCTTTTACAAAAAAAATTGAAGTACAGTTGGATAATATGGCTTAAATTGGTCCTTGAGTTAAATCTTTGAAATGATGAGCTCTTTAAAAAAATCCCTTATAGTGGTATTCGGTATTGTAGTCAAAGATAAGTGCCCTATTATCCTTGACAGGGACGGACTAGAATTCAAAAAGATGTTACAATTGAAGAATCAATAACCGAAAAGAATCTTTCGATCGTCTAGAACCATTTCAATGTGTTTTTCTGTTAATCCTCCTGAATTTTATATTTGGTTTGGTCCGGTCCTGCGGTGCTCCAAATCCTGTGGAGATTTATGCCTTTTGGCTCTTGCGCTATTCTATATATCCGTTACAATGCTTAACAATACAATAGAATACCAGTTGCTTTTGTGGTTTTCAGGCGATATTCCGTTTGACGCTTCGCAGATTTTATACAATGAAAACGGATACGACGATTGACTGTTTATTTTATTGAAATAGAATTCTGATTTATTAAAGGGTTTTAAGTTCTTATTAATTTAACTTATCCAAATAGAGACAAGTCTACAGCAAAATCTCTAGATAAATATAGTAGCACATAGTCGCTGTTAAAATTCCTAGATAATCAGTCGTTTCAAGCACTTGTGGCTCGTGAATGATTTGAACCAGGCTTTTATGTAGACACCAGTTCGCTGATGAAGCTTAATAGGGTAATTAATAAAGTTTTTAGATACATCCAAAATACCAACGATATTCCAATACTACGGCCGTCGTCATATAATGGCGCAGCTCGTACAACGTCTTCCGGACGACATAAATATAAAAAAAAGTGGCAGAAATCATGGACACTACATGAACAACTTGGACATACAGTTCAACATTATGCTCCCCAGTGGAGTAAAGGGAATTCAGATCTTCTCTTATGTTAGTCTGCCTTTTGTCCTTATTATTAAATTTATCTTTCTCAATACTAATTAGATTATCTTTTAGTTAAACTCAAAAAAATTTACATACACCATTCAAATTTTCTTTTAGGCCTTCCAAAGTTATCATTACAATCTTTTCCATTGTTAATTTCAGTAAAATTCCACAAAGAACTGATAATTATTATGTCTTAAGCAGTAATCTAATTCTGCTTTTGATAATCTGATTCTTTGCCTCTTATGACTGTTAGAGAATAGTTATTTTACAAGAGCACTTGATGGGATCAAATAATCAAGTAATTAAATTTTCTTTTGTACATTTTTGTAAAACGAATCTAAATATTTAGTTTTGTTAAAGTGATCTTTATTGTAAGTTGAGATTATAATTTAGATTAAATTTAATTTAAAACACTCAGAGAAAACCAGTATTTTGATACCAAAAAAAAATTGTTAGGCCTACGGATTACCTCCGATTTCTATGTATCGGTATCGATATCGTTTCGTAGAATATTATAACTAGAATATTATTTATAAGTTAGAACCAATAAAACAATAAATATATTTTAAACATTATTGTAGGTTACAATCAGCTTAAGGGTCGGCAGCGATCTTGATGACGTCAGTTCTGAAATTATACACTCAAAATGTATGTGCTTTTAAATTAAATATATTATTTTTCTAATGATTCAGGGACCGAAATGTTCATAAACTGAAACATCGTTCCGGTATGATCATGGCCGACAGAGTTCCACGTGGAACAAGTGTCACAGCGGTTTATTATACTGACTTTTCGCAAAAATTGCTTTAAAAAAATGCACAAAACTCGACCTCAGTTGCATTAAAAAAGCATTGGATATAATCAAAGAAGAATGACATATTATATCCGATTATACCTTTTGGGAAGAAGTAGATGAAAATGAAAAGGTGGATATTGTAGTTTTACCTCCACCGGTTGACGAACAGACAGATGAAGAAGATATAGATGATGATGTTTTACTTCATGACGCACCTGAAGTGAAAGATACTGCAGGTGAAGTGGAAGTTCATTTCAAGCCAAAAAATATTATTTCTGCGTCAAGTTCTATGCCCAACACTTATAATCTAATAAGAAACGTCAATTATGTAATGAAGAACCTATGTGGAGCCGCCAAAAACCTCATTACACAAAGTTACCTATCTTTGAAAAAAGATTCGACGAAGTTCTGTTGAATATAAAGAGTAAAATCGGACGTTTATTGCCTGTGAAATTATTTGCAACCATTTGGACTGATGAAATAAACTCTTATATTGTAAAAGAGAGTATCCGTTACTCTGCAACAAAAAATGAACCATATACTTATTCTGTAGAAGAGTTCAAGACTTTTTTGGGAATTTCACTTCGATCTGGCTACCATCAATTACCATCTGAAAAAATTTATTGGTCAAATGATCCTGATTTAGGTTTTTTTTTCTATAATTAAAATTAAAAAAATCGTATTATTTAACAATGTCATACAGTAAGTGCCGTTGTCGTCATATGACAACACCATCCCCTGAAGCCCCTATGGATGCGAAAGTTAAAATTTGCCAAAATATCAATTACTTAATTTTTTATGTGATATCAATGCAAATAAAAACAAAAATAAAATAAAAAATATATACTTGGGACTTAATGGGTTAAATTAAAAAAAGCATATAAACAACAAAAAAATTGTGTGCATTATTTATTAAATGACCCTGTATTTAGCAATCGACACCTGTGAACCCTGTATCAAAATTAGAATACCGTATAATTTTAGATCAAAATAACAAATAATACTATTTGTAAAATACTGCATAACCATTGTAATTGTACGATGTAAAATTTATATGTGTTATTAATTTTATGCATTCATTAGTAACAGTGTATTTTATGTATTTATTTAATGGTAATCATGGCTGTGTGAGATTTTAACAACCATTAATAAATTAAAAAACAAAATGTCACACGTTACTACATCAAAGAGGATATTAGGTGTTAAAGTGAGCAACAAAAGATCTTTGAAGTCATATTAAAAATAATGAAAGCTGATACTTTAGATGTTTTAAACCCACACAAAACCTAGACTTAGCTACAATATGTTATTAGGAAAATTTTGAGGTTATGGTATGTTAAAAATGGTACGCTTGCGCAAACGCTTTTTAGTGCTTTATCCCGTGTTCTTTAAAAAATGCGTTAAAATTAGCATCAAGTTAAATTTTTTTAGTTTAACACCACTCGTTTTTCGAAAACTGCTATTCTGTAAAAACATTTGTTAAGGTTGGTGTTAACCCTTTACCGCATAGTGTGCAATATATGGCACATTCCGATTTTTATTTTTAATTTTATTTTTAAAACTGAATCAGAACGTTACCTCATGAATGTTCATATATGCCACATATACAGCAATGGATCCTGCAGTATCTCAAGTAATGGGCTGCAATAGATTTGAGGATATCAAGCGGAATTTGCACTTCAACGATAACTCGAATTTAACGAAAATTTATTGAGAAAGGACAACTAGAAGATACGACCTTTTCTTTCAAAAATTCGAGAGCGACTGCTTTTAATCCCTAATGAAGAATACCTAACAATTGACGAGCAAATAATACGGAATCATTTTCTTTTGCAACATAATGTAGAATCATAATGTTCCATGTATGGCACAAACCCTATTTTCATAAAAATAATAATTAATATTTTAAATATATTTTTTTTAAATTAATTTTTCTATCAATAAGAACCAATTCCTAATGCCCATGAATTATTTCAGCAAAAAATAAAAATTCATGCAGTAAAGGGTTAATATATACTATCGGCCATAAGTAGAGTCCACAAGTCAGGCAAAAAAGGAGGCTGAGGAGCCACATAAATGTTTTTACTGGCCAAAAATTGTTTTTTTGGAACTATTTTTGCAAATTTTTATCATCCCCAATTGAACGGTAATTTGACTCAAATTCAACTATTCCCCGATCATTCTGACTATCAACCGACGATCTGAACGCACAAGATCCCGGATTCTGTCAACATTTTCATCAGTTCTTGAAGATGAAGGCCTTCCGCTGCGTGATTCATCTTCATTCAACTCTCTTCCTTCTGAAAATGTCTTAAACCACCAAAAAATCTGGGTCTTTGACAAAACACTGTCTCCGTAGGCCTGCTGAAGTTTTGCAAAAGTTTCCATTGCACTGTCCCAAGTATGAAGCAAAACCTGATAGCATACCGCTGCTCAAAATGAATGTCACTCATTTTTAGAACACATTAGAAAAAACTATTTCACGAAAAAAATCACTACGGATAGTAAAATTACTCTAGCGAGTTCAAACACGTACTTAAGGCATATCACATGTTCACCTGCCACCCCTCCAAGTCTCGCGTCCCAAATGTTGCCAGATCAAACGCTATGTTGCCAGTCCGATTACTTAATTTACACACCTCGTAGACTATAAAAACTATATTGAGTTATACAATTAATATACTTACAAAAAATTCAGAATTCGGACATACCTGAAAAAAAAAAGATTTATTAGTAAAATAATAAACCATTTATTAGAAAAACTGTCTAACTTTTCGTAGTTATGTTTTATTTTTATGAAAATATTTGATAAAAACAAGTCTCAAAGAAAAAAATGTACTATATAAATGATTATGAACATGCGATGAAACTAGGAAAAAACAGGAATAGTTTAATTTTTGAATTAAAATGAAGAATCGATTCACATAAAAATAGTTTTTAAATTACAAGGAAAAGAATTTATTATCTTTTGTCAATAAAGTTCATTTTAATTTCCCATAAAATTAAACTAACATTAGGAAGAATAATCAAGTAAAATTAAGTCAAAACTATCAATACTATCAAGTTTATAGTATGTATAGACTATTCCAAATATTTAAGCGAAATTAGATTTTGAAACGTAAGTTTCAGTGAGCTCACGGTTATGAACCCCCCCCCCCCAAGAGCTCTAAAAACGCATGGTTTTTACGTGTTTTTGTCAAAATACTAGTGATAACCCCCCCATCAGAGTTCGCAAGTTTCAAAAACATTTGCTTGTTACTATTAATATCAATTTTATTAAAAAATATTAGAAATGTCAGCTTCAAAAGTAGGTAGACAGGGAGGGTTCTGGACCATTACCTACGAAACCCTGAAATGTGCACAAATTTACATTACGCAACCGGATATCGTTATTGGGCCGGAAGTCGTATCAGTTGTGGTTTCCGGTGTGTGGAAACAATGACTCTCTCCAAAAAAAAGAAGAAGAAAATTTAAGGAAAGTAGAAAGAAAAATATTAATAACAATATTAGGACCAATACGAAAACGAATATCGCCCAAGAATGAACCACGAGATAATGAAAATAATAGGAGAAGACATTGTTAAGAAAATAAAGGAACAGAGAGAAAAATGGCTAGGGCACGTATGGAGAGCAGGAGAAAAGTCAACAATACTATCAGTACTGCAGTGGAATCCAGGAAGAACCAGAAGGCGAGGAAGACCGAGATTAACGTGGTTGAAAGAAGTAGAAGCAGACATAAAAAGGACCGGAATAATTGAATGGAAAGAGTAAGAAAGAGATAGAAACCGTTGGAGAAAGTTATCAAAGAAAATAGGAACTACTTAAGAAGATAAAAAGGGGACTAATACACCCCAAGAAATTGGATTTAGAACGCTCAATAAGCGGCGAAATCCCACAAGGGATGTTAAGCCAATATATATATTTTTTTATGGTTGTAGAATTAAAACTGTTAATGCATCGTATGGGCGTCAGCCGAGTGCCGAAAATTTGGCATTGTTTCGAATTATTAGCACAAGAATGCCTTCAATCATGTTTGAGATTACCTAAGTTCTAACTTCCAAAATTTTGCTAAACGACGGAAATAGTGACAAATCCTGACTCCACATACGATTATTTAAAAAAACGGAAAATATTAGCTTTATCGTATTTTTAGGTCCTCAATCAAAATGTTTATAAACATATCAATTTACACATATCAAAATCTAACACTTTGCGATCAATATCATATAACTTCCAGCGTTTCTCGTTTCTCGTGAAAGAGATGACTAGTATGTGTTAACCGACACTTGAGACCATTATCCTTTATTAACGAGCCGCCACTGAGGGATGGAAAGTCCTCACTTGACGTGACTAACAGAATGTCAGACATCAACCAAGGGTTACCAAAATAAAGAATATATATCCAAATAAAATAACTATTAAAAGGGTAATGCAGCAAGTTTCGAGCAACATTAACATATATTTGTTTCGGCCGTACAAATTAGACCAAATATAGTCGGATAATTCTTTAGTTTTGCCGGTTTACACGCCTCGGTCTGAAGCAGCGTGGCAGTAAAGGTTTGGCTACACTGGATAGGAAAAGTAAACATTACATTTTATTCTTGGTGAGCTGGGCCACTGATTGCCGACGAATGATCTAGTTAAATCTACTTCTGCTATTCACGATTTCTCCGAGCTGCAACTGACGTGTATTTTTGCTCAATCAAACAAATCGCGCTGGGCATGTGTTTTCTTAAGAGGGTAACCCAACCAAATATGGTCAACATCTAGGCATAATCGCCGCTCAATCTCACCAATAAAACGAATAATTTCAGCTTTCAAATCAGGAATTGTTTTGGGATTATTTATATAGACCTGTCCTTTCACAAAGCCCCACAGAAAGAAGTCCAACGGTTTCAAATCGCACGATCTTGCCAGACAGTTCACCGATTCTATAAATTACCAAACATGGAAACTTTCCGTGCAATAAATTCAATGCTTCACAGGCTGTATGGGACGTAGCGCCGTTCTGCAAAAATCCAGATTCCTATGTTCCAATTTCTGTCACAAAAAATTAGTTATCATCTGACGGTATCGAAGCCCATTTACGATTACAGAGTTACCATCATTCTCGAAAAATACAGACCAATAACACCATCAAACCAAAATGCGCACCATACAGTGACTCTTTGTGTATGCATTGGCTTCTCTTGAATCACTCGTAGGTTTTCCTCTCCCCAAATGCAGAAGATTTGCTTATTAACGTAACCACCAACTTGAAAATGTGCGTCAGAAAACAGATTTTTTGATAAAAACCACTCGGCTGTTCTGCTATCCAACTGACGTTGCAAATGATCTTCCGGCTTCAATTGTTGTGTCAGTTGAATTTTATAAGCCTGCATCGATAAATACACCTCGTATAACCTTACTAAAAAAGGCGCTCAATTTAAAATACTCTTTACTTATCATACTTACTTACTTAATCCTGAAGCCAGGCTATAGTCGAGTTACTTATTTTCTGGTGTTGTTCTCCATACTTCTTTCCATCGTGTTCTGTCCTTTGTATATATTCTTATCTTCTCCCACTTTACTCCTCTCTTCGTTGCAGCTTCTTTTGGTTCTTGGTGCCAGGTTTTTCTCGGTCTTCCTGGTCTAACTTTCTTCACTGTTCTTGCTTCATAAACTCTTTTTACTATTTTGTCTTCACTCATTCTGTGTATATGTCTCAGCCATCTTAGCTGTCCTTCTTCTATTATAGTCTCTATTGGTTTTGTGCCTAGTTTTTCCCTAAATACTTCATTTCTTATTCTGTCCAATTTTGTTTTACCTTCGATTTTCCTTAAAAATCTCATTTCGGAGCTTCTTATTTTAGACCTGTGCGTCTCTGTAGTGGTCCAGGATTCTGAGGCGTATGTCAAAATTGGTACTGTCACTTTTTTGAAGATCTCTACCTTGATGTTAGTTGGTATTTCTTTTTTAGTTAAGAACGGTGCTTTGATGCTGTTGAACATTCATACTCCTACTCTTTCCATAATTTCTTCATCCATTTTTCCATCTTCCGCGAAAACTGTGCCTAGGTATTTGAATTTTCCTACCTGTTCTATTATTTTGTCATCTATTTTTATCTTGTGTTGCATTTTTGTCCTGCTTATTACCATTGTTTTTGTTTTTTGTGTGCTAATTTTCATATTTATTATGCGAGTTTTCAATTATCCCATGGAGCTCCAGTCCGCTTACCTCGGATAAACGATTTAAAATAAATAAAATTTAAAGTTTTACCGGTCATTTTCTCTATCCTTGATGATGTGTCGATTTAATCGTCTTTCCCAGATTCTACATGATTCTATCCCATGAATTTGTGTAAATTTTTGTGTAATTTTGTACAACCCTGAGGCAGTACAATGGTGGACATGAGATCCTTTGTATCATGCATAGTCAATGAGTTGCCAGTGTTCGCTAGTGCAAATCTACGCTTGACGTGTAATCGCAAAGTCAATGAGCCCACGGAGGCATTACCTACCCTCCGAAACAGATGAATTTACGAATAGATTCTAAAGGAAGGATTCAACTTAGAGTGATAAGTGTTCAAATTCAAGTATATCACTCATTAAATTTATAGTAATCAAAATATAAATTCAAAAATATAAAATAGAAATATAAAAATAAAAACACTAGGTTAAGTTTCACAAATTCTTTAATACTCGATACGTATTTCGGCTATGATGCCATTTTCAAGAGTTTCTTACAAACTAACAAATACAAATATTATTTTCTATTATATAGTTATTCAGGTAAATATTTATGGCTGAAAGCAGATCAATGGTCAATATATTATATTCTAATTTTCAGTAAAGGACTATTGTATAATATTAGTTGCTCGTTCATTAGTTGTTCACTTATCAAATCATATCTGAACAATCGGATACAATTTGTTATTTTTAATAATAAATCTTCGAAGTCGCTGAATGTTGAACGAGGTATTCCACAAGGATCTATTTTAGGACCATTTCTATTTCTAATCTACGTAAACGATTTCTCTAAATTTAATAAATGAAAATAATATAATCATTGAAAAAGCAAATGAACTATCTCTCAATAATTCGAAAACTCAAAACCTCTTAATTAGTTGTAAAAACCATAATTTTTCAAATCCTGCTTCTGTTGCTTTTCTGGGTGTTTATGTTGACCCTGCACTTAAGTGGGATCAGCACGTAGAGATTCTTGCCAAAAAAATCTGCAAAACTATATTTCTTTTTCGCAATCTGGTCAATACTGTCTCAAAAGAAATAATGTTAATATCATATTATGCCCTATTTCAGTCACATATTTCTTATGCTCTTCTAGCTTGGGGACATTCGGCTCACTACAGAGTTGATATCAATAGTATGATTTATAGTCATGTTCCAGTGGCCCGCTACAGATTCACCAGTTTCATAGTAAATCCGACACTGCCTATGACAACCATGTCCATTTTAATAAATTTCTCTCGACTCTGGTCATCAAGTTTATTATAAATGTTTTATGTTGTTTCACATCTTTTTATTTTACGATGTATTTCCAGTTTTCTTCAGACATTTGACACTTCTAAAAAAAGAAAAGATTTCTTGACCAGGGTTTAAATGTCAAACATGTATTTTTAAAAACATTTTTGAGAAATTGTTAAAGAAATCGAACAAGAAAAATGAAATGGGATTTGTTTTTCTATTGAATTTTTAATATGAAACATTTTTCATTTGATGGATAAAAGGTAACGATTTTATATTAAGTAAGACATTTTTTTGATGTTCGCCGTTTCATTGAAACAGAAGTAGAAATTGATCTTTGGAAAAAATAAACCAAATGATGGAAGAATTAAATAGTGAAGCTGAGTAGATAGGACTCCAAATCTACATAAAATAGACCAGAGTAATGACAAATATAGTGCTGGATGGTAATTTGTCAATCTTAGGTAGACCTATTGATCAAGTGTTTCAATACAAATAACTGGGACACGAAATAACTATCAAACAGGACAATAAAACCATAGAGATTAACAGAATAATTGGTTTGGGATGAGCAGCCTTTGGAAATCCAAGGCACATTTTAAAAGGTGATCCCCCATCTTCCTCAAGAGAAAGATATTCAATGTGTCTTACCAGTCTTCATTTATGGTGCTCAGACTCTCACCCTCACCCGAAAACCTGCGTAAAAGCTATGAGTCGCTCAAAGATCCATGGATAAAACGAAGATTGACGTTACAATTTTGGATCAAAAAACAAATTTATGGAGCAGACAGCAAAAGTTTGCGATATAATTGGAAAAATTTCACGTCTGAAGTGGCAATGGACAAACCACGTTGCTAGAGCCAGTGAAGGTAGATGGACCAAGGGAAACAGTACTAGAAACCACAGCAGGCCTTAAAACCTTCAAACAACGATACTTTAAAAAATTAATTATCTGAGTTCAAACTAACTTAACTTTGAAAACTTAACTTCAAACGACAGCTAAATAACAGAATAAAACAATAGTGCTAATTTTATTTTCCACGGCCTACCTGATTATCTAATTCTCAATAATTCAAATCTGACCCAAGAATAATCATATTGTAACAATGATAAATAATAGAAATACACAAATATGTTTCAAAATTACTTTTAAACGAACTTGTAAGCTTTCCAACTTGAAAAGTTCTTTAAAAAACTTTTTAAATTTCGTGTTTATACCTAGTACTTGGAAAAACTTTTGCAATAACGTATAATATTGCCTTTAGTTTATTAAAAGTAATACTAAGTTAAAAATAGCGCTGAAAAACACAAAACAAAACATTTTTTTTTTATCAACTCTTAAAATTCTAATTTAATTTAATTGTTCATAATTATTTAATTAATTCTTGCGTCCTTTTACTTTCCGTTTATTCCTATTGTTCCGTTTCTTCGCTTGATAAGGGCTGTCTTTGATCTTAGAATATATGATTCATGAATTCTCTCCCATTATGTATTATGAATTCAAGTCAAGTTTATTTTTCACCATACTCACAGTCATACACTGTAAAGGGTTTAAATTTTCCTCCACATCACGTGTTTTTTTGGACCAATATTGGATATAATAATTTTTTTTGTTCTTGAATATTAGAATATTTTGAAGCTAAAGATTTTTGCTTATTTACGTTCTTGGATTTAAGCAAGGATTTTAACTGTATATCTTAAGATATATTACTTGTTAAATTTGCTATTTACAGATTCAATCGCAGGAATACAATGGAATACCACAGGGTTCAATTTTAGGTCTATTAATTTTCACTTATTTAAACGATATATCTTTAAGAAATGGGAATGGGATGAAAAAATATTGAAAAAGTAAAAAATATAAGTATTTAGAACAGAGCCGCAGTAAGGAAAACATGCGCTAGGGGCAAAACTGCGTTTTGGCGCCCTTGGCAAATAAATGTAAGTGATAAGCAAAAACAAGATTCTTACCGCTCAAAATGTAGATGGTGAGCAAAAAAAAGGTCCTCACCTCCCAAAATCCAAGTGAAGAGCAAAAAAAATGGTCCTCACCTCCCAAAATCCAAGTGAAGAGCAAAAAAAGGTCCTCGCTTTCGCAATGTGGCGCCCCTTAGTCAAGCTCATCGGCGCCCTTTTCCTTAGTGCGCTAGGGGCCGTCCCCTCCTTTGGGATACATATAAAAGTTTGCGTAGCTGTAGTATTGTTGTTATTATTTAACTGGCTAGACCAAAAATATTCTCAATGAAATTTACGAACATCTTACGGTAAAAGTTAGAAGTTTTAAATGGAATATCTTGTTGTAAACTATTCCTTACTCCATCGTGAAATTCAAATTAGAATCGCAATTCGTTTAGTCAAGTGGACAGATTTTGTAAACTTTGGTTGAGATTCTACACTTGAATATATTTACTCTGCTGTGAACTTCTCAGATATCAAAATTGTATTTCTTTTTCCATATTTTTGCATATTTTATACGATTTCAATTGGATGTAATATTTAAATTCAGAAAGTCGTTAAATTTTAAAAGATACAGAATTGTAAAACCCAGTTTTTCACTACTTCACTAGAACATTAGGCGATTTCCTTTTACCACTTTACTTAAGAAATCTAAGCTAAGCTAAGTTAATCTAAGTTGTAAGAGCGTTCCATTTATAAGATAAACTAAGTTTTTTCCTCCCCCCTTTCCCTTGCTAAGACATTTGACTAACTTCTTAGCTTAACCAAGCATTTTAACTTGTAAAAGGAAAGCAGCTATTGTATTACAGTATTTTTTCTAATCTAAATACGTTTCTTGTGTTGATAATCTAATTATTTGTTCTCTAAACTCTGAAATTATGTAAGTAGTAAATCATTTGTGTTTTTATGAAGTGGTTCAGGTGTGTGTCAGATAGTAAAAGAACATATTTCACCTTAAGAAATGTTAAAAGAGGCGTAAAAGTAGATTGATCGTCTCCAAAATGAGTAACCCATGACCTCCTCGCTCAGGGGTTAACTCGGAATACGCAAGGAATTTCACCTGAATAAAATTCAACGTGGGTAGATTATTCACGAAAGGGAAATATGCGCAGGGGAAACTTTAAATAATTTACCCGATGAAGCAGATAAATGACTAAAATAAAAAAATAAGAAACCAGTAAATAATCCAAAAAGAGTTAAACCGAAGAATTCGTACATAATTGCAGCTTAGCTTGTACAATTCAAGAAAAAATCATGTTAACCCTTCGTATACACACTACAATTTGCATACCTCTCTATACACACATGGGTCTACGGTGACCTACCGTTTTTTATCATACTTCCACTTGTTTAAAAATTCTGAAAAAAATCAGGAGAGTAGTAAGGGCCAAGGTCGCCGTTTGGTACCTGAGTCCCCCCCACAAGTACAATTTTTTAGGTGGTGGTAAGTTCCCGAAATATGGATTAACCTTTGGGACCTATAGTTTCGTAGAAACGGGCCGGACACCACAGATCCATGTGTGCATACGGAGGTTTAACTATAGTTGGAATACAAAGAGGTGTCCAAATTTGACCTTTCGATTTATATTGGCCGCCATTTATGCCTATCTTCATTGAATGTTGTACTACAGTGACAAAAGTCAAGTAAAAACTTTGTTATAGTTGTGGCTTGGTTATTATGGAACGATATTCCATTGAAGAACGCATATTTGTTGTAAAAACTTATTACCAAAATGGGGAATGTTTTTTTTTTTTCGGAAAAAATTAAATCAGACCAATGATTTGGGCATGAGAAAAATGTTTGTCACACAGCAATTTCAATAAACGAGTTTTTGACCAGTAAGAACATTCCTGTGGCTCCTCAGACTCCTTATTCGCCTGACTTGAGTCCTTGTGACTTTTTCCTCTTCCCAAGATTGAAAAATCACCTCAAGGGACGTCATTTAGGGACAATCGAAAACATTCAAACGTCGGTAACCGACCAGCTGAAAGTTATTCCAGTACCCGAGTTCCAGCACTGCTATGAGGATTGGAAGAACCGTCTCCAGCGCTGTATGGCTTCCCAAGGAATTTATTTTGAGGGAGCAATATTGAATTGTAATTCTATTCGAATAAAAAAATAAAATAAAATCAGCCCGCTTACCACATTTAACAAACTGCATTTTAACAATGTTTCAGTCATAAACATACATATCGCTTTTATATAACTGTTCAGTTCAAGTCTCCAAAAGTCACATATAAATATAACTTATCCTACACGATTCCAGCACGGCTTTCGAGAAGGCACGGCTGACAGTCCAACGGTCAAGCCTAAAAAAACCACATCTTTTTACATCAGGTTTCAGTGAAAGTCGGCTGGTCGGACTTTCAAGGCCAAAGTGTCACAGTTATGACTTAGTTTAACTACTCACATCGTAGTTTCGGGTGCTGCAATCTGCCCAGACCCAGGTAATTTGTACCTTAACCCCCACTCTCGACGCCACTTGCGATTGTAAACGGCTAATTTGAGAGGCTTAAGGAATCACACTTACGAGATGGAATAATGACACGGAAACATCGTTGAACAAAGCCCGTTGAAGTTCAGGAAGATTAAATTGTCAAAGAAAATAAACTTAAAAATAAAACAGGCTTTCAGTATTAATTTTTGAAAGAATTTTCATATACATCTAATTAATTGAACCAGTTGAATTATTCGTAGGCTGTAGAATCTTCAACCCACGTTAATGAGAAATTATAATGACTGGCATCAGACAGTAACACTTACGGGAAAGTTCCAGTGGACTGGAACAGAAATTGTATTAATATATGTTGACAAAGACACCTACGGCGCTCAATTAATTAAATAGTTTATTTCAAAAACCATCTATCGACCGATATAGGCAAAATTGAGTTTATTCCAATGTTATATGTTTAATAATTAAACCAAAAAAACAATGTTTAATAAGTAAAACTTTATTTATTCATCCCATTTACAGCGCAAATATAAGCGGCATATGTTTACAAGCGTACGGTAAAAAAATCAATGTTCCATATAGCACGACTGCTAGCGGCAAGTTCTTATTATCTTAGCATTAATTCATCTCGATCAATCAAGATCCATGGAGTGATATATTTTTTAAAAGGCTTAAATGCGAAAGATATAGAAACGGAGTTAGCCTGCTCCTTCATATGCAATAGTTGCCAATTTTATTGTAGAATTTAAACGCGGTCGATCAAGCACAGAAGATGCACCACGTTCTGGTAGGCCGAAAACAGCTACCGATGAAGAAACGATGAACGGTAGGCGACTAAAATTGCAAGAAATATTAGTAGGAATTCCATATGACAACGCACATTGCATTTTAAACCAACATTTGGACATGACAAAGCTCAATGCAGGATGGGTGCCATGTTTGCTAACAAACGACCAAAAGCAAGTGCGAATGACCATTTTTCAGCAATGTCTAGACGTATCCAAGCGCAATACAACATATTTTTTACAGCGGTTTGTCGAAACGTGTATTAATCACTACAGAGATCAAAGAATAATCAAAACAGTGGATAGCACGCTGTGAACCAACTCCGACGAAGACCAAGATAATGCCATCAGCTGCTAAGGTTAAGGCTAATTTTGGGATTCCCGAGCAATAATTTCTATCGACTACTACGAAGAACAATAACTGGCTGGTATAATATGTCATTATTAGACAGACTGAATGAAGAAATCAAATCCAAAAGGCATCATTTAGCAAATAGTTCTTGTTCCACCAAGATTTTCCACAAATCGGTAATTGCGATGGCGAAACTGCATAAATTGCGCTTCGAATTAATCAAACATGCACCCTACTTGCCAGACTTATTTCGATTACTTTCTGTTTTACTCAAAAAATGGTTGACTGGAAAGAAATTCTCATCAAATACACAAGTTGTCGAAGCTGTAAATGGATATTTCAAGAATTTAGATAATTCTCATTTTATTGAAGGAATGAAAGGTCGTGCAAATCTTTGGACTAAATGTATATAACTGAATGGAGACCATACAGGAAAATAAATACAATTTTGCTCCAAAAAGTTGTTTTCTATTTCGTTCTAGAAAATATCCATACACCGCTGGTATATCGCAGCAGTTAAATAATGGCAATAGAAGATTGTCCGTTAGAACTTCTTTAATTTTTATAGAACTGGAAAATCTGTTCATGAATAGTTGATTTAACAATAGGAATGATTTACGGGGGATATTTTTTCCAAGTTCCGCAGTTGTCATTGTTAAGCGGCGCTTGCGGAGTAGTGTTTCTGTCAGTACCTCCCAACCGGTTCAGCCATTACGTGCCGTATTTTTGATGTGAACGCTATTTTATCATAACTATTACAATAAAAAATCCCACCTCATGCGAGATTAACTCTGTGGTCCGTTGTCTACAAGCAAAAGACAACAATGCAGCAGTGCGTGTTGTGTATGGGAAACACATTATTAGTGATAGTGCAGTGTCCTTTTTTATGACTGCTCAAGAATTTCGGATGGGAGATATTCGGTCACCCGCCTTACAGCCCGGATTTGGCATACAAGCAGAATGAAGTTGTGGTTGGAAAAGAAGCGGTTCTGCACTGCTGAGGAACTGAAAACAGTGTGCAAGATTGGCTAAGAACCCAGGCGGTAACATGGTATGAGGAGGGTATACAAAAACTGGTTCCCCATTACGACAAATGCCTTAATGTCGCTGGCGACTACGTTGAGAAATAATTTAGATGTATGAGTAACTCTTGTGTATATTAAAACTTTTTTTGTTACTCTTTTCTTTGTGGAACTTTAAAAAAATAGTCCTAGTAGTTATGAGCATATTTACATGACTTAAAGCGCATAATATCATTATCAAACATTAGTCTTATATTTCTACAATAACTTAGGAAACGTACTAGTAATTATAGGACTGCCCTAACGTAAGTAATACACCTGGCAACCTACTCAGAAGCGACGCAACAGTGACTAAAAACTAAAATTAAACATGATTGATTTAAGAAAATATATGTGTCTTATTGTTTGTTTACCAAACTATGATTTTGTTTTATAAGTGTAAACACTGCATACCTTTATACTGAGTAACAATATTTAGCGCATTAAAAATTTAAAAACTTTTCACCGCAGCTGTTGGTGAAGTTTTAGTTATTCTTTCCTTCCACAAAAAGAAAGAGTTTTAAAACAAATATAAGCAGAAGGGAAGCAAGTATCGCGCAAAACTTATGGAATAAATTAATTAGGAAGTTAAGGTTTAACTCGATTACCTTTTTGTTCATAATATTAATAGCATAGATAGATGACAGATAGAAGTTGGGAACGCCTATTGATAATCACTTAGTTACATGAACTTTATTAATGATCTTTTGTTAATAATATAGCCAAGTATAATTAAAAATGTTTTAAAGTTTCAAGCTTAACTTTATTTCTTATCATTGTTTAAAAATTTACTCTCCATCATCTTAAACACTGTCAGTCTTTTTTAGGCTTTTGTAGGTAGTACCATAATCCTTTTGTCACTCATTTGTCTGTCTATCTTTTCGGTAGATATTGTGTTCAAACGGCTGAACATATAAAGTTAAAATTCGGTTTAAAAAAGTAAAACAGTACAACATAAAAATAAACGTAAAGTTGATATGCCTGACAAAGTTATGGTACGTCAAACAAAAGTCTGACTGAATCTAGTTTGAAAAGTTGGGTAGAAAATAGAAAATTGAAATTTGGCTTGTACAACTCTTTGACCCACATATAGGAAAACTATAGAGTTCAAAAAAATATCTAAGGAAAAATATAAACAAACTAGGGGCCTCAGCCAGGCTACGCCGGTCTTCTCCCCTACGTTGTGAAAACTACGTTGAAAATATAATAAGGCATTTTGTCGCACTTGTCGATTATAAAACTCGTCGCTCATCTTTTTTTAACACTATTTTATGGAAATTCCCCTTGCAAATGTCTTAAGTTTTATCGTTAATTCACCTTAAATACTTAATTAGTTTTCTTCTGTCAAGAAATACATTCAAAATGTGAAATCTCGTCACATCATAAATTGCAAAAATTTTTACAGCTGTCTCTTTGAAACCTTGTAAGCATATTTTTGCTTCAAAATGCTCAAATAATGGCCCAAATTCTTTGAAACATGTTTTCTGATACCTCAAAATATTATCTCGCACGTCAAAAAAGCTATCTTGAACCATTTTCACCACTTAACACTTTGATTAACCCTGAAATTTTTAATATATATAAATCTTTTTTTAACACTATTTTATGGAAATTCACCCTGCAAATGTCTTAAATGTTAATTCATCTTAAATCCTTAATTAGTATTCTTCTTTCAAGAAGTGAAACGTTCAAAATGTGAACCCTCGTCCCATTTTAAAATGCAAAAAATTTGACAGCTGTCTCTTTTTGAAACCTTGTAAGCATATTACAGTTCCTATCCGCTTCAAGTGTGGAAAAATACTTCATCTGACTTACA
Source organism: Liopterus haemorrhoidalis (assembly GCA_963971575.1). Taxonomy (NCBI): domain Eukaryota; kingdom Metazoa; phylum Arthropoda; class Insecta; order Coleoptera; family Dytiscidae; genus Liopterus; species Liopterus haemorrhoidalis. The sequence continues at coordinate 10,517,586 of OZ020623.1, forward strand.
GTCCCAACTTAGCGCCTAGTGGCTTCTTCCTCTTCCTTTTTATTATTACTGTTTAGGATGAAATTTAAGAGGGATCAATTTAGAGCTGTTTCTTGTAACCCGGTCTTCAACTTTACTCGCTGCAGCTAGGCGAACAGCGAGTTAATAAGTGTTATTACACTGAGCGAGTTAGATAACAGCAAATCAATTCGCAATAGAGTTGCTAGTAATCTCACTCAGTGTAATTGAGCTTTTAGACGCTAAAAACAAGGAGACGTTTAAAAGTGAAACAAAATCCTTTAATTCTAATGGCAAAGATACAGTAAGTATAACAGAGTGCATTACTCGTAAAATCGACATAAACTCCAGGTTTCACTTTTATATCTAGATTAAATACAAGATCTTTAAAGACCACACATAAAATATATAGCTAAAGGTAAAATTTAACTTGTGGTTTTTCGGCAATGTTATAAAAAATAGAGGATTTTACAACAACTACCTAAGGTTATATCTTTCTCACATGGTTGTTAAAATAAAAAAGGACTGTAAATAAGAAATTTGTTTTTGTTTATAGTTTTTTTGATGGGAATATTCAATTTGGTAGAAGGTATATGACACCTATACAATATAAAGTATTTTGAAATGAGGGTACACCTTTATAGATCTGTTATTTTAGTTCCAGAATCGACAATAGATGGAGAAGACATCTAACAGAATATCTAGCAATTGGTATGCAAATTGGAAATATATGACAACGACAACTAAGTAAAATGGATGGTTTTGACCAAGATGATTGAAAAAGCAATTTGTTCAATCATGAACTGCATGAATGGTACAGAGAACCGTCAATATAGTCCGAATTGTATAAAAAAAACGAAGGTTGATTTTTTAAAAATTTTTTTAAATAAGCATAAAAAAACATATTGTAAAAACGACGTACGTTAATTTTCAATGGCCTGCAGCGAGTTTTTTTTAATAAACTAATGTTAAGTACATACAATCGTTTTTTTTTTTTTTTTTTTAGATAATGATAATGACGTAGCAGTGCAATTAAAGACCCACACATATATGAGAGCGGGATGAAAAGAAATGCGAATGAAAATGAAATCTTTTTTTTTTAAATTAATTTATATTTCTCTACATAATCACCTCTTTATTCTATTCACATAGTCTAGCAATAGTGGAGCATCTAAATGCCCTCCTTAAATTGTTTTTTTGCTCATCCAACCAAAATCTCTTTCCAGTTAAACATTTTTTTAGATTTTTATAGTCATAGAAGTCAGAGGGTGCCCGATCTGGTAAATAAAGTGGCTGACCAACTACTTCAAACTTTAATTCTTTCAGTTTTCCATTTGAATTACGCTGGAATTGGTAGGTGCTTTGTCATGGTGGTAGAGAATTTTTATTTGTCATGGTGCTTTTCATTTCGACTAAATCAGGACTTTTTTCGCGAATTTAACTCAACATTATTGTCCGTTAATTGTTTGGCCCTTTAGGAGTCTATGTATAAATCACTTTCGCGTCCCAAAAAATTTATATTATGATCTTTCTGGCTGATGGGATCGCTTTTGCCTTCTTTGAAGTCGAGAAATTGCGATAAATCCACTGTTTGGACTGTTTCTTCTTCTCTGGTGTAATAATGGACCAAATTTTCATCTGTGGTCACGAAAAGATGCATAAAATCCACTGGTTTTTTATTTAATCTATCCATCTAGACTGAGAAAGTTGATATCGAATAAGTTTGATTCCCACAGCAGCAAAAGTGGCATCTATCGTACAGATACATATACTGGGTCCTATAACTACGTGGAGCAAAGGACTTCAATGAAGTATTTATATCGGGTACGGTTTGGTGCTAATCCTTTAATATGTTTCCAACTTTTCCCGCACGCATTCCCTTCCTTATCTATTGGTCATTAGTTAGTTTGGGTCTTCCAAAGCGCCTTTAACCCTGCCGGTTTCAGTCCAAGGCCTATTTTGCAGTTTTGTCCAGTTTTCGCCTAAGGGTATGACCAATCCACTTCCATTTCCACTTCTTGATTACTTGTCGGATCTCTGTTCTGTGAGCAGCCATAAGTCTTTATTAGTAATGGTATCTGGCCAGTGAATGCCTACCATAATTCGCAAACATTTATTAATAAATGTTTGTAATTTTCTGGTCATAGTTTCTGTGACTCGCCAAGGCTCGCACAATTTAGTATTTTAAGAGATAACAGTCGAACGCCAGAGATTGTTGAGCAAACTAAAAACAAATCTTGCGTTTCGTATTCTGGCATTTATATCAGCCTTTGTTTCCCCACTTTCGGTAACGATAATCCTTAAGTAGCATAACTCATTCTAATCGTGCAGCTAGTTCTCGCATATTCAATTCCTCTGCAAAAATAAAATGTACTCAAAAAGAACCTTCTTTCACAGCTTCATAGCTTGCTGGTATGAGTCGTGGAAGCAATATCCATAAGGTTATTGGTTCGATTACTTGGGAAGGCATGAATTTTCGTGTTAAATTCTTAGAAAATAATTATTGTTTTGTATTTGTTATAGGAATTACTTGAAATGAAACATTTGACTACCATATATATTATTTTGGTTGTAATATTGATATTTTAGATTCAGCCACCTTTTCGAAGTTTGTATCAATACCTTTGTTCTTGGTTAGTGTTTCTGTGGTCAATTCTCAATCACAATTCCCATGACAGTTAATTTGAGAGAACACTAAACCGCTTCCATGGCTGCCAACATTGAATTTTCAATCAAACTAATCTATTTAACTCCTGATTTCCGTAACAGCTCACACAGAATCATCAAATATAATTAATCTGCTCTCATTACGGTTATTCTTTAATTAAGGACAACCGGATTCGGTAAGCCAATGAACTTCTAAAGCTTCACTAAGCTTGGAATTAAATGGAAAAAAGGATATTGGGAAACGCTCTACCGTATTTAAGTATATATGTTACTGTGAAAGTACTAAATACATTTTCCGGTAAATACACACTCGACTAGTCCTTATTAAATGAAAGACCTCGTGATTCCATACCTTAGTATGAAGTATTAAATAATAAATAAATAATAATAATAAATGATAGGTTTCGTTTCTAGACTGTATTTCTTTATTATTAAAATATGACAAATTTCATTTTCATTGGATTACGTTAAAGGCGACTACAGACCGTGTACCAGTGTTCGCCAACGCTACTGACGTTGGCCGTGACATGTACCACTGTACAAAGCGCTGGCCAAGTACAAAAATAGCCAATGCTTGTAAAATGGCGTCTGAGAGGGAAATTGAGGTTATGGTCGCAGCTTTGACCTTGCTTTTGATATTTAAATTAGATTAAAAGTACAAACAAATACTTTTTACTTTAAGTAGACTTTGTAATTATGCAAAAATGGTTATAATATTCCTTTTGAGTACAGCACTCTCGACTGATGTGATGACAAGTTTGTGCGCGTCGTGCATACGGTGCTAACATGCATGTACAAATCTGCACTGATGTTGGTCGAACTTCTTTGACTTGTTATAAGAATACCGCCTCGGAAACGAACGTCGGCCAAAGCCAAGCCCTGCCTAGGTTGACTGTGACTTGTGTCTTGTTGCCCCTACGCACGATCCGCGGAGCTAGACAAGTATAAACATTGGCCGTGAGTTACCACGCCGTCTGTAGGCACCTTACCATTTCGAGCATGAAATTTAGAAAAATCGACAAATTCTAGATTTCTGAAAAAATCCAAGAAAACATTGACGACGTCCCAACCCTATTACTAAAGTCAAAAGAAATGTAATCCAGCATTATCTTTGTCACAACTATAAATGTAAATTTTGTTTAAACAGTTTACAAATTTAAATACATTAAATTTTAATATATTAATTAAAGTTTAATTTAAATTATTAATTAGTCTTGTGATCTGTGCAAAGATACACTACCCTTATAATCTTGTGTGGGAACAGTATTGATTTTATACTTAGACCCCTGTCATTTCTGTGACAAAATGTTACATCATCGTAATAGCTTAAGATGGCTGACTCTAAGCCATAAAATGGACGTAGGTATATTCTTAACTATTTATAGTATTTCTATTATTCTTTAAGAAGAATCTGTAAAGAAGACAAGTTGTGAGGGCCCTACCATTTATATAAATGAAACGTTTGCCCGATTTGTTTGAATATAATATTAATATACTTCAATTGTATTTACTGTTCACATCCCTCAAAATTCAAGGACTCACGTATAGTGTCGAAATCCGTCAGCGGTTTCGGATATGAACTCCTGCGTTCGCTATCTGGTTGGTATTATTCTTAGGATGTTGACTTAAATTAAGAGGTGTTGACTTAACTTGACATTTTAATTACGATTACGGTTGCGTCCTAGATCTTCTCGCTGGAGCATAAAGTCTTTACAAACTCGCACCATTGTGTTCTGTGTAGAGCAGGCCTCTTCACCTAGCGCCAGATAGTTACGTAGACATCCTTACGAAAACAGATGATCGAGACGTATACAATATACGTGTATCGTTCTCTTAATAAATAAAGCCAAGAAGAAAAAGTTTTATTATCTTTAAAATTACTTAAAGATTGCTTTTCGTGATTGTAGGTATTTTGTCATACTTTAGAACTTTGTTTTAAATTTACGACTAGACTGGAAGTGCAGCAATGAAATCTAAATGCAAAAACTGTCTAGTCACACTACAATTACACTATTTATTAATATTATTACACCAAATGCCATTAGTTAAGACATTTTATTATAATAAGACACGAAATTTAACTATAAAATATATGATTTAAAAAAATTGAATAGATCAAAAAATATTTAATTTGTTTTATAATACTTAAACCATAACTGTACGAACTAATAAAATACAGTACCTAGACAAAATATTATAACCACTTACAAAAACAACTGTTTATTAAAAAGCCGACATATAATCATATGCTACTTTATTTATTTCTTTAACATATCGTGTGTATTAAAAGTTAAGCTATTTTAAACATCTTCAACTCAGTATTTTTATTCTGAGAATGATTTGCAAGAACAAAAAGTACCGATTTTGTCCTGGACAGGTAATTCGCCGGATGTCAATTCTAACGAAAATGTTTGAAACATCCTGAAAAGACTTGTTTATGATTTAAATAATACTAATAAACAAGTTTTAACAGATAATATTAAAAAAGTATGGCATGGTTCTCCAGAAATTGAAAATTGTATTAGGGCATGTATTGAGAGTATGCCTCGAAGAATTGCGGCAGTAATAAAAGCAAAGGGGGGCAACACAAAATATTAATAAACATTTTATAAATGTACTAAAATAATTTGAAATAATAAAATACAAAATAAAAATAAAATTGGTGTATTACTATTTTGTTGATTTTGTGTAAAACAATAAATTTTTAAAAATTCATAAGTGGTTATAATATTTTGTCTAGGTACTGTACATGTTTTGTCTCTTCTTTTTTGGACACTGTCGGTCGAGATTTTTGACCTAAAAAACTAACGATTTCCGTACCTAATATAAATTTTATTATCTAAGATATCTCTACAAAAAATCCCATGAAAATCATGCAAATTGAGTGTGAATATATGTATATGACTCCGGAATCTAATCTTAATTATAACTAAAGTCCACTATTTTTCTTGCTTTCGTAGGAAATATTCGTATACGTTATAAACCAATTCAAGGGACTGCTTTCTTAACGTTTTGCCTTTTACACTCATTAAATAAATGAAAACAATTATTTAAAATACAAATATTGTTCTAAACAGGACAGATTTAATGAAAAACACGATGAAATAAATAGAAAAACAGAGTTTAGATGCCACTGGTTCTGTACGACACTAGAAAACATTAGTAATCTCAGACAAACCCCGAGTTGGGATATCCTACGGTACATGTTGTTATGTATAAGTAAGTTTGTCGTAGCTATACCTGGACAATAAACAAAATTTGATTGACAAACTTCACTTGTATTTGTCGTACTATTTTGCCAATGTGAGCGAGAGAGAAACACATCAGTAGATAGATAGATAGATAGATTGATAGATATAGTCTTTATTCGTGCCTTGCGGCTTTGAATGGAGTACAGTTCTTACATAAATAACCCATAATTGACTTTTTGATATATATATAACAAAAACTAATATTTGATACTATTTACAAAAAGAAAAATTATATATATATATATATATATATATACATTTATAAACTTATAACTAAAATATGCCCTTTTTATTTTTATATTGCTCTCTCTTTTTCTCTTCTTTTCTTTAGCACCCTTTTCATCCATGTTAACCCGGCTCCCGACTCGTCCAGCAGTTTTTGAATCTTCCTTGGTTCTCTTCCTATTTCTTTACAATTTTGTAGGTGTTCTATCGTTTCTTCCGCTTCGCCGCACGTTCTACATAATCTCTCGTTTTCTTCTTTCCAATATTTACTTGCCTCTGTCTCATTTCCACACCTAAATCTTGCTATGGTTTTCTGTGATTTGTTGCTGTTTTGCATATATTGTGGCAGCCATTGTGTTTGTATTTTCCCATATTCTTTAAAATACCTAGACTTGCTAATTTTATTCTGTTGGTTCTGCAGTTGTACCTCTCTATATCTTTCTGTCTCTTTCACATCAGTACGTTAATTATTATTTCATTAGACTTTGACTGGACTTTAGATAATCAAAGATTACCTGACTTCTAGACTCATTATGATATCATCTGATGAAAATTCAAACGCACGTTTTGAATGTTTATTTTTCTTATAAAATTAAAGAGCATGTACTGAATATTACATGATCATGTCAACAGTTTGACAAGCACTGTAAGCGAATGTACACGCACAGCTTATTCCCCTGAGTCTATTCTCTACACTTGAAAATATTTCATACGTCTGTTGTCATGTCGTAAAGCTAGCGTGACTCCTAGATATTTAAAGTTCTTTTTGTGACTTATGCCCAGTTCACAGGGCGACAGTTAATTTATTGTTTTAACAGTAATCTTTAAAAACATATATTTAGGGATTTTAAATTACGTCATCTAATTTTTTTATTTCATGACGAAAAAAGTATAACTGTTAGATCTTAAAAAAATTATGTGAACTGTGAATTTTCACACATTTCAGGGTTTTTTAGTTATTAAGTTTGTGATAAAAAATTGTGCGTACATATAAAAGATTGATTTGAAAGGTGAATTGTCACACAATTTAGGGTTTTGTAGGTATTTAATAAGTTTGTTAGTTTTAAATTAGTAAAATTGTTTGGCGCACAGCAACCATGGCTATTTGCGACTAATACAGTCCAAATAATACAAAATGCTTTATAATAATTATATAAACATTTTTACAGCAATTTATTAGACCTTAACATGTTTAATAAATGCTTTATTTGACATTGACATGCTGTTTAATCATGAAAAAGTGACAAATAAATTTGCTTGTTGATTTTGGCTTTGATCATTTCTTGAAGTTTTAGATTTTATTGTCTTTATACAGTATTCTAATAAATTGCAAGAACCACATACTTAATCTGAAAATTATTTTATAATTATTCTCTTTCAAGAAATATAAAATATTTATAAGATATTCTTATATTGTATCTATTGCAGTTTTTATAACATCAAAATATCACATAAAAGTTATAAACTGGCTTTATAATTGTTTTCAAATCGATTATAAATTTAACTTAATTTCTTATTTAGGCTTAATTACTAGTGTTATAAACCTTTTTTCATAGCAAGTATTAATCAGGAAATATTTTTTATTTATAGGGTGAAAGACACATTTTTGGCAAAAATCGCATAAAAAAATAGATTTTCCAAAAAAAAGAACTTGTTGGGTTAGCCACGCATTAAGATGTTTTATTTGAGAAAAATAATAATAATAATAATAATAAGATATATAAAAAGATGCACAAAGCAGTGCCGCTCGGGTCGCTCCGCATTGTGCGGGCACTGGATCTGGCGTAATTTCCGCGGCTGCATATCGCCAGGGTTTGGGATGCAGTCGTGTGTATTAAGCTCCACTAGTCTCTAGTATGACGCGGCTCAAAAGGTTGCTGAAGTTTGAGATTAGTGGACGCTTGTCAAGACCTGACAAACCCCATCATAATAATAATAATTGGTGCGACAGGTTGATGTGGTCCTAGACCTCCTCCAGGTTTTATGACCATATTTTCAATCTGTACGTTCAGAAGTAATATGGTCAGTAATACGTCAATTTTCTAGTATACATAGAAAAGCACCTACAGTTTATAGCCAGTTGCGAACGGCTAAGCAGAAACTGTAATTTATATAAATATTCTTACGCAAATTATTTGACATAGCCACACATCCATGCTCTTGCTAGAAGTCAATGGTAACAGCAGATGATTTAATGCTTCGGCGACATACTTGCAACTTGCAGTTTTAAAATATATTTTTTTTATTGAATACATATTCCTTTATATTTACCCCGCGATGCATTTTTGAACTATTTTTCTTATAAGTGGGTCAAAGAATTTTACCAGCATACCAAATTTAACCTTTCTAGATCCAGTTTGACCACAATTTGTACCGAACAGACGGACAGACACATGAGTGACCTTATAAGGGTTTTTTGGTCATGCCTACAAAACCCTAAAAAGCATTTATAAGAAAAAAAAATACACAACCTTCAGAATACTACGTACTGCATAAACACAATGTTTTCCCTACGGGTCAGAGTTACACAAGTATGCCAAATTTCATCTTTCTAGGTCCAGCTGATTGGTGACAGTTTTAACTAAACAAACACACATATGAGTGACGTTATAAGAGTTTTTTGGTCATACCAACAAAAACCTAAAAAACATTCACTCAAAAAAGATGAAGGATACAAATGGAGGTTAAAGATTTTTTAGTATTAGATTTGTTACATGGTTTTATATTTGTTTTTTGTTTGTTGTGTGTCATTACATGCAAAAATTATTTGCAAACGAGAGTAACTGCACGCTATGTGCGTCTAATTTTAATGACTGTAACATAATCATATCAATTACCACTAATGAAGTTCTCCGCTCTATTTCTAGCGATTCCACAGCGCAGAATCGTAGGTGAATACATCATTTATATTGTCATTAAAAAAAAACAAATAGAAAAAACTATTGGTAAAAAATATCAGACCTATTAACACAGTGTAGCCTCGTTTATAATAAAACCCATAATGCATAAAGATGGAACAAAGTCTACGATCCCTCAGAACATCTGTTTCTAATAAACAGAACAAAGAAAGTAGTGTATTTTTTATGCTATCGATACATAGAAGATCTTATATATAAAAATCAATTTCTGTTTGTTTGTCTATGCAAAGCTAAACGGATACACCAATTTTCACCAAATTTACTACAGGGGGGTAAAATAATACGAGGAATTCCAACTTCGTCCATGTCGCCCTAGGGCAGGTGTCGGCAACCTGCGGCCCTTTTAGAAAACTTTGTGGCTCTTTGAGAATTGGAGTTTTTATTTTAATATAATTTATTTTTTAATTTTCAACTTTCTGCCGGTAAAATGGGAATACTGCATATTGCCTTTTAGAAAAAGTAATTTGTTTCGAAAATAAGTTATGTGTATTTGTGAATGTTTTACATGCAGAAACATTTTTACATTTTATTAATTTACAAAAACTCAAGGACAATAACAACGTTATTAATGCAATTTTTTTAAACAAACTATTGTTAACATGCAAGCTTTTGGAGAAAGATTTTAGAAAATATAAAGCTACACTAGCTTTTTTGACAAAACCAATTGAAGCAGATATGCAGTAATTACATTTATCACCATTTCCATTGATTAATCAGGCACAATTTGAACTTCAATTATTGGATTTGAAATCCAAAGATTTATGGAATAATATATTCTTAAAACTTAATTCTGAATTGGAAAGTTTAGAAAGAGAAAAATGCATTTTTTCTTCCCTGCATAAGTGGACCAAAATTCACAATCTTCAAAATGTAGATAAAATTGTTTTCGAAGCTTGGAACCGTATTCCAGAATCGTTCAGTCATTTAAAAAATTATGCTTTTGGATTATTGACAATTTTCGGATCCACATATTACTGTGAGCAAGTCTTTTCACATACGAAATTAATAACGAATCATTTAAGAAGTAATCTTACTGACCTGAAACTTGAGTGCTGCCTTAAGTTAAAGATTACTGAAGATTCACCAAATATTGAAGTCTTATCGAACACTATGCAGGAGCAATAATCCCATTAAAAAAATTATTATATTATAATATATAAATTTCTTTAAATAATTTACAACATATTCTCTTTAATCTTAGCAAAAACTATCTCTTAAACAAATTTAGGATTCAATGTCATTCTTTTAGTAAAAAACATCAAGTTTTTGTTGTAATCCCTTAGTAAGACTCGAGCAGGGTTGCCAAATCCTAAATCCCTTAACCTAAGGGTTGAAAATACCCTAAACATCACTCCGAGGCACATCTTTGAGACGTCACAACTTGACATTTCTGATAGACAGGACATTAATAGTCCTATGAGCAGAATCTTAATATGCTTTAAAGTGAATTTTTTATATAAAATATTGAAATGGTCTTAAATATTACCATACACTCTATAAATAAGTTGATTGTTGCTCCATTCTTTTGTCATTGAACAGACTTGTTTAAAAAACTATAAAGTTAAAAAGTTAGAACTTAAGGCTTGGGTTATAACCTGAGATACAGAATAAGAAACAAGGTTAACATTTTAACGCCTAGTTAAAATGTTACTTTTTAACCATCATTTTTAACCAAATCTTTTTAACCACACAAGATACAGAATAGACCCAATGGTGACTTAACGCAATCTTTCATAATCACACAGATTAATTCGATTTATCTCGTTCAATTGATTGAATGAATCATTCGTTTTGAACGAACATTTAACGAACGTTTCAACTCTGGAACAATTCTAGACGTGTTAAGCGTATATTAAAAATTATAAAATATCTTTACTACATCAAAAATGCTGTCACTCCATTGGTCAATATTTTTATTTTATATTTAGTACTATTTGTTTCTTATCATTACATAAGTGGAATAACATCACGAATTATGATTTATTCTTATTTTGCCATTTATTATCCGTATTTACATACATATCTACACGCTATTTTGGACTCAATAGATTGATAAAAATGTAAAGAAAAAACACATGACCAATCTGTGAATTCTATATAGATACATACATGAATTTTATTAGAATTTGATAAGAAAAGTTTTGATAGTGTATTTATTAATATAATATTACTCTATCAATTATTGAATTTAGATATCGGAATTTGTAATTAAGATTAAAAATGTATAAACTAACGTCTCTCATTCTCGTCTATCAAACATCGTCTGATAATAGGCATCTATTCAGAAAGTAATAAATTCTAACAGTTCATAATTTTGACACTTGCTGAATTAATAGGCGCTTTCCTTTTACCACTTTACTTAAGAAATCTAAGCTAAGCTAAGTTAATCTAAGGTGTAAGAGCGTTCCATTTATAAGATACTGGCTAAGATAAACTAAGTATTTTCCTCCCCCCTTTCCCTTGTTAAGACATTTGACTAACTTCTTAGCTTAGCCAAGCATTTTAACTTGTAAAAGGAAAGCAGCTATAATTGAATTTTTCTGTTTTACTTTGTAATCAAACTTAAACTGCCACTTTCTGAATTAATTTACTAATCTGAATTAAAATTGACACTGAAAAACATATGTTTCTGAAATACAATTGGATAAACTGAAGTTACAAATCAAGTTTTATAAGGTCTAGTAGCTTAAGAAACTGTAATTTAAAACAAAGTTTAATATAAATAAGATTTAACCAAATAAAATTTGCTTGGTATAATTTTTTTGTAGATTCAGCGTAATTGTTGAACTTAATCAAGGAAAAACTGAGTAAAAGACCAGGAAATGACCAATTATTTTCTTAAAAATAAACTCTCCTTCGCAAAAAATTCAAGATGAAATAACGAAAAACTTATAATCAGAGAAAAAAATTGAATAATTCTTTTTGATGTTTTACATAAAAAAGAAAACATTTAATATTTCGAACTTATAATACGATTAAAGAAGCCTTTTTAAGGTTTCATTTCTAATTCATCTTTTATAGATACTCTAAAACAGGCACACAACCAGGTCTTTTTTTTTCAAGGCTCAAATTCTTAAACAAAAAAAAAAAAAAATGTAGTTTAAAAACGTGTTTTAATATTTAGAGGGGCTTAACAGTTTCAGTGCCGCTGTTTTCGATCGGAAACATTTGGTTTTAGTCAACGATGCTGCTGTTCGTGATCGTGAACATTCGATTTTAGTCGACGTTGCCGATGTTCCCGATCAGGAACATTGGGCTTTATTTTGTGTCAGCATTTCCTACTAAAATTAGGTGACCAGACGCCGTTCATTTAAACAAGTGCTTTTTTATACCCGAATTAATATGGAACGCGATTGTTTTTCCGATGTGTATTTCTACACTACTGTGATTTGAAAAAAGTGCAGCTGAAACTCACTGATTGCTTGTGAAAACTTCTAGTGAATGTTCTCCATCGGAAACTGTATGTAGAGATTGTTTTCGACAAGTCAAAAGTAGCGATTGTGACGTTGACGACAAACAACGGTTAGGTCAATTGGAAAAGTTCAAAGATGAACAAGTGAAAGCTCTTTTGGAAGAAACACCGTGCCCAAATACTCTAAGAATTGGCAAGAATTGGCTTAACAGCTCGAAGTCGATAAATCATTCCACGATGTTAACAAGCCATGGGAAAGAGCCAGGAAGAAGGGAGATATTTGCCACCGATAATGCCATTGCTAACCGTATAAACATCTAGATTTCCTAAGCTCTATTGGAAGAAGACCCTGCTTTTTTGAGCAGGGTTTTCTTTAAGTGTTTAATCAAAGAATTGGCTCAACAGCTCTAAATCGATAAATCAACCATTTCACGACGTTTAAAAGCCATGGGAAATTTCCAGATAGAATATGGCTGCTACATGAATTGACCGAAAATTCCATTGCTAACCCTTTTATCTCGATTTATTTGCTGGCATAAAAAGAAGAGTTTCTTGTGGTGTATCGCGACCGGTGATGAAAAATAGATATATTTCGACAACCCGAAACGCAAGAAATTTGAGTTTATCCTGGTCAACCATCAACGTCGATACCAAAGCGAAACATCCACTGTCACAAAACAATGCTCCCTATTTGGTAGAATATGGAGGGTGTCGTGTATTATGAGCTGTTAAACCAAAGAACACAATCACCACCGAACGTTATCGACAACTATTGGAGCGTTTGAATGATAATTTGATGCGAAATCCAGCAATTTCATCAAATCGCCGGAAAATGATTCTTCTCCATGACAATGCTGCTATAGCCATAAAACAAACACTGATGAAGCTCGAATGGGAAGTTCTCTCGCACCCAGTTCTCCGGACCTAGCCCCAAGCGATTACCATCTGTTCCGATCGAGGCAACACACTTTGGAAGATACACATTACAATAACTACAGAGAAGTCGGAAATTGGATTGCTAAATGGATTGGTTCAAAATATAGACCATCGCGGGATTCAACTTTTGCCAGAAAATTAGGAAAAAGTCATAGCTTCCGAGGGCAAATACTTTGATTAATGTATATTATTTAATTAAATACTCAAAAAAACACAAAAAAACAGAGTCTTTCAATGCAACATCCCATTATCCCGCCTAAGGCGGTGATGGCTTCAAAACAAGTTACCCGCGTTCTCTCTATGTTATTAATACTTTATTTACGCAATCAAAATAACAAATTATAAAAAAAAAAAAATAAATAAAAAAAAAAATTAAAAAAAAAAAATTAAAAAAAATAAAATTAAAAAATATATTATCTCTCTATGTTATATAACCTCATTGTCTTGCACCTCGCTTTCATATACAGGCCACGGACGTTATCTGGGTTACCATCTTGCTCTGTTCTATATGGCTTAATGCAAAGCAAGGCGCAGAGACACGGGGAAAATTATTCGCTAGCTGAGTTAATTCTTCTATAAAAAATTCTCGCATTAAAATGGAATACGCCTGTTACAATAATATAAAAATTAGTAGGCGGTACTACATACGGTGCTACCAGCAATAATAAAAGTCCAAATGAAAATTTTGCCTAACCCGATATCGATTTTTAAACTTTGATAGCCAAATGTCATTATGACAGTATTATTGACAGCATTCAAATTTTTGACAGGTTTATTTTTGTTGCAAAATTTAGATTTAGGTAATATACTAATTTCTGCACCAGTATCAATAAGGAAACGCAACTTACTTATTTTGTCGAATATAAAAAAAAGGTGGGCAGTAGTGTCTCCAGAAGAACTGGCCATTAACTTGCAGGGAGATTGGCAATGTTGGGCTTTTTCTGCATATTTGGAATGATGCCAACGTAAGTCGGTAGATTTGGACTCCCGGACTGAATTCGAGATCTGGATCGATTTCGTCTATTTAACTGGTCGACTTGTCTGGTTAGCTCCTGAAGAGTAATTTTCATTTCTTCCAATTGTTTTAAAATACCTTCGTTTTCAGTGTTCTTGAACGAGGTAATCGACGCAGCGACAGGACGGGAAATTTCTAAAATTTTGTTGGTGATGTTGGCGTCTCCTTGATTATTCATTGTCGGAGTCACCAATTTGTAACTGCTACTTGTTACAATAATATAAAAATTAGTAGGCGGTGCTACATACGGTAGTACACGCCTTAAATACTAAACTACGATGTAGTAAAATAAGTATAGATCACAAAATATTCAATAACACAATTCAGAAATATATTTAGGCTATGCACTGCATATATGGAAAGCACGACACTGCCTGAATGATTTCATGTACTTGAAGTATGATGGAAGACAAAGGAGACTATTATTTCATTTCATTTCATTTGTCCTTTGATATTTCTTATTTGTTATTAAAAGGTAGAAGGGGATAACTATATTAATAGAATACAGAATAGGTTGCGAAGAACAATTGTTAAACTATTTAGTGAAACAAAAGGAAATATAGAGGAAATTTGAAAACTAATCCATTTAGTGCTCGGCTTAAGTCTGTTGCATTGCAAAGGATTAATATAAACCATAAATTTAATACTATAGCAACGTGAAACGTAAATGTTCTATAGTTTTGAAGGGTATAATTGGGCCAACTAATTCAAATTTGTTGGAAAGCTTTTATGGTAAATACCGCCTTCTACTACTTCTTAAGCTATTGCTTTTAGAAAATAGACCATTCTGACTAGTTTAATAAGTGCTCGATTATCTAAATTAATGTTTCAAATAATACAAAGTTTATTTTTAAGTGTTCTGTAACATACTAACTAAAATACCCGAAAAAAAATGTTTTTTCTTAGTTTTTGTAAAAGATAGCCCTCGTACACTTTAGTTAAATTGTTGAGTTTGCTTAAATTGTTGAGTTTGCTTAAATTGTGACTTGTGACGCATCCCAGGTCCATACTTATCATTATTGACGTTCCATTAACACATGTTGATAAACTAATCGGTCGATTTCCGGTCCAATACTCGGTATTAAATGCTCTCTCTAAAAATATCACCGACATATGTTCTGTTCAGATAATGCTGCTGTCGTTCTCAGTACACCAAACGAACGTATTTAGATTGTGCACTACGAAATATGATCGCTATAAACAATTTTGAATCGTTTAACCAACAAGTTTATTGGTATTGTTTTGTAAAACTATTTAACTCATTTACTTCATTCAATAGATTGAAGTACGGCCTAGATATTAAGAGGTTGCATTGATAGTCGCTGTTTTCTTGTGTTTTTTGAGTATTTGTGTCGTTTAGGTAAAATATGTACTAAATCATTCTCAAATTGTTCTAGTTTCCATCAAGTCTAGGATTTAATAGGCTTGTCTAGACTTACCGTACTAGCCCGAATAAAACGCGATATTTTTTGACCAATTATTTTCTGTGAAAAAATTGACTCGCGCTAAATTCGCGGTCTAGGTAATGGAATGTAATAAACAACTCTTCTTAGAATGCGGGGGATCTGAGGTGAGAAACGCTGCCAGAACACATTCGGTGGAGAAATGGCAAGAGGAGTGGTACAGGAATCAAGACAAAGGGCAGTGGACGAAAAGGCTCATCCCCAACATACCAAAGGCTTGCAAGTTCAGGAACATAGACTACTATGTCACGCAAGCCCTGACAGCCCATGGTTCTTTTAAGTCCTTCACCCTGAGGATTGGGAAGAACCAGGACGACAACTGTACCTACTGCGGCGTAGTCGACACAGCCCAACATACATTATTCATATGCGGGAGATGGACAGCAGAAAGATTGCGAACAAACACGACAACAGGAGAAAATCTGACACCCGACAACATGGTCCAGGTTATGCGGCACTCCAGGGAAAACTGGGAAACGGTGCGGCAGATGCTGTCAGCCATCATGAAGAGGAAGGAGACAGACGAGCGAGAAAGACAGAATATGGGAATGTGAGGATAGGTTGAGCTAGCCTGTTCCCTCCAAGATGAAAATCAACACAGATAGTTCCTTGGTGGGAAAAAAGAGGCAAGCAGGGTTTTTAGTCGGTAGGCCAAATGAAGGAGATTCCGACACTACCAGATTGGTATCTATACAAGATTCCTGAATAAAGGAGTAATTGTTTCAAGGGGTCTTCCTGGACGAGGATCATCATCTAGGTTAAAAATTTCTCTATGAAAAAATACATTATTTTTTAAACGATACTCGTACTTTTAAAAATGAAAGCAAGGTTGACAGCCCTTAAAACAAACCATGGTGAATTTTCAGTCCAAATATTGATAGAACTAAGTGGATGTGAATCATTTTATTTTACCTAAAACTGTACTTCTCAGTATATTTCTAAATTTGTTGAAATCTATTTGTTTGAACAAGTTAAAATATATGACATATAAAAATAATCCTCAATAATTTCGTTTTTCATTCCATTTTTCTGTGTCAGTAATATTAAGCAGATAACATTATTTATTTTCATGACTGATTTATTATTTCTAAATGTTTACTTTGATTCTATTATCCTTCAAGTAAAACTAAATCCATTAAAGGACAAATGATGAATAGGTATTTTTTTATATTTATGTAACAAATGATGTACGTAATTTTTAAAATTAATGCTTTCTCTTAAGTTTTTTGAAATATTATGTACATTATTTTTAATTTTAAAATTTAATTTAGTAATAAAGGATAATTGATTACGTTTTTCATTATGGTTTAACAGATTGTGGTATTTGGAACCCGTTTTTTTAATGGAAAATATGGAGTGCCACAAAAAAAAAATTAAAATTTAAAACAAGTTTTGGTCGTACTAATAACTATGACAGTGTGGTCTCTAACATGAATTTTACAGAACAACAAATAAGTAAAAATAGGTGTAAATTAATACGCGTATTTTATCCATAATAAAAAGGAATAGGAAGAAATCAAAAGGCGCTAAGTCGGTACTGTAACCCGGATGAGTCATTTCTTCTAATCTTGAAGTGGTCAGAAACTCTATAAATTATTTATTTTGGCCTCTTCCCTTTCATCAAGGATAAGCTTAAAGGCCACCATTTTAAGATGAAGAAACTCCAATAGCGGCAAAACAATCAAGATCTATGAAAAATATAATGATTGTCGTATTGTCACGTGGGTTTTAATATTAAATTTATTAAATATTTAAAAAATTTATTAAATATGTATATCACATTTACAAAATAATGTTTGAATTGGTCCATGGAGTTGGGGAAGTCTTCGGTCCACCCCGTGTTGGCCAGGATCGGCTTGGACCTATCTCCGAGGTGGGGGCTACCCATCCGGGAGTCGAGGAGCCTGGAGAAGTCATCTCCCACTCACATGGTCACTACTTGCTTGGCTTCTCTCTCGATACAAGAAT
Source organism: Liopterus haemorrhoidalis (assembly GCA_963971575.1). NCBI lineage: Eukaryota > Metazoa > Arthropoda > Insecta > Coleoptera > Dytiscidae > Liopterus > Liopterus haemorrhoidalis. The sequence continues at coordinate 10,535,438 of OZ020623.1, forward strand.
CTGGCGTCAGTGTCGTGGTCATCACCTTCTGGACTAATACGTGCAGCGGAGTTGGCTATGTTCCACTAACTCAATATTTTGTGACTGCCGGTCTTTTTGTAACGAAAATTAACCCAGTTCCAATATTCATTCGTCATGACAAATATTTCCTCATTATGAAAATGCGATGTCTGCATTTTCGTAATCAGGCCACATACGTCAGACGCTGACGAATAGTTTTTAATCAGACAGCTGACCGTCACAATGTCTAGATGTCGTAATCCTGACCTAGGATTACCTATGTGACAGTATTATTCGGTAAAGGAGGGTTTATTAAGAGAATTGTTCTCAAAAACCAGTTACGGCCAATTGTTGAGTTTTGTTTGCCTCAGTTGATTCAGTCACTTCAAAACTTACGGCCGCATTCACGCCATGATATTTGGCGCTTGCATGAAGTTTTGAATAATTCTGGATTACATCGTTCGTATAGTCCAGATCCTTGTGATTTTGGACTCTTCCCTTTCATCAAGGATAAGCTTAAAGGCTGCTATTTTAAGAGCGATGCTGAGCTTCTAACAGCCTGGGAACAAAACTATGCAGAATTACCAACTGAAAAGTGGGAAGACATTTTTGACACGTGGTTTATACGTATGAGGAAATGTATTGAACTTGATGGGAAGTACTTTGAAAAAGTTTAAAAAGTAAGCCTGTATCTCAAAACTTTCCTAGCGCCCTATTATGGGCCTGTACATAATAAATAAAGTGTTCTGTTATTTCCATTCTTGCATTTACTTTTAAATTTCTGTGAGATTTGAAGAGTTTATTTTGTAAATGTGATTTTCTGGATATTCAGTGAATAGTTTAAATTGTACAAGTCAGTCCGTGATCTAATGTATAGTTTAGATTCTGGGTAGGTTGCATCGAGTGGAAAATTGCAATTTTGAATCTTGCTTACATGAGAGATAGATTTTACAACGTGTATTTCAATCCTTCGAGTATATAAAAACCACAAGGAATTCGATTTACTCAATATCAATTTCCTTTTCGACAGATATAAATTTATATGTATTTTATATTCTTCTGATTTATCATTCTTTGCCATTTACATATATTCATTTCTGAAATATGAACCTTGACATTTATTTTCTTTAATTTGATGCTTTTATATTAAAGCAACACAAAAAAATCGTTCTGATATAAATTGATAGTGTTTACCTTTTTTGGTAGTGTGTAATAAAAAAAATATTAGTAAGTCGTGGAAGATAAATACAGTAAGGTATGTTAGAGATAATCGATCAAAAACATTACTGTCATTTTTGATTCTTCAGCATCATTCAGATCAATTAACAGAATTATTAGGAAGCATTAAGAATTTCAAAATTGCGCCTATGGCTTCCATTGTTTGTTATAAGTTCCGCCCCTCTGATTTCGTGTACATTGAAACAGAATTAAATTATAATTTAAACAATTTCCACTGGCTATTAAATTTACGCTTTTAAAAATAAAATGCAACATTTGCCAAAATATAATTAGAATTTTGAAAAAATAATTTAAACAATATAGAAATTAAAAAAAAAAATATATATATATATATATATATATATATATATATATATATATAGACTCTTCTCCAGTGTTCGATCCCTATCGGATCGGGTTACATGGGTGAAAAGTCAGCGTCAAATACCACTAGACCAGCACACACGTTAGAGTGTTGCTTGTTACAAAGCTATAACTTGTGTACATTATTAGCAAAAAATCACAAAAAATGCGTTTTTTTCCAAAAACCTAATCTGATCAAAAATTCCTGTTGAACTATTCCGGTTCACACCAATGTACATTACTTAGAATTTTTTCAGATTTTTAGTTTAAACCATCTGAACTACAGGGTGTGGGACAAAAAATTTTTTGCACAATTTTGGCAAAAATCGCTTCAAAATAATTTATTTTGCAAAAATAAAAATTTGATCGTTAATCCACGTACCAAGGGCTTTCATTTGATACCCTACTCAGAATTATAAAAAAATATATTTTTTTTTTCGATGAGCACATATTTGTTTATATTTTTAGGGGGATATGTTTTTTAGATGTTTTAGTATTTTTCCTATGTGCGGGTCAAAGAGTTGTATAAGCATGCCAAATTTCAACTCTCTAGGTTTAGCCATTTGGCTACAATTTTTACCGAACAGACAGACAGACAGACAGACAGACAGACGACAAAATGACGGTATAAGGGTTTTTTGGTCATACCTACAAAACCCTAAAAACCAAGACTATACTTCTAGTGCCTAAAACACTACCGTTTCGATTCTTGTTGCGTAAATAGCTATTGTATAATCTAACCATTGAAAAAAGTTATTTCTACGTTTTTAATATTCGTATTAAATATCAAATTGTCCAATTATAAATTTACAACAAAAATTTAAATCACTGTTTGAAAATAACTGTTAAATTAAATGTCAGATCCACAATTGGATTGTTACAAAAACATCAAAAGAATAACAAAAGACAAGAATTCAAGTCAAATTTAAAAACTGACAATAATTTTCATACTTTAACCTGAATACAGTGGCGTACAAGATACACCGAATCTTCTGCAACTTCATAATATACCGTATTAGCCCAAATATAACGCGACCCCAAATTAAACGCTACACCAAAATTTTTCATGAAGACATTGAAAAAAAGTCCGTATCGTTAGTATGTTCGCTTTCGTTCTCCCACAAAATGTCATCTTCAGACCCATTTAAATTATTTGAAATGCAGCATTTCTTAAAACCATCACTATCAATTCAAGTTCGATTTTGTGCCAGGCGGTCACGCATTCTCATGTGTGCTTAATCAAAAGTGAGACTGAGGATTTTTTTGTTTTTCCTGAAGGTGTCAATGGGTGAAAGTTCTTTTCGAAAGTTGTCTTTAAATGGTGTATTTACTGCCACATCCCAACTGAGGTGTCATACCACGTGGTATTATCGGAATTATATGCCTGATTTTTTTCCGTAACACCTGACGTAAGGCGCCCTCGAAGTGCATCAAGGAGCGAGGTTTTCTCAGAGAACCAGGCCGTTTTTCGCATACCACATTTAACCAGTCTAATACCAATTCTTCTGTCATCCAAACTTTTTCTTGGGCCCGTAAAATTATTCCTGGATGCAGCTTTTCTTTGGGCTTTACTTTACGTTTCAATATCTCGTAAGGTTGAAGCTTCTGTCCATCAGTAGTAACGGTAAGCATAACAGTAATTCTGGACTTATCGTAACCAGTTGACTTCGATAAGACCGCTTTTTCACTTTTCGGGGTGCTGCGGAGGTATAGGCGTACTAATAAGAATTTAGTTGTTTATTACATTCCATTACCTTTTTTTTATAAATATTGAGCGGTGACGGCGAAATCTGCACTGTGTGTTGGCCAGCAAGTCGTTTGATTCTAAAAACCAAATTAGACGCTTGCTGATCATTCGCTTCATGAGTTTGCAGAGACAACTGGTCAGCGATATAGGTCTATAGCTAGGCAAGTGTTTATCTTTCCCGACTTTGGGGATAGGAATTATATGAGATTCCTTCCACTTGGTCGGGCACTTGCCCTCAGTCCATATTGTATTATAGACATTCAAAAGCCTAGACTTAGATGATTCCGGAAGATTTCGGATCATATGATAATGTATCGCATCTGGACCAGGAGAGCTATCCTTACACTTTGATATCGCGCTATCTAGCTCTTCACGAGAGAAAAGCAGGTTGTATACCTCGTCATTTCTGGAGAAGAAATTGAGAGGTATAGATTCTAGACCTGCTTATATAGATATAAATATTACAACTATTGAATACGAAAAGAAAACTATCGACCCCGTACCTGGTTTAGATTGTATTTTATTGCTCCCGCTCAATGTGTAAGGTATAATATTGATGCCATTAATTTAACAGTTAATTTGATTCGTGTTCATTTGAATGATTTGATTTTGAATGACAGTGATGTTGTTATTTTGCCAAAAGTAATTGAGCGTCGCCTACACACCCACCGCGCGAACTACAGAAAATCAACGCTCTGCCAAATCTGATATAATTTACAACTGTACTATTCCATATTTTATTCTGTTGAAAATATTTTACAGAATAACTGACCATTGGAACAATCTTAAAGCTACTGACATTCAGTTCCTCGTAAACTTATAATAATAATGATCAGCACTAGAATTCGTAGATTTTTTAAAGTCGTTTTTTTTTGGATAAATTTTTAAAATTCAAATAGGTTATTAAACTGAAAACCGTGTTGATGTTAAAATTTATATGTAAAAATAAATTAATCATGCAACTAAAAAATTAACATTTTGACTTGAAATTGTATAGAAACAGATAAATTAATTTTCGTAGAAAATATTAATCGCAAAAATGCCTTTCTCTAGTGTGCCATGCGTTAAAAAGTATCAATGCATCTTTGAGAGAAGAAAATAAAAATAAAAAATTGAAGTAAAGTGTGAATATTCACACATTTCAGGGTTTCGCAGGTATATAATAAGTGAAGGCGGTATGCTGAGTGTGTAGGACAAATTTTACTTTGTAGTAATCACGGCAAAATGAACGATATTTTTAAAATAATTTATCGTCTGTTAATCATATAATAAGACTGGTTATTAAATTTACGCTCTTAAAAATTAAATACAACATTTGTCAAAATATAACTAAAATTTTGACAAAATAATTTCAACATAATAAAAATGCAAAAAAAAAACAGAAAAAATAAAACTCACTCCGTACTCGAACTCGAAACCCTTCGTTTTCCAGAGAATTTTAGCTTCCGACACCAGCGCTCTAACCCGTTACGCCATCGTACGCCTTGCATATGAGTGTCTTACATTGGTATAACTTTTGTACTTTGTGAACCAAAAACCACAAAAAATGCGTTATTTTCCGAAAACATAATCTGATCAAAAATTCCTGTTGTACTATTTCGGTTCACACCAATATGCATTACTTAGAATTTTTTTAGATTTTTAGTTTAAACCATCTGGGCTACAGGGTGTGGGACAAAAAAAATTTTGCACAATTTTGGCAAAAATCGCATCAAAATAATTTATTTTGCAAAAATAAAAATTTGATCGTTAATCCACGTACTAAGGGCTTTCATTTGATAGCCTACTCAGAATTAAAAAAAAAAAAAATTGTTTTCGATGAGCACATATTTGTTTATATTTTTAGGGGGGTATGTTTTTTAGATGTTTTAGTATTTTTCCTATGTGCGGGTCAAAGAGTTGTATAAGCATGCCAAATTTCAACTCTCTAGGTTTAGCCGTTTGGCTACAATTTTAACCGAACAGACAGACAGACAGACAGACGACAAAATGACGGTATAAGGGTTTTTTGGTCATACCTACAAAACCCTAAAAAAAGATTTTTAAGGTTTTATGAATATTTCAAACATACATATAACACTATTCTTTATTACCCAATTTTCATCTCCGCTATATTCTCGTAAAATTTATGAAATAAGAAAAAATAAACACTCTCCTAATTATTAAGAACGTAAATTTAATTAACTTTGTAGATTACAGGTGTGCATATTCAGTGAAACAAGCTTAAGGAGTGGTTCTACCTTATAAAATGTAGATCTTATCTTGCTTGTATCATTTTTGAAACATAAAGATAAGGAACTTCGTTTATATGTAAAACCAAATTAGTATTAAGAAAATTAAAAGTAATTTTACATGAATATTAACACATATTATCCAGAAAACAAGAATTTCCGAAAGCCTATCACGGAAGTCTACAATAGTTGGATTAAAAGTTGAGTATAGTTTGTATTTCAATTAGTATTGGCACCAGACAAGGATGTGTTCTTGCACCTACACTGTTCAACATATTTTCCAACAGTATTAGAAGTTGCGGTTAATGCTCCGTATAAGTCCACCACGCATAACTCATCAGACAGAACGTGTATGCTAGTTGGAATGAGATTTGGTCTCAAGACGAAGCGCCGCCCCTTTCTTTCAAAACATAACATTTACGATTCTGAAATCTAAATAAGTACTTGATAGTTATACGTTTTGAAATCCAAGCAATTATTAATAATAAGTGTTTGTTAACATTTAGCTCGTATTAAGGTTTTTAAAGAAAAACTTGAATAACGAAATTTCAGTATTTATACGCTTAAAGTCATATTTAAATAGCTTAAATGAGATTTATAGTATACATATGTTAAAAAACACTAATTTTATTAAAAGAGAGAATCCTCAAATTATCAATATATTCCGACCTACCAATTTTATGTCTCAAATAGGACATTCCGTTTTTCATCGCATTCATACATACCAAATTATGTAAATGTATTAAAAATGTATAAAGCATTTATATATCTTCACTATGTGCAAACAATCAATGATAAAACTAGTAGGCAAATCCAGAGCCGTGAAAATTGCCACAGAATACCTTTTTATATAAAATTATCTATATTTTTTGAAGTTGTGCGCGATAAAATTTAGCTATCATATTTTGGGTTTAAATTTGGGAAAAATTGGATGGCATTTAAATCACATTGCAATTATATAAATCAGGGGTCTGGGAACTTTTTGGGACATTTACATTCAGACACAGTCAGACCCTCATTCATACACCACCTTAACACCTCTTTCATATCCTTACTCTCCACATTACTTAAAAAATTGAAATAATTATCAGCCATTTTCCAAGTTTCAGGAACTAACTATGTAAATAAAACCTGTGTAGACACCGTCCTCCCTTGATTCTAAATTGCACAAAAGTTGTGTCTGATTACACCGAGCACATATGCAAGAATGATTACTATTAGTTCCCCACTCTTACATATATTCTATTCTAAACATACAGCCTAGTTCTAATTTGACGTGGTGGACTTATACGGAACATTAGCCGAAGTTGCCTATTGTGACTACCTGGGCGGTGTGTAAATTCATTATAGAGTTGGAGGGATACACAAATTATCAAGATTCAAATCCACCTATCGACGAAGGATTATTATTATTAGTTTGCTACAGATGGATTTGTCTGTGTTAGTTTGTCCTCAACTTTCCTACACATCTAGAGCATCTTCAAGGGTTCCATTTCTCTGTAGCGCTTCAGCACTCAAAAATAAGTCCTGTTTTGCCATTTTTACCCTTATTTTAAACCCCATTTACTCGAAATCAACAATATGATCCACAGTCTTCATCGTTTCTCCTGATGTTACCACTAGGAGAACTATTTCTGAACAAACAAGTTTAGACAACGCATTAAATTTCACATATTTTTTACGTTTCATTAAGTTAAATTGTGTCTTATTTAAGTACGCCTTAAGGTCGTTTAAAACCACATTAACCTTTAAACCCCAGGTGTAATATATACGGGGCATTACTTAAATCAAAATTAAATGTAAGGAAATAATTTAGTTCATTATTACACCACCAAGTTGTAACACTAATTTTCACTTGATTACATCAAAATTAAATTCGTAGTCAGCGTGATAAAAACGTTATAAAAATATGAATTCTAATTTTTTATGCTAAATATTATAATATACGCAGTAAAACATTCTTGCTTCTTGGTTACTGAGTTTTGTTATCACGTAACACAAATTCTGCATAAAGTTCAAGTGACTTTATATGCCGATTAGTCGACAGACAAACGATAAACAATTATAAGTATTTCACACAGTTCTATGAAAAATTCAATTACGTCTGTGATGCACTAAACTTATCATTACCATCTTACAGTTCCCGATAACATCCTGTAACATAATATGAAATGAAAAACCGTATATTCTACAGCTATTTTCCTGAATGACACTGACTACTAAATTAATTTGTGCAGTAAAATTTTAATAAAAACAAAAATTTCTTATATTTAAGTAAAATAATCTTAATTATAAAAATGTTACTTTTTATTAACAAAGTTTTTCGTTTCGAAGACAAGTTCGTTCGTCAGTAAATGTTTTATTTTTAAAAACAGATGACAATTCTACACCCTTAATGAAAAACTCTTCATTTGGGGAAAATGATTTTCTTTTCATGTATTTTCCATTTTCCTTCTCAAATTAAAGACTCTCTCAATGATGTACAGTCACTGTAAATATTTTATCACGGAGTTAAATGCATATATTGTTCAGTTCAAAAAAAATCTTGGCTTTAGATTTTTATCCTGGGATTATAGACAAAGAAGTTTACAGCATCTTACAGGAATTAAGAAGATCGTTTTTAGTGTCGCAAAACATGGTGTTGACGTTGATGACCAGACAACCCATGATTTCTTGCGTTTTGCGTTTTGGGATGCGTACTACTAATTTTAAAAATATAGTCACCTTTATTAAAAACTAGCCAGACTTCAAAAGGATTTGTTTTATATTTGTTTTAGTTATTTTAAAAATTATTTTGAAATAAATTAAATTGATAAAGAGTGTGGGTATCTTCACCTTTTTTTCATCCCCACGCAATACGTTTGTTATATTAAAATTCATGCATTTCAGTAAAGTTTTGAACTTTGAAGTTTAACTTGTTTTTGAACTTCGTAGCTAACTTTCAAATTCAACTTGGTAACTTTTTAGTTTTGTAAAATTCTTCATTATAAGATGTCAAGAGGTAGCTAATTTAACAGTAAACCAAACTTGATTATGACAAATATTGTTCCAAAAGTCCTATTCACACGCTACAAACACTGCCAGTTATTAAATTTTAATCATAAAGACGATGAAATAAGCCTGATAAAATATATTCAATTCTATAGTGTTTTCGACAACTTTGTGTCAAATCAAATAGAATAAGAGAGTTTGGTAAACATGTGGTTTTAGCAAGATGGTACTATAAAGGGGTGTCACAAAGTAATACAGACACTATACTAGGGGTGATCGGAAAGTTTCAGGAATGAACTAAAAGAAATATTTGCCCGCGCATGTCTTTCATATGTTCTAAAAGCCTGATTTTCCATACAACTGCAGTCAAATTTCCCGAGAGATCATGGACACAGTATAGTTGTGACAATCTACTAAAGAAACATTCACGTACATTTTCTTAAACATGATAAAAATCGGGCAGTGGTAAAACATTTCTTTTTAAAAGGCTTAAATGATAACGATTAAAAACGGAGTTAGACGAGTTCATGGTGGATCTGCTCCTTCATATGCAACAGTTGCAAACTGGATTGGAGAATTTAAACGCGGTCAATCAAGCACAGAGGATGCATCACGTTCTGGTACTCCGAAAACAGCTCCCAATGAAGAAACGGTTAGAAAAGTCCACGGAATCGTGATGAACTATCGCCGACTAAAATTGCGAAAGATAGCAGACATTTCATATGACTGCGTACATTGCATTTTACACCAACATTTGGACATGACGAATCTCAATGCAGTATGGGTGCCGTGTTTGCTAACAAACAACCAAAAGCAAGTGCGAATGACCATTTCTGAGCAATGTCTAGATATGTTCAAACGCAATTCAAAAGATTTTTTGCGATGTTTTCCAACTATCGATGAAATGTGGATAAATCACTATACACTGGAGACCAAAGAACAATCAAAACAGTGGACAGCACGAGGTGAAACAACCCCGAAGAAGCCCAAGTTGATCCCATCAGCTGGGAAGGTTGTACCTATCGTCTTTTGGGATTCCCGATGAATAATTTTTATCGATTACTTGCAACATGGAAGGCAACAGGCAATTATGCGTCGTTATTAGACAAATTTAACGAAGAAACCAAATCCAAAAGGCCTCATTTGACAAAGAAGAAGTCTTGTTCCACCAAAGTATCGCACCTTCCCAGAAATCGTTAATTGCGATGGCCAAACTGCTTGAAATACGATTCGAATTAATCGAATATGGTCCGTACTCACCATACTTGACTCCCTTCGATTTCTTTCTGTTTCCAAAACTCAAATGGTTGTCTGGAAGTAAATTCTCACCAAACACTGAAGTAGTCGAAGCTGTAAATGGATATTTCGAGAGTTTAGATAATTCCTATTTTTCTGAAAGAATGAAAAGTCTTGAAAAACAACGAACTAAATGTATAGAGCTGAATGGAGACTATATAGAAAAATAAGTACAATTTTGCCCCACAAAGTTTTCTAGATAGATAGATAGATATTTTTATTATTAAATATTATGTACTAAATTTTATCTTACAGTAATTAACTTACACTTAATAATGATTATAATTTTTGCCTTTCGGCTTAAAATCTACTCTCCTTCTCCTTTAGTTAATGTCTTCGTTGACTCCTTTCCTTAATTTCCTCCCTTCTGTTTTTCACTTCTTTCATCCATTCATACCCCCTTCCTGTTTCATCCAAAATTTCCTTTCTCGTTTCCGTTCTGTGTCGTATTTCTTCACATTCTTGCAACAAATGTTCTATTGTCTCCTTACCTTCCCTGCACATTCTACATGTTTTTTCTTCCTCTTTCATCCAAAAATTATTGTCCCTCTCCTCATTTCCACATCTAAATCTCGCTATCACTTTTTTCTTCTCTCTACTGCCTTTTTCTGTCAAATACTGTGGATTTCTCACCATCCAGGTCTTTTCATGATTCCTTTTCTGATCTTGTTATATCTTGATTCTCTTATTTTTTTATTTTTTTATCTTGCTCCGTTTGTTGTATGTCGATCATTCGCTCTGTTACTTCTTGCCCCAATTCTTCTCCATTCATTCTTTGTAGAGTTATGTTTTCTTGTTCTAAAAAATTTCAGATAACCCCTCGTACTGTCACCTAACAAATACACGCAGAATCTTTAATTCCATTTTCTTTTTTGTGATCAAATGATTTTATGATAATGGACTGTCTCTAAAAATATAAGTTAATTAAAATTAATATGTCATTTGATATTTTTATGAAAATATTTCATTACAAAAAGTGCTTTAAATAAACGTTATTCACGCTAATAAGCAATTTAGGATAAGCAAACTGTACAATGATCTTCGTGTATATTCATTATTAAATGAATTTTGACGTGATACCACGTCATCTTACGAGGGTTACCTTTTAATTTTTTACAAAAACTAAGAAAGAAACATTTTTTTATTTGAACAAACTGTTTTATTGCTTTTCAAAATATACACTTTTGCATGTCTTCAAACCAATTCGAAACATTTTTTCCACTCTGAAGTTGGTATCTCAAAACCATGGTTTTCGAAGGCTTCACCAACTTTTTGAAGTGATGAAAATCGCTGTCCACGTATTTTTTGTTTTACATTGGGGTACAAAAAAAATCGTAGGAGGATAAATCAGGTGAATACGGGCAATGAGATTAATTCGATGTTTATCTCTTTCAAATAATCAATTGTTTGACGTGCTGTGTGGGAGTTGCATTTTTATGATGAAGAATGATTCGACATTTTTGGTTGTTTTTCCTGATTTTGTCAATGACTTCTGGCAAACAAATTGCTGTAAACCATTCAGCATTAACTGTTCTCCGATCTTCTAAAGGACTTGTTGCGACATGTCCAGTACAATCGAAAAAACAAGCCATCATTTTTTTGGAAATGCTTCGTGAACGAACAACTTTTGTGGGTTTCGGTTCATCTTGGAAGACCGTTGCTTAGTTCATATGAATAATTCCAAGTTTCGTCACCTGTAATGATGTTGTATACGGATTTTGCAGTGCCTAAGTTGAATTTTTTTAGCATTACACCAATCAACATGAGCCTTTTTTTTGCGTTTCGGTCAAATTATGTGGAATCCATCGGGAACAGATTTTTTATCAGCTATATGTTCATGCAAAATCGAATGTATAGCAGTTTGCGATATGCCAAAGGATGCCTCTATCTCACGATAAGTCACAGGACAATCTTCTTCAATAATTTTGTGCACAGCATCGATGTTTTTTTAAATCACAACCGATTTTGGTGGACCTTCACGAGATTCATCACTGACGGACGCAGGACCACGACGAAATTCTGCAAACCAATTGTAAACAGTCTTTTCTGATGGTGCTTCATTACCAAAAGTTGAACGAAGCGATTCTAAGCATTGTTGTTGAGTTAGGCCTTTACTAAAATCGTAAAAAGTCATCCAACGAAAACCTTCACGAGTAATATCCATTTTTTTACAAACTTTTTTTTTAACGCTCACTGCCAACAAACTACTAGGTCAGTTTATAAGCTGCCACTGATTTCACAATAACAAATGTCAAATTTTACGAATATAGTAATGACATTTCAATATTGCTATCTAGTAGTCGTTTGTAAAAATAAAAAATGCATTCCTCGTATATAAAGACTTTAAATATCTCAAGAAAATTTTGATTTCCCACTTCAACGGAATCACTATATCCACAAAAATTTTCTCGATACGTGGAAAAGTTAAAACAAATAATATAAAACAAAAAAATGTAACAATTCATCGATTCAAGATAGCAGAACAACGTGAAAAATGAAAAGAAAAACTTGAAGACAATTTTCGAGCTATAACCATTGTGAAAACGTTTTTCTCGTAAACTGCAAAAGTGCAGAAACTGCACTTTTCCTCAACCTCTTAGATGACAAGTAGATACACTCGAGACAACTCAATTCATCAGTTAATTATTTTATTTTCAAGATAGAGTTCTAAGAATTAAATGTAATTATGGAAAATTCTCAGAATTATTATTGGAAGATTAAAATCATTGGAAAATTACAAATTTTCTAGACATGCAACAACACTGATTAAAGAATACGTAATAACGAATGATGCAGCTGTCAATTCTATGGCTACAATTACTACCGTACAGACAGACATACAGATACACAAACAGATAGATAGATAGATAGATAGACAGATAGACAGACAGGCTGACAAACAGAAAGACAGGCAGACAAAAAGGGTAAGACAGACGGTTAGACTGACAAATAGACAATCAGACGTACAGACAGACACATGAGTAACGTTTTAAGGTTTTTGTTTTGTCATACCTACAAAACCGGTTAGACAGACAGGTAAACAGAGAGACAGACAATCACACAGACCAACAGACAGACACATGAGTGATCTTATAAGGATTTTTATATCATACCAACAAAACTCTAAAAATAAAAATACTCAAACTTCAGCATACTACGTACTGCATAAACACAATGTTATGAGCCTACCAAGATGGCGCAGTCATCATATGCTGACGTCACACCGCGACAAGGTCAGACGTGTCTTGTTATCTCCCTATAAGCTCCCTGTTATGGTGTTTGAGAAACGTTCATTAAACATACTCGTTGAGGGCCATCTCTTTTCGCAAGTAGTAACTATGATTGACCAATGATTAATTCATAAATCGAGCTAACTTTGTTGTATAAATGGGTTGTGCTGGACGTAGTGAACGTTCCATGTCAACATGTCTGTTAATTAAGCAGATTCCATACAACTATGTAATATAACATGAAGTGTTGTCCATTTCGTACATTCATTTAACTTTATATATTTAAATACTAACTTTGTGCTATTTAATTAATATTAATTCTTGTTTCGTTAATGTATCTTTTGAATGTTAGACTTTATTAATTTAGGTCTTTTAATCAAATTATATATCAAAGTTACACTGTTTTGTTTTGTTAAAGTTAATAATGAAACATTCGAATAAAGGAAAAGGATACTCTACACTTAATTATAAAATAAGTATGTATCTGTGCAATTTTCATTCATTTAATCCACAGTCTACCAAGCCTGTGCTGCAACAAATACTCCGTAAAAGTATATCAAATACCAAATACCGATCAAAGTATGTAAAATAACAAATACTGTTAATCATCACTGATTAAAAGTATTTGAAATATCGTCACAAAGGTAATCCTAGATTGTGACACCTAGACATTGTGACGTAATTAAGTAATATTTGTCATGACGAATGAATATCGGAACTAGGTCAATCGGAGGTATAAGTAAATGGACATCGTATGGAAACCAGGCAGAGGAACCTAACCAACTCCTCTATAAGTTCTACTCAACAATGTGACGATCCGCGTAGCCATTACCGGGGGACAATTTTGACTTTAACTTTACATCCCCCAACTTTTCGCTTTTATTCAAATAACTCATATAATAAAAATCCTACATGGTCAAGACTTTTTGTATTTGTTGTTACCTAACTAGTTATTGACATAACTAAACAATAATTAGTAGAAATTTAATTATTTTTATTCAACTGCAAATTATTTACAGAAAAACTATTATAATTAGATCTATTTTGACCAATATTTGGCCAAGAAATGATTGTATGAGTTAAACTTATTACAATCTGCAACTTTTTTAATTCTTTTTACTACCATTTTTATTAATTTTATGTTTTTTATTCTACGAGGGATGTTTCCTAAATTTTGGGAATTGTGCTATAATTAAATTACGCAGAACTTATAGGCATTGTTATTGGTGCCAGACAAGTCTTGACATGTTTATGCAACTATCTAGTGCAATATTGTTCAGTCTGATTTAAGTGTTCGACTGATATAGTCGCGTTTTCATAGCACTGTTTTTGTAACCATGGAAGACGCAGCAAAATCTCAAAGAGCAATAATTTTCTTTTTGTGGAAAGGTGTGAAAACATCAGAAATTATTCAGCGTCTGAAAGGAGTATTTGGTGAGTCTCCAGAATCCAAAAATACTGTTTATCGGTGGATCGATCGTTTTAAAACCGGTAGAACATCACTACAAGACGATCCACGCAGTGGGCGCCCAAGCACGTAAATGAAAGAAACATTACTGCCGTCGAAGGCCTACTGAAAGAGGACAGGCGAATGACTATTTGTCAAATTAGTGTGCGCCTAGGGATAGGTACACAAGTTCATGACATCTTGCATGATTGTTTGGGCGTTAGCAAGGTTTCGCCGCGCTGGGTGCCAAGGCTGTTGGGACCAGAACAGAAACTCAATAGGTCTGATACTTGTCGTCAACTTCAAGACGGCTTAAAAAAATTAGTTTATCATTGGGATAAATGTATTCAGTTAAATGGAGATTATGTTGAAAAACTACATTGTAATATTGACGAAAATTAACAAAATAATAAAAATTATAGCTAAATTCCCAGAACTTTGGAAACATCCCTCCTAAATAACTTATTTCTATAGTTATAATGAAAATGTTGCTAAAAAAAATAAAAAATATACTAGTCCGTAGCTGCTATGGTTTACGAATTTGTTAAAGCTTCATACATCAAAAAACCAATTCAAATTTTATTTTTTTTTATGTCTTTTTTATAGTAACATAAAATAGCAATATACTTAAAAAATTCTGATTACAACCAATAAATTAAAAAAATCTTAATCAAAGTTAAAAAAATGGTTGTTTATATAACGTTATCAAACAGCTTGTGAAGTGCACTACGTTACAAAGTAAAAAATAAAAAAGAAAAATAAAAAAAAGAGTTTATCAGAAGCTCATAAAGGTTCATGTTTATGTATAGGGTAAAAATCGATAGGAAATCGTTAGAAACACTTACCACGCGAGAAGTAACTTCAAAATAAGCTTACCTGCAAATAATAAATTTATATTAATATTCAGAAACACAGTTACTAAAATACACATATACAATTATGTTTTTTTAAAGAAGTCTATTGGCGACCGGCGTAGCGTAGTGGTAACACACGTGCCTTGCGTTGATAAGGTCCCAGGTTCAAATCCTGTTCAGGCATAGAATTTTCAACACGAAAAATTACAATCGTTCTGGCTAATTGCCTTAGTAGCAAAGGCCATAAGCCTGAAAAAAATTGATGTGAAGTGTATATTTTCACACATTTCAGTGTTTCGCAGGTATTTAGTAAGTGAATGATAATTATTTGGGATGCCAAAACAAATTTTATGTTGAAATATATTTTTTGTTAATTTTAATTCGAATGCCTAATACCATTATTTAGGTTTCTAAATATGTGCAGTATTTTTTTTTATATAGCAAGGTTCATTAAGATTTTGAAAATTGCGCCTATGGCTTCCATTGGTTGTTTTAAGTCATAAACTCCGACCCTCTCATTTCGTGTACATTGAAACATTAAATTATAATTTAAACAACTTCTACTGGTTATTAACGTTACGCATTTAAAAATTAAATGCAACATTTGCCAAAATATAACTAGAATTTTGAAAACATAATTTAAGCAAAATAAAATGCAAAAAAAAAAACAGAAAAAATAAAATTAACAAGATTCGAACTCTAGTTTGCAAATTTCAAGGCGCACGACAAAACCAACTTCGCTACTAGAGCTACTGTTCTGGTGTGTTACATAGCGAATTAAATATTTAACATATTTTAGTTAAAAACACAAAAAATGCGTTATTTTCCGAAAACATAATCTGATCAAAAATTCCTGTTGTACTATTCCGGTTCACACAAATGTACATTACTTAGAATTTTTTCAGATTTTTAGTTTAAACCATCTAGGCTACAGGGTGTGGGACAGTTGTTTTTTTTTCACAATTTTGGTAAAAATCACGTCAAAATAGTTTATTTTACAAAAATAAAATTTTGATCATTAATCCACGTACTAAGGACTTTCATTTGATACCCTACTCAGAATTTTAAAAAAATATATTTTTTTCGATGAGCAGATATTTGTTTATATTGTTGCTCGTTACTCGAGTCAATGCTCGTATTTAGAGACGAATTTTTCGCTCATACTTTCCTCGTATCTCGAGGTTCCACTGTACCTCATTTATTTGATGCTCATTTGTTTTTTCATTTTAATATTCTTATTAGTACAGTAAAATACTAGATCTTTCGTAATTTAACCTCCTTCGTATCTATTATATAAAAAAAGCATTGGTTAAACAGTTCTCAAAAACACCCTATATATTCGTTCACATAGTATTGAAATACACAAATTTTACTCCCAAGTAATTGAAAAGTTTTTAACTTTGAACAAAATTTTCAAGTTTCAACAAGTTAAAAATTGATTTGACACGGATCTGTCACTAGTCCCTTCGCTTCTTTAAAACATGTATTAAATCCTAGTTCAAATATTTATAAAAGTAAGTAGTAATTTTATTAGGTATAAAATAATTTATAAAGATGTAATTTAAGACTCTGCGTAGAGTTGCGAATCGTTTCCTTCGAGAAATAACACTCAAGGGTGGTCCTAAATATTTTAAAATGTCCTTACCCGACGTTCCTTGCGATATATTAAATAATAATTTTAGATTTTTATTACAAAATGTGAAGGTAAAAATTGCACTGCAGATAAAAAAATATGCAGGAAAAGAATCATATAGAATCGAATTTTTAGTAAAAAGAATGTTGTGAAGTATTTATATTGTTGTAAGTACTAAATTAAAATACAGTATAAATAGTGAGCGCATTATTCTGTATTTAGATTATCAAAACAATCCAGTCAAGGTGATATGAATAATTAACGTACTGATGTGTTTCTCTCTTACTCAAATTGGCAAAATAGTAAGAGAGATACTAATGAAGTTTGTCAATCTATTTTGTTTATTGTTCAGGTATAGCTACGACAAACGTATACATACAAACGTGTACCGTAGGTTATCCCACCTCGGAGTTTGTCTGAGATTACTAATGTTTTCTAGTGTCATTCGTACTGAACCACTGGCGTCTAAAACTCTGTTTTGCTATTTATTTCATTAAATATGTCCTTTTCAGGACAATACTTGTATAATAATATTTGTTATCTTTTATTTAAAACAATATGAGTGTAAAAGGCAAAACGTTAAGAAAACAGTCTCATGAATTGGTTTATTAACCAATACGAATATTACCTACGAGAACAAGAAAACAGACCTTTGTTAACTATACATGCAGTTCCACAGTAAATCAGCGTAAATTTGACGTCTATCACAGCGCTAGGTTCGGTTTGGTTACTATGCCAGCGGATTGAGCTATTTACTTTCTAGTTTACTAATAAAACGTTATCTTAGGTTAGAAAAGTGTCATGTTAGTAGAACCGAGCGGAGCAGTTAATCACATTATGGAAACCAATAATTAAAATAAATAATATTAAATGTTTCTGAATTTCTAAAGCCCTCAAGATTAAAATTTATGCTACACCAATTTTGATAGGCGTGGCTAAAATCTTAGTTCGGAACATTCGAATATGACCTTGACTGGACATCTTTGGATAACACTGGTCAACACAATTTTTGCTGACTGACATCTAAGACTTGCTTCTTACTAATTTGGTGCTGCTGAACTCAAATATCACATCAGTTTTTGCGTATCACATCCGATTTTTCCTCTACAACAAATACATATTTTCGGCCAAATAATGCTTCTATAGTTTAATTTTAGACGGCGATACTGTAATTGGTAGAAATTTGGCGAACAATAAGGACTAAATAATTAGAAAATATTCTTAAAATTTTATTTATAGTGAAAGAAAGAAAATGAGAACAGTTTTAATTACATTTTAATGCATTGGAGTATTAAAATAAAAATACAAAATAATTTAAGGATTAAATAGTCGTTTGTAAGATCTTCTGGAGTGCACCATTCCCGGTAAGTCTCTTTTAATACTCCAACAGTAGTCAGCCATCATGTGAGTATCCCACCTTCCTTGATAACGTCTCTCCATCTCTTTTAAATCCTGATGGAAACATTCACCCTGTTCATCACTAACATCTCCAAGATTGACAGGAACTTTGTCAAGATGACTGTTTAAAAAATGAAGTTTCACGCTCATGTTGCACCCCAGATAATTTTCAATCAAATTTTCAACGACCTCCACATAGTTTTCGGATTTTATTCCCAAGAAAATTTTTGATGAGCGCCACAAAAGACTGCCATGCATTCTTCTCCATATCATCCATATATACAGTGAAAATCATTCACTAATTTTCTAATTTGTGGTCCGTCAAAAATGCCAGCTTTTAGCTTCTCATTACTGAGACTTTGAAATGTTTTAGATATATATTTGAAACAGTCACCATCTTTGTTCAACGCTTTTACAAACTGCTTCATTAGACCCAGTTTAATATGAAGAAGGGGGAAAATGATTTTTGTTCGCTCCACCAAAGGTTCGTGTATTATATTTGGGTCTCCAACATTTAAATCTATTCTCACCGGTCAATTTTTCCAAGTCCAATGCTTATCTCTCGCTCTGCTGTCTCACAAACACAAAACACAAAATAAAACAAAAATTTGACTTGATAGGCAGAAACTGTTAACATTTTTGAAATCAGCACCCCAAAATTAGGTAAAAACAAGTATCAGATCTGTCAGCAAAAAAAAAAGTTTGTTGACCAGTGTAATCCAAGTTTAGCTTTCTTTGTCGGCGTATGTGTTAGTATTTCAAAACGTGTTTTGGTTTTGTTTTATTAATATATCACAAGGGGCAACTTTAAATTAGATACTATTATTTTGTATTCTATTAAGATAATAATTATTCCGTTTAATAATAACTAGAATCATTTAAAATTGCTCACGCTTTACCAGTATTACAATAAATATTTAATGCACTGCAACAAGTAAATTGCTTTTTCTACAAAAAAGAACTAATTTTCGCTTCAAAGAAACTTATAATTAAATGTCATTCTGATTTTTCTGTAACATAATACTTAGTAAAACAATGGTAAGTTTAATAGGAAAAAAAAAATTGTTACAATATGAGGTATAATAAAAAAAATATTCCATCTGAGGTTAAAATTTTTCGATTCCTCGTAGTTTATTTAGTATAGAAAAAACGTGAGGCCTTATTCGTTTTGCGTATTTTAAATTATTTTAATATGGCATGATTTATAGAAATTTGCATCTTCGCATGGAATTTTCTCAAAAAAGAAATGCGATAAAGATCTGCGGTTGAAATTTTTGAAATACTGGGGTCCTAATTGACTTGTAACCATATTTTGAAACAATAAAAAAACATTAAAAATTTATTTTTTTTTTAAATTTTTTTTAAATTTTCATAAATCCTGAATAATAAATGGTTAGGAATAGAAATCTGTGGTTTGAATTTTTAAAATTCTACATTGTTTAGACTAAAAAAAATTTGGGCTTTAATATACCAATTATTAAATTTTGTACGGGCAGTAATCCAAAACCCTTGAAAATGGCCAAATATCAAAAAAGTCGTAAGATTAAGACCTTAAAAAAAATCTTGATTTTTAAGCAAAAAATTTTTGTCTCCGATTTTATTGAAAATTGGTACAAATATGTATTTTTTAACATGACATATGCAATTAACATTTATTTTTTAAGAAATTGGTAAGTTTGTCTCTATTTTCTGATTTTTGAATGCTACCTTGTTTGTATAATTCTCTGTTCAAACAATTATGAATTGTTTCAATGATTGTAATGTATTATATTTATTTTTTAGACTGATGATGTGTAAATTGGATGTACACGAAACGTTTCATTAGGGTTTTGTAGGTATGACCAAAAAACCCTTATACCGTCATTTTGTCGTCTGTCTGTCTGTCTGTCTGTTCGGTTAAAATTGTAGCCAAACGGCTAAACCTAGAGAGTTGAAATTTGGCATGCTTATACAACTTTTTGACCCGCACATAGGAAAAATACTAAAACATCTAAAAAACATACCCCCCTAAAAATATAAACAAATATGTGCTCATCGAAAACAAAAATATATTTTTTTAATTCTGAGTAGGGTATCAAATGAAAGCCCTTAGTACGTGGATTAACGATCAAATTTTTATTTTTGCAAAATAAATTATTTTGATGCGATTTTTGCCAAAATTGTGCAAAAAAATTTTTGTCCCACACCTGTAGCTCTGATGGTTTAAACTAAAAATCTAAAAAAATTCGAAGTAATGTATATTGGTGTGAACCGAAATAGCACAACAGGAATTTTTGATCAGATTATGTTTTCGGAAAATAACGTATTTTTTGTGGTTTTTGGTTCACAAAGTACAAAAGTTATATCAATGTAAGACACTCACATGCATGGTATACGATGGCGTGACGGGTTAGAGCTGGTGTCGGAAGCTAAAATTCTATGGAAAACGAAGGGTTTCGAGTTCGAGTACGGAGTGAATTTTATTTTTTCTGTTTTTTTTTTGCATTTTTATTATGTTGAAATTATTTTGTAAAAATTCTAGTTATATTTTGGCAAATGTTGTATTTAATTTTTAAGAGCGTAAATTTAATAACCAGTCTTATTATGTGATTAATAGACGATAAATTATTTTAAAAATATCGTTCATTTTGCCGTGATTACTACAAAGTAAAATTTGTCCTACACACTCAGCATACCGCCTTCACTTATTATATACCTGCGAAACCCTGAAATGTGTGAATATTCACACTTCACATCAATTTTTTTATTTTATTTTATTGACAATATAAACTGACGAATACCAAGAGAATATTGTTTTATTTATATACCAATCGTCAAGAAACCTATACTTTATATATATATATATATATACAAAATTAATTTATTAAATACTTAATATATATAGTAAGTATTTAATAAATTAATTTTGTGGAATTTTAACCAAGTTTTATTTTTCTGTAAGCTATAGATAATTTAATATATCAACTGCATAAAATTAGAAGCCGTATATTTCGAAAGTGAGAGGATTCGAACCAACATCCCTGTGCTCCGTAGGCAAACATAAAACCACGTAGCCAGAACACTCTATTAAATTAATTAATTCAATTTAAGAACTAACATTTTAAGAAATTATAGGATAGAAAAGAAATCAATTCATACGTTTTTCAGTCTAAGCTTTTCCTTTCTTAAAAAGAGTAATGCCCAGTAGATTTGATTGGTCGATTTAAATTGAATGAAGATTTACCGGTCTTTGCTCAAACATTATATGAAGTCCTGAATTCCTAGTAGGGAGTCCTGAATGCTCCTGCTCTGAAGCTCATGAGCCACGCCCATACAATATTGACTGGACCGAGTGATATATATTTTTTATACCCTACAACACGTGGTCTTACAAATCATATTTCGAATTTAAATTGAATTTTTCAAATGAATAATTTCTTTATTTAAATAAAAATTTGAATAGAGAACATTTTTAACTAAAAATATTTAAGCAAAAATATTTGAATTAAAATCACAATATAATTACTAAAAGTTGTACGAAGCGAATCTAAGCATTGTTGTTGAGTTAGGCCTTTACTAAAATCGTAAAAAATCTTTACGAGTAATATCCATTTTTTCACAAACTTTTTTTTTACCGCTCACTGTGAACAAACTACTCGGTCAATTTATAAGCTGTCACTGATTTCACAATAACAAATGTCAAATTTTACGAATATAGTAATGACACATTTCAATATTGCCATCTAGCGGTCGGTTGTAAAAACATAAAAGGTAACACTCGTATTAAAATAAAAATCTAATTGCTACATCCAATTTTAAATTTCCCGCTATAATCCTTTGTCCTGTATAATTCGTACTAGGTTCGCAGCGCTATCTACTCACTTCTTATTTGACACAAAGTATAGTCCAGTTTACAGGCGGACAAACTTCTCGAGGCCGGGTGTGAAACATGCGCGTGAAATTTGTAGTGGGGATTATAACTTTGGTGAATTGCATTATTTCCTACAATCGCTATTACAGTCAAGTGCATAAGCGCAACATTCAAAATATATTAAATATTTAAAATCATGGAGACAAAAAGCAAACTAGGTGGACGTGCTATTAATAGTCAAAGTCGAGAAATATTTAGCAATGTTCTTGATTTTTGTAAGCCTTTATTATTTACAATCTACTTGAAATTGCTGGAGTTTGGAAAAAGACGCGGGACGGGGGTGCTCTGGCCTATAAACAAGTCGACAAAGTGAACGTCAAATGCAGTAATCACTTAAATCAAGCAGCAACATTTCTATAGTTTTTTTGTTCGACTATGATGGGAGGAACTTGTGTTTGTAGACGTACCTAACTGATAAATATAATGTACACGTGTAAGAATGTGAACTTGTTTCTTTGACTGTTCTCTGTATCTGTCTCTGTCTTTCATAGTGCTCTCTCTATGCGCACCATAAGCCACGCCCGGCCACGAGAAGTTTGTGCGCCTGTAAACGTTTAAAACAACCTATAGTTGTAGATAAAATATTGTATTTAACTGGCATAAAATGGTTATTACACTCGAATGATTACAAACCTCGCCTCCGCCTACATTATGTGCTTGTTATATAAAATACTATTATTCCAAATGAATGAATAAAAAGATATGGTATTCCCAGTACTTATTATAAATTATAACCATTGTAAATACAATTAATATAATTATTGGAACTGCGAAATTAAATTTTCATTTAATTTTTCAGTGAATTATTTTCATTTCCAATAATTCTATTTGGGAATTTAATAATTGTTTACAATAGTTAATTTACAAAATATTTTACAGTTTAATAAATTTGTAATATTATAATTCATAGAAGCTTATTAAATGAGACTGTTTTGTTTCACTGATATTTAGGATTTTATAGATACCAAAAAACCTTTATAACGTCACTCATGTGTCTAAATTATTTTTTATTAAGCTACTAGATCCTTTTTTAGTTTATTAAATCTAAGTTAAGTGCTATACATGTATTTTCCATCTGGTTGCTTTAACCCTTGTCTTATAAAACCCATGATTAAGAGGAAGATTAGATTGTGACAGTTCTATCAAAACACATATGTACAAAAAAAAGGTAATACCGCCATGATACATGACAAGCAAATTCAGTAATATGCCTATACTAACGCTGCCAATTAGAGCGATTATTTTGATAGACAAAAAACGTTTTTCTTAATTTTTCGTATTATTTATGAATATAAAATAGGATTCTTTTATATGGTTGAATGCCAAAAAAAAGGTCTACTCAAAATTATCATAACCTACTATAAGCTCCATATGAAAAATTAAAATTTACACCGACAAATGTAGGTGTATCTTAATTTTTTCGGTAACGCGGAGAGAGGAAAATGAACCGCCGTCTTATCCGGGTGATATTTTTTTAGTGCTTAGGTTTAATTTTATTTCGACAGGGGGTACTGACTAATTTTTATTGATAAAAATCATGCATTTTTTCCTCGAATCCGTGTCGAATCAAAGTCACCATTGATCGGCACGGACAGGTTTTATCAGACGATAATTCAAAAATATTCTTGATACAAGACGGCCGGTCCAGAATATTTACGGCGAGAATCAAAGTGTTAAATGGTAATAATGGTTCAGGATAACTTTTTGGACGTGCGAGATAATATTTTGAGGTATCAGAAAATATTTTTCAAAGAATCTGGGCCATTATTTGAGCATTTTGAGGCAAAAATATGCTTACAAGGTTTCAAAAGGAGATAGCTGTCAAATTTTTGCATTTTAAAATGGGACGAGATTTCACATTTTGAACGTGTTTCTTGACAGAAGAAAACTATTTAAGTATTTAAGGTGAAATAACGATAAAACTTAAGATATTTACAGGGGGAATTTCCATAAAATAGTGTTAAAAAAAGATGAGCGACGAGTTTTATAATCGACAAGTGCGACAAAATGCCTTATTATATTAACGTATTCACCACGTAGGGGAGAAGACCGGCGTAGCCGGGCTGATGCCCCTAATTTATACTATTTTATAACAAATTTTAATTCCATAAGAAAAACATAACCTTACTTAATTATGTTTATCATTATTTCTCATACTCTATTTTATCAAAACTTTTATGTACTCACTTACCTTAAATAAATTTAAGTTGCTAAATAATAAGGGACCATTTTAACATCGTTAAAATGGTCCCTTAATGCGGCAACTTTAGTCTAATTTAACCGACCCCGTATTTCTTACCGTTCTCGAGATCCCTCATGCTTAAGAAGTTATTTGGGACATCCTGTATACTACACCACATCGACTGTACTGTGCATACAAAAGTATAAAACTATGTAAAAATATTTCAATTTTCTTTTAACGTGTCAGTTGATATCATTTCATTTTGAAAGAGCTCTTAGATTAAAGAAGAAACAATAAAAAACGGCACTAAAACGTGCTAATAAAATTGTTTATATGCGGTTTTAAATAAACTTTATTGCACTTTTTCATAACGCAGCTTAATGTGCAATAATATGAAAATGGTTAAATTGTACCCCTTAACGCAGACTACCTGGCAATACTTCGATGTACAATATGTTGCTTACAAAAATAAAAGTACAGGTAGAATTCGATATACGCCTCAGTTTCGTTCCTAGGAGAACCGGCGTAAACCGAACTGGCGTAAAATGAACCTAACTTATAGTGAGGGTATAGGGTTAGTTTCCAAATAAATAAACAATAGATATCAAGGGTATCTATAACGATATTTTATTTGACTTAGTACTCGTTTACTTCTGTAGTTCGCTGAGCAAATTGTATGATTTTATCTGCACTTTTCATAATAGTAGTAACAGTAGGGTGACCATTCGTCCCGCAAAAGTCCCGCATTTTAACATTTTGTCCCGCATTGTCCCTCATTTTGGATTTGGGACGTGAGGACCTTTTTTTTATGCTCTTCACTTGGATTTGGGAGGTGAAGACCTTTTTTTTTGCTCTTCACTTGGATTTTGGGAGATGAGGACCTTTTTTTTCTTTTATTTTCTTTTTTTTTTTCTTTTTTTGCTCTTCACTTGGATTTGGGAGGTGAAGACCTTTTTTTTTGCTCTTCACTTGGATTTGGGAGATGAAGACCTTTTTTTGCTCTTCACTTGGATTTTGGGAGATGAGGACCTTTTTTTCTTTTTTTTCTTTCTTTTTTTGCTCTTCACTTGGATTTTGGGAGATGAAGACATTGCACCGTCCCGCATTGCCTTCTTAAGAAAATGGTCACCCTAAGTAACAGTTGAAGGAGGTAAATTAATTATCCTGCAGACATCGGGAAGTTTTCCCCCACTTTCCATTCGTCTAATAACTTAACTAATTTGTGCAAATTGTGTGTTTAAAAAAATCACAACACAAAAACGGTTAGAGAAAACAACCTGACGCTAGAATTTTTGGATTCCTCGTAGTTTATTAAGTCTAGAAAAAATTAGAGGCCTTACTCGTTTTGCGTATTTTAAAATTATAACAAATTTTAATATGGCGTAATTTATAGAAATATTCATCTTCGCATGGATATATCTCAAAAACGAAATGCAAAAAAGACCTGCGGTTGAAATTTTTGAAATCTTGAGGTCCTAATTTACTTGTAACCAGATTTTGAAACAAAAAATTTTTTTGAAGTTTTTTCATTTTTTTAAAAATTTTTTGAAAATTTTGAAAATTGCTAACTAAAAAATGGTTAGGGATATAAATATGCGGCTTGAAATTTTAAAATTCTACTACACTGCTCAGTCTAAGAAAAAAAATGGGCTTAAATAAACATATTATTAAGTTTTGGAGGGGCAGTAATCCAAAATCCTTGAAAATGGCCAAAAATCGAAAAAATCGTAAGGGGTACCCCTTAAGAAAATCGTGATTTATAAGCAAAAAATTTTTGTTTCCAATTTTATTGAAAATTGGTACAAATATGCATTTTTGGTCAGAGATCAAGAAAATTTGGTCCATTTTGAAGTTTGGGCAAAAGTTTTGGAATTATAGGCAAAAAACTGACCTAAATCAGCTCTAACTCAAAGACTAGGAAACCATGAATTTTTTAAATATTTTTTTCATAATCCTCACCCCAAAATTAACCTAAAACTATATTTTGGCTAAAATCGGAATCAACAAAAATTTTGACCAAAAATTTTCGAAGATTTTTTTTTATTTTTGTTTCAAAATTGGTATACTTATATATTTTTAGCCTTATATCACAAATATATGGTCAGTTTTGAGTTACGGTCTAAAATTTTGACATTTTCGGCAAAAAAGTAAAAAAAGACAGTCCACAAAAATGCTCAGATCCGATGAAATGCCTGCCCATTTTTTAATCTTTATAACTAATACTTACGTCTTATCTATCATCTATATCAGCGGTTCTCAACCTGTATATATGTTGTAAGTTCCAAAAAATGTAGATAATAGCGAATTGTCCCTGGGCAAAGTCGGGCGGGACAGGTAGTTTATTATACAGTCAAGTTAGTGTTATATTACTTGGTTAATGGTTGTTTTTTATTCCCTCTACACTCCAGTAGAGACCCTAGTAAATGTTTAAACATTTTTGAAACTACTGTAAATGATGCTATTGTTGAAAATAGGAACTATACACAAAGCCTGACATACAATGCTAAAGTTTAGAACATGAATGCATGACTGATATAGAATCCATTTAGTTAGTGGCATTATGTTATGAACAGTACTTATGAATGTTATCTGTTCCAAATTTTCATACTTCTGTCTATTGCACATTTTGTTTTATAATTCAAACATACTGAAATATTGTAAATAGAAAAAGTTTTCGTTACATTTCGTGTCAGTATATTGTTACTAATAATGGAATACACCCGTTCATATCACAATACCAGAAAAGTTTCATACTATGTTAAACAACTGTTTAAATCATTTAGATGGTTTAGTTGGATTTAGCCACTCACTTTGTTCTACAAAAACTATATTGCAATTTGTGAATACCTCGCCAGTAGAACTCTTTCCCTTTCCCCGCAAACCATTCATCTAGCCATTCTTTCACATTTTCATATGAACAAAAGTGCTGCTCGGCAATTGCGTGACCCATCGATGCGAACAACTGGTAATCTGAAGGGGCCAAGTCTGGTGAGTAAGCGGCATGGGGTAACACTTCCCACTTGAGTGCCTCCAATGTGTTGCAAATTGCTTTTGCCTTATGTGATGAAGCGTTATCGTGAAGAAAGATTACCTTGTGCTGTCTTCTTTCGTATTCTGGTCGTTTTATGAGCAGCGAATGGTTCAATTCGATCAGTTGTTGTTGGTAGCGTTGGGTATTAACTGTTTCACCAGGTTTTAACAATTCATAATAGACCACACCCTTTTGGTCCCACCAAGTACAGAGCATTGTCTTTTTGCCAAAGCGATTCGGTCTTGCAGTTGATGTGGATGGTGAGCCTGGGTTCACCCATGATTTTTTGCGTTTGGGATTTTCAAAATAAATCCATTTTTCATCGCCAGTAATGATACGATGCAAAAAAGACTTTCTTTTGTATCGTGCAAGCAAAATTTCACAAGTGTTTTTGCGTTTTTCCATCTGCCTCTCATTCAATGCATGTGGAACCCATCTGCCGACTTTCTGGATCTTACCCATCTCTCGTAGGCGATTGGAAACAGCTTGTTGACTAACGCCTAACTGCTCTGCTAGTTATTTTTGTGATTGACTATCGTCTTCCTGTAGCAATGTTTCCAATTTTGTATCTTCATAGTTTTTTGGAGATTTTCCATGTTCTTTGTCTGTAAGATCAAAGTCACCAATTTTGAAACGCCGAAACCATCGTTCACACGTATCTTGCGATGGAACATATTCACCATAAGCTTCTCGAAGCAGTCGGTATGATTCAGCAGCAGTTTTTTTCAAATGAAAACAAAACAGTAGTACTGTCCGCGAATGCTCTTTATTTGGCACAAAATTTGACATTTTTAACACAGTAAAACAAAACTATATGATCACTTTTCAAATTATAACGTATACGCATTTGACACTTAATGATAACTTAACAAAACGCCATATGTGTTGAAACTTTGAACTATACACTCTGTTTGCGCGGCAAGTTTGAAAAAAATCCGCATTTCATACTTGTAGACCTGGCAAATACGATCAATTTAGGTAATTTTTGACAATTTAGCAGTAAATGTGATTGGAAAGTTTAGATCAA
The DNA here is from genome assembly GCA_963971575.1 of Liopterus haemorrhoidalis. Classification (NCBI taxonomy): domain Eukaryota; kingdom Metazoa; phylum Arthropoda; class Insecta; order Coleoptera; family Dytiscidae; genus Liopterus; species Liopterus haemorrhoidalis. Next base: position 10,563,996 of record OZ020623.1, read on the forward strand.
TTAACAAGAGAATCAGAATCTGTATTGATGAAGGCGGTGGTCAAATATTTCATCTTGTTTTATTTATAAATTAATTCTTTTTTTCTTCCAAGCATTGTCTTATGTTATAGAATACATAGTTGGACGTTTTAATAATCCAAATTCCTTAAATATTCTTAAAATATTGAAAATATTTTGAACATAATTCGTGAAAAACAAAAACCTACACTTTTGTTTACAAACAAAATTTAATATTTTTTTTTACTTTACCTTAAAAAATATGGTAATCTTCTGAAATATCCCTGATCCGAATTTGAGGTGGAAGTGCGTAATGTTGTTAACATATTGCCAGGAAGTTTATATTCTAGGGTGGCGTGCATAGAAATGTGAACAGATCGATAAAATACGTACGGACACTCGGATCAAAACCACTATATTATATTCTGATGTATTATAAATGTTAAAAAATATTACAGAAACTTATTTCAAAGTTACTTTTCTGTGAAATAGAAATTTTGAGATAAATTTTGTTCAAAATAACTATGCAGTGATGTCACACTTAGTAAACTTAGTTGCCAATGTTAGAATGTAATTTAACTAACAAGCAATCATTACGCACTTGTTACATTTGTCTTTCACAGACTAGTAGTCATTTCCAGTGGTGTATACAGAACTCATGGTTACGGAGGGCACTTATGAAGGGACCTGTAAGACGGGAGAGAAGTTAACTGGATACTTGGCCCCTAAAGTAGGCTGACCATTTTCTTAAGAAGGCAATGCGGGACGGAGCAAAAAAAAAGGTCCTCATATCCCAAATCCAAGTGAAGAGCAAAAAAAAAAATCCTCATTTCCCAAAATCCAAGTGAAGAGCAAAAAAAAGCGGGACGCATCTCAATGCGGGACAAAATGTTAAAATGCGGGACGAATGGTCACCCTAAAGCATTAATAAAAAAACTTTTTTTGTATAAAAATATATTTAAAAATGTAAAATATACAGTCTTCTCCCTTTTCTGTTTACGAGGGCTACCTTTAAAGTTTTTACTAAGAAAGAAAAATGTTTTTTTGGAACAAACTGTTTTATTGCTTTTCAAAATATTCGCCTATACGATTTGTACACTTTTGCATGTGTTCAAACCAATTCTCGAAACATTTTTTCCACTCTGAAGTTGGTATCTCAAAAACATGGTTTTCGAAGACTTCAACAGTTCTTGAGGTGATGAAAATCGCTGTCCATTTTTTGTTTAACATTGGGGAACAAAAAAAAAATCGTTAGGGGATAAATCAGGTGAATACGGGCAATGAATCATTAATTCGATGTTTTTCTCCTTCAAATAATCAATTGTTTGACGTGCTGTGCGGGAACTTGTTTTGTCATGATGAAGAATGATGCGACTTGTTGTTTTTCCTGATTTTGTCGATGACTTCTGACAAACAAATTTTTGTATACCATTCAGCATTAAGTGCTCTCCGATCTTCTAAAGGAATGGTTGCGACATGTCCAGTACAACCGAAGAAAGAAACGATCATTTTCTTAGAAGTACTACATGAACAACTCTTGTGGGTTTCGGTTTATCCTGGAAGACCCAAACAGTGGATTGTTGCTTAGTTTCCGGTTCATATAAATAAATCCCTCATAAGTTTGCAGTGACTAGGTTGAATTAATTTAGCATTCCCTTACACCAATCAACACAAGCCTTTTTTTAAGCTTGGGTCAAATTATGCGGAATCCATCGACCATAGATCTTTTTCACAGTTAAATGTTCATGCAAAATCGAATGTACTGCAGTCTGCGATATGCCAAAGGATGCCTCTATCTCACGGTAAGTCACATGCCGATCTTCTTCAATCATTTTTCGCACAGCATCGATGTTATCACAACCGATTTTGGTCGACCTTCACGAGATTCATCACTGACGGATGCACGACCACGACGAAATTCTGCAAACCAATTGTAAACAGTCTTTTCTGATGGTGCTTCATTACCAATATTTGAACGAAGCGAATCTATGCAATGTTGTTAAGTTAGGCCTTTACAAAAATCTTAAAAAATCATCCAACGAAAACTTTCACGAGTAATATCCATTTTTTCACAAAATTGTTTTTTTTTTTCTTCTAATTCCTGACTAGGCGGATCATAAATAAATCAATGTAGAAATACAATACGTGCAAATTTCATCTAAATACCCGTGGCCGCCTACAAACGACTGCACAATGAAGTCTTACAAACGCAGATTGAGCAATATTACACGTGTTTTTGCTTAAAACAATCAGTTGAGTGCAAGAATTGAAGTATTAAGAAAGACTTCGCTTTACAAATTTAAAACAAAAATTTAAACAATTTAGAAAACTTAAGGGATTGAAATTCTTGAATAATAAATACACCAGAAAATAAAAGAATTATTGTTCTCATTTCTTCCATTTAACCCTTTGGGTTTATAAATCCTGTTGGCAATACCTGCTGCTAAAGGCTTATACATAGGTCTACCGGTAATAAATTACTCTTCAGGTTAAATCTGAATACAAATTTAGCATTAGTAAGCCTCCAAAAGAATACTGTAAATTTTGGCGAAGAAAAAAAAATTGGGTCACTGAGGGTTAAGACCGAGTCTGTGTCAAATGTACTAAAACTGATAAGGGAAGTGTTCCCAACTTCGAAAAAATAAAAAAATATGTGAAAAGTAGAAGCCGTGTTTATTGGATAACATTTCTAAAATCCGTAAATTAATTTAACTTATTCATGTAATATTTAATTCATTTTGAAGTATTTTATAAACAATTTAATAAAGAACATTAATTAGAAAGTAAATTACATCAATACATATGGTTTATTCATATATAATATTAATTTAGACCTTATTATTAAAACTTAGAACTACTAGTAAATTTTGATACATATGTATGTCATTTATTGTTTAACCTTTAATAAACATATGTACATATTTTAAATAATTAATGTAAGTAGCTATTATAATGTTATAAATGACATTTAAACTATTTATTATTAAAAAATGTTGGTTTTGACTACTGAGGGAAACTTTTTAAATATTTTTCTGTATTCCAGATTATTTTTGCGAAGTTTTTCAAAACCGTTGCTTACAATGAATCTTGATATAAGATGGTCAAATGTAGTAAAAAATGAGGAACAAAGAAACACTGTCCGATGTAACACTATAAGGCCTGGATATCAGAACGAGAAAATACGTGCTGGGCACAGTGAAAATGGTTTTCTTGCTGCGACTTACAATATTTGTAGTGCTAGTGCGACCGGATTCAAATGGAAAGACATAAGAAAGTTGTAGTTAACTAAATTAATTTTAATAATTAAATAATAAATGACAGTGCAATAAACTAGTGAAAAGGAGACAGGTCTGGTGATCCTGCTATCCAAACAGCATTCTTTTTATATATAAATATGCATACCTAAAGTGTATCTTGGTCAAATCACTAGGCGTTTACTTAAAACTCTACCGGTGGATATGGTACATCGGCCAATCTTTACTATACCCCACTGAACATAACCTTATGTGCTGCCTCTATACAGAAGGCTTAAATAATCCTTAAAAAGGTTAGGTTAGGCTAGGCTTTAGCCAGAATACTAGTTATGTTAGAATAGTTTAGCTAGAATAAGGTTATATTGAGTGGGGTATAGTAAATCTTCCCCAGTAAATCTATCGGTCGGTAAACAGCTACATGCTTATACACATTCACCGAACTTGTTTTCGAACGCAGTTGATGTTCCCGGTATCTGCCGGTAGAGTTTTCGTAAACGCTTTTTTGCAATTCTAAGCTTACCTTAATTTGGCAGGTTAACAGCGTATTTTTATTTTAAATTATTAAATAAACATTGTCATGACATACCGTCACAAAAATTCGCATACCAATGTGTTAAACTATATATATTGTATTAAATACTTAAATTTATGCAGTGACAATATTCAACCGGTACGAGCATATCAGTTCTTAAAATATTGAAATACTTTCATACTGGTTGTTAAAATGAATAGTAGGATAACAGGTGCAGAAAAAGATTTCACTTAGTTTCTACTTTTGGCAAATGACCACATCAACAATTTTTAAAAATCAACAAATTGTATGATAATTATTAAAATAATTAGGGCTACAACTACAGTTATTTTTTTTTTTTTCTCGTCAGATTTATATATTTTGTGAAGATTAATGTAAGAAAAAGTTAATGTTTTTTTAGAATAATAAAGTGTATTGATTATTATTTATGAATGTTTTATTTCAAGGGAAGCGAAAATTAAGAGCGATGTTGGCCGTAGACCTAAATATTTTGAGAATATGAAAAATTCCAAATTTTAACATAGTTTTGAAAAGATTTGATTACTTATTGAATATTTCTAATCGTATCAAAAATTTTGTATTCTGTTTATTTAGGTAATTTCAATCAAATTTCTGATTGCGGTTATATGAGTAATGGTTTTCCACAAATAATTGATTACAAAAATAATCATTATTTAACAGTTATGGTTAAATATAATTTATATGGAGACTATAGTTGTCTCACTATCCTCTTTTTCAAGTCGCTGTATGTATGTTATTTTAAATATAATGGATTTACATATTTCCTAATTTCCTTTTTATAATTAATATCATTCAGGTACATCCAATCCGCAGTTGTACAGTTTCTAGTTCCAATATAAAACAAATTTAATCACTTAAAGGCCTTTACCCGCGGACCAGAGTTTAAAAATCACTGATTACAAATTCATTGCAAAAATGTATAAAAATAAATCAGTTAAAGAGTTAAATGTTCTAAATTTCCATGCATATCTTGTAGACCAGGTTATCATAGGTAAAATTATATTCTACTGATATATCAGATTTAAAAATATCAGTTATTATGTAAGGCGTTTTTTTAATTAAATGTCTTTAATATTCGAGATATTTGTTTCGAATTATTATTGGCGTATTTATTCTTGGCCTCTAACACTTTTGAACTCCTTCAGTTTAATGTTTTTCTTAAACTATATTAATAATCTATATATTTGTTTTCTCTCCAATTCTAAGTATTATTCGATTTACAATAATAGAAACGTATTTCATGGATCAATATGTTCTTACTTATATGCTCAATTAAAGTATTTAATTATAAAACAGATTTTAATTTGTAGTGCGCGCTATTTTGCGTGCATTACGACAATATTACAAAAAAAAAGTGGAAAAACATTTCACTTTTATCTAGTGGTAACATTGTAGAGGCAAAATCTGTAGAACTAAAATTTATTATTTGAAGGCAATCGTTAAAAATATAGTAGTACTACTGTAGGAAATATAATGATGTTATATGTGTTATAAGAGTACTATATTGGAATTTTATGGAACAAAACTTATGATAAAATCAATAATTTCATCATTGTTATCGTGTAATAGGGATAACTTCTAGTAACTAGTAACTTCTCATTACAGTTGGCAAAATTTCAGTGTTCCCAACTTAATTTCTTTTTTTTTTTTTCGGACCGGTGACCCAAGCCCGTTAAGACCCAATATTTTTCATAATTTTATCTAAAATTCTGAAGATACTTTTATCCTTTCAAAATTAATTCCATAATTTAATTTACTAATTTAAGCAACATTTCATTAAATATTCTCTTAACAATTCTGAAAATAATAAAACCCTAAATAAAATTTGAAAAATATTCCACAAACATGGTTATACAAGATCAAAAAGAAAGCTTAATACAGACAGTAACAAAATTATCAAAGAGCTTTTGTCTTTTTATGATACGGTCCTGATCTCTATTCTGTTATATGAAGTTAATTTTTATGAACAGCAAAGAAACAAACTATATTATTTTGAAGATAATTTTCAAACAGCTACATTTTCGTATAATTATATTATTCCCTTTTGTGGTTTAAATATTTAAAAAATACTTTTATCTTCGACTATCAAATAATAAATGCATTATGTGTCCAACTATAAATATAAGGGGTGTTGGATAAGTCCCTGACGTTGATAAAAGATAGCGTACAGGTCACAAATTTGATATTATTTTTGATATTTGCCATTTTCCAGACACTAAATTTCAATTCATCATTTGTTAATACAAGTGAGTTTCTATAACCGAATTGAAATAGAACGCGAAGTTGATTTTCCGATGTGTATTGAGAAGTGACATTACCGTTGGCGGCGCTGTACTCTACGGCAATATGGCTATCGTGTCTAGCAGGGGTATGAAACTCATATCCACGGCCTTGAAACGGTTTTAAGTTATATTCCATCCACCGACAGCGCTAAAAGCGTTTTTTTTTAACCAACATTTTGAGAACACTTCATTATCGGCAATTTGCGGCTATTGTTTTTGACGTTGTAACGATAGGTGACAGTAAATTGTGATTGTGACAGTGATGAAATTTTAAATATTAGCACCACATTTTTTATTTTCAAATGGTGTAGTGTAATTAATAATATTTTAAATGGTAAATGCAAAAGAAAGATAAATAGTGTAATAAAAAAAATGGCACAGACTAAATTTAATATGTACAATAAAAGTAAATATAAAAGTAAAACATAAATACTTGTTTATTTATTTCATATGCTTGCTTGCAAATAAAATAATAAAACTTAATGCTTACTGAAGTATTAACTTTTAACAATTGTAATTAATTTTAAATTTAGGAAATTAATTATGAGAGTTGTAAATAAATAAATAATAATTTTAGGTTCAAGGCAATCTTTAATTTTCTACCAAAATTACATTATATTTTTCAATTTTGGTAGAAAATTAATGATCATAGCAATTTAAAATATAAAAATATATTTGTGTGCACTGCGGGTTGCATACTATCTAATCCTAGTTCATATTACAACCACGAATGTCGCAACTATCGCTGTCGAAAGCCGTAACGTGGGAGTCCGCTATCTTCCTTGTTTTATAATTTGTGGTGTCTAGTATTCACCTGTCAATATGCTAACAGCGAACAGGTTAATTTAAGCACAGTACATTTTTATTTTATGAAAATGCGAGTAAATATTTGCAAATTTTTTTAATTTTTACTCGCTACACATGTACTGAGGTGTATAACAGAAGGTGGGCATCAAATTACAGTATTTAAAGTTTATTTTCAGTAGATTTATTGAAGTGTAATTTGTAGCTGGTGTTAAATGCCATTTAATTTTATGTGGTACATCTGAGTGTCGGTCATCTGAATTTACAATATATGGATTATGTTTGTAAACAAGTGCATTATGTTCATTGCCTCATGAAATAAAATTAGTTTTAATTAGACAGAAGCAGCTAATATTATTAGCTATTATTATTAATATATTAGTACAGTTTAGTTTTTCTGCGACAAATGTAATGAACAAACTCGCATAGTATCAGTTACTTTTTAACTCAAAATATATTCCCATGCCTTCCTCCTGTCCATAACCAAATCTTTTCCAATCTGGACTTAATATTAACTTTCCCTCCATTTTTCTTAAAAGAAAAAAACTAAGATGCCTATCTTTGTCCGTAATTGAATGACAGCCAAAAACACTACAATTTGTTCTACTTTTATAGTTTTTCACAACTTTTATCGACATTCTAACAAAAAAATCAACACTAGAACATATGTAATAAGTTCAAACAGTACTACAGGCGCCCAGTACAATATTTGACCACCAGACAGCGTATCTTAATTTATTAAAGCCTTTTTACCGTTTTCTGGTATCAAGCTATTAGCGATTGAGTGTTATTTTTGAGGTATTCTTCTCCATATTTCTTGCAACTTCTTTCCATATTGTGTCATAGTCCTTGTTTCTTCCCATTTTTTCCCTAACTTAATCCTTACTTAATCCTAAAGCCTTTTTACAATTTTCTGGCGTCAGGCTGTTGACGTTTGAATATTAAATTTACGGTGTTCTACTTCATATTTCTTGCTACTTGTTTCTATATTGGTCATAGTCCTTGCTTCGTCCCATTTCAACCCTTTTCTTAGTGTCGCTCTTTGAGTTCCATCTTGCCACGTTCTTCTTGGTCTTCCTCTGAACTTTCTTTTAAGAGTCATTGGGCCGTATGAATAAAAATAAGCATAACCTTTTACTTGCAAATTATGAAGCAAATCCTCCCAACAATATGAATAAAAATGCAAGCAAAACCTTCTACTTATAAGTAAGAAGCAAATGCTTTTTTTTGATCTTTTGCTCAAGACAGAAGTAAATGGTTATGAATAAAACAGACCTTTTACTTTAAATTATAAGCAAATGCTCCGAAAAAGATGCATCTATATATTCATATACTCAGTTGTGAAAAAGTGTTGTAGCGAACTAATTGCCATGGCGGATATTGTGTATTTAAGAAATATGAAACATTATAGGCATCGTTCTTCATCACGTCGTACTGACATAAAAGTTAGTTTTGTTTTGAACAGTAGAACATGGAGTGTTTAGATAATAATTTTTAGGTAACTTTTTTTTTGTTGAGATATCTAGCTGATCTTGGATTCAAAGAAGTATCGGTGAGGAACTTGGGGTGGAGCAATCCACAGTATCACTGACTGTCAGCAGTATTGTTGATCAAATAGTTGCACAAGCTGGCAACTGGATTAAATTTCTTACTTCCCAAAATTTATTAGTGGAGGCGAAAAAAATGTGGCAAAGAAAATACCGTTTTCCAACCGCAGTTGGTGTCATTGACTGTACACATATAGGGATAGAAAAACCGAAGATCCATGAAGATGAATATGTCAATCGTAATGAAAACCTATGCTAAATTTATAGGCAATTTGTGATGCCAGTGAAATGTTTATAAGTATAGGTGCCCTGAATCTGTACATGACTTTACACCAATAAAAATAAACTGATATGTCAAACATGGAACTCAGTACAGCACTAGTACAGTTTTGATAGTGTTTATAGACTAATTTCAAGTTGACATCAATCAGAAAGAAGTAGTACGATTTTGATAAATACTGATTTTCAGGTTTCAACATAAACACATCCTCTTGACCTTTTACTCACCGGTAGAAGCATTGACTTGTAAGTAAAAGGTAATCATTATTCATATAAAAAGAAGCAAATGCTTTTACTTCTACCTTCTACTTATGAGCATTTACTTCAACTTTATTCATACGGTTGATTGTTTCAAAAACCATTTTTGCTTCTTTTTTATGGTTCATTGTACATACATATCCATACCAACTCATCTGGTAGAAAACTTTGGTCTATTAAATGCTCCATGTCCTAATACAATATTTCAAATAGTAGAAAGTAATTGAAATACTTTTTCAAATACTTCAATTGTTCCCAGCTCTGCTAGACACTGACGACAGAACACTATTTCTTTATTAGATCCTATTAATGTTATTATTTCTAGAACAGTTCTTACTTTGTTACAACCACTTAGAAAATAGAATAGTAACTTTGATTGATTTAATTATAAACCCTCATTTTCTAAATAAATTGATTTTATTTCTGACAATTGTAGTTGAATTCTCCTAATAGAATTGTTGTTATTTCGAGCAATTTCAATTGTAACTATTACTTATACCAGCCATTCTCTTATATTATCAAATTTCGTCCAGCCATTAAATACAATATCCTCTCCCATTTTCCTTACTTTACTTCTTCCCTCATCATCAAAGTATCCAAATTCCACGGTTATTCGCGTACAGCCCAGTATTATTACTGCTTATTTGTCCTGAAAGCAATATCTACGGTCAATAAATAACAAGACAGCATGTAGCCTAATAACAGGTTTAATCTAGAAAAAAAAGGGAAAAAATCAACAATCGATTGAAACCATCCGTTACCACGCATTTTCCTGACATCAAAGAAAAAGGAAAATGTTTGAAAGAAAAACCTCAACGTCTTGTTATATGTTTGAGTGAACGCGTCAATTTTATGAAGTGAATACGAGAGTAATAGACCACGCAAAAACGGAAAACTACGAATAAAGACGATTTAAAACGAATACGAGGGTTACCTTTTAAGTTTTTACAAAAACTAAGAAACAAACATTTTTGTTTCTAACAAACTGTTTTATTGCTTTTCAAAATATTTACCTTTAAAATTTACACACTTTTGCATACGATCAAACCAATTCTCGAAACATTTTTCCACTCTAAAGTTGGTACCTCAAAAACATGGTTTTCGAAAGCTTCAACATCTTCTTGAGCATCGGGAACAGATATTTTTCACAGCTAAACGTTCACGCAAAATCGAATTTGTTGGGATTACGTTATTCTGTGTAAGACAAGAATAAAATAAAAGAGAGCTGGTAGGTTAGTAAAGTTTATTAAACAAATTAAAAGAACAGTGTTTATGATACAAAATCTGAATAGTGACTGAATTCTTAATATTCAGTTCTAGTACATCTTAAGAACAATCTGTAATGAAGGAAACTAATAAATAGTTATTGAGTATCTGAGCTTGTTGATCTAGTCACTGAGTTCGTGGTAGAGAAATGAAATGTTAACGTATAGTCTCTAAGCTTTCAGATAATAAGTTATAGTATTCCTGGAGAGTTCTGTTTTAAATAAATATTTACTTTTATTAATTGACATTGGTGCATGGTTGATTTTGTGAAAGATCAATTCTGCGCCCAAATTGCTCTATTTACAGATTATGAATTAGGTGAAGACTTTCAAGATGCAGTAGAAGATAAATGGTGGACCAGCTCAAGAATGGAGATCCTGTTATGCAGGTTGCTGTTACTGATATGCAAGATGCAGAATGCTGTTGTTGGTATGGAGCAGACCACTGGTTGCTGTTGCTGATAACAACAATGCTGTTAATGGTGTGAAGAATACAGTTGCGTCCCGAGAACGTTCCGCATGTCAGTCTGGCCGTGTTAGCGAAAATATCATTATACAACATTTACACTTATTAACGATCGTGGGGTGCTATATCGTTGCTAAGGCATATTGTTTTATGTAAATAGAATAGTATAAAATATATCATATGATGTGTGAGACGTATTAGTTGATCAATAAAATCATGTCTTATTATTCATAAAAAACCTTTTTTATTAATATATATGTACAAAAAACTAAAATAAAACAAGCCCTTGACGTGATTTCAAATTTTCAATTACACTGTTCATGTCAAAAATGTTGATACCTGCTACAGATGTTGTCGATGACTATTTTGTTGTCGAAATGTATGACAGCATTGTAGCTTTGATGTTTTTTTCCATAGTTCAGATTTTTTTTTATATGAAATTGTACCTTTAGTTGTATTTGTGCCCCACCAAATGTCAAGTCTCTAAAACGTCACATTAAAAACCTTTTGTTTGTAAATTCCCTGGTGTATACATATCAAAATGAAATCACAGGAGAGCTGGAGGCATCGTATTACATCTTAGCCATAAAACGGGGATGCTCATGATCGATCTACTGCAACTTTTCACGTAAACAATCAAAAGTTTCACATACAAAACACCTATTTTCCATATTGCAAACTAGACGAAACTAGAATATTGGATTCTTTTCTCCATCAACTTTATTGAGATTGATACGAGTTTTAAAATTTGGATTAGAAAATTGAGAAAAAGTCATAGCTTCCGAGGGTAAATACTTTAATGTATTCACGCAATTTGTTATTTAAATTAATACTAAAAAAGACAAGAAAATAGGGACTATCAATGCCACGTACATAAATAATGATTTTACTATCTGCTGTTACAAATTTCTCTTTGCAATATAATGTACAACGATAAATCCAATCTTCTTAGAACAATATACTGTAACAATTTCATGTACAAACACGAAAATAAACACCTTACATCGAATATCAAATGTATACATCAAATAAATGATCAACTCAATATATGCGAGTACAAAAATCGGTTCGTCGACTATATTCATAACCGATTCATAACAGGGATGTTCAATCGTTTCCAGAAGAGACTTCATCGTAAAGAAATCCTTAAGTTCCATATAGGAATATAGATATACGCATACAGTGGCTTACAACTAGGGTTTCGGAAAAAATTATCATATTAATGGAGTAAAAATATATATACCAGGTCTACAAGTATGAAATGCGGATTTTTTTCAAACTTGCCGCGTAAACAAAGTGTTAAGGTTAAAGTTTCAACACATATGGCGTTTTTTTAAGTTATCATTAAGTGTCAAATGCGTATAGGTTATAATTTGAAAAGTGATCATATAGTTTTGTTTTACTGTGTTAAAAATGTCAAATTTTGTGCCAAATAAAGAGCATTCGCGGACAGTACTACTGTTTTGTTTTCATTTGAAAAAAACTGCTGCTGAATCATACCGACTGCTTCGAGAAGCTTATGGTGAATATGCTCCATCGCAAGATACGTGTGAACGATGGTTTTGGCGTTTCAAAATTGGTGACTTTGATCTTACAGACAAAGAACATGGAAAACCTTCAAAAAAATATGAAGATACAAAATTGGAAACATTGCTATAGGAAGACGATAGTCAATCACAAAAACAACTAGCAGAGCAGTTAGGCGTTAGTCAACAAGCTGTTTCCAATCGCCTACGAGAGATAGGTAAGATCCAGAAAGTCGGCAGATGGGTTCGACATGCATTGAATGAGAAGCAGATGGAAAAACGCAAAAACACTTGTGAAATTTTGCTTGCACGATACAAAAGAAAGTCTTTTTTGCATCGTATCATTACTGGCGATGAAAAATTGATTTATTTTGAAAATCCCAAACGCAAAAAATCATGGGTGAACCCAGGCTCTCCATCCACATCAACTGCAAGACCGAATCGCTTTGGCAAAAAGACAATGCTCTGTACTTGGTGGGACCAAAAGGGTGTGGTCTATTATGAATTGTTAAAACCCGGTGAAACAGTTAATACCCAACGCTACCAACAACAACTGATCGAATTGAACCATTCGCTGCTCATAAAACGACCATAATACAAAAGAAGACCGCACAAGGTAATTTTTCTTCACGATAACGCTCCATCACATAAGGCAAAAGCACTTTGCAACACATTGGAGGCACTCAAGTGGGAAGTGCTACCCCATGCCGCTTACTCACCAGACTTGGCCCCTTCAGATTACCACTTGTTCGCATCGATGGGTCACGCACTTGCCGAGCAGCACTTTTGTTCATATGAAAACGTGAAAGAATGGCTAGATGAATAGTTTGCGGGGACAGGGGAAGAGTTCTACTGGCGAGGTATTCACAAATTGCCTGAAAGATGGGAAAAATGTATGACTTCTAATGGAGCATACTTTGAATAAATAAACTTTTACTGTTCTTTTGAGTTTAATGAGTTTTATTTTTAAAAAAATCCGCATTTCATACTTGTAGACCTATATAAATACAATACGTACTTATTTTATTAAAACAGGAGTACACATTTGCGACATTTTTGATTTTTAAACGCTACCCATGTATGGAGGTGTATAACAAAATCATCCTGCGAAAATTGGACTTAATATTAACTTTCCCTCCATTTTTCTTATGGAAAAGTAAATAACTACGATGCCTATCTTTGTGTTTTATTGAATGGCAGTCAAAAATATAGCGAACAGTTGATTTTGGACAGCGTTTTAAACCTCAAAGACAATTCAAAACCAAAAAGAAGATTTGAACCTGTGCGTCATGTGAAAAGCTTATAGTACGCCATTGTATAAGATACAGTTGTGCTGATATGTGCATATACCGGAAAATAAGAACAAGAATCATCAGTGTGTTATGTGTTCAAAATAGGTTTTCGATAAACACATCGAGTATTCGCATCGTGTTGTTGAATCTATACAGGAGTGTCTTTGTTACCTGAAATGTCACACGATTCCCCAATGACGTTAACTTCATGGCTAAAGGAACTCACAAACCGAACAGAGCAACAGAGGGAGAGAAATCTGGGGGAAATTATTTTGTTGTAAAGTGAATTATTGAAAAGGAATGAACAGATTTACAAAATGATAAAACTGTCTTACAGAGATATTTATTGAAGCAATAATTTATTCAGATAAAAGATGGGTCTTATAGCAAAACTACGAAAGACTATAGGTAGATTAACGTATGTTTCTTCTATAGTTGCCCATATTATTTTTTTAAATTTTGTAAACTATTAGAGACAAGACTAAGGCATAGAGACAAAAGATTGTAATTTTGTAATTATAAAATATAAATATATTGGTATATTCTTGGATTTCGGTCAAAAAGTAAAAGCAAATTTAGTCAAATATTTAAAAAGACTAGGGGCCTCAGCCCGGCTACGCCGGTCTTCCCCCCTACGTTGTTAAAACACGTCGCTTCGCGACTCGTTTTAATATAATAAGGCATTTTGTCGCACTTGTCGATTATAAAACTCGTCGCTCATCTTTTTTTAACACTATTTTATGGAAATTGCCCCTGCAAATGTCTTAAGTTTTATCGCTAATTCACCTTAAATACTTAATTAGTTTTCTTCTCTCAAGAAATACGTTCAAAGTGTGAAATCTTGTCATATTTTAAATTGCAAAAAATTTGCAAGCTGTCACCTTTTGAACCTTGTAAGCATATTTTTGCCTCAAAATGATCCAATAATGGCCCAGATTCTTTGAAAAATGTTTTCTGATGCCTCAAAATATTATCTCGCACGTCAAGAAAGCTATCTTGAACCATTATCACCACTTAACACTTTGATTAACCCTGAAATTTTTAATATATATAAATCTTTTTTTAACACTATTTTATGGAAATGTCTTAAACTTTATCGTTAATTCACCTTAAATCCTTAATTAGTATTCTTCTGTCAAGAAACATGTTCAAAATGTGAAATCTCGTCCCATTTTAAAATGCAAAAAATTTGACAGCTGTCTCCTTTTGAAACCTTGTAAGCAGATATTTGCCTCAAAATGCTCAAATAATGGCCCAGATTCTTTGATTTTTTTTTCTGATACTTCAATATATTATCTCGCACGTCCAAAAAGCTATCCTGAACCATTATTACCATTTAAAACTTTGATTCACGCCGTAAATATTCTGGACCGTCCGTCTTGTATTAAGAATATTTTTGAATTATCGTCTGATAAAACCTGTCCGTGCCAATCAATGGTGACTTTGATTCGACATGGATTCGAGGAAAAAATGCATGATTTTTATCAATAAAAATTAGTCAGTACCCCTTGTCAAAATAAAATTAAGCCTAAGCCTAAGGTGTTGCAATCCTGACCAAGGATTGCCTTTGTGACAATATTTTGATTAATATTAATTTATTTTCTTATTGAAATAAAGACATTTTTCAATAAAAAAAACGGCGAAAACTAAATTTAACACTGAATATAAAATGGGTGTTTTTCTGTACACATTTATTATATAAATTGGAAAACTTATTTGTCAATCTAAAAAAATCTTCGTCATCAGGTTTGTTAAAAAAAGTAATACCGTCATAGCTACCTTTAAAAACAAAACTTTTCTTTATATCAGCCGGAAATTGCCATAAATGTAACTTCCTTAAAAAAACTCCCTTGTTTGACCTATATAAAACAGGTCAATTTCTCGCGATATCGTCCGATACAAGCCCTACATCACACATATGTATGAATAAGTGTATATGTATGGGTGAAATGTATGTATATGAATATATATGTGGGTGTTGACGTGTGTACGTGTGTGCATTGGCGCCCGCAGTCAGGGGCAAGAAGGGCGCTTGCCCCTTCCATGAGTCTTTACATGTCTTATTTAAAACAGATAGAGAAGTCTTTGCACATTAATACACCAACTATCCGTTCAATTCTTCGCGACCATCTGGAAGTTAGAAAAGTTATGAGTACCCCACAACCGTATTGACAATAACGTTTGAAGTACGATCGTTATTTGTGTTATTTAAAGTAATTTGAAAAAATTCAGGAATTAAAACGTGAACATTTTCAAGTGATTATTTTTTACACCTTTCGACGTGGATTAACCAAACAACAGTGCATCGATGAACTTAATTCGACTTTTGGGGATGAAGCACCATCAAGAACTACTGTTTTTCAATGGTTTGCCGACTTTAAACGTGGCCGTAGTTTGTTTAAGGACGAATTTCGTGAAGGTCGTTCCAAATCGGTTGTTGTTCCGGAAAACATTGATACTGTGCGTGAACTGATACGGCAAGATCGTCATGTGACTTATCGTGAGATTGAGGTATCTTTGAACTTTAGTGGTACCAGCATACATTCACTATTGCATGAACATTTGGCCGTCAAAAAAATTAGTTCGCATTGGATCCCACATAATTTGCTATACCAGGTCTACAAGTGTCAAATGCGTATAGGTTATAATTTGAAAAGTGATCATATAGTTTTGTTTTACTGTGTTAAAAATGTCAAATTTTGTGCCAAATAAAGAGCATTCGCGGACAGTACTACTGTTTTGTTTTCATTTGAAAAAAACTGCTGCTGAATCATACCGACTGCTTCGAGAAGCTTATGGTAAATATGCTCCATCGCAAGATACGTGTGAACGATGGTTTCGGCGTTTCAAAAGTGATGACTTTGATCTTACAGACAAAGAACATGGAAAACCTCCAAAAAAATATGAAGATACAAAATTGGAAACATTGCTACAAGAAGACGATAGTCAATCACAAAAACAACTAGCAGAGCAGTTAGGCGTTAGTCAACAAGCTGTTTCCAATCGCCTACGAGAGATGGGTAAGATCCAGAAAGTCGGCAGATGGGTTCCACACGCATTGAATGAGAGGCAGATGGAAAAACGCAAAAACACTTGTGAAATTTTGCTTGCACGATACAAAAGAAAGTCTTTTTGTATCGTATCGAGTTTAATGTGTTTTATTTTAAAAAAAAAATCCGCATTTCATACTTGTAGACCTGGTATACCATCGGAACTTGCCTCAATCGGAGTGGAAAAAGTGCTTCGAAAATTGGTTCAAACGCATGCAAAGTGTACTGATTTTCATGAAGAATATTTTAAAAAACAATAAAGCCACTTTTGTTGATAAACAATTTGATCTCAAATCCTGAAAAATAAAAGGCAATCCTCGTATAAGTGGAAATAATATTTATCTAATAAAATTCAAATTATTATTATTTAATAAATTAATAAATATTTTCAAATATGGATTCATATTTTGCACCCCCTTGAGAAAAATTCTGCAGACGCCCATGCGCGCGTGTGTGTGTGAGTGGGTGTGTGCGTGCAGCTTGTTTGATTCTATTGCGGCTTTAATGGGGGAGGGTTCTCATCTGATCAATAATTTATGTTTTTATAGAACCATAAATAAAATATTTCAAACCGTGGCTTATACTCGGCATTTTCTCTTAAACCATTTTCCAATTATTCACACTTAATGAGAATTATTATTTTCATTTTCACTTGAAAGTAACACTAATTGAAAATCGAAATATCTTATAGACCGGGAGCTCATGACATTTTTGTCTTCGATTTTCCGCGTTTTTATACAGCATGCCGATGAAAAGTATTAAAGTTTGTGTCATAAAACCCCCATAAAAAATTGGCATGTGGCCCTCGTTGGCCCAAGGGGTGGAAAATTTTGGAAAATATTTGTGAATATTTTAATAGGATTTCACGTGATTTCTTTTTGCATGCCATCTTAACTATAGGTTATTGATATAATGCATTGCTGTATAACATAATTGGCATGCAGATAAGAAGGTCCTAAAAGAGAGGCATGCATCGGAAAAGTTGCAAAAAAAAAATTGGAACATTTCGGTCAGATTATTTTGCATGCCTTTTTGCATTTCACTAAATAATGTTGTTTTTTGCTCAAATAAAAAATGGCATGCATGCCGAGGAAGCCCATCACATCATAAAGAATAAGAAAAGTTGCAAAAAAAAAATGTATTTTATGCCTTTTTACATTTCATTAAATAATGTTGTTTTTAGCTCAAATACAAACTGGCATGCATGCCGAGGAAGCCCATCACATCATAAATAATAAGAAAAGTTGCAAAAAAAAATTGCAAAATTTAGGTCATATTATTTTGCATGCCTTTTTACATTTCACTAAGTAATGTTGTTTTTAGCTCAAATACAAACTGGTATGTATGCCGAGGAAGCCCATCACATCATAAATAATAAGAAAAGTTGCAAAAAAATTGGAAAATTTCGGTCATATTATTTTGCATGCCTTTTTGCATTTCACTAAATAATGTTGTTTTTAGCTCAAATACAAAATGGCATGCATGCCGAGGAAGCCCATCACATCATAAATAATAAGAAAAGTTGCAAAAAAATTGGAAAATTTCGGTCATATTATTTTGCATGCCTTTTTGCATTTCACTAAATAATGTTGTTTTTAGCTCAAATACAAAATGGCATGCATGTCGAGGAAGCCAATCACATCATAAATAATAAGAAAAGTTGCAAAAAAAAATTGCAAAATTTAGGTCATATTATTTTGCATGCCTTTTTACATTTCACTAAGTAATGTTGTTTTTAGCTCAAATACAAACTGGCATGCATGCCGAGGAAGCCCATCACATCATAAATAATAAGAAAGGTTGCAAAAAAATTGAAAAATTTCGGTCATATTATTTTGCATGCCTTTTTGCATTTCACTAAATAATGTTGTTTTTACCTCAAATACAAAATGGCATGCATGTCGAGGAAGCCAATCACATCATAAATAATAAGAAAAGTTGCAAAAAAAAAAATTGCAAAATTTAGGTCATATTATTTTGCATGCCTTTTTAGATTTCACTAAATAATGTTGTTTTTAGCTCAAATACAAACTGGCATGCATGCCGAGGAAGCCCATCACATCATACATAATAAGAAAAGTTGCAAAAAAAAATTGGAAATCTTACACTTATTAAATACCTACAAAATCCTGAAATGTATAAAATTTTACAGTGCACATAAATTTTTTGTTTTGATTTCATTCCATTAGAACCCATTTAGGTATTACATTTTGTAAATATTCTCCGACAATATTGTTTTGAAACAAAATTTTGATGGTTTACAGTAATGTTTCATGACCGAAAGTAATATTCGTATTGATACATCATTCATAGTGTCAATACTAAAATTTTATGGACGAACATACTAGTCATGAAAACAAGTATGTTATATATTTTACACCATTGCCGTAGTAAATATGCAAAAAAATATAGAGGTAGGTTAAAATTGCTTAAAAATAGGACTTCTCGTCAGAAAAACAAAAAATTGTTTTGCACTTTTTTTTACAAAAATAATAACATAAAAAGATCATATACAAAATCATATATAAAATCAATAATAAATAATTTTTCAAAATACCACCAGATGTCAATAATGACCTAACCACAACGTAACCTATTTTTCAATAAATATCAATGAAAAATCCCAATATTAAATATCAGTTCTAAATTCATTAATTATTTTTCGATGTAAACAAAAATATATATATTCATAATTCATTTATTCAAAACCCATTGACATTGTATTGTCAGTAATATTACTATCTGTTTAAAAAATATTTGTCAATAATTAGACAAAGAAAGAAGTAGAATGTTGACAAAATAATGGTCACTGAAAGCTAGTGACATACTATGTTAAAGTCAAATCGATAGACATTGTCGTATTAAGGAGGACAGTTTTTACAACTTTTTGTAATCCTCAGCCCGAAATACCGTTTATTTAGATGTGTCAATTAATTCGGTCCGTTTTTTTCTTCCAGAAAAGATTTTATTGTGGAAAAAACCTAATATTAAGGCCATCACTTGCTATTATTTTTTCCCATCTGTCTGGCAGTTGTTGTATTCCGAGACGGAAAAACGACTCGTCCTTGAAAGCGATCCATTCATTGAGCCATTTCTCTATTTCTACATAATAGTTCAACTGCTGACCCGAAAGCCCGTGTGCCATTGATCTGAACAAGTTATAATCTGATGGAACAATGTCTGGTGAATACGGCAGGTGAGGTAAATCGTCCAAGCCAAGTGCTTCCAAGATGGTCTTCACAATCTTTCCACAACATGTGGTCTAACGTTATCATACTGGAGGATCACTTTGTCGTGTCACTTTGCATATTCTTCAATGCGTTGCTTAAACGGAGCAATTGTTGGTAAAGTTCGGCAGTGATTTAGCTCTGCTTTAATAGCTCATGATACACTACACCCTTCTGGCTCCAACATATACAGAGCATTACTATCTTGCCGTGAATATTCCGCTTTGGTTTCGATGCGGATGGTTTTCCAGGGTCGCAAATGGTTTTCCTTCATTTGCGATTATTGAAATATAGCCACTTATCGGCTCTAATCACAATACGATGCAAAAAACCTTTTCTTTTTTGCTTGGCAAGCAAGATTTCAGACATGGTTTTGCGACTCTCTGTGAGAGGCGACTTTTACAGCTTTAAAAACCTTGAAAATTTTGTAGTAAAAATGTAGTCAGAGCATATTACTTTGGTCACATTTATTCCATTTTTGTCGTATGGTATTTTATGCTGGGGTACAAGTTTAGAGTTCAACAGATTATCTAAAATGCAGAAAAGAGTCATCAGAAATATGGTTGGGTGCTGCCATAGAACCACTTGTGTTCCTATATTTAAAAAGCTGTATATCTTACCTTTACCATGTATGTATATCTATCAGGCCAGTCTTCATGTACAATAAAACTTGCCAGTTTTAGAAAAGCGGTCAGATATACATACATATAATACTAGATACAACGGCAACTTAAAATACAAACAGTAAAATTGGCAAAAACGGCACAAAATCCAAACATACTGATGAAAAAAATGCATAATAAAGTACCTGCTCACTTAAAGGATGGTACGAGCTTGCCGATCTTTAAGAAAAGGATAGTTAAATTTTTAATTAGTGAGTGTTTTTATAATCTAAATGATCTTATGCAGCAATAATAAATAAACAAACGGTTTTCGCCATTTAATGGCGAACATTTAGAATTTCTTTTTGTTTCAACCATTATTAAAGGAATCTTAAATGTATCATTTACGTTTATACTATTTTTCGTAAGGTCATTTTTGACTTAAGCTTTTGAAAATATGCTAAAATTTTATTATTCCATCCCTGTAAGCAGCGACAATAATACGGTATGATTATTATCAACAGGCATGAAAATCGATATTTTATCACAATTTTACTTCAACTGCTCATTGCTTTTCTGTTTGAGCGTGTAAAGTGGTAGTTAAAGAACGAATAAATGAATGATGTAATTGAAAAAGACTTTAAAGAAATGACCAATAAAAGGTTATGTTGAATATTAGATAAATGACCAGGTAAGCTGGAAGGATTTTAATAGTACCTGAGAGCCAGTGACGAGATTGAGTCATTCTATAACACACGTAGGAATAAAACGATTCTATAAATACTAGGTTTTATCAGCGGTATATTTGATACACGATTTATACACATCAGAATTGAAAGAATATTGAAAATCAATTCAGTAATTCCAAAGTTATAATGACAAGTTTCTCTTCAGTTTCGGGAACAAGAAAAAGTCACAGGGGGGCAAATCTGGGGAATGCGGTGGCTGCGGCCTAATTGTGTTGTTTTTGACCAAAAATTCGCGCACAAGCTACGATTTGTGATGTGCGACCCGTCTCATGCCCAAATCATTGGTAAAAATCGAATGGCACGAGCCAATCGATATGTTTAGGTCCTCAGCAACTTCTCTAACGGTGATTCGACGATTGCACAATACTATTTTCTTCACTTCATCAATGTTTTCGTCTGTTGTTGACGTGCTCGGGTGTCCGGCACGCTCTTCGTCGTTCACATCTTCTCGGCCCTCTGAGAACATTTTATACCACCGATAAACGTTGCTTCGGTCCAAGGTAGCTTCACCATATGCCACAGTCAAGATTCGGAATGCGTCCGCGCACTTAATTTAGTTTTTCACACAAAATTTGATACAGATTCTTTGATCCATTTTTTGGTATAGGCAAAAATCGAAGACGAGCCAAAACACGTGCAAGCAAAGCAACTGTCAAAAATTAACTGAACATTCAAAATGACCGAACTTGTCGGCATAAGTGAGAGACATAAGTATCAATATAACGCCACAAAAAAATCGAAAATCGAATAAACGTCACCCGCGGAAATTTAAAATTCGCGATACTTTTTGAACAGACCTCGTATATCAGGAAGAACAATGGGCCGAGAATACAGCCTTGAGGCACACCGAGGCACTGCTTCTTTTTTGTGCTTCAAGACCTTGTGTGATATACAACTTGATATCGCTGGGCTAAGTAGGATTTTATAAGCTGTAGCGCAGGTCCTCGGATGCCATATTACTGTAATTTCGATATAATTATTTTGTGATCAACATAGTCGAATGCCTTTGTTAGGTCAATAAACACACCTGCACTACTATGGTTGGATTCCTCGGCTTTAATAACTTCATCAATATACAATAACCAATACCCATCCCTAATCCCTATCCTACTATACTTGTTTATCTACTATACTTTGTTTTGAAAATTCATTGATCTAAAATGTTTATTATGTCAGTATTAACCAATGTATTTAACGTCTGTTTTAGTCTTAAATATTTAATCGTTTCAGAAGCTGTTTCATTTGTAGCATATTTCAGTAATCCGACTGTAAGCGTTACGTTTAGTGTTATTGGAATTAATTGATTAAATTTCCAAACCAATTATACGAATAAAGTCACCTAATCATTATAATGATTATTTAAGTTAGAATCAAATCCAGTCAATCCGAGCAGATGACTCTGATGAACAGAGATATCAACTTCATTGACAGACAGGATGATTATAAGCATCGAGGAAAATGGCAGGGATGTAAAGATAAATTTGTGTTCAGAGATTTTCCAATTAAAACTTTACAGGATGTTGAAACATTGTTATTAAAAATTTGTAGCATGAGATCTAAATGAGATAAACAACACCTTATACTAAAGGTGGGTGTTCACAAGATATCGTAAATTGACATCGATGATAACATCTAATACCAGCTAGAGGCATGTATCCAGTCTTACCATAAATTCCATTTCCATAAAAGTTTCCGAAACGCAAGAAATCATGAGTTGATCCTGGTCAACCATCAACGTCAACACCAAAACGAAACATCCGTGGTCAAAAAACATGCTCTCTATTTGGTGAGATATGGAGGGTGTTATAAGCTTTTAAAACCAAAGAAATCAATCACCGCCGAACTTTATGGTCAACAATTAGACCATTTAAATGATAATTTGGTGCTAAAAAGACCATTACATCAAATCGCCGGAAAGTGATTTTTCTCCACGATGCTCGGGCCTATGTTGCTATATCCGTGAAACAAACAGTGATGGAGCTGGAATGGAAGGTTCTCCCGCAACCAGCGTTTTCTCTCGACCTGGCTCGAAGTAATTACCATCTGTTCCAATCGATGCAACACGCTTTGGAAAATACCCATTCCCCGAACTATGGACACAAATCAAAAATTGGGTTGCTAAATGTATTGGCTCCAAAGACAGATCATTCTTTCGTAGCGGAATTGAACAACTACCAGAAAATTGAGGAAAAAGTCATAGCTTCCGAGGGCAAATACTTTGATGTATTCACGCATTTTGTTATTGAAATAAATACTTAAGACACACAAGAAAATAGCGTCTTGCAAATCGTTATTTCTATAAAAATGTTGAGCACTAGTATAAAATAATGTAATCTTTAATATTATTTGAAAATAATATTCGGAAGAAAAATTGTGGATTTGAGTTAGGCTTTGAGTTAATCTTATTTACTTTACATCATGATTTAATTTATTTGAAGTACTTTTAATGGAATTAAATAAATATTTACCGATGAAGTACGCACCAGATTTAGTTGATGTATTTGTCCTACCTGAAACAGAAAATAATGGATTAGCAATTGCATTTATTAGGAAATTGATAGGGATGTACAGGCGTGCACTCAGGAATTTTTCTCAGAGGGGGTCCAAAAAACAAAAACAAAAAGTCACACTTTGAAAATACAAGTGATGGCAAACAAAAAGTTTATTCGTAAGATGATTTATTGTTTAATTATTACAGACAGTAAAAAATACAAAAATAAAAGTTATTACGATATAAAAAAAGCTTCCTTGTGCTCATTTTGCCCCGGGCAGAATGAGTACTGGCGTGGTATGGGCAATCAGCTAAAATCTGACGCAGAATGAACACATGAGTGCATTCCTCATCGTTATCATCTTCTCCAGCGCAAGAACAATGTGTCCACTTGCCCACATGCTCTGCACTGGAGCAATCAACGTCTGGATATGTGTGAAAAATATATCAACACAGCAAAAAACACGTTTCACCAATTTACAAAATGTAAACGCCAGCTCTCATCAATACAACCACTCTCGGAAGACACTAGCGAAACACTGAACGTGATTGAAATACACCCAAACATGGCAGCATGCTTTAACAGCCAAAAAAATGGGAGCCCGTTATACACCTGGCGCCCGTTATACCCCTGGAGCCCGTTATACCCCTGGGGCCCGTTATGCTCCGGCTTTCCCTAATACTGGCCATATTACTCTTAAATGTACACAGATTGAAACTTGGAAACAGGAGACATAGGATCACCTCGAGCTGTTACGCCAATAAAGAAGATAATGACTTGATTGTTTATACTTCTCCGGCGATGTTTTTTTATTTTGAACTCTTGATAGTTTTCTTATATGTGGATCAAAGAGTAGTTCAAGCATTCCAAAATTTCAGCTTTCATATTCAGCCGTTTAATCACAATATCTACTGAGCAGACACTTGAGTGACGTTACAAAGGTTTTTTGGTCATA
The DNA here is from genome assembly GCA_963971575.1 of Liopterus haemorrhoidalis. NCBI lineage: Eukaryota > Metazoa > Arthropoda > Insecta > Coleoptera > Dytiscidae > Liopterus > Liopterus haemorrhoidalis. The sequence continues at coordinate 10,588,594 of OZ020623.1, forward strand.
TCTACAAAATCCTAAAAGGGGATATTTCAAAACAGTCAGTTCCGAAGCGTTATAATTATTGTAGTAATATAATAAGCTGAGTATTTCCTGAAATACAAATGATTGGAGATACAACCATCAATGTGACATAATCGTTGGTATCAGATTGCTGTTGGTTCGCTTGTTTTGACACTTGAAATGATCAAAACAATGCAATGTTAATATCTAATCCATTACCCCTATAGCAGCCTATCAATGCCAATATTACATAAATAACTAGTGACGTATATATGTTTGATCAACGGGTGTTCTATGTCTTTAGAATAATAATAATAATAATAATAATATAATTTATTCCCATTAGTTAAATATAGTACAATTATCTACATTAATCTTAATTCTAGTTGAAAGTACATATAGTAATAATACATAATATTTTGGAATAGTGCACCCAATAAGAGTATTATCTTGTGGTGGGGCACTTACTAGCTATTTAATAATAACTATTCATCATGAGTACATATATTGGCAATATTTTTTTATTTATTTATTTATTTTTTTAAATTTATTTATTTTACATTAGGTGCTATATATTTACGTTTCAAATATGATGTTTTTGATTTAATTTTTGTTTAATTTAAGAGTCTATGACAGCATGAATACATTGTATATCGGTTTGTTTAATCCATTTTTTAACTTTATTTTTATAAGAATTTTGATTTTTTATTGATTTAATTTCATTAGGTAAGTTGTTAAATAATTTTGGAGTTAGATAAGTAAAACTTTGTTTAAATATAGATTTTTTTATTTTTGGTATAATAGAGTTTTTATTTAGTTCATTTCTTGTAGATTTACCGTGTGAGGTGTATTTTATAATGTTTCTGTTTTTTTGTATTTTTAGCAGTGCATGTTGGGCAAATATTTGTCGTGGATCGAGGATTTTAGTTTCCTTATATAGTTTATCGCTTGGATAACGTCTAGGTTTTTTAAACATAATTTTTAAAATTGTTTTTTGGCATGTAATTATTTTTTTAATCTTTGTTTTAGCTAGTCCTCCCCATCCTATTATGCCATATTGAATAAGACTGTGAACTAGTCCATAGTATACCTTTCTAATAACGTAAGTCGGCACAATTTTTGATAATTTCGAAAACATGTAGTACATTTTACGGATTCTTTTCGATAGTTCTTCTATATGTTGCTTCCAAGACAATTGTTGATCTATAAAAATTCCTAGATATTTGACACAATTTGATCTTTGGATTAGTTCACTAGAGGTTCCTACATCTTTGATTTTTAAATTATTTATTAAGGGTTGAGATTTATTCTTAATTGCAAATGTAATGAAGTTACTTTTTGATGTATTTAAACTTAAGAAATTATTTTCTAGCCATTTATTTATTTCCTTTACACAATTTTCTGCTTTTGTGGCAGTTGCTTTCCATGAACTGGATGATGTTAGTACGACTGTATCATCGGCATAGGCAATAATTTTACAATCTGTGTCAATACTGAACAGGTCATTTAAATATATATTAAATAGAGTTGCTGATAATACAGATCCCTGGGGAACGCCACATTTTACAAGTAATTTGTTACTTATTTCTTCATTGATTTGGACACGCTGGTATCTATTTTGAAGGTAGCTCTGAATTAAGTTGTATCCTGTTCCTCTAATCCCGATTGTTTTAATTTTTTCTAGTAATATTTGGTGGTCTACTGTGTCGAATGCTTTTGCCAGGTCAAGAAATGTTGCTATTAGTTTCGTATTGTTGTTAAATGATTCATATATGGTTGATGTTACTTCTGCTATTGCGTCGTCTGTACTGAAATTTTGACGGAATCCGTATTGATATTTATTTATGACGTTATGTTTTGCCAGAAAGTTATTTATTTTTTCATTAATAACTTTTTCTATTAATTTACCTGCTGACGATGTTAGTGATATTGGCCTATAGTTGCTTAGTATGTTTTTATCTCCCTTTTTATATATCGGTTTTATTGTTGATAATTTGAAAATTTCTATAGAATATATTTATAGACCACATGACATTTGAATCAGATGATAGAACATTATAATCGTATACGGCAACCATACATACTTTATTATAGACAGCAGACCTTTGTTTTAGAGGGAATGTAGTAATTGTTGTAATAGCGAATCTATGACCTGTATATGACAATTTAAAATGACCCGAACAAAAGAAGATCTTTGTAGTTCTGAAGATTCTAACATAAATAAGGTTAAGTCTAAGCGAAGGTGTGTTTTATATATGATATAGCATTAGGCATGTACGAGGGATGTTTCCAAAGTTCTGGGAATTTAGCTATAATTTTTATTATTTTGTTAATTTTCGTCAATATTACAATGCAGTTTTTCAACATAATCTCCATTTAACTGAATACATTTATCCCAACAATAAACTAATTTTTTTAAGCCGTCCTTAAAGAACTTCTAATTGAGTTTCTGTTCTGGTTCTAACAGCCTTGGCACCCAGCGCGGCGAAACCTTGCTAACGCCCAAACAATCATGCAAGATGTCATGAACTTGTCGTGTACCTATCCCTAGAAGCACACTAATTTGACGAATAGTCGTTCACCTGTCCTCTTTCAGTAGGTCTTCGACGGCAGTAATGTTTCTTTCATTTACCGACGTGCTTGGGCGCCCACTGCGTGGATCGTCTTCTAGTGATGTTCTACCGGTTTTAAAACGATCGATCCACCGATAAACAGTACTTTTGGATTCTGCAGACTCACCAAATACTCCTTGCAGACGCTGAATAATTTCTGATGTTTTCACACCTTCTTTCCACAAAAAGAAAATTATTGCTCTTTGAGATTTGGCTGCGTCTTCCATGGTTACAAAAACAGTGCTATGAAAACGCGTCTATATCAGTCGAACACCTAAATCAGACTGAACAATATTGCACTAGATAGTTGCATAAACATGTCAAGACTTGTCTGGCACCAATAACATTGCCTATAAGTTCTGCGTAATTTAATTATAGCACAATTCCCAGAATTTAGGAAACATTTCTCGTACATACCTTAGCAACGAAAAGATAGTTGCTTTTAGTAAAATAAAGAACTCAACACATGGGAAAAACAAAAGAAATACTACGATCGAGCAGCTCATAAAAGAAATTTGCCAAGGTTAGAAGATTCTGTGATGAATGAAAAAAGTTTAAGAAGCGCTGCTATAAACAATTCTTGCAGAGCAAATGCGGCTAAAAAGATTTTTATGAAAGTGCATATTTACGCTTTTGACATCAATGGCACGAGTTGATCAACTTTTGGTAAAAATCGGTTGACTAGAAATGGGAGTTTACTCGTGTCGATTTTAAGATTTTTGCGAATATTTAGCAACAGAAAAATATTTAGAAAAAATCCACGATATTTGTGCAATGGAACACTTTGCAATTTTTATACAATTTATTAGTTAGTGTGCCGCCAAATTTAGAAATTGTTAAAAGTGTACCGCGACAAAACAAAGGTTGAGAATCTCTGATCTACAGTATTATAATTTAGAAAATATATAAAGTGTTCTAATGTACAACAGTCTCCCCTATTGAGTTTATTTTGACTTTTCAACATGAAATTCACTTTTAATTATTTGGCCTTTATTTTTTGACTCTTCATAAATATACATAACTAATAACTAAAATTGTACGTGTTTAAATATTTATTTTATATCTAAATTTAATTTAAATTTAAATACAAAATTTTTAAATTTTCAGTATATTAATTAAATAATCGTTGCCTTTACATATTAATTAAAACTAATTATCGAAAAATTGTATATTAATTACAATTTCAAAATTATTATTGTATAATTTTATTTATGATTCAATCAAAGTACATTTCCAGATGAAATAACCAGTGGCGGCTGATACAGGGTGGCGCTAAAACAGTGATCCCCTAAAAAAATTTAATAAAAAAAACTGAATTTAAAATCTCATTTATACTTTAATGAAAATGAATTGGAAAAGGCAACAGTAGCGATGTTTAGTGTGTAAGTATTAGTGGATTTAGGCTGGCGGCCTTAGCTTAGTTCGTTTGTTTTGATTTGTGATTAGTAGTCAGACGTGAAACTGCATTCAATGCGTTATATTAAAACCAACGTGCTTAACAGTTAAGCTACAATGAAACTACTAAGTTAATATGAAACAATATTGTTACGGGGTGGATTCAAGAACGGACATCTTTACCACAAAATTTATTATATAATAATAATTTTACAACGAAATCACAATACGAATAACTGTCAGAATGGCTGCTGGTGTTGTCTGTTAGTAGCTGATGTAAGTCCCGTTCTTGCCCCGGCTTCTCCAGGATCGGTCGAACCACCCCATGTATCCGCACGAGGCGGACACGTGGAGAAGCCCTGTAGACGGCACTCACATCTCGGGTTGGTGACTTGAACAGCTGGGCTAGTCCTTGGGTAGCGTGCTCACAAAAATGATCGAATGAATAACTACTGAATAACTCACTAACGACTCTATTCCCTAAGACCATTTTATAACTGTTAACCAGGACACTATGACGTCAGGTCCTACTTCAATTGTTTTGGAAACAATATTCATTTGTGTAATTGTTGGCAGCAATTAAAGACCATAGTTTGCACAATTGAATAATGTTTATCAACACATTAGAAAGTAGTTCAAAACTTATGTTGACAAACACGCAACACTCTGCACATTCTTTAATTCCCAAAACCACAAGTCAACAACCGTGACCTACACAGCCTAAAGGCCGCTCAAGGAATTGGGACATTAGCATACAATTTTATAATAATTGTGACAATATTATTAATAAAAAATATTGGTCCTCATTGGCCAATATTAATAATTCACAATCGAACACAAATCGTTTGTTTTGATTTGTGGTAAAATTGGATACTAAGGAAGTATTGAAATATACAGATCACTTCTGTAAAAAATTACTGTGTAATAACGTTACTACAACATAAAATATTATAAAAAGTATAATGGCTTTCATTCATGATAGTAACTGACCTTGCTCATAGTGACGAATTTAGTTACAATTATCATAGTAACAGAGTTACAGAATTGGTCTGATAGTATCATAAAAAGTTTATTAATTTTGCTTTATTTCCTCGTTTATTTTTCTATTTTTAAATGTTTAACCATTGTAATTTTGAGTTTTGTAGTGTTCCAATTTTTTTTTTGAGATTTCTTTAGGGATTTGTTGAATTCAAAAGTGGAAAATAGGATAGCTAAGTAAATATAAATATTCTGAAAAGAATTGCGGTTTAGGAGTTTAGCTTTGAATTTAAAGTGTACGACAAATAAACGAAAAGAACTCAAATTACAATGTTACACAAACAGAGAAAAAAAAAAACAAACTCGAGACAACAAAAGAAAGTGGAAAACTGATCAATACTAGACTCAGTATTGCCCATTTTATGTTACAAGTGTTGAAGATAAGTTAGTTAGTTAACATTTTCTTTAATAGAAAAACTATTGAAACATACGAGGACTATTTTGAAAAATACGAGACCTGATAAAGACTTACCTTTACTAATTACCTTAATTTTTCAATATAATATACGAGGTGTGTAAAAGTAACCGGACTGGCAACATAGCGTTTAATCTGGCAACATTTAGGACGCGGGATTAAGAGGGGCAGCAGGTGAACATGTGATACACCTTCAGTACAAGTTTGAACTCGCTAGAGTGATTTTGTTGCCCATAGCGATTTTTTTCGTAAAACAGTTTTTTCTAGTGTGGTCTAAAAATGAGTGACATTCATTTCGAGCAACGGTGTGCTATCAGGTTTTGCTTCAGACTTGGGTACAGTGCAATGGAAACTTAACCAAAACTTCAGCAGGCCTACAGAAACATTGTTTTGTCAAGGGCCCAGGTTTTTTGGTGTTATAAAGCATTTTCAGAAGGAAGAGACTTGATTGAAGAAGAATCACGCAGCGGAAGGCCTTCATCTTCAAGAATCGATGAAAATGTCGACAGAATCCGGGATTTTGTGCGTTCAGATTGTCGGTTGACAGTCAGAATGATCGGGAAAAAGTTTGACTCACACTACCGTTCATCAGATTTTGACCAATGAATTGCAGATGAGAAAAATCTGCGCAAAAATGGTTCCAAAAAATCTTTCACGTGACCAAAAGGACATCAGGAGGCATCCTCAGCCTCCAAGTAGCCTCAAGGACATCCTCAGCCTCCTTATTCGCCTGACTTGAGTTCTTGTGACTTTTTCCTCTTCCCAAGATTGAAAAATCGCTTCAAGGGACATCATTTTGGGACACTCGAAAACATTCAACCGATCAGCTGAAAGCTACTCCAGTATCCAATTCCAGTACTGCTATGAATATTGGAAGAACCATCTCCAGCGCTGTGTGGCTTCCCAAGGAAGTTATTTTGAGGGAGACAATATTGAATTATAGTTCTATTCTAATATTTTTTTTTTTTTAATCAGTCCGGTTACTTAATTTACACACCTCGTATTATTTCCTGTAGTTCCTAGGTGAAGCAAGTCTCTACGAAGCATCGCCATCTGGTTTTATTTTTGCAAGGGCCTTAATTTCCAGCCAAGATTTTCCCCGCGTCCAATTACTTGTGAAATGGACCTGCGCCAGTTAATTGCAGGTTTACCTCTTCTGCGCGTTCCTGAAGATTTCATTAAAGTGCCTGTTTAGAGATGGTATTGTCAGGCTTCCCCAGTATGTGTCCTATCCACATCCATTTCCGGGTCATTATTTCTGTCACAATTGGTTTTTGACTCACTGGACTCCATAAGACTGTATTTGAGATTGTATTTGACCCAAATATTATGATTTTGTGCAGACTCTTGTTTGTGAAAACCTATGGACCAGGAGATTGTCTGGTTATTCACCTTCCATATTTTACATCCATACAAAAGTATGGAAGATACGTAGATTTGTAGAGATGGAGTCTAACTATGACTTGCAGGCTTCCATAAGTGTGCCAAAGACATGCCCGGGGATTCAGTTTTCAACATTAGATAAAGCTCTTCCTTGATCCACTTATTGCAATGCCGAGGTTGACATGTATGCCGTTGCATTTGTAGAAGAATTATCAAAAATAAATGGATTCTGGTTGGGCGTATGAAATCTCAGCGATTCTGTGTTGTCGGGCTTCCTCAGCATGTCCTATCCACTTCAATTTTCGGGTCATTATTTGATGATTGCCCCAGAGCAGAACACGTACACAAAAATAAGATAAGGATAAAGGCAGACGTACTTCACTTCAAGGGGTTGTTCCCGAAGACTTACACAAGTGGTTGGTTGACCCTAGGATCACAAGTTGTTCGAAGAGGACCACACAGTGGTTATTGAGGATTTGTAACCAAAATTCTCCTCTTGAATCCATAAAGCAGATATCGAAGTACTGCTCTGAGTAACACGTAAAATTATTGAATATAATTTTGATGATTGATGATAATGAATTAAAAATTAAAATAGATACATGGTTCAGACATCAAGGCACAACATTATGAAAACGGTGGGCCACTATGAAAAATATTATTCACCACTGGTTTACAACTTGGATAAAACATATTTGTTATCTGTGATCTAATAGTTTCTAGTCTAGTAACTAGATAATATAGAAAAATTCTTTGTACAATAACAGAAAATTTCCGGCCACTATTGCATTTGAAATTCGAATATAACATTTTATCATACTCATATCAAATTCCTTATTTCTGACATCTCTTCAGTTTGACATAAGAAAATTTGAATAGAGACAGAAATCATCCCGAATCTTACGTTCAGCAGTGTGTGAAATTCTTTCTTTTTCGTTTGAAATTTTCTTTTGATTTTCCCTATATTAAATCACCTAATATCTATTATTCTTGGAAGTTATGGTATAAAACGTTATATGTACGAGTGTTCCGTATTGTTTCACCTGAATTTTTTATGATACAATCTTTTTTTCTTTATGTTTTTCCGAATTTGTGCCGATAAAAAATTAATTCCTTCGTTTTTTGATTTAAGCAAACTCCACACATGGTTTAACGAATATATAGGATGTTTCAGGATGAATCAACCAAATTTCCAGTGCTTATTTATTCATTAATTTTAAGCAAATATAAAATAAATAATAGCAAGTATCACAATCAGATTATAGTAAATGCTTAGTTGATCGGTAAGTTCTATGACGGATTAGCCTAAATATTGGGTAAACCAGTTGCAAATTATGCAAGGGCTTTTTAACAACGCTGTCGAGTTAGGCCACCTTTAAAATCGTAAGAAATCATGGCCCAAAAATGTTCGCGTGTTAGTTTTTGTTAGAAATGGTTTAATTTAAATGCGTGCTAAAAATCGTTCACAACTTATTGCTTTTGAGAGTTGGAGACTATTTACTTTGTTAATACTCTAGATTTTTCACCGTAGAACTCTTTCCGATTGTATCAATTAAGTAAATTCTTGAGAAGTTATATCTTATTCTGTGAGCAACCTCTACTAAGAAAGATAGAATAGAATAAAGTGTGTGATAAAAAAATATCTGTTGACGCTGTTATGTAAATAGCACTATTTCTATTCAATTTGATCCATCAAAATTCATAGCAAGTCTCCGGACAGAGAAATTTATTTATGACAGCTTTCAAACGACCCTCTTCGTCATTTCCACAACACTGACGAGGCAGTGGCGTATTTGGTCCGGTACGCAACGGAACGATGTTCTGGTACTTTATTGTAGAAACCGAGTGCTTTCTGCAACTTTTTTAACGAAATGTTATAATCATTTAATTTAATCCTTCTGGAAATCCTTTTCTAAATCCACTAGACTACAAATTATGTTTTAAGAGGGCATAAGTTTCTCTAAACGACACCCAAATATTGAATCCTTGAAACGTTCTCTCTCGATAGCTGTGGCCAATTTTCCAATGGAGATGGTGCGTACTGCAATTGATTAGTGGCCGAACAGATTTCAGTCCAGTTTCTGTCGAGTGTTTTGAGGGTTTTGTATGTATGACCACCAAAAAACCCTTATAAAGTCACTCATGTGCTTGTCTGTCTGAATGGTAGATATTGTAGCCAAACGGCGGTACATTGACACGCTTGTACAACTCTGGCCCAAATATAGGAAAAATATAGAGTTCAAAAAATACATCGCGGAATAAATATGAAAAAAATTGTATTTAATACCTTTTAAATTTTCGTGCGGAATCAAATAAAACATCTTAATGTGTAGATAAACAAACAAATTTAGATTTTTGGAAAATCAGTTTCTTTTTATGGAAGTCTTGCCAAAAATATGTCAAAAAACTTTTGTCATTTCCAAGAGGGTAGATTTAAAAATCTGAAAAAAATGTCAATAATGTACAATGATGGTACCCGGAAGAATTCAATAGGAATTTTTGATTAGAAGTTCCTCGAATATTTGAAATTATCTTCTGCTTTTATAAACGAGTATATTAACAATAATAAAGATAGTCATCTAATTTTCAAAAAGTAATTACATTTACACATTTTTTCACTTATAAAAAAACTCTTAAGCTTTCCCAAGTCCTTATACAGAGTGATTCAGTTCTTCGCCACAGCAGCGCTACAATCCATCTCACTTAACTTAGTATCGGATGTTCTGATCTCTATACAGTGTTGGATTCAACCAAAGTACGATTTACACCATAACAGACATATCCAATAAGTTTCAAGTCAATATATCATCTTTATGTAAAGCAATTTCGCTAATGTGATACTGGATACCAAAGGTGATTTCTCCAAATGTGATTTTGATATATTTCCAAGATTTTTATAGCTTATTTGGTTGGATTAGTTTTACAGGGTGTAATTTCGGATTTATCTCTAGTAAAATACGAATTTTTTTACAGAGAGATAATCATTTTTAGATTAAGATTTTTGGAGGATTAACACATTTATATCAAATGGTAACGATACATTAATCTAGAACGTTAACTCAGAATATCCTGGATATAAACACGAGGAAGTCACACGGAGAATCGATAACTTCCTGAAGATGATAAAGAAATTAAATCTGTAACAGTTTGTAAACTATACAGTAATGTCTTAATCCGTATGACAGTTCCTAACCTTTTTAGGGTTTTGTTGGTATGATCAAAAAACCCTATAACGTAACTCATGTGTTTGTCTGTTCGGTAAAAATTGTGGCAAAACGGCTAAACGTAGAAAGTTGAAATTTAGCATGCTTGTACAACTCTTTACCCTCACTTGATAAGATATTCCACCTTTTCATGCTATGTCCAAAAAAATATAAATATATATATATATATACCCAGCCCAAGGCATTTTGACAGTCCTGCCAGCCTATTGTTAAGACACTGAATGACATTTCTACATATGACAATTGACAATATCTTATCATGGCTACCTTTGTCTGTTCGTAGTTTCTGCCAACTTTGCATTCGCATGTCTAACAATAATCAGGGTGGAACTTTTTTAAATGAACACACGATATAACTGACTTATTTTTTATTATCTACACCTCATATATGCAGTTATTTTAAAGACACCAACATAATGGATCAACATTTGCTAGCCTTATTCTATTCGCAAGACTCGTTTCGTGGTAATGGTTATAAGCTAGTGACTGCGATTGAGGAAGATCAATATGCGAAAGAAAATTCAAGACACCGCCTGAATGCAATTTACGCAACCCTCTTTACGTCTCTGTACCCCTTCTAACATCACTGATAATCGAGCATAGAACGTTAGCAGAAAATGGGGTTAGTTGATAAGAATATTATGAATATTTTGTAGAAATAGCTATTAGAGAAACGACCTAGAAAAGCAAAAATTTTATCTCAAAAATTGTGAAATATACCGAGAAAAAAAGTAAAAACAAAAATGTAACAATTGAAGCATTGGGAACAGGAAAAAATGTGTTCTTAAAGCTGTTTTATAGAGTTTTATAGGTATGACCAAAAACCCTTATAACGTCACTCATGTGTCTTTCTGTCTATTCGGAAGAAATTATGACCAAACGACTGGACATAGACAGCTGAAATTTGGAGTGATTATACAACTCTTTGACTCACATATAGAACGTATTTTACAATCGTTTAACTCTAGAAATTGGTCCAAGGAATCCTTTGCAAAATTGAGCGTCTCTTTTAGTAAGGTTATATCTTATAGAAGGCGCAATGAATGTCTGAAGACTGAAGCAACTGGGTCATTCACAAAGCAAAACATGGCATATTTTGAACAAAGATTTATCGATGAAGGCTTATAAAATTCAACTGACACAACAACTGAAGCCGCAAGATCATTTGCAACGTCGTAACTTCGTTGGATAGCACATTCACTCATATTTAACACCCGCCCAATAAATACGTGACTTATTCTATGCTCAAAAGACCTGCGGTCGTAGCTAAACACAAGCCCCTCCCACTTTTCTTGAAAAAATATGGCTTCATACACTTTTTCTCTAAACTCTTCATATGTTCAAACCTCTTGTATTTCTTCCAAATGCGGAAATTACGTAAACCTATAAAGTTTGAGTACAATTCCCTGAAATGTTAAACAGTTGCCAAGTTTTCCAATACGTCGCTTGTTTAGATTTAAAACTCATTTAATTTGGTGCTAATTTTAACTACACAGTAAGATGCAGACACACATAGACATTATTTCGTACAAGGACGATGGTTACATAGTCGTCTCATTGGCACGGATACAAGAATTAGCACATGTGTGCAACGTCTTCAAAACCCCAGGAGTTCACGTCATGAACAACTTACAACGTTAGGTTATTGACAACAGGAAACAGCGCTAAAGTAAATGTAAAATGACAAGACAACGAGATCTTATTATTGTTTGCCTGACTTATGGAACACAGCTGAATATTTAGGGAGCCAAAAAACCTTTGAAAATGTTAACCCTAGCTAGTTGAATCTGTGTGACGTAAGGGTTTTTAGTCATACCTATAAAGAAATCTTCCTTGTGCTCATTTTGCCCCGATGGGCAGAATGAGCACGAGCGTGGTATAATGGGCAATCAGCTAAAATCTGGCGCAGAATGAACACATGAGTCCATTCCTCATCGTTATAATCTTCTCCAGCGCAAAAACAATGTGCCCACTTGCCACATGCTCTGCACTGGAGCAATCAACGTCTGGATATGTGTTGTTGTGCAATACTTTTTGCAAAAAATAGTTTTTAAATATGAATATAAATCATCGCCGGTGTGATGCTATTAAAAAAATTGTATTTCTTGTGGAGGAAATAAGAATTCTTATTGAAGAAATCGGTACAGAATATAAGCCTAAACGAAAATGGGTTAAAAAATTGATAGAAGAGCTACCCATGGCGTATCAGCCTTTCTATTTCGTGAATTAGCTGTTGAAGATCAAAAAGAGTACAGACTGTGTTTAAGAATGAAACCAGATGATTTTAATAGGCTATTAAATTTAGTTAGTCCATTAATACAACGAACTGATACAACAATGAGGAATGCGATTCCAGCAAGAATACAATTGGAATTAACGCTTTATTTCCTAGCCACAGGAAATAGTTATTGTATAGTCTACAACAGGGGTCGGCAACCTTTTTGTCAATAAGGGCGCAATATGAATTCAAATGTTATTGAGGGCGCATAAAAACGTAAAATATGTAAACACTCGTGGTTCGCAAAGTCGTCTAATCTAGCTCTGATCGCTCAAGTCGAATCACCAATAGATGCGATGTGGATATTGGGCTCAGTATGTGTGTGTCTTGATAGCGAGGGCGCATAAAAATCTCACTGAGGGCGCCGTGTTGCGTACCCCTGGTCTACAACATCTTTTTCGTGTATCAAAGGCAGCTATTTCACTAGGGTATCATTTTCTGACCACCTCATACTGAAATATATACAATTAATTAGTAAAGAAATATTTTTTGTTACACATTTTGTAATTTTTGTTTAGGTTAAATCACATTTTAGAGTATAAACAAATGTATGTTGATAAACAAACTAGTGGTATTGTTGAATTGAAAAGAAATCATGAATTAATAAATCAATGTTACGCAATTTATGTAAATAAATTATAATTTACCTGATATGGGTTTTTTTCTATTTGTTATGACAGGTTACCGCTTGCCGCCAATTTAAAATGAGTCAATTTTGCGTAGTGGGGGAAAAGATAGTAGATATATTCCGTTCAATGGTGAGTATGCAGTACAGGACATATGGAGTAGTTCTTTTTCATACTCTCTAATGACGCTATTCTTTTCTTGCTTGTCGACTTTGCCAGCTCTAAAACGCGCTGATCTGTGAAGATGCAGTATTCTACAAATGGTCATTTGTTTTTGTTGAGTGTTATTTTGAGTTTTATAAGAGTTGATTTTTGTAAATCATACAAGTTTTTCATATTATTATAATTGACACATTTGACACTTTTACAACATTTTGCAACACCGCTCCCATTTGCCATAAGAGCAATACTGCATTTTGACCTTAGAACGGATTATAGTAAATACAACGACGAGCTAGCTGCTATCCTAGCCCAACTACTAGAATCTAGTACTCTACTAGTCACATTGTCAACTATTTATACAAGGATAGTAACTAGTTTCTAGTTACTTGCGCTAGTTACTAGCTCTTGTACTCTACCAATGTAAACCCGGCAGTATAGACGATTACTCCTACTAGTACTTACTATAATGAGGCATGCCGACCTAAAAATTATGAGTTTACTGCTACACACGCTCCGGTGCGCCTCACAGTTACAACGCAAAGATATCAAATGAAATTATCAATTTTCTTCGGTCGGCTGTAAACATAAAAATTATTTTACAGGTCTGTACAGGCATTTGTGGTCTCTCCAAGCGTACTGCATATTGTTTTCTTATACTAGATACCTTATTACTAACACAAGATCAATAATAATCCTCCTGTAGCACTATTAATAAATTTGAATTATGAATATCAACAAGGCACATTTGTGATATTTGTGAGCCAGTGTTTTGTCTGTGCTCTAAAATTTATTTCTGATCATCTTGTTGAGTTATTTTTGACTAATTGATGATGTATAAAGTATTCTTGGCGTCTAATATACTGTGTAATATAATAGATAAATATTTATTTATTTAGAGAACTAGGTTAAAGATTTTATTCAGAAAAATTTCAAACTCCCTTAGCTTAAATTTGAAAATCTAAATACCAGATAATATATACTAAACCCAAGACTCTATTCCCCCAGTGAAATCCCAGACTCTGTTTAATAATACATGTTTTTTGAAATTTAAAATAAAATAATAATAAAATAATTGATTGAATGAAATTATTTCCCAACTCTACCATTATACAAATTGGACGTTAAATAACTATTCTACTGAGTGACATTATAAGGGTTCTTTGGAGGTCATACCTACAAAAACCTAAAAAAGAATGGTAAGCCAAAATTTTGCATCTATATTCAAAAAGCCACGGTGATTGTAAGGATTCTCATCTATTCAGCTGTTAAAATGCAGAAATGCGGGTAAAACAAATGACTTTCCCGTTAAAACTATTGCAGATTTCAGAGTGTGATTGTGATAGTTGAATCTGTGTGGTTTTGTCGTTCTCTTTGTTAGAAAAGCAATATACAACTTGATAAAACAAAACTTGTTTATTCATCGAGACTGGTATAGTTAAATTTTACTAGATATCAGTTTTGATTGAAAATTCTGTTGAATAAAGTCAAACAGATAACAATGCATTAAAATTACTAAAACCGATTCAAAAATGTAACTGTTAACAGACACTAACACGAAATTGCAGGGCTCTAGTTACAAGCGGCGTGCCCCAAGGTATTGTAATTGGTCCAATACTTTTTATAATCCTACAGTGATCTGCCTAAGTGTGTAACCTCACCCTCCTTATTGTTTTTTCTATGGCCGTTTAAACAAATTACATTTGCTATTCACATCTTAAAAAAAAAATAACAGTTACTATTTACAGGTTAACATAACCTAGATTTACATAATTGTCCATTATATAAACATATATTTTTAATTTTTGCTTACACTAACAATCTAATCGCTATTTTTTCAGCCGATACGTAAATGTCTTGGGGTAATCGTCTTTAGAGTCTGTTATGGATGTCTTTTTTCCCTATGTTGTAAATATCTGCACTTTCACAATTGTGTTGAATTTTTGGGTAAACTTTTTAATAAAATTGTTTATGTTCGGCACTAATAGTTCGCTGTGTATCTGTTCGTTTCGAATTAACCAGGGAGCGTTGATGGCAATTGTAAGAACTTTATTTTGGAAAGTTTAGATTTTTATTAAGTTGGTTGGCGACCTGTTTCCCCCTACTTCACACGCATACATCAGAAGAGGTCTAAGTAGGGATTTGTAGAGCAATGTGGCGCATTTAACTTTGAACTTTGATTTTTTGTTGATTAACGGAAATTGCTGTAACCTCGCGTAAGCTAATTGCAGTTTTTTATTTATGTGTTGATTCCAGGTTAGACGAGTTTCGAGGTGGATTCCTAAATATTTAACCGTCTCATTTTTTGATTCCATTCGAGTTGTTGGTTAAAAATTATTATATTCTGCGGATTTCTCACTCTTCTGAGGCTAAATATCTGTTTCACATTTTCCAGTATTTGAAAGAATGTGCCACGTGTTGAGCCATTTAGATACTGTGTCTGTAGCTATCTGAAGATCTTCTACAGAGCCGCAGTAAGGGGGACGGAGGGGCCGACGGCCCCTAGCGCACTAAGGAAAAGGGCGCTACGTTGCGAAAGTGAGGACCTTTTTTTTTTGCTCTTCATCTAGATTTTGGGAGGTGAGAATCTTGTTTTTGCTTACATTTATTTGCCCAGGGCGCCAAAACGCAGTTTTGCCCCTAGCGCAAGTTTTCCTTACTGCGGCTCTGATCTTCTATAGCTATTTCTAGTTCAGAATGCTGTGTTAGTAGGGCCGTATCATTAGCAAACATGGCTATAGCGGCTGTACTGGGCGGTATATCACTAACAAATATATTAAATAGAACTGGGCCTAAAATACTTCCTTGTGGGACTCCTGCCTTGATATGTTTTAGGGACGATGTTTCGTGATTAATTTTTACTGAAAATGTTCTTTCTTCCAGAAATGAAAACAGAATTGAGGTAATGTATGATGGCAAATTTAAGTGTAATAATTTGTATTTTAATCCTTCTAACCAAACTTTATCAAAGGCTTGAGTGATATTTAAAAATAAGACGGTTGTGTATTGTTTGTTTTCAAATCTTGTTTTGATAAGTTATCCTCAAAAACTGTTGTATTGTGCTGTGACTCTTCTTGAATGCAGTTGTCTTTATTGTATGCAGATGAAACAAAACTTTTTAACAACTCCGTTAGTAACTCAGTCTACATTCAAAGTAATTTGGGCCTGGTGGCCCTGGTTGGGCTCTACCTAGTGTAACAACTAGTTGCTGTCTTTTAATGCGTCAAAATGTAATATTCTGCATTTAGGCAGAAACAATCCTGATCATTTCTTACTTAATTACTTAATCCTGAAGCCTTTCTACCTTGCGGTGTAAGGCTATGGTCGAGTTACTTATTTTCTGGTGTTGTTCTCCATACTTCTTTCCATCGTGTTCTGTCCTTTGTATATTTTCTTATCTCCTCCCACTTTACTCCTCTCTTCGTTGCAGTTTCTTTTGTTTCTTGGTGCCAGGTTTTTCTCGGTCTTCCTGGTCTAACTTTCTTCACTGTTCTTGCTTCATAAACTCTTTTTACTATTTTGTCTTCACTCATTCTGTGTATATGTCCCAGCCATCTTAGCTGTCCTTCTTCTATTATAGTCTCTACTGGTTTTGTGCCTAGTTTTTCCCTAAATACTTCATTTCTTATTCTGTCCAATTTTGTTTTACCTTCGATTTTCCTCAAAAATCTCATTTCGGAGCTTCTTATTTTAGACCTGTGCGTCTCTGTAGTGGTCCAGGATTCTGAGGCGTATGTCAAAATTGGTACTGTCACTTTTTTGAAGATCTCAAGATCAGAATCTGATCATTTCTTATCTGTTTATATCTCTGAATATTTCAGCTTCCTCATATAGATTCTTTCAATCTTTCTTCCCGAATTTCTTTGCCATTTATTTATTTATTTATTTATTAATTACTGCTGCCCAACAGTATTACCCAAGACAGGCAGGTACATAAATATATACATTAAATTTGAACAACAAAAGTAATACTTAAAGTTACTAACAAAATTTTACTAACAAAAGTAATAATTAAAGAAACAAACTTTTCAAATAGCATATAAATAATATTGTTACAAATACATATTAAATAGTATAATACAAAATAACAAAATCCTCTAATATTTACAATTTTCAATAATTTTGTAAACACAAAATTATATATAAAAAAAGAAATCGATAAAAATGCTCTAAAAAAGTTCGAAAATTGTATCATCACGTGTATAGTATGAACACATACGATTTACAGGAGATTTGAGATGAAGGTTGGTATGAGCCTGTGGAAGGTAGAATAATAGTGGATGTCTGGTTGGAACAATAGGAGCGTTGAAATTTAATCTTTGGAGGGTTAAGGGGTCATCAATTTGATTATTTAATAGTTTTTTTAAATGAAGAAGTGACTTAGTTTTACGACGCTCTGCGAGGGACACAGAACTAAAGAGGTCCAGTAAAGTAGCGTAACTAAGACGTTGAGGAGGATAAGAACCCATTATTTTGAAATAAATATATTTTAAAAATTTGTACTGTACCTTCTCTAACGTTTTTTGTTGGTTCTCGTAAATTGGATCCCAAACTACTGAACAGTATTCAACTTTAGATCTAACAAAGGCATAGTATAAGGAGAAAATGGCATTAATATTAGTGAAGTCACGTGTGTTACGAATGATGAAACCAAGCATTTTCAGTGCTGATGAAAAAATATTATCTACATGTGTCTTAAATGTTAATTTAGTATCGAAAGTTACACCCAGATCCTTGATTGTATCACAACGCTCAAGAGTAACACCAGAAATAGAATAAGAAAAGTGATGGGAGTTAATTTTCCGAGTAAATGATAAAGTTTTACATTTAGACAGATTCAGTTTAAGTTTGTTTGCGGTGCACCAAGTACTTAGGGCATTTCATCCTCTTTGATGCTTACCACGTGTCCTTTCCAGTTTAATCGTCTCTTATATTTTGTTAAATTTATTAAATTTTACCAAGAATATTATTTTCCGCGTTCATTGTGCTAATCTTCGCCTTCCTTAATCCAAATCTCAATCAAAAAATTCAATACATCAAAATTAATTAAAATGATTTTGAAAAGAAAATCTTGAAAAACAATCTACTAAGTTTTTCATTCATATCTGATGTTGGTTGTTAAATATCAAAAGCCTTATTAATTTTTAAGGGTTTAAAATGATTGCGTTGAGTTTGGAGGAAAGTTTGTAGACCCTTAGAAGTTTTAGCAAATAAATGGAAGTGCAGATTCGTATAACTGAAATCAAAGTCCCAAGTGGACAGAACAAACTTCAGACAGTTAAGGGCTATACAAGGGTTCACTAACTAACATTTTCAAACCACACCGTTACACTGATTTACATTGTCCTTTACTTTTAAACGGATAAATTTTATCATATAAATTTTAAGTAGAAGGGTTCATTGGAAAAGGACACATTGGGGAATGGGTTAAACTATAAAAGGTGTCACTAAAACTTAAATCTGATGTAGCTTATCTAGGATTAGCGTTAGTTTAGAACAGATAATTAAAAAATTAGATTAGTTAAGTTAGTTCAGATTAGGTTAAGTTAGATTCGACTTCATTCTACGTATCTAAAGCTTTTGACTACCTTGTCAACCATAAAATTTTATTAAATAAATTAGTAAGGATGAGAATAAAAGGCAACGTGTTAAGTTTATTATAATCATACTTGTCAGAGAGAAAACAAATATTAAAAATAGGACAAATGCATCTGCCGAAAAAAAATATCAATGTTGGCGTGCCACAGGGATCTATTATGGGACATCTTTTACTTATTTTATATGTCAACGAAATTTGTAATAACTCGGAATTATATAAGTATGCCAATGATTTTGTAATGTTCAAACTTTGATAGATGAGACGGTGATCCTCAATTAACAATTGGTGTTGAGCTAATAATTTATTTTTAAACCTTACGAGAATGAGAACCCATTCTGACAACGAGAACGCAATTCAGATGGGAAGCAAAAAGATGGAAAATATTTGAGCATAATACCTACTCAACTAAATATGTAGAAAGAGGTCGGAAGGACAAGATGTGACACTAGAAATAACAGAATGAGGGACATCCAAAGACAAGAAAGTGGGAGGTTAAATAATTCGAGGTATAATAGTATGTAAGGGAGGTAATTTTGGTATTATTTCATAAATAAAATTTCATAAATAAATTCAGTATAATCATTCAATTAGAGTAAAATATTTAATCTGTTAAACGATAAAAAAATAATCTATTTCTTAGAAAGGACATTTAAGATAACGGTAGACTTGTTACTTTGACACTTGAAACTTGACACTTGAAACTTGACACTTTTGAAAATGTAACATGAAAAGGGAATCGTAAATTATTGTGTTAAAAATATACGTCAACCATAAGCACATAAATAATAATTAATTTTTGTCTGAGATATAAATATGATGATTGGGCTATTTTATAATGGTATATTTATCTGATTTATCACCAATAAATTATGAATTTTAAGATAGTACAAGACAGACAGTCAAGAGGTGTTAAATGACATTTAACAGTTGGGCGATGTAAGCATTTCAGGGTGGTCGCCTTTTAAGTAGTTCAGCTTAAACCGTCGTAGTGGTTAAGTCATGTTTGAGAGTTCATTTTAAACCGTCGTGAAGTTAAGTCGTGTTTTTAATTAGAGTGAGATTTTGTTAACCATGGGTTAGAGTCATTTAGGGTGTTCGGTTGGACTAGTAAAATGTAACAAGTAATTCCGTATGAACGTTAGTGTAGTGCCCAGCTAAAGACATGTGAGAGATAAATGGTTTTAGAGGATGTCAGTCAGGACTGTAATGTCCAGTGGACAAATTAGTGATTAGTGCTAAAGAGTCCAGTGTCTAGTGTGTGTGAATGTCTCATTTGGATTTAGCTGTATCGACGTAATTGTAAGTCTATTGTAATTAGTGTAAATATTTAAACCGTATCATAATTAAAGTAGATTAGCTAAAATGTTGAGTTTAATTGAACAACCCTTAATCTTTCCAAGAATCATAGCAATCAGCTAGCGGACTAATAAGGGGGGGGGGGGTTCCAGACTTGATCCGCTCGCAAGTCTTGGAACCCATAATGTGAGGGATGTACAGAGTAAGTACAAATGAAATAAATAAATCAGCCAACCGTGACATTTCATATTTATATATAGAAGCTCCCCACAAAGGTATAAATAAAATAACTATCATTCTGACATCGTTTGACATTTATTTGTTTAATTGTTTTGACTTGTTTTAATGTTTAAGTATGCAAACCGGCATACATGAAATCGTACAAATAAAGTTCAATGCCGATTTGGAGTCACTTCACTGACGATTAGACGTTATTTCATTTATGATTTCAGAAAAAAACATTTTTGCAATGTTTCCAATTTTTCTGAACTTTATTTTTATTGCGAAAAGCTATTATCAACTAATAGAATGTATAAAAAGTGTATTGTTTAAACTATTATTTAGCAATTATATTGACTCTTTGTTGCCAATACTATTTTTGCCCACCTTAAGTAGCACATAAATTTTTAGGTCAGATAAATTTATAGTCCACAATTTGCAAGTAAATTTTATTGAAACAATAAAACACTTTCTTTATTTTAATTCTTTAAACATTAGAATACAAAACGTAGATAATGAATCTTTATTAGCACTATGAGGTGATATATATTCTTAATTCGAAAAAATGGCCATGAATTTAATTTTTTTAAATGTTGGCAATTCTGTGCTGTTTATCGTTTTAAGTTCGCAATAATGGAACACCTATATCTGTATGTGAATTAAATACTTCATTCTAAATATTTCAACTGATCTCAATCAATGTTATGCCTGTCAAAACTACTATGAATGAATTATTTTGAAATTCTCTATTTATATTATCTAATTATTTACTTATAAATGAATTCGTAAAAAATTCTCAGATGTTCTTTTGCCATTATATGTACATACCCGCATTTCAGCAGATTTTTTTACAGATAATTGTAGCTGTATCTATATTACAAAAACAAGATCTGGTTACATACCTCTGTAATGTTTTTATCAAAATCAATTAATTTTTTTGTATATTTTTTTGAGAAATAAAGCAAATAACCTTTGTAAGGGCATTAATCGGGTAAACAGCTATGAATTTGCTACATTTAAGTCGTAATTTTCAATTGAAAACAATAACATAGTCGATATATCAAATAAATTTTGTGATTGTGCAATATTAACTACTGTAAATCGAGGTGAAATTGACCAGTTTTTAGATTCAAATTATCATATCTTTGTTAACGTTAATAACTGTTTTACTTTTTTCGTACTAGGACATGGGTATTGAGGCCCTGTATCAATAACTATGGGCCATGTTCATAATCTTTTATTAAGCGTTACTTATTAAATTAAGAAAGTGTGATACTAACGTTAGCAGTGTTCATATCTCTATACTACGGTCTTTTAACTAATAGAGAAATACGTTTGGCAACGTTTTCTGTTGTCGATAGAAAGAGATAGACATATGCACTGTACCACATGTTAAAAGAGATGGAAGATGCGTTACTAGCTTGTACTATTATCGCGGTAAAAACACAAACATAACCTTGTTTCTTTGACAGCGTTTGGTGACGATTTAGTTACCGATTTACGAGGGATGTTTCCTAAATTCTGGGAATTGTGCTATAATTAAATTACGCAGAACTTATAGGCAATGTTATTGGCGCCAGACAAGTCTCGACATGTTTATGCAACTATCTAGTGCAATATTGTTCAGTTTGATTTAGATGTTCGACTGATATAGACGCGTTTTCATAGCACTGTTTTTGTAACCATGGAAGACGCAGCAAAATCTCAAAGAGCAATAATTTTCTTTTTGTGGAAAGAAGGTGTGAAAACATCAGAAATTATTCAGCGTCTGCAAGGAGTATTCGGTGAGTCTGCAGAATCCAAAAGTACTGCTTATCGGTGGATCGATCGTTTTAAAACCGGTAGAACATCACTAGAAGACGATCCACGCAGTGGGCGTCCAAGCACGTCGGTAAATGAAAGAAACATTACTGCCGTCGAAGACCTACTGAAAGAGGACAGGCGAATGACTATTCGTCAAATTAGTGTGCGTCTAGGGATAGATACACGACAAGTTCATGACATCTTGCATGATTTTTTGGGCGTTAGCAAGGTTTCGCCGCGCTGGGTGCCAAGGCTGTTGGGACCAGAACAGAAACACAATAGGCCTGATACTTGTCGTCAACTTCAAGAGCTAGATTAGTTTATCGTTGGGATAAATCTATTCAGTTAAATGGAGATTATGTTGAAAAACTATATTGACGAAAATTAACAAAATAATAAAAATTATAGCTAAATTCCCATGGTGCATTGTCATCTCCAATTCATTGGTCAAAATCTGATGAACAGTAGTGTAAGTCAAATTCAACTCTTCCCCGATCATTATGACTGTCAACCGACGATCTGAACGGACAAGATCCCGGGTTTTGTATCTTAAACAATAAAAATGCAAATATCTGACATTTTAATTTAATTTAAACAATTAACCAAAATAAATAAAAACTGGTTCAGAATTTGTAGGTCAAATTGTTAATATATTTTTTTACAGTCCTCAAGTTACGTGTTTAATTGTAAAAAAATTAATCTGGCATCGGTTCAAATATTTTTTTTTTTCAAATGTTGCGAAACTATATGTTGAAGATAACATAATTTTCTTTATTTTTAAATTGTTTATCAAAATACCGTGATGTAACAATAGTTTATATTGTTTTGAATTTGTAGTAAATGGTTCTCAAACTGTGTATCTGACGTCCATAAACATGATGATCAAAACATTAAGCCAGTGTCTACCAAAATTTTAAACTCCTCGCGACTTAAGTCTTTGTTTCTACCAAACTTTAGGACTCCTCGCACTCCCCGCTGCGCTCGTCGTGCTCCAAGCAATTCAATGAAAATACCACGTCGCTCAATAAGTCTCCGGTCTTCTTCAAGTTTTTCTTCACATATTCTGCATTTTTTTTCCTCAGCTCTTTTCCATATTTTATTTTCAATGCTTTCATTACCACATCTAAATCTGGCAATTATTCTTATTCTTTCTGCTTTGGAGTGCAGTAGATATCTTGGATCATCAATAGTGACAATATGATGGTACATTGGGAAGTAAGTAGAGTTTCTTATTCTGTCATGCTGTACTTGACTCTGTACATCTCTATCTTTATTTTCTATTTCGCTGATCACATTTTCACCTCTTTCTTGCATCATCTCTATGTAGATCGTGGAATACCCATTTCTTTCATAATATTTTCTTCTATTTATCTCCCACCTGGACTTGTTTTATAAATTCCTTTCTCTCTGTCTCATTTCCAACATTCAAAACTGTGTCTTCCTGAATGTTTCTTAACCGCTCTTCATATCTCATTGCTATCTTGCCACTCTCTATTCTCATCTTGTCCCTTTTTGTTTCTTCGAAGAGTATATATGTTGGTGTGTTTCTGTCTACTCCTAAAATCCATCTCAGATATTTTTGATGTAGTCTTTCCATTTTATGTTGCTCCGTACAACCCCAGATTTCCGCACCGTACATCATAATGGGTTTTACCATTCTGTCGAACATAGTGAGTTTGATGGGGAAACGGTTTTTAAACCTTTTTTCACCTACTCCCCACACCTGGGTCATGGCTGCCATGGATTTCTTTACAACATAATTTATATGCACACTCTCATTGTTCGATTGCTGTCCTTACGACTATACCTAGTCCTTTATATCCCTTCTGATAATTTTATGACTACAGTACTGGGTCAAAGTTGTCATTCTGAATAATAAAGTTTTGTTCTGGCCACTTTTTTTCAACTTGCTAATCTTCTGGTGTCACGACTTAAACAACTAGTGATTTAAATCCAATCTAGAAATGAAAGTTCAGATATTTTGTCGTGTAAGAAAATGTGTTAAGTATTGTATTTGCTCAACTAATTATATAAATTTTCTAACCTAACATTTCATGTTAGATTCGTTAATGAGTGTTTACAATGAACTAATAGTAGCTTGGAAAAGTGTTCTATAATCGACTGCTAAGTAGATTCCGATGTATTTTTAGGCATCGCTATGTTGTACTCCAATGATAAAACATCTGCGTTACATAAAAACGGGAGTTTAAATTACAGAACTTACAACCTACAAAAAATTATAATAACAGCAAAAAATTGAAGTAGCAATTTGCACACATTTCAGCGTTTTGTAGGTTTGAAAGATATTTTATAGAATATTTTATAAACTTTCTATAACACTGCGCCACTGAAATAACCCAATAGACATAAACCAGGTTTAAAATCTACAAACACTAAATTTTAGTCCAGTTAATACATGGACTATATAAACGAAATGTGTTATACAATTTCATACTTATGTATACACATTAAACTTACACATAAATTTAACAAGTGAAACAGCCAAGTTGATTAAATAAATTATACGCCTATGAACTAAGTTAAATATTTGGATATTATCTGCGGTTTCAATTGTTTTTGTTTGCCCGTTTTTACAGCAAATATTTCGTGTGTGGGTGAAGTTTTCTGCGTGTTTAACAATCACAAGAATTTTTTTGTATATACGTTTCTTAGAAACCAGTAGGTGTTGTTAATTGGTTTTATTTTTAGGGCTATAGATCTATTTTCAACACGAAGTTAATATTAAGATTGAATAAAAACGATTATATTTTAAAAAAATTGATGTGAAGTGTGAATTTTCACACATTTCAGGGTTTTGCAGGTATTTAGTAAGTGAATGTTGATTATTTGGGATGCCAAAACAAATTTTATGTCAAAATATTTTTTTATGAATTTTAATTCGAATGCCTAATACCATTATTTAAGTTTCTAAATATGAGCAGTATTTTTTTTATATAGCAAGGTTCATTTTGAAAATTGCGCCTATTGCTTCCATTGATTGCTTAAACCATAAGCCCCGCCATCTGATTTCGTATACATTCAAACATAAAATTAAATTATAATTTCAACACTTCCCACTGGTTATTAAATTTACGCTTTTAAAAATTAAATGCAACATTTACCAAAATATAACTAGAATTTTGACAAAATATATTCAACAAAATAAAAATGCAAAAAAAAAACAGAAAAATTTAAATTGACAGGAATCGAAGTTCTAGTTTGGAAATTACAAAGCGACGACACAACACACTACGCTACGAGCGCTTACTTATCTACTGTGTTACATAGCGAATTAAATATTTAACATAGTTTAGTTAAAAACACAAAAAATGCGTTATTTCCCGAAAACATAATCTGATCAAAAATTCCTGTTGTACTACTCCGGTTCACACCAATGTACATTACTTAGAATTTTTTCCCGGGTGTGACAAAAATTTGATCTTTAATCCACGTACCAAGTGCTTTCATTTGATACCCTACTCAGAATTATAAAAAAATATATATATATTTTTTTCGATGAGCACATATTTGTTTATACTTTTAGGGGGATATGTTTTTTAGATGTTTTAGTATTTTTCCTATGTGCGGGTCAAAGAGTTGTATAAGCATGCCAAATTTCAACTCAAATTTTTACCTAACAGACAGACAGATATACAGACAGACGACAAAATGACGGTATAAGGTTTTTTTAGTCATACCTACAAAACCCTAAAAAAGGTGCTACACCTTATTTTTGTGCGAATCTTAACAATTCAGGATTTCGCAGTTATCCACTAAGTTATGGCGAAGATATTTAACCGTTATTGGTTCTATACGTTTAATCGCTAAATTTCGTTTGCCATTAATTTGTGCGATATAAGTCGACAAAAGATTTTCTATCATTTTCTCCATCTCATTCCCATACTAAAGTTCATTTTCCATCTATATCTTACACATGACAAAGTACATGCTTTAATAATCTGTCTCACTTTTTCATTATGTCATGATACATATTTTCCGTCGATCATGAGGATATTTTTCACGTCCTTCTTTCATATTCTAACATTAGTCATGTGTGAAGAAAATATTTTCTCGCAAGACAATTTTTTCAATGAATTAAGAAAATGATAAAGGAGAAAAAATTAATGTTTTCTTAATATTAAAAGAAAATATTCTGAGGTCTTTAAATATAATGAAATATATTTTACCGTTTGGTAAGTGGAAACACAGCATACCTGAAACAAAAATGACATTGTTAATACATAAATAATAATAATAATAATAATAATAATAAATTTATTCAACGAATAACATATTACAGAAATGTTGTGGTTTAGTCAAGATGACACATATAATATAAAATTGAAACCACATGAGTTAAACAATACAAATAAATTTAACATATAGTACAGTTAGGAGATTACATAATTTAGTATTATCCCTTATGGCGTAAATATTCCTGTATCCTATAGAAACAGTTGGATTGTAAAAAATGTCTAAATTTAAATTTAAATGCTCTACTGGACGTTATAGACTTTAATGCAGGTGGTACACAGTTAAATAATGTTAAAGCCATGTAGTGAGGACTTTTACTGTACAGTGCAGAGCTATGAGAGGGACATACAATTGAGTTTTCACTGCAGGTATTATAAGAATGAAAGTCAGAATTGGTAGCGAAAAGGTGCGGATTATTTTTAACAAACATTACGGCTTCTAATATATAAACAGATGGAAGAGTTAATATGGACAAAACAGGAAAAAGGAATCTGCAAGATGATCTAAAGGGGGCACCAGCTATTATGCGTATAGCACGTTTCTGAACAAAAACCTTTGAGGATTCAGAGGAACTTCCCCAACACAAAATGCCATAGCTCATTGTTGCGTGAAAAGTTCCGAAGTAAGCAGTTCTAAGTATATCAGAAGAAACCATATCTTTAAGTTTTTTTTAATATAAAACAAGATTTGCTAAGTTTAGGTAGCATATATCTAACGTGATATTGCCAACTCAGATTATCACTTATCATTATACCTAAAAATTTTGTTGACTGGGAACACTGAATACTTTTTTGTCCTTGTAAGTGGATATATGGGCTGGTAATTGGTTCATTTTTGTGTCCATGGAAGAGCAGAGCATGACTTTTTTTTATATTTAAAATGAGTTTATTAATACGTATCTGAACAGTATGGTTGAAGTTGTCGTTAAAGTATATTTCTTAACTAGTAGTTTATTAACGACATTTTACAGAATAAAAGTATTAGTAAGGTTGTATTACACGTTTTAAATCCTTCTACCTTTATTTACTGGCATTGTTTTTATTTACAGTTGTCATCTTCTAACCTATTTATTTTCAGTTACGATTGTTCTAATAATAATCCGTATTTCACTCAGTACAAGTAATAATATTTGGTCACTGGCCAAGTTTTATGAAGTATGTGTATGCATATATGCATCAGATTGACAAGGAGTTCTGAAGTAATTGGTTAAGCACTTGACTAACGACTTACTGATTAAGTTCTTGCATGCTACTTTATCATTTCCCAATATGAAATATGGACTTGGTATTTTCTGATAACAAATAAGTACTTTCTCTTATTAATAAATTTGGAATGTATGCAGTTCTACTATTAATTTGCTTTGGAAAGGTCTTTACTTGTAAATTGGTATAGGTTATTATCTTTGAGGTTTGTCAGGTCTTGACAAGCGTCCACTAATCGCAAACTTCAGCAACATTTTCAGCCACGTCATACTAAAAACTAGTGGAGTTAGATACACAGCTGCATCCCAAACTTTGGCGATATGCAGATGCCAGATCCAATGCCTGCACAAAGCGGATTGACTCGAGCAACACGGCTTTCTGTATCTATGATCAAAGAAGTGGCAGAAGATCTTCAGGCGGCAATGGACTCGATTTCCTTTCGATAGGAAGCTTTCATACCACCAAAAACTCCAACTATCAGGACTACAAGTTTAACTTTATACCCTGGATACAGTTCTCTAAGCTCAGACAAGAGATCCATATATTTGGACCTCCTTTCCTCCTCCTTGAGAGGGATATTCTTCTCAGCTGGACTCGAAAATTAGATCACAAATATTTGTTTGGTCCCGATATGTTTATCCACGCATGTGACGTATAAGGGTGAAAATAAGCTAGTTTCAAAGCTGCTGAGTGATGATCCTTCACAACAACGCCAGGTCCCACATAGTGATCTAACGCAACATAAACTGGTGGATATGCACTGGCAAACGCTTAAACCTCCACCTTATAGTCCAGACTTATGACTATGCGATTACCAGATCTTTGGGCCCCTCAAAGGAACACTTGGAGGCGAGCAATTTGAGAACAATGATCAAGTGAAAACGTTTGTGTACAACTGGTTAGATACCCGCCTAATTTCATTCTACGAAAACGGGATAAATACACTGCCCAAACGTTGGGGAAAATGCATCCTAAAAGGAGGAGACTATTTGGAAAAATAATTTGTAGAAATGTATAAATATTTCTTGTAAAAAATATTGTTAAAATAAAAGGCTTATATTTGATTGCCCCTCGTACCTAGACATCCAGTATTATGTTGGCTTCTTACACCTATTAAATACCTGCAAAACCCTGAAATGTGATGTCTTTTTTTTAATATCAATGTTAAATCATTAGTGTAGAAGTGGGGATTTTATTGAGATAGTAATTTACTTTCTACTGTAGTACGCTGCATGTTCAAATGAAAAGTAATCATAAACATATTGCATAACCAGTTATGTAATATTAGCAATAATTCAAAAGAGAAGTTAGATGAACCAAAGGTCTTTGAACGTTTGTTTAATTATTAACTATATATAGAGAAAAATATCTAATTAATGTCTCATTGCCCGTATTCAATGTCAAACAAATAATGCGTGGATAGCGATTTTCATCATTTCAAGAAGTTGTTGAAGCCTTCGAAAACCATGTTTTGGAGATACCAACTTCAGAGTGGAAAAAATGTTTCGAGAATTTGTTTAAACGCATGCAAAAGTATATAAATCTTAAAGGCGAATATTTAGAAAAGCAATAAAATGGTTTGTTCTAAAAAACAATTTTTCTTAGTTTTTGTAAAAACTTAAAAGATAGCCCTTGTAACGATAAAAGATGATAATGCCCTCCACAAATATGTTTTCCTGGCCCAGAATTTCCTCAAATATTTCCTGGGTCCTCCAAATTTTAAGAGCCGTTGTTGAATGATGTCATTATCTTTATAAAAAAATTGCGACTGTATACTGCGTATGTGAGGCGTATAACAGTTCAGTAATTTATTTTTTAGACTGTAAATATATATATTTACTATGTCAGTGTCAAGGGTATTTAAATCAGACATAATTTGACAGGTTATATCCAAGTTTCGAACGACTTATATCTTGGAATATAACCTAACATCTTCATAAAATGTATCTTAAAATATAGTATGTTGAAAAGTCAATTAATTTTCACGAGATTCTCAACGTCAAAACTTATTAATCGTATTTAAGTTTTGATTATTTAAAATAAACGACGAATGAAGAATAAATTTAGATCGATGTGTTTTTTATAATATTTTAAAATAAATTCTCGAGAGAATTTCAGTAAAAAATTTATGAAAAATAAAGTAATTACTAAATTAAAATAACGTGTAACATATTATGTAAAATGTAATTAAATTTAAATGCCAACAAATTAAATTATTTAATAGTTTAAACGTGAGAAGGAAATATTAAAATACAGTTCAATACGGGGTCATCCAAAAGCCAATACTTCTCAATGAAATCACTGTTAGTTAGGGTTTTGTAGGTATAAACAAAAAACCCTTATAACCAGTGATGGCACCCTAAATTTTCAGGAAGCAGTTCTATAAAGTCATGTGATATCTAGGAACCTATTCTGTATTTTTAAGAGTGAAAACAAATCACTTACTTCCATTTATTAAATATAAGGAAAACATTTTAAGAGCGTATTATTAATAACCTATAAAATAAATATTACATTTGCAACACTGCAGGGCACAGCGCATGATTCAAAACTGAAGTCAGAGTAATTCATTTATTTTTAATAATTCTAACAACCGGTTCCCTAAGGTTTCAATAATTTTCAACGTTTCGCGCGAACCGGACCGAACCGGTAGGATGCCATCACTGCTTATAACACTAAGCTTAAACCCCCATTACTAGCAGATAGTGTTTCTGATTTCTCGACATTTTTCATTTCTCAAGAAATGAAAAATTAGACTTATTTTCTCGAGAAATCTCGAGAAAAATAATAGAATATGTATATATTTTAATGTTGAAAATATTTTAAAGGATAAAAACATGTTAAAATTATAGTCAAGTAGTAAAGTATTCATTTAAATAACATTACAACAAATGGATAACGGGGCTTTAAAAATGATTACGAAAACAACTCGAAATTGTATATTAATTGAAAATGCATATGTATATAGAGAAATTTTCAAAAAATTAAGAAATTTATAATAATAGTAATAATTATTTTATTTAACTTGTAGGTAATCTTTTAAATAACAGTTTTAAACTGAACAAAAAATGAAATATAATTGATTATAATAAATAATACACTAAATTAAAATAAAATATTAGCTGCTTTCCTTTTACAAGTTAAAATGCTTGGCTAAGCTAAGAAGTTAGTCAAATGTCTTAGCAAGGAAAAGGGGGGAGGAAAAAACTTAGTTTATCTTAGCCAGTGTCTTATAAATGGAACGCTCTTACAACTTAGATTAACTTAGCTTAGCTTAGATTTCTTAAGTAAAGTGGTAAAGGGAAAGCGCCTATTAAAACAATAAATGCTAATTAGCTAAATATTATAAATCGCTTCTTATCTGTTGCCACAGTTGCGTTGCGGGAAACAGAGGACAAATTTTATAAAAATTAAATTATAATCAGTGACTCACTAAACATTATATTTTTTTTAAATAGTTTTTTAAAGCACCATGCGTTTAACGTAGTGTCGAGAAAAATTTACATTTCTCGAGAAAAAAAATTACATTTCTCGAGAAATGAAAAATGAGAATTATTTTTCTCGAGAAATTCTCGAGAAGAAACACTACTAGCAGACTATCTAAAGCTGCGTTTAGAGCTCTTTATCTTTCGACGTAGGCACTAGACTAATATAGGGTGACCATTTTCTTGGAGAAGGCAATGCGGGACGGAGCAAAAAAAAGCTCGTCACTTCCGAAATATAAGTGAAGAGCAAACAAAAAAAAAGGTTCTCACCTCCCAAATATAAGTAAAGAGCAAAAAAAGGTCTTCACCTCCCAAATATAAGTACAGAGCAAAATTCAGCCCTGGGGACACCAAATCAAAATGCGGGACGAATGGTCACCCTAGACTAATATCAAAATCTGCATTTCAGAAGTGTTTTCTAGACTGGAAAAAACGGTGGCAGAAGTGCATTATATCCTATGGGGACTATTTGGAAAAGGACAATATAAAAATTGATGAATAAATAAATATTATTTTGTAAATTAAAAAATTTCATGAACTTTTAGATAACACCTCGTATAATCCATTTGCATCCAATGTAAAGTATCATATACCCTTTTTAATAAATTAATTGAAAACAGATTATAAGTTCTAATTTACAGCTGACATATGTAGATATTTATTTTGTAATAAGCTCGGTATCGTGATTAAATAATGTACTTTCCTGTCAACTTTTTCGGTATTCTAAAAGTTATTTGTTATAAATCTTGTTAATTTCAATAATCCTGGACATTAATGGGAAAAGTGGTGAGCATTATTACTCCTATAAATCATGTAAAATTATTTTAAACGCCAATGAAAAACAGAACTCTAAAACAGTTTTATGGGCACTGAACTTCAATTGGTGTTAGATAAAAAAATAGTGCATTGGAAACTTAATTGATCGTTGTTAATATGTGTCAATAACTGATATAAAATTTTAGCACTTCTCACTTTTGGCACATTTGAAAAAATTAACAAATTTTTCAATTAAACAAATGAAAAAAATTGATCAAAAGAAAGTTTACCTAACGGTAAAAAATTAAAATACGAACGTCATATAAAATTATTGCGACCAAAGCGTAAATGTTAGTTGTTTTTTTTGTCGTGTTCTTCTTTTAAACCTCTAGCGATTAAAAGTTTCTCATACAAAACTAACAATCTATATTAATAAAATTGAAGGCTATATCTGTTTTTTATTTATTTTTTTTTTGCCTCATATTGGTTTCTACTTGTTTCAGATGATTTTTTGTAATATACACACACCGGCAAATTTAACGGAACAAATTAAAAATTATGTTTTTTTTTTTAAATTTTATTATTTTGTAACCTATATCTAGATAGCTTTGAATGATCTACTAAACAGCAGGGAAAGATTGTATCCAAGGAGAACTGGTATGTACACCAAGGAGAACAAAATGCACCATTTAATTTTGCTACTGCATTATCTTTTGGTGGAGGTTAAATTATGGTGTGGGGTGGAATATGTTTGGGAGCTCGCACAGAGTTAGTGGTGATTGATGGCAGAATGTTAACTGCAGATAGGTACATCAGAGATATTCTTCAAGACCATGTTGTACCTTTTGCCCCTTATATCGCAGAAAATTTCACCCTAATGCAGGATAATGAACAATATTCAATTTTAGAGCGAATGAATGCATAGTAAAGTGTGAAGTTAACGTTTATAATCGAAAAAGTGCGTGAATTCCTGATAATAAATCCTAGCATTTTATAGGACGAAGAACAAATCGAATATATATGCGAGTTGAAAGTAAGTCTACTATCAAACTCAATGCCCAGATCCCGGGTACTTTCGCAACGAGTAAGCAAGTGATTAAGTATCGAATAAGGATAAATAGTGGGGTTACATTTTCGAGTAAATGTCAGAATTTTGCATTTAAAAAGATTGAGGTTAAGTTTGTTTAAGGTGCACCAATTAGAGATATTTTGAAAAATTTGGCAATCATTATTTGAAGAGATAGTTCGAAAAATTTTGAGATCGTCGGCAAAAACTAATCTTTCACTGACTATTACATTATTAATGTCATCAATAAACATTAAAAAAAAAGAAGAAGACCTAAATTTGATCCTTGTGGGACTCCGGAAGTGACTTTAAAAGTTGAGGTTGTATGACCACAATATCAAAAAGATAGATTTGCGATCTAGAAGATACGACGACAATAACGCTATCAGTGCTGGTGAAAGTCCAAAAATTTTAAGTTTTTCAGTAATAATTTGGGGATCA
The DNA here is from genome assembly GCA_963971575.1 of Liopterus haemorrhoidalis. Taxonomy (NCBI): domain Eukaryota; kingdom Metazoa; phylum Arthropoda; class Insecta; order Coleoptera; family Dytiscidae; genus Liopterus; species Liopterus haemorrhoidalis. The sequence continues at coordinate 10,621,842 of OZ020623.1, forward strand.
ATTGTATCAAAAGCTTTGGCAAAATCGGTATATACAACATCTACCTGATTATTGCTATCCAGAGCAGACGAAACGTAATGCGTGAAATAACACACAATTATTTAGTTTTTACCAGGAAAAACCTGACAGAATTTGTATGAGATCATGACTGATACTGCCAAAAAATATAGTTTTTTATACCCTGTCTTGTTCTTCAGTTATTTATCTAATTCCTATAAATTACAACGCCTAAAACCGGTTTTAAAAATTTACAATATCGCGTATCATCATAAAAAATATTTCTTATATTAAAAATAAAACATACAAACAACCTTGACCATAAAAAAATACTCTCTAAGATTTAAAACTTATGCAGTTGTTGTAAACACAGTAATTATGAATCAAGTGAATGGTAAAACAAGTGATGAAGATGATAATGAAGGAGGAGAGAATGGTAAATCTAGGAAGGAAGACTGAAGATACCTGGAAAGATTTAACGAAATATTTAACCTTGTTCATAACTGAACAAGGAAAATTTGTGTATAAAAGTTGCAACTGACAATGCTGAAGAAAAATTATTTAGCATAAAACAAATATAACTTTAATATATTTTGTCTCTATGTGAAAACTATGTAAAATAGTTTAAACTCTTATCGTAAGAGTACATTTTTGCATAGGACACATATGATTTATATGAAATTAAGACTATAAAACATAGTTAAGTACACTAGAAGAAGATAGCAGACAGATTTATATTTCCAATACAATTTATAGGTGAGTTAATAGTGTTGCCAAAATGAGTTCCTTATCATAGAGGCAAGTATCAAAAGAAAGCTCTTAAGATGTAAGGAACGAAAAAAAAAATTCTAGGGTTTTGTAGGGTAGACCAAAAAACCTCACGTGCCTGTCTGTACATTAGAAATTAGACTGTAGCCAAATGGCTGAACATATATATATATATATATATATATATATAGTAGAATAGAATATTAGAAATACAAATATATATATATATATATGTAAAACACTTCTACCATATATGGTGTAGGCTGCATTTCTTTCTCCTTTTCTTTTTTTTTTTTTTTGATTTATTTTATTGCGTTACGTATTTATATACGAAGTTAGCCCATTCTTTTTTATTCTTCGTCATTTTTTGGCTTCTACAGTCGTTTTTCCTTTCTTCTAAAATATCTGCCCTTCCCAAACACTGAACAACCTTATTCAAAAAATCATTTTCGTACAACGCTGCCAGGATATACAACTCCATTCCCAAAAATCTTAAGTCTCTTAAAATTTCCCAATTGAAAAAGCGACTCCGCCAGCAAATGGTCCCAATGTGAGCTTAATGGATCGATCCGTGTTCAATTAGACTGCATATTGTACTTAGTAAACTATGATATTATTTGCTAATATAAAACACTGTATGTACTCAACTGTAAAATAACTTTAAGGTTAGGTGGTAGAGCAGTGTAAACTGAACCTTGCCAATAAAGAGATTTATTATTATTATTATTATATCTTTTAATGTTTTATCCCATGTGTCTTCCTATTCTTCCTATTTTGTCTTCTTAGTCTTCCTTTTTTGTTCTTTCCGTATGTTCTTGTCTCCCAGACTTGCTTCACTTTTCTTGTTTCTTGTAGTCTATGCATATGTCCCCACCAGCTGAGTTGCCTATTTTCTATGAATTTATCTACGTCAGACAGACAGACAGACCGATAGACATCATGCTAAAAATAGTCAAAACGATATGTAGGGACCTCAATTCGTGGAGATCCATCGAAATCTCGAAATGTCAAAATCGGTATGATTACAATACCTCCCTTATATATATATATATTAGCGGTTGGTAAAAAAGGGAAAGGAGTTTTTCAAACACTTTTTATTTTAATAAGATTTTTTCAAGTACTCAAAAGTTGTCAAAAAACTGCTGATTTCGATATGATTATAAAAAAAATATCGTCTTGAACATCCAGTATTCTGTTGACTTCTTACACTTATTAAATACCTACAAAATCCTGTATTATACACACTTCACATAAATTTTAAACGTTATATTTCTGCAGTTGCAGTTTTAGTACTTGAATTTGTGACACGTAAAGAATCAATATCTGAAATAGTACTTGAAAGCATATTGCTGTTGAATTTTTGTTAAATTATATTTCATTGTTCGGAGATTAATTTCCGTTCAATAATGACTCTTAACAACACTGCTAGTTTTCTACAAATTATTTTTGGCCGATTGCATGTTCGGAGAATGTCTTTTGTTCATTCTCTTTGGTGATTTGAATTAAAGCAACAACAGTATTGTTACGGCAATAATATAAAACACTGTCAAATCACAGAAATATCAAATTATTATTTACTTTACACCAAAAATATATATGAGGAAACATTTTTCTTCACGACCACTATAGAATTTAGCAATTCTAAAACCAATTTTGATAACAGAAGAGTTGGAATGTTATTCTTTCTTTTTTTATGAATACTCTTTATTTAACTAGATCTACATACATGATGTAACACACAGTTTTGATTATACAGTGTTTGTTCAGTAGGTTACCTTATCTAAGGACCATCAAATATTCTGGCTTTCAGTTTTTCAGAGTTAATCCCAGGAAATTTACGTGTCAAGTAGCCTACACAAAGTCTATCTCGATTTAAATCCTTCAAAAATTGCTACATAAACCCAAACTTGATATGCAAGGGTGGAAATATAACTCTCTCGCAACCAAAGGTTCGTTGACAACGTTTTGTTATTCTTGAATTATGACATTTCTTAATGGAAAACACCTAATTTCTGTTAACCCAGAGCAGATCCTTAGCTCTGCTGTCCCAAAGACATAAAAAACAGGGATATTTTGTATATCCACTTTGCTGTCCAAGGAAGAAGTTTACCGTTTTTAGATAAAAAATCAATTAGTCTGTATCTCAAAAACTAGAGCTGCTACGAAAAAGAGTATTTTTGGAATCAGTACATCAAAAATATCCAAAATTAGTTCTTACTTTTCCGGCACCAAGGTAAAAAAATTATTTTGTTGGGCAGTGTAATAATAATACTAATGGCGGGTTGCTAACGTAAGAGTTTTCTCTAACTCAAGTTAAAATCATTTGTTTTTGTATGTTGTAACATACAAAAACAAATGATTTTAACTTGAATTAGGAATAATTATTACTTTAGAACCGACCATAAGATAATTAAAAAGAATTGTTTGTACAAATATGTATGCGGTATTCTATAACAGTTTTTCGTCTCTCCTGCAAAATGACATGAGCAGAGTGAACGTGGCAGGTTTTGCATTTGGACATCTTATATTTTATAAAGAAAGCAGACACCCGGTATAGTTTGTGTATCAATTTAATAATGCCAGATGTGTTTGCTGTTTCATAACTCTTATTGAAATCTAATCGTCCGTGGTTTTTATGATGCACATTATTGTATTTTATCTCAAACATGCAATACCTGTATTATAAAATCAACATGGGAATAATATTTCATGCTTTCATGAATACAATTATTGTATTATATCAATGATTATTATAAAATTACAATTGTATTGTCACAATATAAGGTCGCTAGATTGACTTATTGTAGATTGATAAGAAAGATTTTCGAATAGACATCCATGGACAATACTACACCTTTTTCAACTGTAATGCAGAAAGCATCAATTGTAATTGAGATTAAGAAATTTTAAATCTTTCAAAAGTTATCTAAATTCATAATTTTTAATATTTACCCACAATTTGTTAACACTAATAATAATTCTTTATTTCCTTAGGCCTTGCGGTGTTAAGGTTTTAACCATTACTACATGAAAAATAAAATAACGTACAATATTTGACATTATATATATAAAATCCTTAATTCTTGTGTGTCTGGGTGCTATCGGGTCTTGCGGTATGCGGTGGGTCACGAACTGAGTGGTTTGGAACGACGTACTCCGCCAGCAGCTCACTTAGCGAGAATATAGCTCTTAGCTCTCCAGTCAGTATATACCTTGGCTTAATTAAAAAATGTTGTATCTATTAATGTTATGCCCACGGGCCGTATCCGGTCCAATACTTATTTTTAAACGACAGGCATTGAGCGGTTTTTTAGGATTTCCTAGGTATAATCAGGAACAACTATACCATTGATGTCCAGCATATGGTCCGCGGGCCATGTCCAGTCTGATACTAATTTTTAAATGACACGCATTGAGCGGCTCTTTAGGATTTCCTAGGTATAATCAGAAACAGCTATACCATTGATGTTTAGCATATGGCCCACGGGCCGTATCCAGTCCGATACTAATTTTTAAATGACACGCATTGAGCGGCTTTTTTATGATTTCCTAGGTATAATCAGAAACAGATATGCCACTGATGTCCAGCATATGTCCCACGGGCCGTTCCCGGTCCGATATTAATTTTTAAACGACACGCATTAAGCAGCTTTTTAGGATTTCCTAGGTATAATCAAGAAACGTTTTTGTTTTGTTAATATACGCTGAATCATGCAAATTTTAATAATTGATTCTTGCTTATATTGATTTTTATTCGATATCAGTTTGCCAACGTTGTTGGCAACGGGTCTACTAGTTTTACAATATTTTTTTAACTCATTTATTTGTTCTTCCTCCAGTGTCTCACTCTTTTTACTTATTCTCATCCTGGCTTCTCTCTCCGATTTCCTTCCTTCTTTCTTTTAGTTCCTCTATCTCTCTCTCCCAGTCATTTCCTTGCAGCTCTTCGCTAAATTCTCCCAGATTTCCTCTTCTTCCTTGCACATTCTACAGATTCATTCAAAAATTCTGAAATGTGTGAAAATCCACACTTCGCATAATTTTTCATCGTTATTATGTGTTTTGATTTTATTTTTGAAAGTTTGTTTACATATTCTGTTTATTTATACTTTACCCTTTTTAATTTATTTTGTTGAGTAAAATTTATAATAGATCTCTTCTTGAACGTTGCAAAGCGAAAACTTCATTAAGTTTAATTAAACTTTTAAATAGCCTAGATGGTGTTAATTGGTGTTAATTACTAGAAGTGCTTCAAGAATACATTCTTACTAAACGACTCAAAGACTAGAAAAACATTTTTAACAATGTTGTATAGAATTTTAAGTATCTTTTAATGTTTATAATTTAACAGCAAGTAAACATATAACAAACATATTTAGTTTGAAGGTTGTATGATAATTTTTAAATTTATTGGTCGTTTAGTGTAAAATATGTTTCTTTCAATTGTTTTCCCTGGTTGAGATAACTGCTTAGGGGTGATTTTACTCTTAATACTAGCTGGAGTGTCCGTACTTCGTATGGTTAAATGATAAGTTAGATATTTCAGTTTAATTTTAAAATTAAGTGACAGGGGAGTTCTTCGAACCGACCCCACCAATCCAACCGCATCAATGAACGAGATTGAATCTGATTCTTGGTGTTCATTTATTCAAGTAGTACAATTTTTTCTTGGAAATCGTAAGGCAGAGAATTAGTGGAAAATATGCTTTCCAACTTTAATATTCTCGGTTGTATTATGACCACTTACCAGAAAACCTAGGTGATTTTAGTGAAGAACCGGGGGAAAGATTCCATCAGGACATAAAACTATGGAGGATAGATATCAAGGAAGATAAGATAGCCACATGATGGCCTACTGTTGGAGTCTTCAGAAAGACTGTTCTGGTAAACTCCATGCTAGAAAGTCGTACAAAAGAACATTTTTAATTGATAAGTGATGAATGTATATTTATCTACTTTGTGAAATAAATACCTTACTTTATCTCTTTTGTGTTTGTAACTGGAAGTTGGAGCAAATAGTAACAGTAATAACGTGAAAAATACACAAGTTACGGACGGCACTTTCTTGGATTCCCTGGACCATGAAACGTGGTCATCAGTCAAAATCTCGACATCGAAAATTTTCGCGATTACAATACTTGCCCCTTATATATTAAGGTCGGGCAAGTAAAAAGTAGATCCCAAATACAAAAAGGTTGAACAGCCCTGGTCAATACTATCACCGAATTACGAGTAGGTATGTTGTAAGTTCAAAAAAATTTGGGTCAATAATAACAAACTATTGTATAAATAATAGGCATCTGGTATATCCCAAAAAACTAACGTTGCACGTAACAAGCTAAAAACTGAGTTAACAGAACTCTAAATTTTGAATTAAACTTAGATGTATTTTATCGTAATAATTTCGCGTCGTTAATATCCGGTATCATAACATTATCGGTAACTGTTATTGAATTACAATGTTACATTAGTATTATCCATAAAATCAGTTGCAATTCAATGCTACCAACTGTAGATAACTATGTTATATCCTCAAGTTAAAATGTAATTAGATATATTCGCAATGTGCAATAAAGTTTGACAGAATTATAATGCATAATATGCAATGTAATGGTACGAACACGTAGAAATATTGTTTTACGATTTATCGGCAGTTATAAGCATTTTTTGTCGGAACTGGTTGATGCCGGTTAGTGAACACGTACAAAGATTGTTATCAGAAATTAAACACTGTTTAAAATTTAGACAGTGTTTAAGATCCAGGCCCCAGTACTTCGAAACATAGTCGAAAATATTGTGTAGTACCGATGTGCACAAATAGTTCAATAGAAATCCAAAAAAACAATTTATATCATTACCTGATGGCGAAAAACAACAAAAAAGGCGAAATTTGTGGCTGAAAGCTATGAGGCGAAATAAAACCGATATTTCAGAAAAAAGTAAACTTTATGTTGTGTGCATAAATGCATCAATGTTGGGTAAATTATCACTTTGAGCCCTAACAAAATCTTTATCTGCCATTTTAATAATAATGCGTGAAAAATTGTTAAAATTATAAACATACAAAACTCTCGAACAATACAATATACACACGTAAAGATTATGTTGTAGCTGTATCTGTGACGTCAAAGCCCAGTCGTTTGACGTCATACTCAGTCGTATTTACTCGGCAACCTTCGCGCCGTGGTCGGCTTATTTCAAATTTACTATATTTTAATTAAAAAATTTGGCTATAATATTAATTAAAATGTGATTTTTGTTTTGTTAGGTGACATAACTAACATTAACATATCAAAAAAATGTAGTTTTAAGGAAATATAAATTTTATGCGTATCCCCTATTGAACTCAACTTTGGTCTCTTTCTAATTTTTATGTGCTAGAAAGAGATAGAATATCACATTTATAACCTTACGATCCATCAACGACATAGTTCTTGTGTACTTTCTTTTTCTAGGACATTGTAAAGTCGCTATTGTTCTTTTTCTTACACATTGTACTGCCGTAAGAGTGATTTCTGAATAAATAAATGATATACGTCCAATATTATATGACAATAGCTGGACTGATTTAATAAAAGAATATTTGGTGCACCTTACCTATTTCGGTATATGAAGGTTTTTAAGAGGTATTGTATAGGTAATTTAAAAATTATTTTCTCGAGAACGGCTAGACCGATTTTAAAACTTTTTTTTTTAATTAAATTGAATTTATATGGATACTAAGTTATGGTTTAGTATAGGTTGACCATTCGTCCCGCATTTTAACATTCTGTCCCGCATTAAGATGCGTCCTGCAAAGGCCCGCATTTTAACATTTTGTCCCGCATTTTGGATTTAGGAGGTGAGGACCTTTTTATTTGCTCTTCACTTGGATTTGGGAGGTGAATACCTTTTTTGTTTTTTCTTCACTTGGATTTTGGGAGATAAGGACCTTTTTTTTGCTCTTCACTTGGATTTGGGAGATGAGGACCTTTTTTTTGCTCCGTCTCGCATTGCCTTCTTAAGAAAATGGTCTCCTTAGTTTAGTATCTTAACAGTGCTGCATATGTAATTCAGATTAGGTCGGTTGTAGGTGAGGTTATATGTTTGCTGTGCACGTTAGCGATCGATACGCCGCCCTAGGTGTTGCAGATTTGAACTAACATAATGTAATAACTAAGGAGAGTACTGCTACTTGTAGTTTTATAGTTAGTTTTCAAGAAAGATTGTTTAAAAAATTTCTGTAAATAATTAATAATGCCTGTGTCACAAGAAAGCTGTCACTTTTAGTGTCTAAATTTTGTCTCAAACTACGAGAGATGTCTATAAAGTAAGAGTACTTAGTTTTTAAGGACTCAAAAAATCTATTAATCTATTGAGTTATTTTAGGTATAGGTCATACTTATTTTCGACGAGTCGTCTTCTCGATTGAGCCGAGATATGAACTTTTTATACCTGTGTCGAAAAAATCTCCCGCCAGCTGCCTAAAAGTTATATTTCCACCCTTGCATATCAAGTTTGGGTTTATGTAGCAATTTTTGAAGGCTTTAAATCGAGATAGACTTTGTGTAGGCTACTTGATACGTAAATTTCCTGGGATTAATTCTGAAAAACTGAAAGCCAGAATATTTGATGGTCCTCAGATAAGGCAACCTACTGAAGATCCACAATCCAATCCAACCGCATCAATGAACGAGATTGATACTAATTCTTGGTGTTCATTTATTCTAATACAAAATTTTCTTGGAAATCATAAGGCAGAGAATTAGTGGAAAATATGCTTTCCTTAATATTCTCGGTTGTATTATGACCACTTATTAGAAAACCTAGGTGATTTTAGTGAAGAACCGTGGGAAAGATTCCATCAGGACATAAAACTATGGACGATAGATATCAAGGAAGATAAGATAGCCACATGATGGCTACTACTGTTGGAGTCTTCAGAAAGACTGTTCTGGTAAACTCCATGCTAGAAAGTCGTACAAAAGAACATTTTTAAGTGATAAGTGATGAATGTATATTTATCTACTTTGTGAAATAAATACCTTACTTTGTCTCTTTTGTGTTTGTAACTGGCAGTTGGAGCAAATAGTAATAAGTTGGAGGATAGATATCAAGGAAGATAAGATAGCCACATGATGGCTACTACTGTTGGAGTCTTCAGAAAGACTGTTCTGGTAAACTCCATGCGACATTCTTTGACGGCATTCTTGACCTCGTCGTCGTTGGAAAACCTTTTTCCGCCCATAGGCTCCTTAAGAGAGGTGAACAGATGGTAATCCGATGGCGCCAATCAGAGCTGTGAGCTGATTGGTTGAAAATTCCCGTCCTCACACTGCTTACGTCACAACGCAATATTTGCATTCATTCGGATAGGACCTTATTAGAATGTCCAACAAAATTCGGCGAACTCCTTTATGTTCGCGACAAAAACCCAGAACGGATCAGGAGCGCTTGCGAACCGCTCGACTTGTGCGCATGCTCCCATCCAAACTAGACAAAAATATTACAAGGCGTGTTACATAACAAGATCAGCTAAAATGAAAGCTCATAGTTTGGAGGGATGGATGACATCATAAGTTACCACACAGGTTAAACCACTGCTAGCGATTCCTCTGTCTTCGATTATTGTATGCGCAGCAGTAAGCATTTGAAATCTTTGCAATTTCCGAGGAAAATTCCTCATAAAAACGTATTCTACGTCAAAATATTGATTGCAAAAGTATTAAGGGGCAAATGGAATATAAAATTTAAATCCATTGGTTTTAAATATGACTATTAATATATTTCCAAAAATATTTAAAATAAATTTAAAATATTCCCTTTGCGTTTTTTCAATTATTTCAAATAAATTTACGTTTAAAAATATTCAATAAAACCATGAAAATATTTCAATGATGAATATTTTGAATTCCTTTTTAATTTTAATTATTTTTTATTTCGTGAATATTTGATGAATTCCTTTAAAATTTTTCTATATTACTGCAGTCATTTTTAAATGTCTCAGAATTAACAACAATGGCGGAACAGAATAAATTGATAGTACGGCATCACGCTAGAATTTTTGAGAATAAAGCCGCATTCAGAGCTCTTAAATAAATAGCTTATGCACTGTATCTTATGGACTGTTCACTGTCACCAGTAAGTTTGTCATATGATAAGACGTGCAACCGTTCAGACCTCCAAATTTAATACGCTGTTTGTTGTGGATTGTGCATAATTTTCTAAACTTATAGCTAGTGAGATGTTTTAATGAGACAGACATATAAACAAATTGGTTATCGCATTCTATCAGTGACACCGTACTTATCGAATGCCTTTACATAACCTAACATAGTGTCATCATTAACAAATCTTGCTCAAAATTACAAAGACGGACAGTAAATATGATCAATTTAGGTAATTAGGTAGTTAAAATCTAAGATAACAGAATTATAAGAACGATAATACATATAAAATATTTTAAGAAGCTAAATAGTTGGTTTCAAAATTCACAGATGGAGCGCTATTCGTAACGTACTAATTTATAACAGATGTGAACGGTACATGGAACGTTAAAAGAATGCATTAAAGCATAACTCAGAGCGACACAACGCACAGTCTATAACTCGTTAATTTAAAGAGGTCTGAATGCGGCTTAAGACATATGGTTGATATTTATTAGTATTTTATTTTAAACTAGAAGAAAATTATTATTATTCATATTTAATAATTACAGGAAAAAAATCAATACCAATAATTAAAAAAAAGTTGCGTTAATTTATTGGCAAGCACACCACAAAACTAATGAAAACTAGGTTTTTTTTAATACAGCTTTAATTGCCAATTTTTAAAAAGAAACGGCACAGAAGAAGAAGAAATCAATAAATTTAGTCAGGTACACCTTTTTATGACAAGATCTACGACATTACTATTACTGACAAAATCATCTGAGAGTCTTATTTTTACAAAAATTAAATTAAATAAAGAAAAATAATGAAATAATTGCTTCAATTTCCAACCAACCACGTTTACTCGAGTTTCTTAAGTTTTCTTCAAACAAAAACTCAACAGAAATGTACTTGAGCATTTAAAATGTTTTTCCGGAACTCTATTATTAAAGCTTGAATGATTATTAATTAAGAAAATCATGCTATATTTTTTTTAAGTCGGCAATATTCAATCTGTTCTTGAAATATATTTTAAACTGCACATAAATTATGAACACATTATTATAAAAAACTGTTTTTGCGTTTTAGCTATTAATTATTGTTATAAATCATTTAATTGCCATAAATGTCAATAACACGATCAACAAAGACATTTAGGTATTATTTTATATTTTAATCAATAACAGGTCTACGTAAATAATTTGTTTAGGATTTATAAGAGGCATGTAAATTAAGTAACCGGACTGATTTTAAAAAAATGTATTATTCGAACCCTTTCCAACCATTACAGGTGTTAGACAAGGTTGTGTAATGTCACCGCTTCTTTTTTTGATAGTTTTAGACGCCGTGGCTAGACGATCAACAGCTAACAAACCCAGAGAAATCATTTGGAATCCGCTAACACCAACAGTCAGACTGGAGTCAAGATAACACTTGACCGACTTTGCTTTGACGAAACAAAACACAGGGCCTTGAAAATAGCGTACAGCTCAGCAGTGTACACACTCGTTATAAAGTGCAGACGATACTGAAACTGTTGGCGTGGATTCAAAACAACGAACGCACACCCAACCCTGGTTCCGGATTTTGATCCGTCAGTAAAAATGACAGTATCTTCGAACCTAGGGACCAGTGTTCTTTGTAACTCATGTTGGTATTCGATAGGCAACGTAGTATCTTTATCAAACCTAGTTAATGTGAGGTTCACACGCGGCAGCGTCCATGGTGGAACAGGACACAAAACGAAACTTGCCATTTCGGGCATATTAAAATCAATGTCACTCAAAATGTCGAACGTCATCAAACCAAAAGGCCTATTGGCTCTTGGTTTTCTGTCATAAATCTCTGTATGCCTATTTTGTAGAATAGGGTCATACGCGGGATGATCTGGCTTGGCACTGAGTGCAGCCATATACCGCAGGGATAGAATTTTACGACGATTGTACAGTGACGGTTCACCTGCTTCACACAGCAGGCTACGCTAGTGTCAAACCCTGTTTGGACTAAGCATTATGTGTTGTTTTTGCATACCCCTGCTAGTAACAAATCATAATACAATTCAATATTAGTTTCATAATGTTTAGGATTTTCCGTTGCCAAAACGATGGTTTTATTAGCTATATATCATGTTTATAAAGCGTATAATGTACCTTTCGATCGTAAGAGAAATAACATATGTACATGAAACACAAATATTTGAATCTATTGTCTATTTCAGTATTTTATGAGTTAAAATGAAACGTTGCAACTTAAATTACTCTGAGTCATTGCAAATTTGTGGTTTTATATATTCCAAGAAGTTACATGAAACAAATCTATGAAGAATATAAAAATAAAAAATATATATGTCAGTAAATTATTGAAAAAAAGTGTTATACCCGTTAATCTACGAAGCAGAAACCCTAACACTGAAGAAAACTTCTGCTAGTAAGCTGCAAATAACTCGGCCATGGAAGGAGCTATGCTCGTTATAAACCTGAAGGATAAAATACCAAATGCTGAAATTCGTCAACAGAAGAAACCAACCAACATCCTTGTAAAAGTAGGTGGAATGAAATGGAAACGGGCATTCCATCTAGATAGAACAACATATGATAGATAAACCAAAGGAATCTTCGAGTTGAGACCATGTGCAGATAAACGTAGCCAAGAAAGATCGCCCACTAGATGACCTACAGCGTATATGTATGAACTGGCTACAAGAATCTCAAAGCAGAGATAACACAGCCCAACAGGCATTTTGGCGCCTGCGATTTTTTAACTGTCCCTAGGTAATTTTTGGGCACAGAATCCAAAATAGCCGTCAGATTTGGTCTATCAGATCTAGTTTTTGAGATACGCTATATTGGCCTCTTAAATAAAATCATCTAATTGTTTAACATTTCACGTTATTACTATTACTATTTGTTCCAAGTGCTAGTTAAAAACAAAAAATACAAAGTAAGGTATTTATTTCACAAAGTAGATAAATAAACATTCATCATTTATCAATTAAAAATTTTCTTTTATACGATTTTCTGGCATTGAATTTACCAGAACAGTCTCGCTGAAGAATCCAACAGCAGTCGGCCATCATATGGCTATCTCATCTTCCTTGATATCGATATTCCATAGTTTTAATGTCCTGAAGATCTTTCCCCCTTTTCTTCACTAAAATCACCTAGGTTTTCTGGTAACCAATCTAAGTAGTTGTGGAGATAATGAACTTTTATGCTCATGTAACAACCGAGAATATTAAAGTTGGAAAGCATATTTTCCACTAATTCTATGTAATTCTCTGCCTTATGTTTTCCAAAAATATTTTGAACTACTTAAAGAAATGAACACCAAGCATTAGATTCAATCTCATTAAGTATTCAATTAGGTAAATTGTGGATCTTTGATAAACTGCCTTATCTGAGGACCATAAAATATTCCGGCTTTCAATTTTTCTGTGCTAATCCCAGGAAATTTACGTGTGAAGTAGCCAAAACAAAGTCCATCTCGATTTAAAACCTTCACAAATTGTTTCATCAACCGCAACTTGATATACAAGGATGGAAATATGTTTTTCTCTCTCGCAACCAAAGGTTTTTTGATTATGTTTTGTTTTTCTTGAATCGTGACATTTCTTAAAGCCCAATTTCTGTTAACCCAGGGCTGATCCTTAACTCTGCTGTCCCAAAGACATAAAAAACAAGGATATTTTGTATATCCACTTTACTTTCCAAGGAGGAAGTTTAGCATTTTTAGATAAAAAATCAATTAGTTTGTATCTCAAAAACTAGAACTGCTACGAAAAAATGCCAGGTATTTTTGGAATCAACGCATCAAAAATATTCAAAATCAGTTATTACTTTTCCGGCACCAAGACAAAAATTTCATTTTGTTGGACTGTGTAATCGGAAGGCAATTCTTTTAAGTTTATTTAATTTATTTTAAGTTGTTTCAATATCTAAATTAGTCAAAGATCCTGATACAGTTTAAAAGTGATCTCTTTTACTTCAATTACGGAGCAGTTTTCTTTTCTAGCCATAGGCGCCAAAAGTATTAGTGTCTATGCAAGAATGCAATTCGTCGAAACTTAAAATCCTCATTACTAATTTGTGCATTTATGTCGAATTCTAACATACTTTGCGATGTCCTTTTCTATTTTTATAATCATTTTTAATGTCTTCACTATCATAAAAGTTCTAAGATAAATCTAACATAAGCAGAAAGTTAGAAAATGAAAGTGTAAACATGCTAGACCAGATTAAACAATGGATAGTAAACTGATAGTAAGATGAGCTCTGGTTAGTTTATTTGTTGTTGTTATCTACGGTGTGCAGAACTCGACCCCGAAATGTGCATGAAATTTATGTTCTGTTCACTGCAAACATACGAGAATCCAAGTTTCACACGACTTGTGTACAGGGAATTATGTGTTAGGTTTATTGCTGAAAATTATTTGTATACATTATTTCATCTTGGCACATGCCTTGATAATATCACTTTAATTTGAGGACAGGAGGCAAACAGTATTAAAGAGGAAAATTGCAATTTCATAAGAACAAAGGATTAAGATCCGTAATTAGTTTAGACCAGTGATAGCAAAACTATGACACGCGTGTCATTGACATGCCAGGACATTGGGTGACACACATCGTTTACGGACGGTTTTCGGCCAAGAACAGTGAACACATCTGGCCTCAAGTATTTGTCAACTTGAGGTCCAAACTTGAGAATCTGGAAAGAAATCGTTTGCAGAATGAAAAATAGCGTCACTATGAACAGGAAAAGAATGCTTGGAAGCATTTACCGGACACTTTTAGCACTTCAAAATCTAGCGATGGCTTTATTCACAATTTTTCCCTCTACGTACTCTTCTGAGACTTTATTCTCGGCGTTAAATAATATTAATACTAATAAAAGAAACCAACTGACAGATGAAGTTAGTAGCGCTTGCTTGGACTTGAAATGCACGAAATACCAACCTTCAATTGAAGATTTAGCAAATGCAAATCAGCAATAAAAAACAGAAACTTTTGCAGAACTTCAGCAGGCCTACGAAGACAGTGTTTTGTCAAGGACCCAGGTTTTTTTGGTGGTTTAAGGCATTTTCAGAAGGAAGAGAGTTGATTGAAGATGAAACACGTAGCGAAATGCCTTCACCTTCAAGAACCGATGAAAATGTCAGCAGAATCCGGGGTCTTGTGCGTTTAGATCGTCGATTGACAGTCAGAATGTTTGGGGATGAGTTGAATTTGACTCACACCACCGTTCAGATTTTGACCAATGAATTGGGGATGAAAAAAAAATGCGCCTTGTCACACAGCGAGTTTTTGGCCACTAAAAACATTCCTGTGGCTCCTTATTCGCCCGACTTGAGTTCTTGTGACTTTTTCCTCTTCCCAAGATTAAAAAATCACCTCAAGGAACGACATTTTGGGACACTCGAAAACATTCAAACGTCCGTAACCAACCAGCTATTCCAGTATCCGAGTTCCAGCACTGCTATGAGGATTGGAAAAACCGTCTCCAGCGCTGTGTGGCTTCCCAAGAAAGTTATTTTGAGGGAAACTAAGTAAAAGAGTGACAGTATTTTGACTTTATTTGATTATACGTAGATCAATAACAAAATTTAAACATCGATGTTGTGAATATTCGACATTTTTTGTTCGAATTTTTTCCAATATCCATGTTAGACATCCGAGATATAAGATATCGATGTAAACTATCGACATCTTCTTTGATACCCATCCTTGATAAATATCCTAATTCCACGAGTTATAAAAGTTATCCGATACAAAGTTAATAATTATTAACAAAAAATATCATACACACAGTCAGAATAAAACAAATATTACATAAAAAATGTCACAAAAAATGTTAATACGTAAATTTGTCTAACTAATCACTGATAATATTGTAAATTTAATTAGATAGACGCTGTAAAAAAATTAAACCTTGAACCAATAAGTGAAAAAAACTAAATAAAATGAAATCCTAACCTAGTTTTGTTTTCAAACATAATATTACAGAGGTAAATATTATTTCTCATGGCAGGTTACGTAATAATTGTTTATAAATACTTCCTGATGAATTTTATTAAAGATTTTTTAATGACACATATTTAAAATTTGGACAAAAATATATAAATAGTTTTAGTTCAAAGTTCTATCAATAGATACGTTCAAGCAAAATTTGGTTTAAAACATTATGAACTTCTTCAGGCCAACGGAGTGGCCGAGCGCATTAAGTCGTGCGGTTTTAGACTGGTAAGAAACAGTCTGGTCTAGGCGATCGGTGGTTCGAGCCTCCTTCGTTGGTGATATTATTCGGGCGAGAATAATATGTTTACATTACTCTCATTTTCACAATCATTCACCCCTCATCCAGGTGTAGGAGCTCGCCCCATGCCATCGGCGATCAGCCTCGTTGCAGAAATAGGCCGATGTAAAATAAATAAATAAAAAAAAAAAAACTTCTTCAGGGAGACATTGCGTATGATTAAATTTAAAATTTTACCACAAGATGGCTACTTAGTAGAAGACAGAATACATACACTGTATACCAGGGGTACTCAACCTTTTCATACCTACCGCCCACTTTGGCATTTCTATTCGTAGAAAATATTTCATACCGCCCACCTGTTGTATAATAATAATAACTTATCAAATACTTTCGCAAAATTTAGCTGCAAAAATCTTTATAAAACAACTTACTGCATCATCTCTTATTATTAAACACAACAAATATACATGCATCAAAATGTGGCAACGTTGGATGTCACAAAGTACCCTGTGTAACACAGTACCCACACTTCCCTTACCCTTAAAGTGAACTAAAATTATGCGCGGGCGATAAAAATTGCGTATTTTGAAAAATTTAACTATAAACAGTAAAGAATTTTATGAAAACTTAATGAATTTTTTTTTCAATAATGCTATGATTTTTTTGTAAATAATACTTTAAAAAAATTCCATTTTAATGTTTTTAAAACGTCAAATAAATTAAAAAAAAAAACGGAAGTAGCCAGCATTGGACAAAACCCCTACCGCCCACCAAAAAATTCCTGGGACCAAGTTGAGTACCACTGCTGTATACTATGAGAGTCTAGCCCAGTGTTTCTCAATCTTGTTACCCTCGTGGCACATTTTCTAAAGAAGAAAAATTTCGCGGCACACCTACGTAGTCTAATTGGTCTTTATTGAAATAGTGTTGGTTCCTGAATGCAGATCCCTGTATTCAGGGTACATCAATTTCAATTCGTCAAGATCCTTCGTGTACTTGATTCTCATTAATGGTATTGTATCACTTCCGTATCACTTTCTAGTCCAAACAAGCAAACTAGGCGCAATTTTGGAACTGTATATTTAGATGATTATTTAGACATTTTTTGTCAAACATTAAACAAACGTTAAGTTTCAAATTGTTTTGGCATCATCAGAGTTATAAATATTTAACTTACAGTAATATATGTACAGTATGCCTCATTATTTGAGTAAATAAAAAATGAAGTTGTTAAAATATGTTCTTAAATGGCTCTAATTTATTTTGACTTTTAGTGGACATAAAATTGCTTATTACAACTACATAAAAAATTATCTTAACATAAATGAAAATAAAATAGTATTTTTAATAATAGAAAAAAAGTGTCTGGTTGTTATCTTTGTAAAAAATTGTCACGAGAGAAACATTCGGTTTTTTTTTTCGTATTTTTTTTATATTACTCTGTAAATTGTTGGTTGTTGTATTGGATTGTCTTTACTCACAACTTTCTTATACTCTCATAAGTGACAGGTTATATATTACCTCATAACTATAATTACGTATTTTGATATTTAAATTTTAATTTAATATTCGTTTATTATAAACAGCTCTCTCAACAAATTAAATACAACACTTATAACTTGTTAAATATTTATATAATAAAAAAACATCATAAAAAACTAATGTTCTTTTTGTAGCACACAATATAGCTGAGTTCACGCTGGAAAAAAAATCAACTAGCTTTGTGATATTTAAAGAAGATGCGTACAAAATGTGTTAGGTTTAAAATAGATCCACCTCGTCTGTCGTTTAAATACGAGAATGATTTATTAGAACGAGAATAAAGACAAAACTGTTATATTATATTTTAGATTTAAGCATTTAGATAAAAAAAAGTAGCCTTTATTATATTAATAACTAGCTGGCGTGTCCATTAATGGTGAGATATTTCAAGTTTGCAGATAGCAATTACCAAGGAAGTCAAAGGCTATGGTATGTAAAAAGGGAGAAGAAGAACTTCAGAAAACAATACACGAAGCCATCTGTAAAGATAAACAAATCACGATAATGTGGATACCCTCTCATGTCGGTATAAACGGCAACGAAAGAGTGGATAACGAAGCAAAGGAAGCGATAAACCTACCAATAACCCTTATAACCATACCAATTTGCGACGTAAAAAGTCGTATAAAAAGAAAAACCAGAAAATCCTGGATCAACCAATGGCTAAATACAACAAATGACAACAAACTACGAGAAATAAAGGAAGACACTAAACCATGGGAAACAAAACAGAAGAGAACAAATTATTATAACCCGACTTCGTATAGGTCATACACACCAACATCTATTCAACAACTGCGAACCAAGCCAATGTGAACAGTGCAACACTGCCCTCACAATAAAACACCTGATAATAGACTGCCCTAAATATAGTTATAAAAGACTCGTAAAGAACATACCCAACTCGATTGAAAAAGCCCTTACAAATAACATCAGTGAAACAGATAAAGTGTTAAAATTTCTAACAGATATAAACATGAAAGAGCGAATATAGTTAAAATCTCCCTCATTTTTCATTACATTATTGTATTATATTAATCAATGTTATACCACCATATATTATTGTATTTGTATTATATTAACAGTGCTAGGTACTAATGACATAGTTGTCGATGTACCTATAAATATTAAAAAAGAAAAAAAAGTAAAAGGCAGGGAGAAAGAAGAAAACTAGACATGGAAAGGATTGGATATTGAGATAGTTAAAGAATATCGTTATTGTGGCGCCCGTTGCGCTAGTTTCGTAGGAGAGACGCAGGCGTCGCGGCGTCACATAGGTCTACGACTAAGATCGTAGGACCCGCCACACGTGGTAACTAATTAATGGTTCTGCTGAGAAAATATTGATGTGTGTGGATTTAACCTGCAGCAGAATTGCAGGTAAATCGTTGAAATAAGAGCGCATTACTTCAGAGCAGTGTTATACTCACAAACATAAAAAAGGACAGGCAGGATTCACTCCGAGGGGTTATTCTCGGAGACTTATTACATGTGGTTTGGTTGACTCTGGGAGTAGAGGTATTCGAAGGGGCCCACACAGTGGTTCTGGAGGAGTAATAACAAAATTCTGTCCTCTTGAATCCCTAACCAGCCGTTGATATCGTAGAACTGCTCTGAGTAACACGAAAAATTATATTGAATAATTTTTATAACCAACAAAATGAATAAGGGAAAATGTAGCTTAAATTAGTATAAATTAATGGATCACTCGGTAGACGGGTGGTCTACCCCTGTACTAAATTTGGTGAAAATCGGTCCATCCGTTTGGCTTTGCATGAAGGACAGTCAAACAAACAGAAACTGATTTTTGTATAGAAAGATATTGAATAAATGTTTGAAGATAGTTTGAGAAACTGTGATCAAATTAATACACTAATAACAACTGAATCACATTCTAAGTGAAAATTATGAATAATTAAACTATAATTATAAATATACATAAATATATAATTACACAGTTTATAACAGCTAATTAATCTATTTTTTTAAATTGTTTAGGCATTTCATACATCAGAAATTTAAGTAATAATAATATTTTCAAAAAAATGCGTAATAAATAAAAAATTAAAAATATTCCTTTGTTTTACGAAGTGACACAGTTACAAACTTTTAAAAATTCTGTCACATAAAGATTATAAAATTTGATATGTTAATAAAATGCAAAATTTTGCAATGGCATAAATAGTTTTCTATTGTTTTATCACTATTTTTGATTGCGAAATATTGGTCAGCATTTTCTCATATTTGTGGAGGTAGCATTCAAAAAGCACGCCTGTAGCTGCAAGCGTTAAACCGGTTGTATCTGCTGTTTTACCGCTAAGCAAGAGCACTGACGTTAGTTCAACTCCTGCTTATGTCAAATAATTTGTATAAAAATATTTATACAAATTACAGGTTCTGCTTAGCCGTTTGCA
This sequence comes from Liopterus haemorrhoidalis, assembly GCA_963971575.1. Lineage (NCBI taxonomy): Eukaryota > Metazoa > Arthropoda > Insecta > Coleoptera > Dytiscidae > Liopterus > Liopterus haemorrhoidalis. The sequence continues at coordinate 10,641,946 of OZ020623.1, forward strand.
ACCGGCTATAAACCGTAGATGCCTTTCTGTGTACGCTAAATAAATGGACGTAATACTGACCATATTACTCCTGAATGCAGATACGAGGAATTTTCAATAATTAAATAAACAAATTGATGTAGGAAAGAAACTGTGTATTTTTACAAAATGAGACTCCACTACTTCTCAACATAATCCCCAAGAATATTAATACACTTGTCCCAACGATGAACTAGTTTTTTTATACCTGATGCAAAGAAATCTTTGTGTTGTTGTTTAAGCCAGTTTCCCACAAATTCTTTGACTCCCTCGTTGTCGCAGAACTTTTTCCTTGAGTGGACCAACAAAATCAGAGGGAGCCAAATCTGGACTGTAGGGATGATGAGGTAGTATCTCCCAACCCATTTTTTCAATGGTTTCTTGGGTCAGCTTAGCGGTATGAGGGCAAGCATTGTCGTGGAGCAATATCACGCCTTTTGAGATCCGCGACGTTTTTCTCTAATTGCTGGCTTTACTTTGTTCATCAGTCTGAGTAGTAGGCATTGTTTATTGTACGCTGATCTTCCAAATAATCACAAAAGACACCTCGGGCATCCCAAAAGACGGTCAACATGACTTTTCCCGCTGATGCTTTCGTTCTGAATTTCTTTTGGACAGGTGAACTGGTGTGCTTCCATTCCATGCTTTGTCTTTTTGATTCTGGTTCAAAATGGTGAACCCAAGTTTCACACGTTACAATCTTGTTTAGGAAAGGGTCACCTTGCCTTTCATAGCGTTCTTTCAAGTCTGTACACACTTTGAGTCTTGTTTCCTTGTGTTGTTGCGTTAACTGTTTCGGGACCCAGCTTGCACCTGTTTTGCTGTAGTTGAGCTTATCAATGATAACGTGATGAACTGTGCCAACACCTACTGCAACTTTTTTGCTATATCTTCAACAGTAATACGGCGGTCTTCACGAATAATGTCGTCAATGCTGGTTTCAAGCGAAGGAATTGACACTTCAACTGGCCAGCCAGGACGTTGCTCGTCAGTCACTGAGGTTCGACCATTTTTGAACTGTTCTACACACTTATAAAAATTTCCGCAATTCATACAACTTTCAGAATACTCTAAAATCATTCTAGAAAAGATTTTAGCCGGTTTTTCACCATCAGAAAGCAAGAACCGGATCACTGAACGTCGTTCAACTAATATGGAAACTTCAAGCGGACACGCCATCGTAGCAATTTTGCGGTTATAAACAAAACACTTTTAATCCGTCAGGTGTTCTCAGCTCATCCTAGTGATGCCAACCTTAAGTCATGAAAGTACCAAACTCCTCCTACAAACCGTTTTTTTTTCCTACATCAATTTGTCTCTTTAATTAGTCTCTCGTAGATTGAAAACATGGTAATGGAAACAGGAGACCTAGACTCAACTCGGGCTGAGAAGAACATGGAAGTTATTAGACGAATGGAAAGTGAGGAAAAATGTCCTGATGTCTGCAGGATAATAAATTTATCGTCTTCAACTTTTACTACCATTATGAAATCTGCTCAGCAAACTACAGAACTAAACGCTAAGTACAAGTCAACGAGTACTAAGTTAAATAAAATAGCGTTATAGATACCCTTTATGTCTATTGTTTATTTACTTGTAACCTAACCCTATACCCTCACTATAAGTTGGGTTCTTTTTACGCTAGTTCGGTTTACGCCGGTTTTCCCAGGAACAAAACTGCAGCGTATATCATGTTCTACCAGTATTGGCTTAGACATTTCTAGTATTCAAATGTTTTATACTTTCTGTATGACCGTCATATAAAACTATTAACAGATTATTTTAAATTATTTTGTTAAGCCAGTAAGGAATATTTTAAAATATATAAATATACTACGTAAAATATATATATATTTTTACATAATCCTTTAATAGTTTAATGCATGGTTACTTTATGGATTAAGAGTAGTGGTTAGCCATAAAATGATAAGATTTATATCAAAGAGAACATTTACGCCGAGATTTAAAACTTCGTAATAACATTCGTTTAAAATATTCGTTAAATTAATATGACATTGCGAATAGATCAATTCAATAACATAATATTTAATATTAATTAGTCTGGAATGTACAGTCCAACAGTATACTACACCGAGAGGAAAAAATTGATGTGAAGTGTGAATTTTCACACATTTCAGGGTTTCGCAGGTATATAATAAGTGAAGGCGGCATGCTGAGTGTGTAGGACAAATTTTGCTTTGTAGTAACCACGGCAAAATGAACGATCTTTTTAAAATAATTTATCGTCTGTTAATCTCAGAGCTTTTATAAAACAAATTTTATGTTAAAATATTTTTTTGTTAATTTTAATTCGAATACCTAATATCATTATTTAGGTTTCTAAATAAGTGCAGTATTTTTTTTATATAACAAGGTTCATTAAGATTTTGAAAATTGGGCCTATGGCTTTCATTGGTTGTCTTAAATCATACGCTCCGCCCCTCTGGCTTCGTATAAAGGACACAGAATGAAAATATAATTTCAATTGGTTATTAAATTTACGCTCTTGAAAATTAAATTCCAAATGTGCTAAAATATAACTAGAATTTTAACAAATTAATTTAAACATAATAAATATGAAAAAAAAAACAAAAAATAAAATTGACTCCACAAGCCAGGAACGAACCTGTGTAGTGAATAACGATCCTGTGTGGTTGTCGAGCAACTGAGCCACTAGACCACCAAACGCTTATCAACTTAGTGTGTTATAAGAGTATAACATGTATGCATCGTCAACCAAAAAACACAAAAAATGCGTTATTTTCCGAAAACATAATCTGATCAAAAATTCATGTTGTACTATTCCGGTTCACACCATTATACATTACTTAGAATTTTTTCACATTTTTAGTTTAAACCATCTGGGCTACAGGGTGTGGGACAGACGACAAAATGACGGTATAAGGGTTTTTTGGTCATACCTACAAAACCCTAAAAATGGTGCGAATAAAAATTAAAGATTTTCACTAAACTAAACATTTTTTCCGAAATGTTTACTATTTTTTCTGAGAATTGTCCAAGTCGGAGCACAGTGTTTCGTTAAGGACAGTAGCCTGTTAAGGCCAAAAAACTAATTGCAATATCCAAGAGTAATAAACTATTTATAATTAAATTTAATGTTCTTATTGCATATTAGAGAAACCATGTTTATTGTTTTAGAACAAGTGTATTAAATCCAAAAAAACTTTCATCGAAAATAGAAAATTGCGTGCAGTAATAAAACTCAAAAGCAAATATTAAAAATGTTAATACAGACATACATATATTCAACAGGAAATAACAAGAGAGTGTCGAAAGAAAATATGGCCAACTGACGAAATAATAGGCGTACATAATACCATCATAAATTAAATATTAACGACCTTGACACCAGATTCAAGACCAAAAATATTTTTATAAAAAAAATTGTTTCACAACGGAGAAAACTTTGTGAACACATTTCAGGGTTTCGCAGGTATTTAGTAAGTGAATGATGATTATTTGGAATGCCAAAACAAATTTTATGTTAAAATATTTTTTTGTTAATTTAAATTCGAATATCTAATACCATTATTTAGGTTTTTAAATATATTCAGTATTTTTTTTTATATATATAGCAAGGTTCATTAAGATTTAAATTTGCGCCTATGGCTTCCATTGATTGATTTAAGTCATAGCTCCGTCCCTCTGATTTTGTATACATTGAAACATAGAATTAAATTATAATTTCAACACTTCCCAATGGTTATTAAATTTATGCTTTTAAAAATTAAATGCAATATTTGCCAAAATATAACTAGAATTTTGACAAAATAATTTAAACAAAATAAAAATGCAAATAAAAATACAGAAAAAATTAAATTGTCTCCAGATAGGAAGCGAACCGTAGTTTGCAACTTAGGAAGCGAGAATGCTAACCATTAGACTACGGACGTTTACTCGTTCACTGTGTTACATAGCGAATTAAATATTTTACATATTTTAGTTACAACACAAAAAATGTGTTATTTTCCGAAAACATAATCTGATCAAAGATTCCTATTGTAGTATTCCGGTTCGCACCAATGTACATTACTTAGAATTTTTTCAGATTTTTAGTTTAAACCATCTGGGTTACAAGGTGTGGGACAAAAAATTTGTTGCACAATTTTGGAAAAATCGCGTCAGAATAATTTGTTTGCAAAAATAAAATTTTGATCGTTAATCCACGTACTAAGAGCTTTGAGAGTGAAAAATTATGCCCCCCCCCCCACAACGCCCCCTAGGGGAACACGGACGAAGTTGAAAACATTACTAAAACCTTCCTCGGATTATTTTACTCCCCTGTACTAAATTTGTTGAAAATCGGACCATCCGTTTGGCTTTGCATAAAGGACAAACAAACAAACAAACAAACAGAAATTGATTTTTATATATAAAGATTCCTGCCTTTAAATGTAATAAACTAGATTTCAGATTTGTTGGCTCTGATCATTAAAATTAAGATTTCACTTTTCAATATGACGTATGTCACCTGGTTTGATATTAATATAGTGACATTTTTAAATACCAACATGACATACAGTTTCAAAGGTGCAAACTATTGAGATCAAAATTTCCTTTTAGTTTGTTATATAATCACATCAAAATCAACAACTTTTTGATAATCACATGTAGAATATTCATTAATTTAGAGTTTTTCACTTAATTTTTTATTAAAGGCTTTCATTTGATACCGTACTCAGAATTTAAAAAAATATTTTTTTAAGCAGATATTTGTTTATATTTTTAGGGGGATGTGGTTTTTAGATATTTTAGTATTTTCCTATGTGCGGGTCAAAGAGTTGTATAAGCATGTCAAATTTCAACTCTTTAGGTTTAGCCGTTTGGCTACAATTTTTACCGAACAGACAGACAGACAGACGGACAGACAGACAGACAGACAGACGACAAATTAACGGCATAAGGGTTTTTTTGTCATACCTACAAAACCCTAGAAAAAATGCTGGTTTATCCACGAATTAAGTGGTTTCATATGATAACCCAAACAAAATTTTAAAAAAATATTTTTTCCTTGATGACATATTAGATTTTCTGAGATGGAACTGTCAATAATTTTCCTACATGTTTTTTTTTTTTGTTTTGATTTTTGGACTTAGCTACTTAGGCCATTATCCAGTAGATGCATTTATTTTTGAAAAATCCATGCCATAACCGGGATTCGAACACGAGCCCTCATGGTCTAGAAGCCAGTGCATCGCTACACTAACCACTACGCCATGGTGACCGGCTTCCTACATGTTGGTCAAAAGAGTTATACAAGCATGCCAAATTTCAACTTGCTAGGTCCAGATGTATGACCACAAATTCTATCGTACTGACAGACAAACACATGAGTCGTTAAAAGACTCTTTCATCACACCTGTAAAACCCTAATAAAATAATAATAGATTGAAACCCTACCCGTCCCCCTAAGAACCAAGGAAACGCGGTAATCTACCTCTCCAACTCCTCTCGAAAGGCTTGTGTGGAAAAACATCAAAAATTTCACATACGATTTAAGCGATAATACAAATTTCAATTTCCTTTCTCATCTTTTTTTATTCAACATAATTTCCTATAGATTCTCAACTTAATTTTTTATCAAAATGTAATTAATCACATCTATTAACCAAGCTAATATGATCAAAAGCGTGGTACGGCCCAAAAAAACAAACAATAAAAATGCTGATTCATTGATAAATCGCGTTTAGAAAAATATTTCCTTTACAATCTAAAAACCCATTCAAAATTTAATATTGTTTTTTAATTTAAGATAACAAATTCTACCTTCCAGCTGTTCTTAAAATGTTTCAAAGCATGCCAAAAAATTAAAATTCTCAAAAGTGCAGGGGGGAATTTAATCGAAGTAATGGGTCCGCTGATGTAAATATTCAATTCGGAAACTGGACCAGCGCAATTAATGCGGCAGTGGTTCGCTGGAGTCCATATGACTTTATACGAGGGGCAATCAAATATAAACGAGCCTTTTACTTTAACAATTTTTTTTTACAAGAAATATTTATACATTTCTACAAATTATTTTACCACATAGTCTCCTTTTAGGATGCATTTTTCCCAACGTTTGAGCAATTTCTTTATCCCGTTTTCATAGAACGAAATTAGGCGGGTATCTAACCAGTTGTGCACAAACGTTTTCACTTGATCATTGTTCTCAAATCGCTCGCCTCCAAGTGCTCCTTGTGGGTCCCAAAGATGTGGTAATCGCATAGCCATAAGTCTGGACTATAAAGTGGATGTTCAAGCATTTGCCAGTGCATATCCACCAGTTTATGTTGCGTTAGATCTGCTATGTGGAACCTGGCGTTGTTGTGAAGGATCATTCAGCAGCTTTGGAACCCAACGTGATGAGATTTTTTTGAAGCCCAAGTGCTTTCGGAAGTTTGATTGGACACTTCCATAGCTGACACCAAGTTCCTCCGAAATTTCAAGCACTGTTAATCGTCGATCTCGTTCCATTAACTCACAAGCACGAGCAATGTTTTCATAAGTCACAATGGTACGAGGCCGGCGAGGATGACTTTGATTTTCAACTAGTTCACGACATTGCTGGAACTCGTTGGACCAAACTTTCACCCTTGGCCATGAAAGGGTATCTTGTCCGAACTGGAACTGCGGTGAATTTCGGCTGGTTTCACGTTTTCACGGGTTAGAAACTTTATAATAATGTGTTGCGCAACAGAGACTGGCACACTCTTCACATTCCTCGCAAGGGCTACTAAATATGACATTAAATAAACCGATTGGGCTGGTTTTCTCTCTCTACGAATCCCTACCAGAGGACCCCAACCGCCAGAGCACACATTGTTGACTTTCCCGCCGCTCAGCCGAGAAAGGCTCGTTTATATTTGATTGACCCTCGTACTAGGAGTAAAATTCTTGACTGAGTTTCAGTCTGTAATTATTTGCACAGATATGCAATTAACTCTGCATAAAGGTGAAAATGAAATCTGCAGGGTGCAATTCAGTAAAGAAAGTGTATCTGAATCCAAAGAAAAGCGACTATGGGCAACAATAAAACTTCAGTTCTTCGGTCCATGTTTTCCTTGGCCTTCCTCTGCGATTTCTCCTGGTTGTTCTGGCTTCTATGACTCTTTTTGCTTCCCTGTCATTATTCATCCTATTCACATGTCCATGCTACCGTAGCTGTCCTTCTTCAATATTGCTATACAGTAATGCGTTCAGCATAACTGTGCAGCAACTCTGTGGCGTGCATTTTTTTTTGTCACGTGACCACTGTGTACTATGTGCAGTTATTCTCGTTATTCCAACCTGTTCATTTTTCAAACAAATGAATTATATGTTTTATATATTTTAAGTAATAGAAGTGTTTGAATATGCAGAGAGTACTGTTCCAAACATGACTACAAATCAATTTAAAGTAAATTTCCACTTGTATCCAGAAAATTTTTCCGTCTTTTGCCGAAAATGCACGCTTGTAAAATAAAACATTATAAGGATAAGAACCAGTTCCTTTAAAGAAGGAATTACTAATCATGATGACTGTACTATTTATTTGGCAAATGCTGCAGGCATAAACAATGATATCTTTTTTTACTCATTTTGTTTTGTAGAAAAAATAATTGAATTTTTAACGCGAAAATCACTATTGTACAGATTGCCGCACGCTCTAAACTTGGGACGAGTATGCAGCACAAACTGTCCTACACAATATTTGCCGAACGATCTCGTGTGGCACGGAGCACCCAGAAACCTTATGCCGAACGTCTGGTGTAAAATATACATGTGTAGATTATTAGGTTATGCAACATTGGTCAAATGGTTATGAATATTAAAAAACCTTTTCAATAAGTAAAATGACTTAACGATGCTCTAAGCGTCATAATTTTTGAAAGCTACGACACAAAAAACATAATTATTTGTAAAAAAAACTTTAATATCAATTATGACGTCAGCGATGGTTATTAGCAACATACCATCTACAATTCTATAATGCTTTACGAGCAATAAAATATTTTCACGGGAAATGCATTTTAAGTTTAACAGACAATAATATTTAGAGAATATGAAGTCTTGCTGCCAAGTTTAAGGAATTTCTAGCACATTAAACTATAATAATCTAGCTAAATTTGTGATATTATAAATTAAACTGCATAAACTATTAATATAAATTCATTTGTTTAACACGAAGAATTTTTAGTTTCTTAATAAATTTATACAACAAAGGATATATCCAATTTTTCGCAAATATCTCTATTGACAATGCAAGATTAGTTTTTCCTCAAATCTAGGGTGATCATTTTCTTAAGAAGGAAATGCGGGTCGGAGCAAAAAAAAAGGTCCTCATCTCTCAAATCCAAGTGAAGAGCAAAAAAAAAGGTCCTCACCTCCCAAATCCAAGTGAAGAGCAAAAAAAAGGTCCTCATCTCCCAAAATCCAAGTGAAGAGCAAAAAAAAGGTCTTCACCTCCCAAATCCAAGTGAAGAGCAAAAAAAAAGGTCCTCACCTCCCAAATCCAAATACGGGACAAAATGTTAAAATGCGGGACGAATGGTCACCCTACTCAAATCAAAGAACCAGACTATAAGTATTACATGCTTCCATGGCAACTATTATCCTGTAAATTACATAAAACTACAACTATATTTTATTTGTAACTATATTTTTTGTAACATTCATTGGTAAAATTTAATGTTCAAATTTATCGTGCATAAAATTTTAGTATTATAAAACAAAGACAAAATAAACAATAAAACCGGTAATTTCATGTTCCACTATAATTTTATTGGCAAATCTAACGACTAGTTTATTTCAAAAAATAGTCTTTTAGTAATAATTTGTTGTATTGGTACTATATTTTATAATTATAGTATATCAAATGCAGTATAATTTTTATTTTGAATGTTATTCCGTGTATTAATGAATATTAAAGATAAAAATTCCCGTTAAGGAAAATAAAAGTGTATGTTGAATGTACGCGAAAGTTGGTTTTACTTTCGACTGGTAGTAAGTAGGATACTGTACTCTGTACTTAAACATGTAAACCTACTTAAGATGAGAAGGCCACGAAGAACTCTTCACTTAAGAAGATACTGTACACTCCATTCGTGGGCACTACGTAGGTTTTAAGTTTTTACAAAAACATTATAGGTACAAAACTTATGCACTGTAGCTTATAGACTGTTCACTGTCACAAGTTTGTCAATGATAAGACATGAAACCGTTCAGACCTCCAAATTTAATACACTGTTTATTGTGGATTGTGCATAATTTTCTAAACTTATAGCTAGTGAGATGTTTTAATGAGACAGACATATAAACACATTGGTTATCGCATTCTATCAATGACACCGTAGTTATCGAATGCCTTTACATAACCTAACATAATGTCATCATTAACAAATTTTGCTCAAAATTACAAAAACGGACAGTAAATATGATCAATTTAGGTAATTAGGTAGTTAAAATCCAAGACAAAAGAATTATAAGAACGATAATACAAATAAAATATTTTACGAAGCTAAATAGTTGGTTTCAAAATTCACAGATGGAGGGCTATTCGTAACGTACTAATTTATAACAGATGTGAACGGGTATATGGAACGTTAAAAAGAATGCATAGAAACATAAGTTACAGCTTAATACCCTTTTCACACTAGAACTTTAAAATCGGATGTTAAAGTGAATGTATCTTTAAACGCTAATGTGAAACCGTATGGCCTCGTCTAAATACAAGCGATGTTTAAGACAGAGATCTGCGTCTTAAACATCGTCCGCATTGCCAACATAATTTCTATTATAAAAAAATACTCTTTGAATTTGTGCTGTGAACATTTTATATTATCATAAACAAGAATACTGTATTATATCGACGTTATAAGAAGTTTATACTTATTGTTATAATAAAATTATTTATGTTAATAATGTGTTTAATAAAATACAGAGCTACAATAATTGAGATAAAATGTATCGACTTACATGTTAATACAGGTGTAATATATTCTTTATTGTAGTGTCTTTATTGTAGAATGAAATGAAATATCCATATTTGTTTATAATAATTCAAAATGTGCGTCTGCGCAGACAGTTCAAAACTGGTAATTTCATGACGGTAACTTAAGGACAAAATTACTGTAGCTGATGACAGCACCGGAGATTTAAACATCAAGTGTGAAAGCATACCGATGTTAAACATCGGTGAACTTTAAGTTCACTCGTCTTAAAAGTAAAGTTCTAGTGTGAAAAAGGTATAACAAAGAACAGTCTACAACCTCTTAATTTAAAGAGCTCTGAATGCGGCTTAAGAAAAAAAATATATTTTTTTAACAAACTGTTTTATTGCTTTTCAAAATATTGCCTTTAAGCATTTAGGCATTGTTCCAGACAATACAGTCGTTTGTTACGTCGTGTGACATAACTGCGTTGATTCGCCGACGCTAGTATATATAAAAACATATTGTTCTTGACAGTACAATGCGTTTATTTTCCTTCCTCAACTTAACCAAACGAATAAAAAAAACTTTAAAATATGACCCAATTATGAAATGATAACAGTAATTTTATGTATGAACTTTGATTTTTTATTTATTTCTTTTTTTTTATTATAACAAAATTTGATAAAATGTAACATAATTTGCGATGCCAACCTTGAAATTGACACGGAATATCAAACCAATGTCAGTAACAAATGAAAGTTGCCTAATACAAATTTTATTTAAGTAATGATTACTTAATTAGAAATTCTAAAAAACTATTTCCTTTAAAATATGTGTAAAAAATTATGAAATGTACCGCTTCAAATCAATATGCATTATGCCATATTATTTCACATTTTCTGACGTGTCCAGTTACCTCGTAAGGTTTTTGTTAAGTACTTTGTTTTTTTGATAAGTGTTAATAATAATTGAGATATTTCAAGTATATAGGTAGGCATTCTCCAAGGCCTCGCAAATATTCATCTTACTAAAAACTACAATGAACATAAACTAGTTTTTGTGTACCAAGGCAGTGATGTCAAGTATTTTTACCACGAATTGTGGATATTATTTTTCGAGGCATCAGCCGAGGTATATATATATATATATATATATATATATATATATATATATATATATATATATATTCTTTATTTCTCTCTAGGCCTTGCGGCGTTCAGGGTATTAGCCGAGGTATATAATCACGTGATAAAAAAAAGCTTCAGTGCTAAGATATACATTAATTTGTTTTGGAATAGAAGAGGTGATGCAAAGAAATGAAGAGCTTACGAAATTAGAAGTAAACAGAGACAAAAAGAAGGCGATGCTGTTCAGAAAAAGGAGAGGAACGAGAAAAAAGTAAGATGGAAATAATTAGGAAGAGAAATCGAAGAAGTGAAGAGTATAAACTACCTGGGATACGTGCTAACGAGGAACAACAGAGCAGAATAACACGTTAGGGAAAGAGAGAAGAAAGCAAGTCTGGTTATGCGAAAGCTATGGAAGTTTAAAGACGATATTAAGTGGAGGATGAGGATATTCCATGCAATAGTCAAGAGTATCCTTAAGTACGGAGATTTGCGGATGGAAGGAATAGGAGATGTTTGAAAGGCTACATGAGATGGACATTGGGGGTAGACAGAACGATAGACATTGTAGATAGGCAGAACGAAGTTAATTTTTTTCCAAAATCCTGAAAATGTATAAAATATAATATTTAATTTTTAGGTTAGATGTACTTTACACATATAACTAAAATAGCACTAAATTTTACTTAATCTAACCCTTAAAATACTATTTCTTTTTAATCAAATGAACACGAAAATTTACTTAAACCAACCCCTAAAATACAATTTTTTGTTTCTAAATCCCCCCAAAATGTACTTAATCAAACCAATATATATATATATATATATATATATATATATATATATATATATATATATATATATATATATATATATATTCAAAAGAACACGCAATTTAATTTATGCCAACTTGTAAAATAATTATTTTTTATTTTAAACAAAAGAAGACTCTAGCTCTTAAAGTTATGGCCCCAGTAGTCAAAAGCACCAATTGTGAACGGCCGAATTGTCCATCGCCCCAGTTGTTAATGGCCCCAATTGTGAAAAGCCCCAATTGAGTACGGCCCGAATTGTCCATCGCCCCAGTTGTTAATGGCCCCAGTTGTGAAAAGCCCCAATTGTGAACGGCCCGAATTGTCCATCGCCCCAGTTGTCTGGTTACCGTATAAAGCTAACTAAAGTCACTGGATTATACATAGTAGCGCAAGCCATTGAAGAAGCCGACAGACCCCAAGGTTTGATTGGCAACATTGGTTCCCCTATTAAGCAAACTAAAGCAGCAATTTTTACGTTCTTAAGTTTTCGTCTGCACTGTCACATCTCTCTTTCTCGCTCTAATTTAATAACCTCCTTTGTCAGCGGTTTGAATATTTAAGGTTAAGTTTCATTTAAATTTATATATTATATCCATTTTATTTAATAAAAATAAAAAAAATAATTGAAATTGTACCACAATTTTGTTATAGTGCATCATTGATTAAAAAAATCGTGATTACAATGTTTAAAATAAAAATTTTGGTAGTACTAGTTTCTTATTTTTTTACTGTTGAAATCACTGAAAATCATTTGTGTTGGCGACATTTTTAGCCCCAGTATGGCCGCCGTTGCGCTACTTTGTATAATCTAGTGACTTTTAAGCTAACCATAATAACCAATAAAGTCACTAAATAAAAGTACATACTAATGGTTTCATACATATATATATATATATATATTTACTTTCTAAAAGGGCCCCAAAGTCCTTGTGCCCAAGGGCCCCTGCCCTACGACGGCCCTGATATTGACTCTAGTGTGATAAAGCCTTTATGTCTCCCTTGTGTCTGCCGTTAGATCATTGTGTGACGAGTTGATCCAACACCCTCAGATTATATTTCTGATGGATCTGTTCTTAATATAATCCTGATTATGTAAACACCTCAACCCTAATCCTAACCCTCACCCTTTAATTGAAATCTTATCATAATATATCATGTGACACCGTCCTAGATAACATTCGACACTTAGTAAGTTCCTAATGTAAGCAGTGTTAAGTAAAGTCAAACGTTAGAAAATAGGGTACATACTGGGTAGTTCATTATTATAGATGTTTTACATTAAAGCCTCATTATTGAAGCAAGATAGCATAAATTTTATAAGGAAAAAGAGTATGCAATACTCTTCATAGATTTCACATTACTTGAAGAGTAACAATGTATATGGAATAGTCGTGTCCGTAGATAAATATTAAAGAAGGAGGTTGTACGGGTTGCGGACAGCAATGAAAACCAATCAAATCAGCTGACAAGTTTCGAATAAGATTTATTCTTCATCGGAGCTACAATAGGATATATAATATAAGTGTATATAACAGTAGAATGTAGTGTAACAATAATAAATTATAATTATAAAAGTATGAATGAAAGTATAATATAGAAACTGAATAAATAAATAAAATAAAAATAAAATAAATAAATGTATAAGAAATATAAAAAAAATTGGATTCCTTGTACTTTATTTAGTCTAGAAAAAAATTGGGGCTTTAATCGTTTAATGCGTTTTGAGATTATTGATAATTTATTTTATGGCATAATTTACATAATTTGTGAAAATTGTGAGTTTAAAAAAATCACAACTCAAAAACGGTTAGAGAAAACAACCTGACGCTAGAATTTTAGCATTCCTTGTAGTTTATTAAGTCTAGAAAAAATTTGAGGCCTTACTCGTTTTGCGTATTTTAAAATTATGACAAATTTTAATATGGCGTGATTTATAGAAATATTCATCTTCGCATGGATATATCTCAAAAACGAAATGCAATAAAGACCTGCGGTTGAAATTTTTGAAATCTTGAGGTCCTAATTTACTTGTAACCAGATTTTGAAACAAAATTTTTTTTTGAAGTTTTTTCATTTTTTTTTAAATTTTTTTGAAAATTTTAAAAATTACTAATTATAAAATGGTTAGGGATATAAATATGCGGCTTGAAATTTTAAAATTCTACTACACTGTTTAGTCTAAGAAAAAAAATTGGGCTTAAATAAACATATTATTAAGTTTTGTAGGGGCAGTAATCCAAAATCCTTGAAAATGACCAAAAATCGAAAAAATCGTAAGGGGTAGACCTTAAAAAAATCGTGATTTTGAAGTAAAAAATTTTTGTCTCCAATTTTATTGAAAATTGGTACAAATATGCATTTTTGGTCAGAGATCAAGAAAATTTGGTCCATTTTGAAGTTTGGGCAAAAGTTTTGGAATTATAGGGAAAAAACTGACCTAAATCAGCTCTAACTCAAAAACTAGGAAAGCATGAATTTTTTTAATATTTTTTTCATAATCCTCACCCCAAAATTAGCTTAAAACTATATTTTGGCTAAAATCGAAGTCAAAAAAATTTTGACCAAAATTTTCAAAATTTTGGAAGATTTTTTTTTTTATTTTTGTTCGAAAATTGGTATACTTATAATATAAAAATATAAAAAATATAAAAATATTTAAAAAATAATATAAAAAATGATGAGAAAAAAAATATGAAAATAAAAATAAAATATATAAATATAAAAGTATATAAAAATAAATAAATAAAATTAAAATAAAGATAAAATAAATAAAAACCATAAATAAAGTATATGACATCCAGTATTATATTGGCTTCTTACACTTATTAACTCTTACGGACCGGTGCTACTTAAAATGTACCCCACAAAATTTGACTAAAATAATCGTTCTTGAGTTTTATAAATACCATAAATACTTTATTTACCTACTTATGAAACAATGTAGGTAAATATTTTTTTCATTTTTTATTTTAAACACCTAATATTAATTAATTTATTTTTCATGAATTTTATTGGTTATTTTTAAGTAAAGGGCGGGGTCAACTCCGATGAATTCCCTGATTTTTGCAAAGCAGCTACCGCCTAAGTACCCGCTTCAGTCTGAATCTGGACATCGGACAGGACGGACGTATCAGGTTGGGCGTATACTATGCTTTGCTAGAAATTTAGTTGGTTAGTATAAAACAGGATTTTATGAATGTTGAACGTATGAAAACATTGCAATTGAAAATATTGTAATTTCAGCTAAAAAACATTTTTAATATATTCCATAGTAAACCTGAATACAAATTATTAATAAATTATTTATTTACGATAAAATAAAAATGGGGTACATTTGTACCCCACACCACAACCAAAGGACACCGTAACGTAATGGTTAACTACTAGAGATGGGTCGTTCATGAACGAACCGGCTCACTGAGCCGGCTCAGTACACTGACCGAAGTGACACGGTTCACCAAATTGAAATGAGCCGGCTCACGGCTCACTGTATAGTTTCAAGTTTCAAGGATACGATTGGTCGGGCGATTGTGAACAGTGACCGGAGTGATCCGGATCTGAATCGATGTCATGTTGAACTTCGCGAGAACTTGGCTTGTAATGTATTATCATAAAGTGTATTTTGTCATCAATTTGTAGGGCAGTTTATTTGAAACTAATAGGGTTAGTCTGTATTTTCTTACAACCATACTATATAAAAATATTAAAAATATTGCCCAAATCCCAGATGTCCGATTTATAAGGGCAATAAACATCGCCATAAACTTAACACATCTGGTTTAAAATACAGTAGCTACATAAAGTGAATTGCTTGTTTCAAAAATGTTAGATAAGAGTCGGGGCTAGCGACGTTCTACCTACGACCGGACGACCGGCAACTGACTAACCTGTGTCTCGGGATCATGTTTAAAAGAACCGGCTCTAAGCAAGAGTCGGCTCTAAGCGACGTTCTACCTCTAAGCTCTAAGCGACGTTCTACCGAACGACCGACCGACCTGTGTCTCGGGATCATGTTTACAAGAACCGGCTCTGAGCAAGAGTCGGTTCTAAGCGACGTTCTACCTACGACCGAACGACCGACCGACCTGCGTCTCGGGATCATGTTTACAGTTCATATATTGCAAGAATCGGCTCTAAGCAAGAGCCGGCTGTAAACGACGTTCTACCTACGACCGAACAACCGACCGACCTGTGTCTCGGGATCATATTTACAGTTTATATATTGCAAGAACCGGCTCTAAGCGACTTTCTACCTACGAACTAACGACCGTCCTGTGTTTCGGAGACATGTTTACTTAACCGGATCACTGAGCCGGATCAATGAACCGGCTCAACACACTGAACGACCTCCACTGATCCGGTTCCGCAAACTGAGCCGAAATTCCCATCTCTATTAACTACCAACAAAACCCTGAAATGTGTGAAAATTCACACTGCACATCAATTTTCTTTAATCCAATCGCAAATTTTTGTAATTAATGTTCTATAGTATTGATCAGTAATTGTGTGTTACGTTCTAAATAAAAGAGAAAAATCATTCAGTATCCGAAATAATTGTGACCATTGCCAGCTGAAGCCTCTGTACGAAAATTTTTTGGAGGAGATCCTGAACCATGCTTCATAGTTTAGACAGGACCAAAGGATGAACCCTAGTTCCACACTAATTTTGGTATTGTATTATACCAATTCTTTTTAATATATAATACGTAGAAAGCATATGGCGTGAGGTTGAAAAATGTAACATAATATTTTATTGGAAACAGAACTTTTATATGTATTTTATTATTAAGAAATAAGCTATTCAAGATAAATATAAAATATGCATCATTCGCGTGATTTGTTTATGTTAATAACTAAAAAATTGGTCAATAACCTTAAGATTTTTTTATTTAACTAAAAAAGTTGACGCGAAGTGTATAATTTCATACATATCAAACAATGCATAGATTAGTTTCGTTCAACTTTTGGTAATAAAGCATCATCAAAAAAGACATGGTTTGCAGAATTTCGTCGTGGTAGTGAATGAATCTTCTGAAGTTCGACCAAAATCGGTTGTGATTCAAAAAAACATCGATGCTGTGCGCAAAATGATTGAAGAAGATCGCCCTGTGACTTTACCGTGAAACAGAGGCATCCTTTGGCGTATCGCAGACTGCAATACATTCGATTTTGCAAGGACATATAGCTGTGAAAAAAATCTGTTCCCGATGGATTCCGCATAATTTGGCCGAAGCTCAAAAAAAGGTGTTGATTGCTGTAAGGGAATACTAAAAAAATTCAACCTATGCACTACAAAATCCGTATACAACTTCATTACAGGTGACGAAACTTGGATTTATTTATATGAACCGAAAACTAAGCAACAATCCATTGGTCTTTCAAGATGAACCGAAACCCACAAAAGTTGTTCGTTCATGAAGAAAATGATTGCTTGTTTTTCGGTTGTTTCTTCGGACTGGACATGTCGCAACTATTCCTTTAGAGGATCAGAGAACTGTTAATGGTGAATGATATACAACAATTTATTTGCAAAAGTCATCGCCAAAATCAGGAAAAACAACCAAAAACGTCGCATTTTTCATCATGATAATGCAAGCTCCCACACAACACATCAAACAATTGATTATTTGAAGGAGAAAACATCGAATTAATGTCTCATTGCTTGTATTCACTTGATTTATCCCCTAATGACTTTTTCTTGTTCCCCAAAGTCAAACAAAAAATCGTGGACACCGATTTTCATCACCTCAAGAAGCTGTTGAAGCCTTCAAAAGCCATGTTTTTGAGATACCAACTTCAGAGTTGAACGCAAGCAAAAGTGTATAAATCTTAAAGACGAATATTTTGAAAAGCAATAAAACAGTTTGTTCCAAAAAAAAATTCTTTCTTAGTTTTTGTAAAAACTAGAAAGGTAGCCCTCGTATTAGGAACTTTCTAATTCATCATTATTTGATTTTTTATTATTTTGGATCTTCCTTTCTTTAATTCCATAACAATCTCATCTTATTTTGTTTGAATATAACTTAAAACTGTGTCCAATATAGATTCCTTCGAGTTTTAAAGGATGTAAGGGGGTTGGTTACGTATTGGGGCCTTTCTAATTCATCATTATATTATTTTTCAATATTTTGGATATTCGTTTCTTTAATGCCATCACAATCTCATCTTATTTTGTTTGAATATAACTTAAAACTGTGTCCAATATAGATTCCTTCGAGTTTTAAAGGATGTAAGGGGGTTGGTTACGTATTGGGGCCTTTCTAATTCATCATTATTTCATTTTTTAATATTTTGGATATTCGTTTCTTTAATGCCATTACAATCTCATCTTATTTTGTTTGAATATAACTTAAAACTGTGTCCAATATAGATTCCTTCGAGTTTTAAAGGATGTAAGGGGGTTGGTTACGTATTGGGGCCTTTCTAATTCATCATTATTTGATTTTTTATATTTTGGATATTCGTTTTTTTAATGCCATCACAACACAACCTATTTTGTTTGGATATATGTAACTTAAAAATATGCCCAATATATTTTACTTCGAACTTTAAAGGATATAAAGGGTTTGGTTATATATTAGGGCCTTTCTAATTCATCATTATTTAATTTTTAATATATATTTTGGATATTCGTTTCTTTAAAGCCATCACAACTAATCTTATTTTGTTTGGATATAACCTAAAAATGTATCCAATATTGTTATTATTATATTATTATCCAAGATTCCTTCCAGCTTTAAAGGATGTAAGGGGGTTGGTTACGTATTGGGGCCTTTCTAATTCATCATTATTTTATTTTTCAATATTTTGGATATTCGTTTCTTTAATGCCACCACAACTCATCCTATTTTGTTTGGATACAACTTAAAAAGTCCAATATATATTCCTTCGAACTTTATAGAATATAAGGGGTTTGGGGATATATTGGGACCTTTCTAATTTATCATTATTTGATTATATAATATTTTGGATATTTATTTCTTTAATTCCATGACAACCCATCTTATTTTGTTTGGATATAACTTAAAAATATGTCCAATATAGATTCCTTCGACCTTTAAAGGATATAAGAGGTTTGGTTACATATTGGGACCTCTCTAATTCATCATTATTTTCTAATATTTTGGATATTTACTTCTTTAATGACATCACAATATTCGGATATAAGTTAAAAAAGTTATTGTTGATGAAATATGTATATTTTTTTATTGTACCTTTCTTTGGTTGGGTTGTCTCATTGGTTGTTGTGTGACAAAGGTCCTTAAAGGTGTCAAAGGAGATGGAAGTCCTGCCAACATAGGTTGTACTAATGCAGGATGATTGAATTGTTGTAATCCTGCAGGATGTATTGGTACAGCAACCATCTTCTGTAATGGTACACCCCATGGTAAATACCAAGAACCAGGATGGTGTTGCATTTTACACAAAAAAAACACAAGTTTTTTTTTAAGTCTTAAACCACAAAATAAATCACTTAAATACACAAGTTTTTCCCTTTATAGGGCATTGTTTTTCACTTCACTTTTACACTTTATTTTGTTTGTATATAACACGTGTATTTTGGAAAGTTTGGGCGAACGATGCTGCTCGTACAACAGTTCGGAATAGACTGAAGTTTCGTTTCGGTTTGCATCGGGTTCTATTCGGTTTATTTCAGGAGTGTAGGGTAGATTTTCAGTAGTGGGGGTCACAATTGGTGGTAGATGTTTTCATTTTGATTATTTAATTATATTTTTTTTTGAATGAAGGAATATTGAATTCTTATGGAAGTGACAGATTTTTTTAAACGTCTCAGAAGTTCAATTCGGGTCATGGATGATATTAAATTTGAGGATATTGTTAATATTTTTTTGCGGATTTACTAGACAAATTATATAAAGAAAAATCAGAGAAAATTGGCCAGTTTGGCAAGAGTTTGAACATTTTATTATTATTTTTGTGTGTCACAAGATGAAAAAAAAAAAAAACAAAATGATATTTTCATTATTTCCTTTCAAAGGCTTGATTTTTACATTGAGAGCTTATTATTTGACATTGGCTAAATATTTTACTGTTCTATTTTTTTTTTTTTTTTTTTGTTGGAAAGTTACACATCTCGCCAGTTTAAAGAAATCATTGTATGCTCTAAAAAATATCAAAAACTTTTTTTTTAAATTAATTTTGTCGTAAATTCACACTATTATGAAGTATGAGTTCTTACTTGGAAGTACGGCATCGCAGACCGCGCGAAACATTGTAAATAGTGTATTTGGCTCTAGTGTTATTACGCAGCAGACAATATCAAATTGGTTCGCCAAATTTCGTTTAGGTAACTTAAAAACCACTAAAAAAAAACCTGGCTCATCGATGGCACAGCAGCAATATACTGCAAGCAACTGGACGAAATGATGCAAAAACTTAAAGAAAAACAGCCTAGATTGGTCAACAGATCGACTCCTATCTTATTGCATGATAACGTTAGACCACACATTGCACAAATGACTGTGGCAAAACTACAGGAATTGGAGTTGGAACTTCATCATCCTCCATACTCACCAGACCTAGCCCCCACTGACTACCACTTCTTCCACAATTTGGACAACTTTTTAATAGGAAAACAGTTTAATTCCGACGATGCTGTACAACTGGCCAGGAATTCATTGACTCTCGTCCGGTGTTTTATACCAACAACCTGAACAACCTGTCGCTTAAAAGGCAAAAGTGTATAAACAATATGGGTGCATACTCTGATGAATAAAATAATTCCTTATATTTGTAAGTTATCAACCAACTTTGCCTTTTTTTCTACAAATTTCATCGTTGACGACCTAATATGTGGATCAATTACAATATTTTATCTTCAACTATATAATTTAGTATTAGTTTAGTATTAGCATCGAGTATCAATTGTTTAATTTCAGAACCTATGTCATTAAGATGGTTTCCGTACCATCAGCTGATTGTATTATACAACAATGTTTAAAATGGAGAAACCAAAAATTACGAAACCCTAAATAAACCTGATTTACTGAAGATTAAGTATTTATTTATTTTTATTTTTTGTTTTTTCGTATATCTAAACCATGTAAAATATCTCAACAGATAAAAATCAAAGAAATAAAAACTGTTTCATTTTTCTGCACTCATTCTCCTTTTGTACAATTTTCATTTCATCTAAAAATTGCTGATAAAAATCCAACAAATTTAAATAAACTTGCATCCTAAAACTACTTTCAATTTAAGACAGTCATAAAATTTCAGTGTACGAGGAAAAATAATAAGTGTATTATTTTGAAGAATATAACACAATATTTTAAAAGAAAAGAAAAAACAATTTAAATGAAATTTAATTTATGTCAAAGTGGTATAAATAAAAATAAAGCAATTTACTTGGAAACACTTTATTATTCTTAAGAAAAGACAAAAATCTTTTGCCTTATCCATTAATGGAAAATTGAGCAGCAAAAAAGACAGTATTCTGAACATCGCATAAGAAAAAATTGATGTGGATTTTCACACATTTCAGGGTTTCGCAGGTATATAATAAGTGAATGATGATTATTTGGGATGCAAAACAATTTTTTTTAAAATATTGTTTTTGTTAATTTTAATTCGAATGCCTCTCGTACAAAATCCCTTTTTGAAAAGACCTAAATACTTAGTGGAATTAGAAGAAGAATTTATTTGAGGTATAGTTCAAAACTATCGAACCTGATCTAATCATACAAAGATTCCATCTATAAATGCAATCGATTTTACATGATTAAATATGTAGATTTCTTACTTAACTGATTTGAATTAGAGCATAACATAATGTGTATAAATATTTTTAATTTCCTGTCTCTTTCAGTTGTTAGGTCAGGTTAAGTCAACCGATTAACATTTTGTAAACCAAATTACCCATCAATATAAATTTCAAATTTTCTAAATAAAATAAGGAATTCTATTAATTTATCTACTCATTAATTGCTAAAGATACGAATAAGCAATACGCTGGTAACCAGTTCTTGTTCACAAGCTCTGGTAAACGCCGAGTAGCCAGAATAAATAGAGCCCTGGAC
This sequence comes from Liopterus haemorrhoidalis, assembly GCA_963971575.1. Classification (NCBI taxonomy): domain Eukaryota; kingdom Metazoa; phylum Arthropoda; class Insecta; order Coleoptera; family Dytiscidae; genus Liopterus; species Liopterus haemorrhoidalis. Next base: position 10,663,860 of record OZ020623.1, read on the forward strand.
TAGGGATGGGAAAATTTTTTGCAAACAATGCGAACGACCAATGACGCCAACACACTTTTTCTTTTTGAGTCTTGTTGACACTTTCCCAGTTGTTATTCCTCCAGTCCCTGGATTTTTGTAATTTGTCATTAGCTATTTTTTTATATATTGAAGTTGGCTTTTCCTGAACAAAATGATCAAAAGCTTCAATTAATCCGTAAAAGTAACTAGAATTGAAAATCTAGTTCCGCCTAAACCAAAGGAACAGACCTTACTATTTTTACATTTCTAAAATGAAATATTGGATTTTATTACAATACTAATATAGTAATCTTAATGTTAATTTTATATTATTTAACATAAAAATAACACTGTCATACACAATTATTTTTATACTTTTTTAAGTTGAAATAAAGTCTGTTCCTTTGGTTTCCTTTTTGCGACGGTCCTTTTAACAAAAGAAAAAAAAAAACAAACCTTAATTTCGTAAATTTATAGTAAATTAAATTTTATATTGTTAGTGCAATAATTGCTTAGAAATTTATTTGTCTGTATAAATTCGTAAGCACATTAAACCGTTACAATGCTTACTTCTCGCTGGACTCATCAGATCAAATGATTTTCGCTCATTCATCAGGTGTCCAATTAAAAATTAAAAAAGAAAAAGTTTCGGTTAACTGTCAGGCAGTACTTCTTCTCCAATCAAGTCGTGAATGGTTGGATCAACCTTAGTTAGCTCGTGACGGATTCAACTAATATAAATACTTTCAAAAATCAGCTGGACATAGAATTACAACTATAGAAAAAAGAAGTGATAACTACAGAATCAGTTGGTGAGTGTAAGATGGACTGTTAAGAGCAATTAATATGGACTGATACGTGCAATTCGTGATATGAACTTAGCATGGATTGTAACGTTTATAATTCTGTTCAATTTTGTTTTACAAAATACCTGTGCGAAATGGATTGATTTTATTTATGGTAAAATGCAGTTGTATTGTAATGTGTCCAACTTGTATATTCGGGAGTAATATCAGCTGTTAGCTGCCTCCTCCCTAAACTGTATAAATAATAACAAAAATAATAATAAACAGTTTTTGTTTTTATTGCTGGATTGTTTCTAGCATGCCCGATATTGTCTTTCTCTTCTACGACTTAGCCTCATGTAGGGGAGATGTGGGGACGGTGGCACACATTTTGGTTTTCTGTACACAATTTCTTCAATTTTGAATTTTTTTAATAAATCTTTCCACCACTTAATACTTATTATGTCGTTGTTTAAATAACCTATTAAAAATTAATGTCCTTATCACGTGCCATTTATAATTAATATTTTTGTTGACCTCTGCAATTGTGCCACTGTACCTATACGTGAGGGTACAGTGAAACAGCATTAGGGATACAGTGGAACAGTAAATATAATAGGTATCTAAAAAATCTATATATGTATCAATAATTTTTATTGAAACTTCAATTCAATATCTTTAAAAATAAATCATCTGAAAGGTACTGAAAAATTAATAATATTGTAAAAAAATCAAATTTTTTGGAACAAACTACTAAGTTTAATTAATGTATATAAATGTAAATTTATTATTAATATAAAAAAAAACTTTGGTAAGTTCCTTGGAAGCAGTAAGTTTTAATAGTTTTTATTTTAATGTTAATTATACTTCATTAAATTTACTGTAAAAATCAAAACGTCTAAACGGTGTTTTGTGTTACCAGATGGAGCAGGAGATGGTAAAACTTTTATCAGCTCTGATTTTTTAATGTGCAATTTTCATTTGTTTTAATAAATTTAAAGAGTAGAGTCAGCCGTCGGAGATATGTTGCAACAATATCGTCAGTCGTTACTTCTATGATTTCCCCTATAGAGTGGCTCTTCATTTTATTCTTTCCGTATCCTTCAAATATTAAGGCATATTGCCTTACTTTAATATCCTTGTTTACTTAGTCTGTCGAATCTGTATCATATGCAGAGTCAACATTATCATCTTAGTTTGAATTCTCATCAATATTGACATCAGTATCAGATGTGTCTGAACTTACAAGAAAATCTTTTAATTTTCTGATTTTTTTTATTTTGCGCAGCTTGGAATTGTTCTTCTAACTCGTACCCACGTACGTGGGTACAGTGGCTCACTGTACCACTGTATCCACATAACACGTGTGCCACTGTTAGCCTAACCCTATTTTCACGAACATTTTATCAAATATAATAAATTATATAGTTTAGAGCATTAGTAATTGCTTTACACTATAGACAAATGACCAATTTATAACATGTATTACAAAATTTCTTACTAATTTAGTTGTGTCTCGTTCAAATAAAAATTTTCTTGTTACGATAAACTTTAGTTTGTCTACCTCAAATCAACATTTTCATCATAAATGGCGGGACTTAAATTTATAGACTCAAAATGTGGATAGTATAATTTCTCAGTACCAGAGGGGCCTATATATACCCAAACAGACATGAAAATATTCTATATTTCAAAGATATTTCAAATGTTCCACTGTACCAATTGTGCCACCGTCCCCACATCTCCCCTATATATATCAGCACCTCAGAGGTAACTTGTATTAAGTCACAAATGATAAACAGCTCAGAAAAGACGATTTAAGATTGTTTACTTCCTTGCGTTGATCGACTTGATACAGTTTTAAAGCAACGTATATTGAAACTGGCTAGAGCTATAGTACCAAATCATTTTTCAATCGACGGACTATAAAGTATTTAGTCACTTGGCAATAAAATGTCATTTCTGATAAAAATGTGACTTGATACAGTTTACCTCTAAGGTGCTGATATTGTTAATGACAAGTTACAATGCAGGTCGAATTTGATCCTCCTCGTGCATCCAAAGCAAAGAGGAGTATGTATGTGGCCAAAAATCAACCAGATAATATCCAAAAGTATAATATTAATGATCTATGTGTGACAGTGTCTTCTAATGAAGCTCTTAATTAGGTTTTTTTTTTCTTAGAACCTCGTTTTCTACTGATTACCTTCGAGTCTTTTAAAATAATATATTTCACAGTGACCAAAATAGCTGTGAGGTGATTAACAAAAACTTCTGTCACAAATAGACACTGTTGTCAGACTTAGCGAGAGATTCTTTTAAAAACAACTAAAAATGTTAGAATAAATAAAACATGACATCACTAATTATGCACTTAGAACAACCCAACTCAGTCATTATGGAATTATGGAAAAATATTCATGCATTATTGTAATGGTCTAATTAACAACTGGAAACAAATATTTGGTGTTCTGTTTTTAAAAAAATATTGTTGATCAAGTGATACTCTGGGACCTCGTGGGCTTGGGCATTCCTCAAGCACTAAAAACAAAAAATTTATCGTAAGACCGCTACACAAAAAATTTGGCTACTGAGCCCCCAAAGAAAATATTCATGGTGCGCGTCTGTTAATGATCAATCCTCGAAAAAATTTGAGGCCTTACTCGTTTTTCGTATTGTAAAATTATGACAAATTTGAATATGGCGTGATTTATAGAAATATTCATCTTCGCATGGATATATCTCAAAAACGAAATACAATAAAGACCTGCGGTTGAAATTTTTGAAATCTTGAGGTCCTAATTTACTTGTAACCAGATTTTGAAACCAAAAAATTTTTTGAAGTTTTTTCATTTTTTTTTAAATTTTTTTGAAAATTTCAAAAATTACTAATTATAAAATGGTTAGGGATATAAATATGCGGCTTGAAATTTTAAAATTCTACTACACTGTTTAGTCTAAGAAAAAATTTGGGCTTAAATAAACATATTATTAAGTTTTGTAGGGGCAGTAATCCAAAATCCTTGAAAATTGCCAAAAATCGAAAAAATCGTAAGGGGTACCCCTTAAGAAAATCGTGATTTTGAAGCAAAAAATTTTTGTCTCCAATTTTATTGAAAATTGGTACAAATATGCATTTTTGGTCAGAGATCAAGAAACTTTGGTCCATTTTGAAGTTTGGGCAAAAGTTTTGGAATTATAGGCAAAAAACTAACCTAAATCAGCTCTAACTCAAAAATTAGGAAAGCATGAATTTAAATATTTTTTTCATAATCCTCACCCCAAAATTAGCTTAAAACTATATTTTAGCTAAAATCGAAGTCAAAAAAACTTTGACCAAAATTTTCAAAATTTTGGAAGAATTTTTTTTTTTTTTTTGTACGAAAATAGGTATACTTATATATTTTTAGCCTTAGATCACAAATATATGGTCAGTTTTTAGTTACGGTCTAAAATTTTGACATTTTCGGCAAAAAAAGTAAAAAAAGACAAAGGTCCACAAAAAGGCTCAGAACCGATGAAATGTTAGCCTGCCCCTTTTTTTAATCTTCATAAACTAATACTTCTTATCTATCATCTAAATCAGCGGTTCCCAACCTGTGCTCCGCAGAGCCCTTACTGCTCCACGTGCACTTCTCAGGGGCTCCACAGTCGTTCCAGAAAATAAAATAAATAAAAATTGAATAAAATCTAAAGTATTAGAAATAAAAAAACAGAATTAAAATAATAAAACTGGAAATGACATTCTGAAAGAAAATTGGCCAAGTTGTATGTATGTCCAAGTGATTTCTGACTTTAGCCCAGAGGTGAATTAAGGGGTGTGCGGACTGGGCGGCCGCCCGGGGCTCACGAAGCAGGGGGGCCTACCGAAGTCTATATACAAATATTTCCATTCTATTTAAAATAATAGAGGGCCAATTTAATTTTACCGCCCAGGGCCCCCAAGCAACTTAATTCGCCACTGCTACAAAGTTCTAAAAAGATATAACTATCTAGTTCCGCACGAAGTTAAGAAATGAATATAACACAGTAACAATTAAAGTTTAACTTTTTACAAAATTGATAAATATATAATTGTCTTGTAAATTTGGAAACCTTCCAGAGCTGGACTACGAAATTTAAAAATTTTGTTTCATTAGCCAAGAGTTTGTTTCGACTAATTTTAGCCGGTATTAAGTTTGTGCTTGCAAAACAGACAATAGAGTTACCGCGACGGCTTAAGAATTTCAACAGTTATTTTCGTATACAAAATAAGTTTTTGTACACCGGAAAATCTCTAAATTCGTTCAACAACTTTTCTACTTTAGATGAGGTTAAAATTTATAATGATGTTATTATATTTAAGAGAAAATCAATAGGTTTTTATTACTTTTATAAAATTAATTTATGAAAATTTAAATATTACAACAGGTAAACGGTTTTTGATTAGTTCAAACATATTTCTTTTAGCCATATTTGTATGTTGGTCGTCCAAAAAATGAAGAAGAGTTGATTAATACCAACATGAGAGCAGACAGACAGACAGACAGAGACATTTCAATTTCAAGTAGAACATACAATTGTTTCTTTATTCTAAATCAATTTTTTGTATATATTTTTAATGTTAAGTAAATGACAAGTGAGATACTTCGTTAATAGGCAGGTCTCCCCCCAAGTTCGGATTTGAATTGCGCGCCATTTTCGTTCAGTGAATGTTGGAAGTTTGCATTTTTACAGTTGGTATCTAAACACATTGCAAATTCATCATGGCGCCGTATATTGTGCAGCAACGCATAAATATCGTGCAAGATTATTATGAAAACAGGCGATCAGTTACGATTACGCGAAAAAAACTTCGACCACTTTTTGGACGGAATGTTCCAAGTGAGCGTGCAATTACTGAACTACTGCAAAAATTTGAAACAAATGGTATGCTTATTGATACACCAAGAGTTCGCTACCAACGCAGAGGTCGTTCAGGTGAAAATATTGCTCGTATACGTGATAGTGTGCAAGAACCAAGCACGTCAATCCGTCACCGTTCACAGCAATTGAATCTTTCATATGGCACTACTCAACGAATTTAAAAAAAAGACCTGCATTTAAAGGCGTATAAAATTCAACTGAAAGCAGCGGACCACCAGAAACGCCGTACATTTGTGAACTGGGTTTTAGAAAATACAGAAAAGTTGATGCTGATTTTTGCAAAAATATCATATGGAGCGATGAAGCTTATTTTCTTTTGAATGGGTTTGTTAATCGCCAAAATTGTCGCATCTGGGGTAGTGAAAATCCACATGCTATCCAAGAAAACCCAATGCATCCACAAAAATGAACTGTTTGGTGTGCATTATGGGCTGGAGGAATCATTGGCCCGTACTTTTTTGAGGAAGCTGGTAACGCTGTTACTGTCAATGGTGTACGCTATCGGGAGATGCTAAACAACTTTTTTATTCAATGAAACCAACGTTTTGAACTTAAATGACATGTGGTTTCAACAGGATGGAACCATATGTCACACAGAACGTGAAACACTTTACTTCAAACCAAATTTCCTGGTGATGTTGTCTCTCAGAGGAGCGACATCAATTGGCCAGCGAGGTCTTGCGATCTAACCCCATTAGACTTTTTTCTCTGGGACTATTTGAAGGAAAGGGTCTATGTCAACAAGCATACGATTCAAGAACTAAAAGAGAACATCAGACGTGCAATTGCTGAAATCGAGCCGCATTTATTGGAAACGATTACAGAAAACTTCGCTAAAAGAATGGTATCATGTCAGCGGAGTCGTGGAGGGCATTTGGTCGACATCATAAATAATTGCCAAGTCTGTACTTTACGCTAATAACAATAAAATTCGGATTTTTCCAGCATGTTGTGTTTTATTCAAAAAACAAATCCAAGAGTCCAAAATGGATCAACGTTTACATATAAACCTATATTTAGTAAATTAACAATTACAAATCATTGTCCATGCAAACAATGTTTTAAATTCGGGGTTTATATAGAATAAACCTTCCATGATACAATCTTATCGTATATTTTACATTCAAGTAACACAGTGACAATTGTCCAAATATCGTAAATACAGTATCCTGTCGTTTGATGGGAATGAAGGATTGACGGAACGAGAGTCCCTGGTCCGATAAAGCATTTTTTGCACAGTATACGATTGTTCGTCGGGTTTGTGCGTTAGGTCAGAGGTGATAGCGCATGCGTCTCGACGCTGTCTGCGTCGTACACAATTCACAGAGGCGTCGATCACAAATGAATTAAATGATCAAAAATATATAACTATACAAAGGTGATGTAGAAAAAGTAATTTCAAACAAGAGATGGTATAGCAAGATCATAATTTTATCCTTTTTAGCGTTTTGTAGATATGACCACCAAAAAACCCTTGTAACGTCATCCATGTGTCATGTAATTAGTAGAAAAAACTCATTTGGAAAGTGAAAGTCGCTATATTAATGTTGTAAATTTTAGTAATATTAGTATTACAATATATAATAAATAATTATGGAATTTGTCTTCTTTACATATCGTCGGCTGAAAATAATAAGGTTGTATGTGACATTTTTTGTCAAATGCACTTTTCAATACTATAGAGTTGTATGTCACGTAACCTACTTGTTCCAATAATTTCCATAAGATAGCATTACCGGTGTCGGAGAAAAAAGCAGAAAACCGTAGTTGTATGTCTTAAAAAATAAAAAACTTACAAAACATAGTTGTATGTTAAAACATACACCCTTGTATTTTAATTGTTTTTTTTTTTTTTTTTAATTCATAATTTATGGTTGTATGTTTGACATACAACATCTTTTATATTAAATATGAAACATCTTTTTCGGGCACCTGGGTTACAATTATTAAAGAGAATAAAACAAGGTCTTGAAGACTTGTTAAATATATTTAGAGACATTAAGGTTTCTACAAATAAAAATCTGTTACCAGAAACAAGGTAATTGCTTTAAAATCTATGCTGGATTGGATGCCTACTATGGATAAATCTTATTATGAAACAATATTGCCAAGAAAGTAAATCTCAAGAAAATAATAAAAATACAATTTATTTCGTTTAATTTTTTTTATTTCGAATGTTTCAGTTTCAGTTCAAATTATCTTAATTTATCTTAATTTTTTGTAAGATAAATGTTTAATTTGTTATTATTTTGCAAGCATATTGTTTAATTTGTGTTATTTAATCAAATAAAAATTTAATACGTGACTAACATTTCTTTTACCTTTTCTGGTACCTTTTTAACAATTTTCAGAAACCTAAAAATTGAAGCTTTACCTATAAACATTGTATATATAAAATATTGTACCAGTACCACAAATATTTTTAAGAGCAGGTTCTAACAATATAATTCAATATTCATTTAGTCAGTAATCGGGATTTATGAAATTTATTTAAATAATAGTTTTGTTTCTCTAGTTATAGCCGATAGTGTATGCATGTATGTGTTTCATAGAAGCACATTCTACATAACAATGACATACAATATAAAATTAACAAAAATTTCTACAAATACCTTTCCAGTCGCTCCAATTTTGGTCTCCATGAAGTCCAAACACTTAAGTCCACATTATAACACACTATTTCAAGTATTTTCCGCACTTTTATCACTTAAAAATAACTAAAAACGTCAGAAAAAAATGAAGACGCCACTTGCAAAAATCACGTGTCACTACATATCAAGATGGCTAATCCTGATAAAGCTCATTAAGGAATAGGGTCATTAACAACTAATAAATAAGGAACAGAATTGCTTAAAATAATTCTTTATGAGAATAAACACATATATTAATATTTTATCAATAGTATACAGGTGGTTGAAATTGAACTACCGGACCCAATACACTATTTTTTTATTATTGAAGATGAGGTATACCGTTAAATTTGGAAGTTACTTGGTACTACATGAGTTGAAAGAATTGACCTGAGTATAAGTAAAAAGAAAAATACACAATATACCACAAATTTTTAATTTTTTTGACCTACATTCAGTTATAATACGAGGGCTTATGGGTCCAAAACCTGGTCTTCAATGAAACGAGATCAACATCTCACTTTAAAAATTCAGTCCTAATTTATAAAACATCAATCATTATTTTCGTTAATAATGATGGATTTAGCTATGAAAATATTAAATTATACACAGAATATTACTAAAAATAATATCGCAAAAAATAGGTCATCATTAATTCATTGTTTTTATATTTTATTCAAAAAAATCGCAATATACAGTGGCGGAATAAAAAGTAGTGAGAATGGAAATGAAAGCTTTTGTTTAATTTTAAATTAATTTAACAAACTCCCCTTGGCAACAAACAGTTTATAATTGTCCTGCTTGGAGAAAGTTGACCTCTGAAGCAACAAATATCTTTGAGAAGAAAAGGATGGAACGTGCAGAAATCGCTAGAGAGAGAAGAAAACAACGTGTTCAAAGAATATCGGACACAGTAGCTGACCATCTTTGTTGTATATGCGGAACAATTTTCACTTCTCGTATCGGGCTCTACAGCCATGTACGATCTCATTCTCGTAGGACTTTATAGAAGCTTAGCCACTTAGTACTTTAGCCACTGGCGAAACACCGTCGTCAACTTTCGACATGGTTGTATATATATTCTATATTATATATGTATATATGTGTATTTCTTGACGAGTGATATTTTAATAACAAAATTATTCTTCTTTAATCGTTAGTTTTGGAGTCAGGTAATAAATAAAATGTGGTTTTCTGGAACGTTTCGCGTATTTATTTAAGTTTATGATATCATTGTCATACTTTAGTGGAAACAGTCACTGTTACATTTTAAATTCAGTTTTATTTATTTTTTTGATCGTCATTCACGACCATATTTTAAAACTATGACCATCTTATGACTACTATGACTACACTGGTTGAAGATGCGTGAACTTAAATAAATACGCGAAACGTTCCAGAAAACCACATTTTATTTATTACCTGACTCCAAAACTGACGATTAAAGAAGAATAATTTTGTTATTATTCTATATTATATATATAATGTAGAAGTTAAATATCAAAATACTGCCTCGCTGGGAATCGAACCCGTCAACCTAAGAATTTCCCGTTCTCGTTCTAGAGCCACTAGACTACGAAGGCATTAAATTCAATGCCTTCGTAGTAATAAACCACCTAGTAATAGACTACCTAGTAGTAGACCACCTAGACCACCTAGTAGTAGATCACTAGATGGCAATATTGTCAATATCATTACTATATTCGTAAAATTTGACATTTATTATTGTGAAATCAGCAGCTTATAAATTGACCGAGTGGTTTATTGATAGTTAGCGTTAAAAAAAACAAGTTTGTGCAAAAATGGATATTACTCCTGAGGGTTTTCGTTGGATGATTTTTTACGATTTTAGTAAAGGCTTAACTCAAAAACAATGCATAGATTCACTTCGTTCAACGTTTGGTAATGAAGCACCATCAGAAAAGACCATGTTTACAATTGGTTTGCAGAATTTCGCTGTGATCGTGCGTCCGTCAAAAGGTAGCCTACAGTTGAAGAATTGACTATTTACATGGCACTACAATCTATAACTGCTAATAATCATAAAATAGCAATTTGCTCAGACTCGCTAGCCGCATTAAATAACATTCAGAACATGCAAAGTAAAAAACCAACTATAATAAAAATACAAGAAGAACTCCACAAACTCTCAAACTTACACCAAAATAAAATATACCTAATATGGATTCCAGGTCGTTCAGGCATTGACGGCAACGAACAAGCTGCCAACGTAACAAAAGAAAATACAAGCCCAGTACAAAATATCCCCATACCAGCTACAGACTTTAAGAATGCTCTCAAAAACATCACAGTACAACATAAAAAAGTGCATCGCTCAATATCGACCCAAATAGGAACAAATTACGTAGTATCAAGAAAGACATAAAAGTATGAGACCTGGAAAAAGGACGAAAAATACAGACATTAATGACAAGAAAGCGCATTGGAGACTCAAGACACACCCACAGCTACCTATTCAACAGAGAACCCCCCCCCCCTCGGTATGAAAATTGCGACGTGCTATTGACCATAGCACATATTTTATCCAAATGTGAATCATACAATTCTTCAAGAATCAAATTCAATATCCCTAACATCACAACAGCCTTACAAAACAACCCAGACAGTACCACTAACATTATAAATTACTTAAGCGACATAAAACTACTAAAACAAATCTAGATCTAAATATTATTATATTAAAATTGTGTAAAACAATTATAAGTTAATTATAAGTGTTTAATGTTACAATTAATATATGCTTTTATTTATAATTATAATATGTTATAAATATAATATATAAGACGCTAAAAGCCTAGCAGTTGAAGCGTCTCTAAATAAAAATTAAATAAAAAAAAGGTAGTCCTCGTAGTAGGACGAGTTGACGGATTTAGGTGCAAATGATGACAGAAAGAAGGAGAATGAATTAAAGTGATGACAAAAAAAAGGCTTCATAGTGGGGAAGTACCAACGTTCGTAACTCGTGCCTGCCTTCACCACTGCATAAAATTAGCCACATAAGTTTATTTGAAACCTTTGTACTTTCAAAAATCCTTTGTGCGTAATAATGGTAGGGCAATTATTAAAAATATCTATCAGAATAATGTTGTAGCTAATCTCCATAAGTTTCTTTGTAGTTAGTTGGCAGACATGCGGCATACGGCGTACAGTTGAAAACAAAGCCGTTTTATTCATTCAAAATGTATTCCTGTAATCTTTGCCTTCCCTTTAATCTTCCTTAGTTCATTCTCTTGACCGAATACATGATGGTTTGAAATGTTTTATGTCGCTCACGCCAGAGGACAGCATATGGTTGCATAGGCGCACAAGGAAAAAATGTTTCAAAGGATATACAAAGAAATAAACATACGAAATTTGCAAATGAATTTGAAAAAGTTCCGTGAAAATGTTAACAATAACTAATGTTTCTAAGAAGAACAGGAATAATCAGTCTTAAATAATAAATAAAAATATAAATACAAAAAGATCTAAAGGACTGTTGACAACAACAAAAATACTGGCTGCAAAAATATGTTGCGTATGAAATTTTTTTCTAGAACTAACTGTTTTTTTGCTTTTTAAAATATTCGCCTTTAAGATTTATACACTTTTGTATGCATTCAAACCAATTCTCGAAACATTTTTTCCACTCTGAAGTTATAATAATAATAATAAATGGCTAAACACCCCTACGGGGTTACGCCGCCCTTTGGGCTTTCTAAATCCTTTTTCAGGATGGATCAGTTCCTATATCTTGCATTAAATCTTCTTTGTGATCTCTCTCCAAAGTTGTCTGTTTCTAACTTTATTTCTCCATCTCGTAATTCCGGCCCTTTTCAGATCTTCTTCTACTTCTTGCATCCATGTTAGCTTAGGTCTTCCCCGTTTTCTTTTCCTCCCTGGTTCTCACTGCAACGCTGAATAAGCTATAGACGTTTCTTCTCCTCGCCATACATGCCCAAAGCCATCTTACTCGCTGTTGCTTAATTTTCCTTACAACATCGCTCCCTTCCAGTACTTCTAATATCTCATGGTTCATTCACTGCCTATATTCGTTCTCGCCAATTTTTACTGGACCAAGAGCTGCTCTTAATATCTTCCTTTCAGCTATTCTGAGTTCTTCCTCTTTCTTTGACAATATGAGTGTCTCACTTGCATATAGTAGTATTGGTCTTATTATTGTTTTGTATATGTTCAGTTTAGTTGTTTTTGTCAGTACAGTACTATTTAGAAGTTTTTTATTCGCATAGTAAGCTCTATTTGTTGCTAATATTTTATCTCTGAAGTTAGTATCTGAAAAACATGGTTTTTGAAGGCTTCAACAACTGTTAAAAATCGCTGTCCACGCATTTTTTGTATGACATTGGAGAACAAAAAAGTCGTTAGGGGATAAATCAGGTGGATACGGGCAATGAGACATTAATTCGATGTTTTCCTCCTTCAAATAATCAATTGTTTGACGTGCTGTGTGGAAGCTTTCATGATCATAATGAAGAATTATGCGATGTTTTTGGTTTGTTGAATTATGCGATGTTTTTGGTTTGTTGAATTTTGCGATGTTTTAAACTTGTTTTTTTTTAACGCTGTCAACAAACTACTCGGTCATCTTATTAACTGCCACTGATTTCACGAATATAGTAATAACACATTTCAATATTTCCATCTAGTGGTCGTTTGTTGAAACATAAAAGGTAAGCCTCGTATAAGGTAAGCTCTAGGTTGTGTTTAGGAGGTTATTTTTTGACTTATTGTGAAAATTACTTAAGTATTGTACTTGGTGATTTAATTTTTAATCTACCATGGTTAACAAATAGGTGTTGAGGGTAAAATGAAAAGTACTAAGTGGAATTCCATTATAATTCAAATTCCTATTATATTATTATCTTTCTGCCATCTAATTTCCCTTGTAGAAATTCGTAACAAATATTTTATAAGTTTTATTTATTTTTTTATTACATGAACATTATTTTTATTTCAATTTTTCTTAGAAAGCAAAAACGTTACAACACACACGATATTATCGTTTGAAAATGAAATACATGTACTTAACTAACTTAAAGATTATTATATAAACTTACAGTAACAAAAGAAAGTTTTAGATACTGGAGTATTTTCTTGCGTGCGACGAAAAGCCACTCAATGACAACACAAAACTAACTTCGAACTCTGAGAGTGTATTTTTTTTCTTTGCGACAAACGTCTCTACAAATCTTGACTACATAGTAAATGGAACCCAAAGGACTACACTCTCAGATTAGAGCTTATAACATCCAAAAACATTTGTCTAAACTTTAAACATATATTTTACTTCCTTTTAGATACAACAGATTAATTGTTTTTACTTAATTTACCCGAAATTTTACTCTGTATTAACTAAAAATACGAACGGCGGTTGAAAAGAAACCAGCCTAGGAAATAAAACAAAACTTTTTTGCCCAAATTCAATTCATTTCTCAACATAGTCTCCTTTTGGAACTTTAAACTTCGTCGAATGATTCTCCAAGCCTTCCGAATTATACGATTTCTCGAAGCCCTCAAAATGTTTCAGCGATGACCTACTCATTCGACCCAAATCTCTTACCACCGAGTCATTTCTTCTAGTTTGAAAATAAATAATAATCGCAGGGCCAAATATGGTGGATAAGCAACCAGTTCGTAGCGCAATTTATGGAGTTCTGCCATTGGGACTGCACACTTAAGGATTTGTGCGTTGTCCTGGTGGAACAGCACTTTTTTCTTCACCAAATGCGGCTGCTTTCGCTTCAAATCAGCGTTGAATCGGTCCAACAGCTATTCATAATATACGCCCATGATCGTTTTGCCCTTTTCCAGGTAGTGAATGATACCGTGCGTATCCCAAAAAACTGTGACCATGACTTTGTTGGCCGACAGACCCAGCTTGGCCTTCCTCGGCTTAAATTCGGCCATTGTTTCTTGGTCTCTTGTGTGTTGTGATGGATCCATGTTTTGTCCATGGTTACGAAACGGCCGTCTACCGTGAGACGTGTGTTGATGTGAGTACTGTTAGGAGGTGGGCAAGGACTGTCAAAGACGCAAGTCCTACTGAAACGGATGTCCATGATCGGGCACGCAGTGGCCGACCAGTGTCTGCATGTGGTGAAAGGCAGATGGCTCTTGAGGATGAACTGGTTCGTGAGAATCGACGGTGTAAACAAACTAATATAATAACTCACTAATACCAACTATAAAACATTATTTTGTGAAATAAATTGTTAAAAGGTTTTATAACAAAACCCTTGTCCATGTTGAATATTTGAATATTTGGAAATGAAAACACGTTTCAAATATGTTATTTATCATTTAACTTGACGTATATTTATATAAAATTAATAGTTTTGTTTTGTAATGTGCTAACAAATTATTCTGTGATTAAACAGTTTCATAAACGCATACTGGAAATACATATTTCATTATAATTTGTTAAATTGGGATATTATTTAAATTCTATTTGGGTTTGGCCTATAATTAATTAACATAATGTTATAAAGATACTAGCTGGAGTCTAAAAAGAGTACTGAAAAAATTCTTTAAACAACTGAATTGTAACAGATAATTTTTCTTTAGGAGTAATTGTTTTTTTACGGTGTTTGAAAATAAAATAATGTGGAATTTTAAGTTACATTCGAACTTGAACCTTTTGACGTTGCATTATTTTACAGTTGAATAAGACAAATATATAACGCCTAAAGTAGATATTTGAAATATTTCAAAATGATTGACAGAAAAATGGAATAAAATAATAGAACAAGAGATGGATCGCTATTTTATTTTTGAATTATCAAAAGTAAAGAATTTCTTCAATAAGAATTGATGCCAATATTTTAGAGTTAAACATTTATTTTAATCCAACAAAATTGAACAGAAATATATTGATGCAATAAGTTGTATTGGAGATTTCGTGTGATCTGATATATCTCAGTGGTTTTTAAACTTATTAATCACCTATTGTACGAGGGCATATTGAAAACTAATGCCTCCATGGCCATAACTTTTATAATGACGGGCCAGACCGTGTCAAAAGTGGTTTGCCATTTACCTTAAGTATCTGTACATAAGTCCTCCTAGCGGAGATTCTCAGCAACATCGCGTTTGCGCATGACAGTTCTAAACATGGTGGCCGGTATGGATGTGCGGTTAAAACAACGAGCTGTCATTGAATTTCTTACTGCGGAGCGCCCATTGATATCCATCGAAGGTTAAGTGCCGTCTACCGTGAGGCGTGTGTTGATGTGAGTACTGTTAGGAGGTGGGTAAGGACTGTGAAAGACGCAAGTTCTGCTGAAACTCCATGATCAGGCACGCAGTGGCCGACCAGTGTCTGCATGTGGTGAAAGGCAGATGGCTCTTGTGGATGAACTGGTTCGTGAGAATCTACGGTGTAAACAAACATAGCCAACAGGGTGGGTATTTCACAAGAAAGAATACATCACATTATCTGCAATGTGCTGCATTATAGGCTAAATTTCAGAAAATATTGCAGTCTGTTACTTTCTTCTTTACGCGGTCAGTTTTTTTTTGTTTTCTTGTTTTTTTTTAAATAATTTTTTGTTAAATTTTTTAAAGAACTTTATTTTTAAACCATGCCAGTTTAGATTAAAAAAAGTGTATTCAAAATTATCAAAACTCATTATTATTTTTTGTTGAAAAAGAAATAAAAATTATGCATACAGAATTAATTGAATTTTAAATCTACAGTTTTTAATTTATTTTCGTCGACACTTCAAATACAAAATAGCAAATTACTGTATTTTTAAATAAATCTTCATTTTAATTTACGGGGTACAATTTTTATAATGCATTTAAATGAAGTAGATACGTCCTTCCTCAAATTATGTAATTTACATCACTTTTCTCCGACACCTGGCAAATTAGATTTGCAACTGTCCACTGAAAAGCGAGATATTTTTAATTTCTATTCAATTTAATTTTCTTTTATCTTTGCATTTTCAAATTTCGAAGAATAGTTTTTATGGTTTCATACAGCAAGGTTTTAAAAGATTGTTATTACTTGTGTTAGGACATATTTAGGTTAGGTCTGAACGAAATTTAATTTCGTCTACATACGTGCCGATTTTAAATGTAAAATTTGGCTTTAAACGTATAATTTTTGAAACTCATTTTTAAGGTTTTGAAGGTATGACCACAAAAAATAACCTTATAACGTCACTCAAGAGTCTGCCTGTCTGTCTGTCTTACGGTAGAAATTGTAGCCAAACGGCTAAACATATAAAATTGAAATTTGGCATGCTTGTACAACTCTTTGACCCATATATAGGAAAACTATAAATGGGTCTTATCCCCATCAGCCACGGGTAGCTGGGTGAAGTATAGAAAACCTTGAAATGGTTGAATTCCCACTTCACATCAGTTTTTAATGACAGAGTTGAGCTTTTGTTGAATAAAATGTTCTTGATCTAAAAAAGATCATTCCTTTAAAAAAACAAGTAAATAAATAAATTACCTTATTTTTTTGACCATAATACCCACCTTTTTACACGGAAAAATTACTTCAAATTGTGCGTCTTATGTTCCGAAGGTATAGATATATAGATAGATAATACTTTATTTATATACCTTTCGGTTTCAATCTACATATTTACATTCATTAACTTTATATTTCACAATAAAATTATTACTAAGGTATCTTCGTTTCAAATCCCTTCTTCTCTCCAAGACCTCTCTCATCCATGCCCATCCTTGACCTGAATCAAACAGCACGTCTTTTCTTGTATCTTCTTTAAATTTAATTTTTCCGCAATTCTTCAGTATGTGCTCTATGGTTTCTCTTTCCTCTCCACACAACCTACACATTCTTTGTTCATCCTTTCTCCCGTATTCATTTTCCCTTTCCTCATTTCCGCACCTAAATCTCGCTATTATTTTCTTCTTATCTCCGTTCATTTTTGTTTTTAGGTATTCTGGTATCTGTGTCCAAGTCTTTACGTATTTGCTGTTATATCTTGAATTTGTTAGACTCTCGCTTCTTTCTTGTCCTTGGATATCCCTCATTCTATCTGTTATTTCCTGTGTCACACCTTGTCCTCCCAACCTCTTTATAGATATTTCCCTTGTTGAGTATCCGTTATATTCAAATCTTTTTCTTCTTTTTACTTTCAATCTGGATTCAATCTTTCTTTGTCCCACTTTTCTTAATATTTCTGCCCAGCATTGGTTTAGCAATATTTTTTCTGGATGTCTTATTATCCTCTCTTCAAATTTAATTGCTCTTTTTGTAGCTTCTATCCTGATGTTGTCAACTTTTACTTCTTCTAATAATATGCACTACGGTGTACATTTGTCTAGACCCAATGTCCACTTAATATATTTATTTTGCACCGCTTCTAATTTCTCTTGATCTTCCCAACTCCATATTTCCGCTCCGTACATCATTATACTCTTGATTATGGAATTGAACATGAGCATCTTTATTTTCATATCTCCTTTAAATTTCCTCTCCTGTTCCTGTTCCGAAGGTATAGGTACGTTGTTTTCTTCATCATATTTCTTCTCCATACTGCCAAAATTATAATTTTGACTATTCAACAAGAAACTTCTGTTCTAAATAATTAGAAAATATTTACCGCCAAGAAAAATGTTCAATATGTAAACTAATTAAAAGTCTGTGCCACATTGTGTATATTTTTTGGCTGAACCAATAGTTATTTGTTATTTATAAAATTGGCAAACTCGTTTGTTTATACGTTAGTTAGTTATAAATTCACATTTACCAAGGTGTTATAACATGCATTTATTATATTGCAACTGCAAGAGAAAGCTGAATTCCACAAAATAAAAATGATAATATATTGAGTGAAAAGTGGCACAGAAGCCGCAAATAAATTAAGATTGAACAGATTAAAGTGCAAGTCTCAATACCTGTAAAACACATTTGGTAGAACAAAAATACCAAGGGAATATAGTGACCTAAAATTTTTTATACAGAAACAATAACAATATAAAGTCAGTGGCGTTCAAGGAGTTTATAGAGAGATAATAAGTCTAGAATGACCTTGTCACTATGTGATGTCAGCGTTAAACATCAACACGCCATTTTAAGAGTCCCATAACATTGCTGTTATGCAGCGGGTTGTATGCTGAGAGATGAGATTTTGTCTTGCTTTTTTTCCCTTCAATTATGACTTTTGATTTCTCTGTTAAATCAGCTACTCTTAACCAATGGCGTAAATAAAATTCATGGCCCGCCCTTGACTTATAAAACTTAAAAAATGATGAAATTTAAAAGTAAATAGAGATATACCTACAACATCTCAGGACAACCGATTCAGCAAACTGAAACTGCGATTGACCTAGGCATAACGGTAACAACAACCCTAGATGTGTCTCCACATGTAGTCTCGATTGTTAAGAAAGCAAATAAAATACTCTACCTAGATTACAAATCCTCCCCACACCTAACCCCTGCATTATTTCGTACAATCTATTTATCCTACATACGCCCTATCCTTGAATTTGCATTTGTTGTCTGGTCGCCTTACTTGCAGCGGGATAAACACCTTCTGGAAGGCGTTCAAAGACGAGCTACACGTCTCCCGAGTAACTTCCGCCTTCTATCCTACGAAGAACGTCTCAGAAAACTGAAGTTACCGTCTCTAGCTGACCGCAGAAGCCGCGGAGATCTTATACAGATGTATAGGATTACCACAAAGTTCTCTACAGACATGTCCTCGTTGTTTCAACCCAATTTGGACCAACGTCTTCGTGGCCACCATCTCAAGCTGAAGCACGAAAAATACTCTAAGCAGCAGAGACAACATTTCGTCTTTAACAGAGTATTCGACCTGTGGAACTCACTCTCGGACGAAGCGGTATCAGCGCCTTCCATAAATGCATTCAAGGCTAGGATTGCAACCATTTTCCCGTCCTGAATGCGTCTCTTTATAATTTTATTTTAACTTTGTGTTATATTTATAAAATGTCTAATGTGTAATTTGTGTCTATTACCTATATTTCACAATTAAGTTGTATTTATTTTATTTATTTATTTTTTTTATTGTGTAAAAATATGTACCAATGTATTCTGAGCACAACAATCCTTTGGCTTTTGCTCTTCACTGTATTAATAATAATAATAATAATAAAAATAAAAACCTCGATAATGAACCTCGTCTAGGAAGGCCCCGTGAAACAGTTACTCCTGTAAATATTTCTGCGGTTCAAAAACTGCTGGATGAAAATAGGCGAATTACATACAGGCAGATAGAGGAGTCTTTGCACATTAGTGCACCAGCTATCCGTTCAATTCTTTGCGACCATCTGGAAGTTAGGAAAGTTTGCACGCTATGGTTACCCCGCATCCTGATTGATGCACAAACAGTACTGAATGGTGTCGAAAAATGTTTTAAAAAATTGAAATGGGACACTCGAAATACGTGAACTCCATTATAATAGGGGACGAAACATGGCTTTCTTATTATGACGTGGCATCAAAGACAAGAAATAAATTATGGCTCATTGAAGACCTAAAAAGTGTTGAAGATCTAAAAACGAAAATTTGCCGCATTACCTGTGTTGTTATTTGTTGATGTTACAAAAAAATCCATCGTACTTTACGCCAATTAACTTTTTAACCCACCAAAAATAATGTTTTTTTAATTTTCTTTTATTTTTTTAACGAAACACAATGCACATTATATCTTATTTAAGGTTCATATAGAAATAAAATAAAATTGGGAATAGGGGAATAACGTAATTAAGAGAATAAAACATGTTTCTCTCTTTATTCGTATGAAAATGTGACAAAATGGAAATTAGATATTTATCACACATGGGAATATGCAATATGATCCAGGGGGACTACAGTTTTAGAAACTCTGTTCTAATTTCATCTACACAAGTTGGTTTTTGGAAATTCTAGACCAGTGATGGCGAACCTATGACCCGCGGATCATACAGCGACCCGTATGACCATTTCAAATGACCCTTACAAGAGAAGATCTTTGTAGTCCTGAAAATTCTAAAGCGAGATTCTTAACTAAGGCTGGATCTAAGCAAGCATATTCACGAAACAGGTTAGGAAAATCGTCAGGAATATGCGAGATGGAATTCAACTATTACCAGTTAAATAATAATAATAATATTAATAATTTTGAAAATAAAAAATGCCAAGGGGTGCATATTTAAGCAATGATATCCATATTTTGATTGTTAAACAATTAAATTTGGACCGTTCAGTAGTAAGTAAAACGATTAATAATTTAAATGAAAGAAATAGTGTAATACCACTACCAAAACTAGGTAGGCCTAGAAATTGTTGATAAAAAGATTAAAATAGTGTCGCTATCACAAAAGTTGTTCGTTCAAAAAGCACTTCCACGAAAATGATGCTAGTTTTTTCGGTTGTACTGGACATGTTGCAACCATTCCTTTAGAGCAGGCGTCCCCAAAGTGGACGATATCGACGATAGTCCTAAGGAGCTCCGCCATAGAAATTGATGCTGTTCAAGTAAAAAAGAGTTTTTTCGGTTCAGTTCCGGTTTTCGTTCCGACAACAATAACGGTTTTCTTCGGTTTTCGGTTCAGTTCCGGTTCGAAGCCCTGATAAAACAGTTTGTTACAAAACATTTTTTTTTTCTTAGTTTTTGTAACAACTTAAAAGGTAGTCGTATAATGTTAGGTCATAATTTGTATCAACTAGGAAAAATGCAGGTAAATTTTGACCCCCCTTCCTGGTATAAGAGTTGAGTATTGATGTTCTAATTTGTTTCCATGTAAATATCTGTGATTTCCATTCGAGAAGTGGTCCAGTGATTGCAGTTGGCAGTATTGTTTGTTGCCACTGGTGCGTTCAGGAGGTATCTGTAACAGTAACTCTGAGCAGTGCACCGTGGTCTGCAAGATATAATTTACCTGTAACCTGTTCAATTCACGAGCCAGCGAAAGCTACTTGTTCCCTACATCTACATCCGATACTCATTAAAACCGTAGAAAGTACGATTCATTACGACACTGAAAAAGGAGGATCGAATGTATGCAGTTTTAAATACAATAATGCAATTGACGGAGATTGTTCAAAAACACTTTTAAAAACCCTTTAAAAAATTGATATGAAGTGTGAATTTTCACACATTTCAGGGTTCAGTAACTGAATGATGATTATTTGGGATGCCAAAACAAATTTTATGTCAAAATATTATTTTATGAATTTTAATTCGAATGCCTAATACCTTTATTTAAGTTTCTAAATATGTGCAGTATTTTTTTTTTTTATATATATAGCAAGGTTCATTAAGATTTTGAAAATTGCGCCTATGACTTCCATTGGTTGCTTAAATCATAAGCCCTCTGATTTCGTACACATTCAAACATAGAATTAAATTATAATTTCAACACTTGGTTATTAAATTTACGCTTTTAAAAATTAAATGCAACATTTACCAAAATATAACTAGAATTTTGACAAAATAATTTAAACAAAATAAAAATGCAAAAAAAAACAGAAAAATTAAAATTGACAGGAATCGAACTCTAGTTTGCAAAGCAACGATGAAACGCACTACGCTACGAGCGCTTACTTATCTACTGTGTTACATAGCGAATTAAATATTTAACATATTTTAGTTAAAAACACAGAAAATGCGTTATTTTCCTGTTGTACTATTCCGGTTCATACCAATGTACATTACTTAGATTTTTTTCAGATTTTTAGTTTAAACCATCATGGGCACTTTCAATCGATAAAAGAACACTGCTCTACATAATACACGAGGAAACGAAGACGCATAAACTATGCGTTGAAACGGGCAGAAGAGCAATAATCTACGAGGAGAAAACAACAAGAAGATCGAATTGGAAAGAACTGGTTTTTGCATGCTGGGAGCAGATAAGAAGAAAAGAAGAAAATAAACTAGAGAAGAATGACTGGAAACAAGAACGCTCAAAGTATTACGAAAGAAAAGGCTATTCAACAACAGAAGTAGAGAACCGAAGACGAATGGGAGTTAGCTTAAAAGAAATTGTGAGAAGGGAAAAGGACATGGAACTGCAACAACGAAGAGAGAAGATACAGATATCAAAATACAACCCCAGATACAGGTTTTTAGAAACAATAGACATGCCTTTGTATCTAAGAAAACAATCAAAAAACCAAACAATAATAGCCAGATTTAGAGTAGGAAACGAAGAAAGAAGGAACGAATACTGGAGAGAAAAAGAAGTGCAGAATATGTGAGAGGAATGAAGAGACAATAGAGCATCTAACACGTGATTGCAAGGAAGAAATGAGAAACCCGAAATCAGCTATACAAATACTCAATGACGAAAACCCGGATGAAACCTGGATGAAGAACATACTAAATAAAAGACTGTACATAACATAAAATTAAAAAAATGTACTGTACATATAATAATTGCACACTGTTTGCTACTAGAAAATGTAAATGTATGAAAATTTTAACACCGCAAGGTGAAAAATAAATCTTTACTACTACTACTACTACCATCTGGGCTACAGGGTGTGGGACAAAAAAAATTTTTTCACAATTTTGTGCATTGCCTTAGTAAACTTTAGGCAATAAAAAAAAAATGTCCCTATTTTACCGTATTAGACATATTCATAAACATTATGTAAACTTAACAGGTAATTATTTGTAACGTCATTATCTTCTTTAAAAAAATCCGATGTAAATTTATCATGTCCACTTGTATTCTTCTTTTTAATAATAATATTTTGAGAAGGTAACAAATTTAGTTAAATCTAAGGTAAGTCAGGATGGATTTAAGAATCCCGGAGGAATGAAACTTGAGAATTAAAGGATCAACTGTAATTCCCAACCTAATTCTGTAGTTACTTGTTTCTTGTAACAGTTTTATCCACTACAAAGCAAATGTCTTATCACCAACTGTAACCAAATTCTAAAGCGAAATAATCTCTCCGAATTTACTTAACAGAAACTTATTACTATAGTCGGATTGCTGATAGGTGACTGTTCGTTGCTACAAGTATCGATATACAATACTATATGCTTTCTCTGTCTATATCATTATAATTATTTGCATACCCATAGTAATGTATAGTGACGCAAGTTGACAACTTACCTTCCAAATTATTTTAATAAAAAACAAAGCATTAGAAACAAACGGCATGATTCGGAGATATCTTTACTAATTTGAGCATGAAAATAAATTTACAGCAGTACTCAAACAAACAAAATTATTAATTTTAAGGTAATAATTATAAATAAGGAAATACTCATACGTAAATTTTGGATTATAATTTGTTAAATTAAATTTTTATGTTTCCCCTAAGTAAAAAGAAATAAAATATTAAGTAAAAAAATATTTATGCATATAATATATTGCTACAAGTTGTATTTAAATGTTTATTTTTATTTTAAAAAAATTAGTCACTGTAATGCATGATATCGTCATCTGAACTATCGCTGTCATTTCTTGTATTTATTATTATTGGATTAATATCATCAACAATCCTTTCCCTCTCCCACCATTCATTTATTAAATTTTCGATTTTTTTAACAGATTTTTCCCAAGTTTCACAACTAATTTGATCACAGGCCACTTGCCACATTTTCAAAACTTCATTATCACTATATCCGTTTTGACCAATATGTCTATCATAATAATTTTTTGTTATACCTCAAATTAGTTCAATGGGGTTAAACTGGCAGTAATAAGGAGGTAATCTTAGTACTTCATGACCATACGTTTGTACCAATGTATCAATAAAATAAACTGGTTCAGATTTTAATTTCCTTCGTTTTCTCGTGATTTTGTTAGTGAGAAGTTCAGATTTATTACATTTTATAATTCTACGAATTGTTGATTCCGAAATCTTTAAGGCAGCTGCTACTCTTTGACGGACACAAGATAGAAAAATAAGTGGTCCATTGTTCTCTTTTTCGGATTTAAAATATTCCAGCAGATTTAAAATTAAAGTTTGTAAATTTAATAATTGGCCGCAAGATCTATTAATTAATATTATTAGCAGACAGTGACAGCTAAGACAAATAAAAAACATTTTTAAAATCGCTGAAAAATGGTAACGAGATTATTATATAAATGATACATACATGATTAAAATGATATAAATGATTATACTTGATACATACATGTAACAGTCACCTATCAGCAATCCGACTATAGTGGTTATCTTATGAATAATAATAATAACTCAAAACTATCGAAAATATATAAGATTCTAGTGTAGCAACCATTTTCTATTTGGTTATAGTTAATTAAACTTTCAGAAACCGGCCCTAAGGTGTCGCGATACAGTTGGTAATCACTGCTATAAACAATTCTGACTCATAGCGGAATAAATCGTGTCGTAACAGCATTATCTTACGCCAAAAATACTAAAAGTACTACTAAATATTTAAATTAAACGATAAATTAAATTCTTTTACGAATACTGAACAAACTGCAGTTGATACCGTTTCATTATCCAGCGTAATACAGGTGGAAGTTGCGTAGAACTATACCGTGATCCCCAATCACACGTCTGGGAGTAAGTTAGCCGGGTAAACAGCTGAATATGTACCTAGTGCACGTAACAAAGCAATAATTGTAATGTTTATTACTCCAACCGTAAAAATAACACACAAGATAAGGAAAAACAATAAAAAATATAATATAATGTGGATAACCTTCGACACAGTGCCTTCTGAATTATGTTACGTTCTTGTTACTACTTTCCAGTTACGAAATAGAGAAATTTCAAACAGCTCTAACGAGTCAAGATATTTGACAGTTAAATTTCAGTTTAAAATACGGAGGCTTTTACGAGGGCGGAATGAGAAATACAGTGGATTCCAAACGATTAGGCCAGGGGTCCCCAAACTTTTTTGACCATCGACCCCCAGAATAGTTTCTCTACTTCTTATCGACCCCCTCTATTTCACAATTACGTTATTATAATAGAACAAGCAAAAAATACGCTTATGTGATTTCTTAAATTGTTTATTGTACAGTGTTTATGTACATTACATTTATCTATAATATAATTATATCTAATCAGATGCAGGGGCGCACACAAGGGGGGGTCCAAGGGGTGCGGACCCCCCCCGTACTGTGAGAAGTGAGGACTTTTTTTGTGCTCTTCACTTAAAATTTAGAAGTGAGGACCTTTTTTTTTTTTGCTCTTCACTTAAAATTTAGTTTAGAAAGGAGGATCTTTTTTTTGCTCTTCACTTGAAATTGAAATTTTGCTCTGTGTTTATAAAAATTATGTATAATTGGACCCCCCCCCAAGCCAAAAATCTGTGTGCGCCCCTGATCAGATGCAATACAATAATATTATTAAATAAAATTTACTGTCATTGCCAATGTGATGGGTGTGGTTGGTGACTCTTTGCAAATTAGAAATGTCGGGTTCAAAATGATTTAATTTCAGCCTTAAACCGCCACGAAATTCTACATCTAACTTGTTTCTCTGTTTTGCCAGGATGGAATTAACATGGTTAAAACCAGCCTCAACCATATACGAGTTTGGAAATGTTAGCAAAAAGTGAACTACCATTTCCGAAAGTTTTGGATATTTCTGTATAACATTTACATTTGTCCAAAAGTAACTTAAAATAACATTTTTAAAAAGCGTTTTAACTTCAAGATCAACCGAAAATTTAATAAATTCATCTTGTATAGTACTGTTTTCAACATTTGCAGAAAAAGGCGTGATAATCCAATCTGTGATGTGCATTTTCTCTAAATCCTCAAAACGTAATTTAAAATCCACGCTCAATTTTTGAAGATGCTTTGTGCATATTGCCAAGTCTTCATCTTTTACTTCCAATTGTCACAAATTCAAAAAATACTGAAAATCTCTTCGTAACAATGAAGATCTAAATAAATCTAATTTAACTTCACTTATATTTATATATAACTGTGTAGTTATTATACTAGTAGTTTTTAACTTTTTTCCATCGACCCCCGGGGGTCGATATCGACCTTTTGGGGACCCCTGGATTAAACGGAACTAACCGGAATTTTCATTTGTGTAAGTTGTCATTAGCAATTTTTTTTTTATATATTGAAGTAGGGTTTTCTTGCACAAAATGATCAAAAGCTTCAACCAATCTTCCAAGGTAAACCGAAACTCACAAAAGTTGTTCGTTCACGAAGCACTTCCAAGAAAATGATAGCTTGTTTCTTCGGTTATATATAAAATCTATATAAAAAAACCTACTACATCCAATAGAAAAACAACACTATTTGTTACATTTACATTCGTCTCTAGTACTGAATATCAGCATTTCATTTTCAGTATTGCGTCTCAACCTGTCTAAATCATTTTGAACAATGGTATTGCACCAAGTGTTATATTGTATATACACCGGATACTGTATCGACAAGAGCGACACAAGCGGTCTCTTAACGAACCTCGTGTTTAGGATGCTGTTGTCATTTGATTTCCTACAGTGACGTCATAGAATCGCATAGGATATATGTACGTCACAATCAAGATAAAACAGATTTAAAATATACAAGATAAGTTTGATTAAGGCCCGGTTTTTCCACCTTCAGATAAAGTTCCAGGTAACTATTTGAAAGATAAGGTTATTTGTAACTTCATCTGCTGAGTAAATGTCAACCCTTCTTTCTATACAGATAGCTACCTGGAACTTTAACTGAAGGTGGAAAGACCGGGCCTAAATGAAAGATCTTAGTTGATGAAACAAACGTTTCAAATCATGAATTATGGTTGAACTAAAGATGATAGTAGACGCAAATAGACTTAGTCGCTTTGTGTAAAAATTTGAACTAACCAACTAACAGAACAAATAAAACTATAGACACTAACACTATAGAACTAACAAACTACCGTATTTTTCGGACAATAAAACCATATTTACGTAGAAAAATCGACTTAAAATTGGGGTGCGTCTTATGGTCCGAAGGTATAATTCATCGCGAATAAAACAGAATCAACCAAAAATATTATAAAAAGTAATATCAATAGCAAGCTTTATAATTAATTAACTGTCATCACTGTTGTTGTTGTCATAAATGTATATTGTAAATTCAATTAAGCTACAATTATAATGGTTTTTTACAATAAAACACAAAAGTTTATGATTGAATCATATTTTCGAAATGGTGTTCGAGATAACGGCGAATGGATTTACAGTGCGGTGTCATGTTTAGAGGAATTTCGGCTATAACTTCCAGATATTCTTTGAAGCAGATTTTTACAGCGCACTTAGAAGCTGTGTTGATTTATTCCGAGATACAGGGAGCATTACTCAAGAGATAGAACTGGAAGGCCAAGAGTTCGTACTCAAAATACAGTTGATGATGTTCGTCAACTTATGAACGAGTAACCAACTACGTACACTTTCGAAAGAAACTGGTTTATCATTAGGAACTTGCCATACTATTATCAAAAAAGATTTAAAGCTCTTCCCATACAAAATCCTTGTTTTACATGAGTTGCTACCAGCAGATCACAATAGACGAAATGTGTATTGCCACTGGTACCTACAAAATTTAACTGTTAATGATGATTTGTTAAATTTAACATTTTTTTCTGATGAGGCCTGGTTCACCCTTTCGGGCTACATAAATTCACAAAATATAAGGTTATGGAGTGCTCATACTTTTCGCGAAACTCCCCTTCACCCAAAAGTTGGTGTTTGGATTGCTGTGTCTCGAAGCCGTATTATCGGACCCATATTTTTCCAAGAAACTGTTACTGTTCAGAGATACCGGAATATTGTACGTGAATTTATTAATCAGCTTCATGAGGATGAGCTCCAGCAAGGCTACTTCCAAAAGGATGGCGCGATTGCCCACACCACTCAAGAGACCATCAATTGAATTTTTCAAATAATTAGATTATGTTCAAATCCAGAATTTCCACCTAGATCACCAAACTTGACTATTTTAGATTACTTTATATTCCCTTATCTGGAAAATAATGTATACAAGACCCCTATTAACAATATCGAGGAACTGCAAAACAGACTTACCGAGCAGTGTGCCAATATAATTCCTCAAATTCTTATAAATGCTTTTAATAGTATGAAACGACGAGTAAATTTGTGTGTGCAGGAAAACGGTCATTTTGAACAGCTTCTTTAGTTTTTTGTTTATTTTTCTGTACCTTTGAAATCAAAAAATTATAATTTCCAATTTTAATGATTACAAAGGTTGTGTTTAAACGTAAGTCAATTGTTATAGAAAGGTTGCAGTAGACATTATTTTATTTTTACCCTTATGTAATTTCTTTTTGAACTCATAGTAGATGATTCAACATGAAATTACGAATACTTCTTTTCAACATAACTTAAGAATAGTTATAAATTCTCTTTGTCTATTTACTATTAATTAATTTTATGAAACTGTTATATTGTAGACTGAAATAACTTAGGGTTGAATAACAAAACATTTGATAAAAAACATTGAAACTTGTAAATCCTCTTGTGATGTTAGGATAAAGACGGTACAAAAGATGGACAATCCGAGTCCAGTTCACCAGTAGACTTGGCTAAAATTTCACTTTGAACCAAAAGCGTTTGAAGTAGCAGCTTCCTCTCGACATTACCATGTTCTCGTATATATATATATACATACACACTTTAATCTTACACAGTTAAATCACATTACCAGCTTACTGGACTTTTTACAAAGATTAACAAGAACTACTGTGTGGAACAAGTGTTTCTAAACGAAAACTTGACAGAGATGTTTTGTACGCTTTTTTGTTACTGTTGAAATTGTCTTTTATATATTATACTGGGTGGACCATAAGTAAGGGAAGGAACACGTAGAAAGATTGTTAGTTAGGAGACTATAGACATTGTCTAGCCTAGTGTTTCTCAACAAAAAATGCACCGCGGACCTGTATAATATATAATTTTCTAACGCGCACTAGTAATAATAGTTGCTTCATTTTTTTGCAAGAAAACAGATATATTTAATGTGCTACTAAATACATTTATTTTATTTGTAGAAAATCACAAGTTTATTGAAAATAAACAAAATTTAAATTATTTACATAAAAAATGTGCATAAAAAATAACAAAAAAACGCATATAAAAACTTTCGCGGACCACTAAAATTTTTCTGGGGACCACTGGTGGTCCGCGGAACACTTTTGAGAAACACTGGTCTAGCCCATGCCGATCATAGAGATAATAGAAAATGTATGTGAAGTGAGAATTTCGCAGGTATTTAGTAACTGAATGATGATTATTTGGGATACCAAAACAAATTTTATGTTAAAATATTTTTTTATTCATTTTAATTCGAATGCCTAATACCATTATTTGGGTTTATAAACATTTCCAGTATTTTTTTTATATAGCAAGGTTCATTAATATTTTGAAAATTGCGCGTACGGCTTCCATTGGTTGTTTAAGTCATAACCTCCGCCTGATTTCGTATACATTCAAACATAGAATTAAATTATAATTTCAACACTTCCCACTGGTTATTAAATTTACGCTTTTAAAAATTAAATGCAACATTTGCCAACAAATGAAAAATTAAAATTGACAGGAATCGAACTCAAGTTTGCAAATTACAAAGAAACAACGAAACGCACTACGCTACGAGCGCTTACTTATCTATAGTGTTTCATAGCGAATTAAATATTTAACATATTTTAATTAAAAACACAAAAAATGCGTTATTTTCCGAAAACATAATCTGATCAAAAATTCCTGTTGTATTATTTCGATTCACACCAATGTACATTTCTTACAATTTTTTCAGATTTTTAGTTTAAACCATCTGGGCTACAGGGTGTGGGACAATTTTTTTTTTGCACAATTTTGGCAAAAATCAAGTCAAAATAATTTATTTTGCAAAAATAAAATTTTGATCGTTAATATACGTACTAAGGGCATTTGATACCCTACTCAAAATATTATTAATTTATCGATTTATTTTTTTTTTTTTTCGATTAGCACATATTTGTTTATATTTTTAGGGGGATATGTTTTTTAGATGTTTTAGTATTTTTCCTATGTGCGGGTGAAAGAGTTGTATAAGCATGCCAAATTTCAACTCTCTATGTTTAGCCGTTTAGCTACAATTTTTACCGAACAGACAGAAAAGTAGAAGAAACTGTGTAGAAGGTTGTGCTCATGTTTATACCTCCTAAGGTCGTTGAAACTGAGTTGTAGCATCAAAGTGTTAAAGAATGTATACTTTTCATGCTTCCACTCACATTTAAAGTACAATATTATCCACTGGGGCCAATCGACTAATTGCAAAGAAGTATTTCGTCTCCAAAAGTCAGCAATACGAGTCCTTCAATCGCTGAACTCCAGAGACTCATGCAAGAAATATTTCATCCAACTAACATATTAACTCAACCAGCAGAATATATTCTATCTCTTTGTATGTTCGTCTACAAAAACAAACAACTGTTCCTAAAAATCGAACATTCCCATAACACAAGGAACAAAGATGCACTAGTCCCAAGGCCACACAATTTAACCTTTTACCAAAGGGGTGCCCATTTCAATTGCTGTAAATACTATAATGCGCTTCCTGATGAAATAAAGTTGTCAAAAAATGCACTCATCTTCAAGACCAATGTTAAAAAATACCTAAATTAAAAGAGAATTGTATGACGTTAAGGATTTCTTTTAGATAATTTCCATATTTATTGTTTATTACTGTTTATTTATTTATAATTTTTTTTTTCACTGTCCATATCTCTAATGTTTTAAATAGTTTCTTATATTATTATGTATTGACTTTATTTTCATGTAATAGTATTATTGTTGTACATTGTTATTATGTAATATTTATGTACATGAAAGACAAGAATAAAAAAAAAAAAAAATGACTGTAACAACAATGTAAAACACGATTTTTTTAGTTGATATTTGTCATACGCAAGACCTGTTGCTTTGCTTGCATTGTACATTGTACATATGATTTTATTATTATCAATATCCTATTACTATAAATAACTTAACCGCTAATTTCTAATGTAAGTTTGCTCATCAGTTTGCCTCAAGTCACGTTTCTGCTTAGAAATATTGTGCAATAGACACATAAGGTCAAATGTAATGGGAAAATACTTGAAGAGAATTTTTCAATAACTGTTAAGTACATAATTTGCATCTCATCTTCATTTTCAGACAAATTAAACGCAAAAGCAACCATATGGTCGCAGAGGCGTCGAGAGTGGGTTCAGACAATAATTCCGGGCCCAAATCATCATAATTTTATAAATTGAACAGTATGCTTTTCGTTATGTTTACTGTATACTTACTTAATCGTTGAGCCCTTTTACCATCACTGGTGTCGGGCTTTGTATGTAGAGTTTGATTGCTACTTGTACTTGTTCTCTTCTTTCGTGGGAGAACGGCGCCACAACTTTTTCCATTCACTCCTATGCTTCGTCCTACTTTTCGCTCCATTACAGGTGATATCTCTTCTCTCTGTTGCACTTTTGATTTCGTCACTCCACTCCTTTCTCGGTCTTCATCGGCGTCTTCCTTTAGTTACTTTGGCCTCGTAAACTTTCTGCGTGTCTCTACTATCATCCATCCTTTGAATATGACCGTACCACCTAAGTTGCCCTTCTTCTATTACTTCTTCTACTGGTTTGGTTCTCAGTTCTTCTCTATATTCTGTGTTCCTTATTCTGTCCAATTTTGTCTTTCCCTTGATTTTTCGTAGGAATTTCACTACTTCTTATTCTGCTTCTTAGCTTCTCCGTTGTTGTCTCTGACCCATATGTCAGCACTGGTATGGCCACTTTCTTGAATATCTGGACTTTTGCTTCAGTCGGAATTTCCCGTTTTGCCAAGAAACAGTTCTTAATGCTATTGAATAGCCTGCCAGCAGATCCAACTCGTTCCGTTATTTCTCGGTCTATTTTTCCGTCTGCTGAAAAAACGGATCCGAGATATTTGAAATGCTCGACCTGTTCTATGGGATTTCCTTCTAATTTAATGAGCTGTTTCACCGGTCTTGTACTTATGACCATACTTTTGGTTTTTTCGCAGCTTATTTTCGTGCCTGTTTACTGTATACTAAACAAATTTGATGATAGCTGCGAGATACAAAAATCAGGAAAACATTGGGCTGCTACAGTTCTTTACTTTGTGAAAGACCCTTGCAATATAATTTTATAGTGTCAAAACGTGTCAATATTATCATTTTAGATAATATTAAAAATATACACAAACAAAATTTAAAATTTTGGATTTTAAAGTATTAGATGTTTAATATAAATATTGAAATAATTAATACTGAAAATGCTAAAAGCATAAGCAATTAAAAAAGCACGTAAACAAACATTTTAATAATGAGTTTCTGTTTACATTATGTGTATTAGTGTGAAGTTAGCTAGTAACGACGGCCCTTGGACATGCCCTTTAATCATGCAACTGTTACATAGAAAAACAAACATGTTTCACGTCAAGTCCACACCAAAAATAAGTAATGGTCCGTTTAGATGGATATTTGTTGGAAAGAATATAACGGCACGAAAAATATATAAATAGAAGACCGATTATAATCGGTCTTCTACTGTATATATTTTTGGAAAATTAGTGAATGATCCACATTTCACTGTACATATGGATGATATGGAGAAGAATGCATGGCAGTCTTTCGTGGCGCTCATCAAAAATTTTCTTGGGAATAAAAAAGCCGAAAACTATGTGGAGGTCGTTGAAAATTTGATTGAAAATTATCATCATCTGGGGTGCGACATGAGCGTGAAACTTCATTTTTTAAACCGTCATCTTGACAAATTTCCTGTCAATCTTGGAGATGTTAATGATGAACAGGGTGAACGTTTCCATCAGGATTTAAAAGAGATGGAGAGACGTTATCAAGGAAGGTGGGATACTCACATGATGGCTGACTACTGTTGGAGTATTAAAAGAGCCTTATCGGGAGTAGTGCACTCCAGAAGATCTTACAAACGACCATTTAATCCTTAAATTATTTTGTATTTTGATTTTAACACTCCAATGCATTAAAATGTAGTTAAAACTGTTCTCATTTTCTTTCATTCACTATAAATAAAATTTTAAGAATAATTTCCTAATTATTTAGTCCTTATTGTTCGCCAAATTTGTACCAATTACAGTATCGACGTCTAAAATTAAACGATAGAAGCATTATTTGGCCGAAAATATGTATTGGTCTGTCTTGGTCTTCTTCCTCAAAATAACTTCTTTGGGAAGCCACACACCGCTGGAGACGGTCCTTCCAATCCTCATAGCAGTGTTGGAACTCGGATACTGTGTCCCAAAATGACGTCCCTTGAGGTGATTTTTCAATCTTGGGAAGAGGAAAAAGTCACAAGGACACAAATCAGATGAATAAGGAGGCTGAGGAGCCACAGGAATGTTTTTACTGGCCAAAAACTCATTTATTGAAATTGCTGTGTGACAAGGCAGATTTTTCTCATTCCCAATTCATTGGTCAAAATCTGATGAACGGTAGTGTGAGTCAAATTCAACTCTTCCCCGATCATTCTGACTGTCAACCGATGATCTAAACGCACCAGATCCCGTATTCTGTCAACATTTGCATCGGTTCTTGAAGATGAAGGCCTTATGCTGCGTGATTCATCTTCAATCAACTGTCTTCCTTCTGAAAATGCCTTAAACCACCAAA
Organism: Liopterus haemorrhoidalis; assembly: GCA_963971575.1. Lineage (NCBI taxonomy): Eukaryota > Metazoa > Arthropoda > Insecta > Coleoptera > Dytiscidae > Liopterus > Liopterus haemorrhoidalis. The sequence goes on from OZ020623.1 coordinate 10,697,773, forward strand.
AAACCTGGGTCAAAAATCTGACAGTGTGTCAAAAAACACGAATACTGAGAAAATCTAAAAATTGTCTAGTTGGAAAATTTTTAATTAACAATATTCTGTTTGTATATCGAATTTCCAATAAAATGAGTTTTGTAACATTGACGTAAATGTTCACACACCCTGTATATTGGAGTTGATGAATGATAGGTAAACGTGTTATGTTTGGTTTTTGACACTGCAAACTCCCAGAATCAATTGGAAAAAAAGTTTACATTATTTGCTATTGCTTTTTTCATTTTTTACTTTTGTATTTGAAAGGGTTAAACGAAATTCAAAGGGCAATTGATTTTTCGTTATTTTCTTTTTTAATTCGAGGGTGCGATTTTATTTTTAGTCATTTATAACACTGGAATATCAAACAAAGGGTTTACGATCATACATCGTGGGATCAAAAAAAAATACGTCTAGTAAGCCGCGGTAGAGAAAGATAACGAATCAAAACCATAGTTATTTGTGTACCATGGCCAACAAGTACATCTTTTTGGCCATGTGTATTATACAATAATGTTTAAAATAGTAATATCAAACTTTTTTTTCCTACATGGATAAAATTAACTATTTTTGTATAATACTGACCCGCTGAAAACGAAAATGACCTTAAAATTTTCCTAACACGTACAGTTTTTTTGTTATGGCCAGGTATCATAAATCAATAAATACACTGATTAGTTATTTATCAAATACGTTATTTCTTGTACAATTCTTTGACCTAAATGTGGGTCAAAGAATTGTACAAGCATGCCAAATTTCCACTTTCTATGCTCAGACTTTTAGTTCCAATTTCTGTACTGACCGACAGACACATGAGTGACGTTATAAGGGTTTTTTTGTAATCATACCTGCAAAATCCTAAAAAGCATTATTACTTTTTGTTTTTGCTTTTGAGAAGGAACATATTTGTTGGTAAATCCCCCTTTACATATTGCCAACGTTAATATATGACACGATTTCAAATACCTGTAGACATCTGAAGGTTTGCAACACTGAGGGTAGATATTGAATGCCACGACAGATATTCATCATACTTATTACTATCTGATATGAAATTTCCCTAAATTTAGAATATATTGCAAATATTTATTAAAAACTTTTTTAAAATTAAAAGGGAAAAATTTTTCATATAATATTTTCGGGTATTTTTGATATCTTAAAGGACAAATACATGTATTGGTTATTTGTTTACATCCTTTTTTACACAAGTTCTTTTCTATAACCGAATTAAAATGGAACGCGATAAGTTGTTTTTCCAATATGTACTTTTACACTACTTTGATTTGAAAACAAGTGCAGCTGAAGCTCATCGATTGCTTGTGAAAACTTATGGTGAATGTGATCCATCGGAAACAGTATGTAGAGATTAGTTTTGGCAATTCAAAAGTTCAGTATTTCAAGAAATACTGCTTTGAAAATTTATAACATAGAAAGATATTTTTATTATTAAATATTATATACTACATTTTATCTTACAACAATTAACTTACACTTAATAATAATTGTAATTTTCGCCTTTCGGCTTAAAATCTACTCTCCTTCTCCTCTAGTTAATATCTTCGTTGACTCCTTTCCTTAATTTCCTCCCTTCTGTTTTTCACTTCTTTCATCCATTCATACCCCTTTCCTGTTTCATCCAAAATTTCCTTTCTCGTTTCCGTTCTGTGTCGTATTTCTTCACATTCTTCCAACAAATGTTCCATTGTCTCCGTACCTTCCCTGCACATTCTACATGTTCTTTCTTCCTCTTTCATCCAAAAATTATTCTCCCTCTCCTCATTTCCACATCTAAATCTCGCTATCACTTTTTTCTCCTCTCTACTGCCTTTTTCTGTCAAATACTGTGGTTTTCTCACCGTCCAGGTCTTTTCATATTTGTTATTATACCTTGACTCTCTTATTTTTGTATCTTGCTCCGTTTGTTGTATGTCGGTCATTCGCTCTGTTACTTCGTGCCCCAATTCTTCTCCATTCATTCTTTTTAGTCTTACCGCTGTTGTTGAGTAGCCACAATATTCGTACATTTCCTTCCTTTCCTTTTCCCATCTTGATAGTGGCTTTCCTTGGAAAATTTATAATAATTTGCATATAGTTTTGTTTTCATTTGTCTTTACTTTTGCTTAATTCGATATTTGTACAACGTATTTTATAAAACTATTATTTTTTCTGTATTGTATTGTGTTGTGTTACCCTGTTACAGGAACCAAAAATTAGAACATTATGGTATACGGGGCACAACATTGCAACTATTCGTGTCTTATTTAAAAAATAGAAAACAGCAACAAAGATGAGTTATCTAACTGCAAAATTGTATCAAACGGTATTCCACAAGGTTCAGTCCTAGGTCCAATTCTGTTCATAATATATGTAAATGACCTTCCAGATTCCATAAATTGTGAAGAAAAAATTATTTTTGCAGACGACACAAATTTCTTGAATCCGTATTCCGAACTAGACTACAATAATATAATTACAGAAGCACAAAATTGGTTTAATAGTAATAAATTACTATTAAATCTTACTAAAACAGATAGACTAATTTTTTCTTTAAGGCAAAACCACGTAGATTTTGGTTCAACATCAATAAAATTTTTAGGACTAAATTTAGACCATAATTTCAACCCTCACATATTACAACTTGGGAATAAATTATCAAAAACAATATATCTAGTACGAAAAATTAGACTTGATGTTTCAGACAATATTATAAAGATGATATATCATTCATTATTTGAGAGTCACTTGATTTATGGGATAATAATATGGGGAGCATTACCATGTGCGAAAAATATGTTCTTAATACAAAAAAGAATGATAATAATGTGTAATGTCAAAAGTAGAACGCATTGTCGACCAATTTTTATTAAACTAGGTCTACTTAGTTTGTCATGCCTGTACATTTATTATTGTCTTCTGTACGTGAAAGAAAATATAAATAAATTCAATAAGATGAAAGATGTTCATGAATACAATACCAGGCATAATGATCTGTTACTAGTTAATAGAATTAGACTGGAAAAAGAAAAATCTAATCCTAATTACATGGGTCTTGTTTTATATAATAAGTTACCTGCTAGTTTCAAAAAATTATCTTGAAATTATAATGAATTAAAAATTTTATTAAAAAAACATAATTTTTATAGTACCATCGAATCCCCTTTATTGGGACACATCGGGACTTAGGCGTTTTGGCCCAATTAAGCGGTTGCTCCAATTAAGCGAATTTCACATAAAATTAAACAATGCATATTTTTCTTTCAATAATTTTATTTTATAAACTCTTGGAAAAAACTATAAATTACATATAATCAAAAAATATAAACTTTTAAGAAAAAATAATAATAAATTCCAAAATAAAATAATAAATAGGTACATACAATTTAATTCAATGCAAAAATGCGTCAAGTGTAGTCTGTCTTTTGTTTTTGTAACATTTCACTTCTACAAAATCAGCACAGGTATTCAGTGCGGATGTAGGGCTCCCTTCATTTCCTTCCTGCATAAAATAACGCTGTAATATTAAATTCTTTGTACATATGTTTTCTTGAAAATATGTGTAACATAATATGTACTGTGATCTTAAATTTACTGTCCCAATTAAGCGGAATGTTGTCCCAAGTAAACATGTAAATTTACTGTTGGTTCCTTGGTTTGGTTTCTGTTCTTTGGTATTTGGCCCAAATAAGCGGCTGCCCTAATTAAGCGGTGGCCCAATTAAGCGGAATCGTCTGTATTTGTGAATATTTGAATATTAAGTCTTTCTGAGTGAGATAAATTTTTGGAAATTAAAATTAATTTGTAGCTAAACCTAAGATTGATGTTCTATAATATGTATTAAAACTGTATGTCAGCTGATATCTATTATATTTGTATTTAATTCAATTATTAGAACATTTCGTTAATTTCAATATATTGTAGACTATGTATGTAAACTATGACCTATGTAAACATTCTTGTAATGTCTGAACATCAATAAACAATTATTATTATTATTATTATTATTATAAACGCCATGGTTAATCCCTACGTGCATACACATCTTTTAAGGCAGATTCTTCATGAATCACCCTGTATAATATACCTTTATTTGTATATAATTAAAGCCCCCCCTCAGTTTAAACACAATTATGTTCATTAATATTCTGCGACAAAGGCATAAACCGCAACAATTCGATCTGTGAATATTTACCCAATAAATTTAGTCGGGTGTCTCAATAATTTGCTAAAATCAGCACCATACATGCTCAATAAATACAATCACTCTTCATTATCTTAAACCTTCGTCGTATTATAACCTCAGAAACCATGTTTAATTCCTTCAATTTCCTATCCTTCTCGAAACCCACCCTCCCCAATGTCCCAATGTCTATAAATTTCAACAGTAACACGACATCTATAATCACTTTTACAGTTATCACATAACAGTTACGAACAACGTTACGATACACTAACGAGAAGGAAATACATTTCAACATCAACAATTTTCAGCTTGATGTCACGTTACAGATATAACATCAGGATTTTCTGATAACAATATTATAGACGATGATTTCTTTGAAAATATAAGAGGTTTAAAGCAAGTTCATATTACATTTCACTTATAAAAACTATTATAACAACCAATCACAACCATCCAAAGAGTTTACAGAGAGATAACAAGTCTCGTATGACCTTGTCGCTGTATGACTTCAGCGTATATCACACCGCCATTTTGTTCCCATAACATTGTGTTTATGCAGTGTGTTGTATACTGAAGTTTGATTACATTGCCCAACAAAATAATTTTTTTATCTTGGTGCCGGAAAAGTACTGATTTTGGATATTTTTGATGTGCTGATTCTAAAAATACCTGATTCTTTTTCGTAGCAGCTCTAGTTTTTGAGATACTTATTAATTTTAGTTTTTTATCTGAAAACGGTAAACTTCCTCCTTGGACAACAAAGTGGATATACAAAATATCCTTTTTTATATCTTTGGGACAGCAGAGCTAAGGATCAGCACTGGGTGAACAGAAATTGGGTGATTTCCATTAAGAAATGTCATAATTCAAGAAAAACGTTGTCAACGAACCTTTGGTTGCGAGAGAGAAAATTATATTTCCACCCTTGCATATCAAGTTTGGTTTACTTATGTAGAAATTTTTGAAGGCTTTAAATAGAGATGGACTTTGTGTAGGCTACTTGACACGTAAATTTCCTGGGATTAACTCTGAAAACTGAATGCCAGAATATTTGATGGTCCTCAGATAAGGTAACCTACTGAAGATCCACAATCCAATCCAGCCGCATCAATGAACGAGATTGAATCTAATTCTTGGTGTTCATTTATTCAAGTAGTACAAAATTTTCTTGGAAATCATAAGGCAGAGAATTCATGGAAAATATGCTTTCCAACTTTAATATTCTCGGTTGTATTATGACCACTTACCAGAAAACCTAGGTGATTTTAGTGAAAAACCGGGGGAAAGATTCCATCAGAACATAAAACTATGGAAGATAGATATCAAGGAAGATAAGATAGCCACATGATGATCTACTACTGTTGGAGTCTTCACACTGTTCTGGTAAACTCCATGCTAGAAAGTCGTACAAATAAACATTTTTAAGTGATAAGTGATGAATGTATATTTATCTACTTTGTGAAATAAATACCTTACTCTGTCTCTTTTGTGTTTGTAACTGGCAGTTGGAGCAAATAGTAACAGTAATAACGTGAAAAATACACAAGTTAAAAAATAAGATATTTTATTGTAAAAGAAGCCAATATAGCGTATCTCAAAAACTAGATCTGATAGACCAAATCTGACGGCTATTTTGGATTCTGTGCCCAAAAATTACCTAGATACAGTTAAAAAAGGCACCAAAATGTCTGTTAGGCTGTGTTATTCTTTCTTGTTAAGAGCGTATCACACTAGAACGCTATCCAAGCTTTACTTTTGTAGGTGTTTTTTTAGAATTCACGTCTTTAGGTTAAAAGTTTAATTTTCCAAGTCTAGAAATAGTAAAGAAATATTTCGAAAAAATTTATTTAACAAGTTGCTATAAAAGAAATTACTAACAACTTTTATTTGAAACATTTTTTGATACAGCAGCATAAATTAAACAAGTACTTTGTGATGGCGATCGATCCTGTGGTGAATACAACTAATTTTTTAAATTTCGTTGCTGCGTAGATTATTCTCCCATGGTTACATCTTCGATTCTATATTGCATAATTTACATTTGTTGTCATTTTCTCCTGCATAGCGCATGCGCCTACGGAAATAGTTTCTATAAATACTATTACTCCTATTTCAACTCTAACATATATTACTGTCAATCCTATTGTTATTTTTAACAGCAGTACAAAAAGGGGCAGGGAAAAGACAATGCCAGTTCATTAAAATTGTTGTCTATTTCTAGGCTTTTTAAGTGTTAAGGTAATTAGTTTTGAGGGCATTACAGAATTAAGATGCGGCAACGAAGAACGGAACAATAGATACTGGGCAAAGCCAGATTATAAGCTCTGTAAAATGTGCAAGGAAAACGATGAAACGATAGAGCATTTAGCGAAGGGATGAAGAGAGATGGCAGTTTGGGAGGAAGAGATAAAGGAACTGATGAGTGCGGAAGACAAGGGAGAAAGATGGACGAGAAAACTAGAAGCAAGAAGGAAGGAGATTGGAGAAAGAAGCGGGAATGAGAGCAGGAAAAAAAGAGAGGGACACCGGAGGAAGAACAAAGAAATTAAATAAAAGTATTGTATTAAATAATGACATTGATATTTTCTTTACAATCCTTGCATATTACAATCAGCTCAGTAGCCATCTCTGCGCTATTTGTGGCAAAATGTTCGTACCCAGAATTAGCCTCTTCAGTCAAGAACAAGTCCACTCTAGTCGAAATTTGTATATTTTTCTTTTAGTAGCGAATTGCGTTCGATTCGACGTAGCCGCTATATATACACAAAGTGATAAAGCAATGGGTATAAATTTTTATTAGAAACCTTTATGAAACGTTCTTTATGTATTCAAAAAACTTTTAAATTATTTCTAAATATGTATGTATATAAAACTATATTTTTGTCACGCCAAAAAGTCATTATTTAAGACATAAAACATTAAACCAACCCCAAGAGATTATATATGAAAACCAATATTTGTTCCCGAAAATATAATACTACCATTGTGATATTTTTAATAAAAAATATCTCAAACAGTTGTTTCATGTTAAATTATAATTAATTTATTTGATTTTTGTTAAATTTCATTCGTTATTAATTAGTAAAATATGTTTCTATTTTATTTGAAATTGGGAAAAACGAATGCATTTTTAAATATAGAAAACAAATCTAAAAATAATGTCTATCACTCCGTTTTATTAGATGTTATTTTTGTAATTTCTGTCGTAAGATTGTTTTAAAAAGACGTTTCTAAAATAGTTCTATTCTCCAGAGAACGTTTGATGATTTTTTTTACAACCTTTAAATAAATTTTACAAATTTTAAAGTAATTTGAAACTTGTAATCATTTGTAAGACAATATATATATATATATTGCAGGGGCAATAGCCCTTCCCGAATTTAATAATTTTAGACATTAATTATTATTACGACCTTTTCGAAACAAAATTTAAAAAATATAATGGTACAAAAAAAAGGGAACAAAATCTGAGATACCTATATATCTCGTTGAAGTTACATTACCGATTGCCAGGTAACTAAAGCTGAAAATATTTAGATTCAATTTCGGATTCTAAATAATAAATTTCAATTCTTGTTAGATAAATGTAAAATGCTAAGTATACAAATATTTTTAAGTCATCTGTATTATAAATTTAGAATTTTTTAAACAAGTAGAATTATTATTCATAAAAATATTAAAGAGTAAAGGGCCCAAATTGCCCCTTGAGGAACACCAAAGGTAATATATATATGTCTGAGTAAGAATTTAATTCGTCTAAGTCATCTGTATTATAAATTTAGAATTTTTTAAACAAGTAGAATTATTATTCATAAAAATATTAAAGAGTAAAGGGCCCAAGTTGCCCCTTGAGGAACACCAAAGGTAATATATATATATGTCTGAGTAAGAATGTAATTCGTCATCACTTACAATCCCCACTACTAATTTCAGGGGCAGTGTTCACACCCTGTTACGACATAGGAGGTGTGTAAATTAAGTAACCCGACTGGCAACATGACGTTTGATCTGGCAACATTTAAGACGCGGGACTTGGAGGTGCGGCAGGTGAACATGTGATACACCTTCAGTACGAGTATGAACTCTCTAGAGTAATTTTGTTGTCCGTAGCGAATTTTTTCGTGAAACAGTTTTTTCTAGTGCGTTCTAAAAATGAGTGCCATTTATTTCGAGAAACTGTCAGGTTTTGCTTCAAGCTTGGGCACAGTGCAACGGAAACTTTTGCTAAACATCAGCAGGTCTGCGGAGACAGTATTTTATCAAGGGCCCAGGTTTTTTGGTGGTTTAAGGCATTTTCAGAAGGAAGATTGAGATGAATCACACAGCGGAAGGCCTTCATCTTCAAGAACTGATGAAAATGTCGACAGTATCCGGGATCTTGTGCGTTCAGATCATCGGTTGATAGTCAAAATGATTAGGAAAGATTTGAATTTGACTCACACTACCGTTCATCAGATTTTGACCAATGAATTGGGGATGAGAAAAATCGATTGATCACACAGCAATTTCAATAAACGAGTTTTTGGCCAGTAAAAACATTTCTGTGGCTCCTCAGTCTCCTTATTCGCCTGACTTGAGTTCTTGTGACTTTTTCCTCTTCCCAAGATTGAAAAATCATCTCAAGGGACTATGGGATACTCGAAAACATTCAAACGTCCATAATTGACCAGCTGAAAGCTATTCCAGTATCCGAGTTCCAGCACTGCTATGAGGATTGGAAGAACCGTCTCCAGCGCTGTGTGGCTTCCCAAGGAAGTTATTTTGAGAGAGACAATAATGAATTGTAATTCTGTTCAAATAAAAAAAAAAAAATTAAAAATCAGTCCGGTTACTTAATTTACACACCTCGAATATGAACTGCTTTTGAGTTATGAACCGCTTTAAACTGAAAGCGCGTAAAGCAAATGTGTATAAATCTAATATTGTTCTGCCATCTATTGATATGTTCTGAAAATAAACAAAACTAAATGCCAAACTTTTAAACAAAACATTTAAAAACGATTAAAAAAACACAATTTTAAAATAACTTAACTTATTGTTTTCAGCATATATTACTTCACTAAATTTATGATAACATTTAGTTTTTATATTTAAATCTGTAACCTCGTCCAAAATCAGAAAACAAAAGCAGGCCGTTAAAGATATAAATCTCCGAAAACATTAGACGCTAAAAGATTGTTTAAAATGCTAGACACTGGTGTTATAAATATATTCTTTGGCTGTGGTTTAGACATTTTGTGGTTCGTCGTAGACTGTCTGTGAAAACTAGACACAAGTATATTTTTGTATATTATGTATCGTCTTCCCTGGAACAATATTACCGACATAATTAACTAGGTTAGTTCTCATTAAAATTTTTAAGATTCTTTTATGTTTCTAGATATTCTAGAATTATGATTTTGATATTAAAATTATTAGATAATATAAGGGTCTGATAACCACATTTTAAGCATATTTTTGTGAATTTTTTTCAAATCTATGGTTAAATTTATTCATTTTCAAACTAAGTACATATATAAAGTATGTTTTGAAGAAGATAGAAAAAAAATTTGAAAGCAAAATATGGCGAAATGAGCCAGCTGTGGCAAATCTTCTCAGACTCCGGGGAAAATATTAGATTTTGCGGTGACCAGCATAACTCGTCACTGGATCATTTGAAATCAAAAATCCAAAATGATTTTATTAGTTTATGAGTTTGCCGAGGTAATGACGTTGAGTTTTTATTTTTAAAATGATTTTTCAGTTTTTAGCGTTACTTAGAAGACAAAAAAAAATTAATTCCCCCTAAAAAAAAACCTAAAAATGAGTATATTTGTGATTGTTAAATAAAAAAATAAAAAAACATGATAAAAATGCATATCTCAACGTCGTTACCTCGGCAAACTCATAAACTAACAAAATCTTTTTGGATTTTTGATTTCAGATGATCCAGTGACGAGTTAGGCTGGTCACCGCAAAATCTAATTTTTTTCCCGGAGTCTGAGAAGATTTGCCACAGCTGGCTCATTTCGCCATATTTTGCCTTCAAATTTTTTTTGTATCTTCTTCAAAACATACTTTATATATGTACTTAGTTTGAAAATGAATAAATTTAACCATAGATTTGAAAAAAATTCACAAAAATATGCTTAAAATGTGGTTATCAGATCCCCCCCCCTTAACCCATTAATGGCCAAGCTATTAAGAAAAAATATTTTTCACAAATCTTGTAATGCAAATTAATTAAAATACATCAACTTGTCATGAAATGGCAAATAGCATGGCTATGACTTGCTTATTTATTTACTAATTTATCTAATTGCACACCCCTGTGCCAAAACCCAGCGTAAGCGGTCCATAAATAAGCAAGTTATAGCCCTGATCTACTTACGAAACAAACTGGAGCTATTTTTTTTTAATTTTCAACACCTTCTGTGTCACAAGATTAATTTTGAGTTCTCATACCAAATTCCAACGAAATCCACTCATAAATAAACGAGTTATGGACATTTTTTAACTTTGAGGGCCTCCTGAGGCCCCTGTGCTTCATATATCCCGTTTTCGTGCACCTACGCTTAAAGATTACCTAAATCCACACCCCGGTACAAAATCTCAACGATATCGGCCCATAAATAAGCGAGTAATAGCGGTGCTCCACTTTCGGCCGAAACTGGAGCAGAATTTTTTGTCAAAGTCCGAATTTGGGACTTTTAAGGGTATAAACAGAATCATCTCGATGTCACGATTCCAGAAGTGTGATAGTTTTTAAAATCGGTACATAAATAAAGGAGTTATAAGCATTTGAACTAGTTTTCAGTTAATCTGGTCTAGTTCTCAGATTAAGTTTAAGGAATTAGATCACCCACTTAATTAATGAGTTCGCATACGTCATTTCATCCTATTAATTGGTATTAAAACCGAATTTTTCATCGTTAATATTCGTATTTTTTCGTCAGTTGCATTAATTCCATAATTTAAAACTGGAGGCAGCAGGAGTCAAAGAAATTTAGGAATTATTTTTTCGTCTGCGAAGGTCAGAGCTGCAAGTTAATTAGTTTGCAATATATTAATTGGGGGCAGCAGGTGTCAACAAAAATAATGTTTTGTTACTGAAGGTCAAAATGCTATCAGATTAATAAGTGATACGTAAAAAGAGTTATTTGCGATTTGAGTTGTTTAAATATCCAATTTCTGCCAAAACTGGAGCAGATTTTTTTTTAAATTTTCAACATTCATCTGCAACACAACTTATTTTAAACCAAAATCAGTGTCCAATTAAGATTTTTATTTTCATTAAGTTGAAACAGCAGGTGTCAACATATCTTAAACAATGACAAAGCAGAGTGCATAGAATGAGCTTCTAAAGAAAGTTGAAATGAGAAAACTAAACGAAGTGATGAACAAAAAAAGAAAAAAGGGAACTTCGGGGGTTGTAAGTCCAGGTCTATTTGGCCTAAACGGAAATCCACATATTACAACTGGTACCACTTTTCTGCCTTCATTTTATAAGGTTTGTATGTTTTTTAATGTTTTCTTCCAAAAATGTACTTTTAAAAAAATACTGTCCCACACCTTAGCCTAAAAGGGTTAAACTAACAATCTGAAAAAATACTAAGTAATGCTCACTGATCTGAACCAGAAACGTACGAAAGAAATTTTTGATTAGATTAATAGCCAAGCTATTAAGAAACAATATTTTTCACAAAACTTGTAATGCAAATTAATTAATATACATCAACTTAAACAATTATTGCATTTTGAAAAAATATATATGCTTAAGTCTACAGGAATATAAGGATGCGTATACGCACCCTTGGCTAATAACAATATCAAATATAAGTAAACATGTAATAAGCAAATTATTTTATTTATGAATGAAATATGAACTTATTTGGAATGAAACATTTCAAAACACTCTGGGCACAGATGTACTTTACATTTTACACATAAATAAATGGATTGCTCTTACACAAACTGCATTTTTTTTTTACATTCGTTTCATCCCTCTTATCAGATGACCAATATTATCAAATTTGATGACATCTGATAATCTGTTTTTTTGAAGGACGCCCATAGTTTGAATTTGTTGCTTCTCTATCAGTATCTGCATTACTCTGATATTTCATAAGAGCAACTGCTAGTCGTGACCGATTCAAAAAATTTACTATCATTTGACAACTGTACAACTAATTTTTATTTTCACTAGTTATTATTTTCACAGTTATTATGTATATGAGGACTATTATTTATTATTATTAAATAATAAACAAAAAATAACTTGTATACAATAATATAAATAAAAATATAAACTAAACAAGTCCCAACAATATTTTAAAAAAATTATGCTTATCTTAAAGTAAATTCTACAGAAATAACAGTGATAAATCATAAATTTGCTGTATTAACTCAAATCTCACGCATTTGGGGGAAAATACAGAGCTTGTTGAATCGGCAGAAAGTTAAAACAGAGAATGTTTCGCAAAGCTGTTCAGGTGGACGCCGTTACCAACAAACGTTATGTTATAGGCATAAATTACACTATCTTTACATTGAATCAAAGACAAAATGGCGTACACATCTTTACTGGATAATATCATAGAGAGCATAGATAATAAACTCATAACAATGATTTAATCAAAGAGTTTTATAAGGAGAGAGGTTAATTTCGTCTATAGGGAAATAAATTTAAGATCGTAGCGCAATGATCGTAGCGATAAAATATGTGTCAATAATGGAATTAATAAGCCAGTATACGTAAACATTTAAGTAATAAATATTTCTGGAATTGATATAACCATAATGGAAAAATATATAAATTTTGGTTTACTTCATACAAGAATGTGATAAACAGCTCACAATTTTTCTTAATACTTGTCGACTACTGCCAAATCGTTCAAGAGGCCTGTAAAAATCTTTTACCATTTTTCTCAGTAAACAATTTGGATCTCCGTAAACTGCTACTGCACTTTTACTTGGTAGTAGATCGTGTATGATTATGTTAATAGCTGAGGATCCAATCTTAATTTGATGCTCTATTACCATACATGTAATTTAATTATCTTCTTAACAGCAGCAATGTTTTTTCGCCGTTGGAAGACACCCTGCTCATTTTTGGTGTTGAAACAGACTATATTACCTGTTTCTTTGATTTAGTCGGGAATAGATTTTGAATACTAGTAACTTTTACCAATTAAGTGAGGCTTTTGATCATATTGTTTAGCGAAAGCCCACTTCAGACCTTAAAAGAGAGTTCATGACTACCTAAAAAAAAGAAAATTTCAGTACCACTTAAAAGATACCTTCCTAAAACAATCAGCTACATCTATGAGTGTTTTTTGCAACTAATACTTTTTCTTTTTCAGAGTTTGCGATGTAATATTCTGACGTTTCCATAACAATATGTAACGTGCAATTAACTTAAAAGTCTGTTAATTAGAAAATTAAAAATACATGTACTCAGAATAACTCTGAATTAATAATAAGTTTATATTTTAAAAACGTTTCAATTCTATACGTAAAAGACATTCATTAAAGATGTCAAGAATTATATTTCATAGATCATTAAATATTTTAGCTTTAGTATTTTTCAATAATCCAAAAATAGAAATAGGTTAGTAAAAAAGTAATAATTAACTCTGCCTGTAAACATGAAATAAAAAAATTCTGGCAGACAAAAGATTAGGGAAGACAAAAAAACAATGTTGTTGATAATTTATTTAAAGAACAGCTGTCTACGATTTTGTACGGAGGATAGTTAAGCTAATGTACCATTGGTTGCACGAATCACATTTAGAAAATGCGTCTAAAAAAATCTATTGTTTTGTTTGATGTTAAATTATCCAGCAAAAATGCGTTGTGTTATAAAATATTCTTAAAATAAACTAATATTCGTCAAATAACATATTAAGAACTCATTATAAGAAAAGAACTCAATACAGAACCGATAGAACAATTTATAGAAAACAGACAACTGGCCTGGTGGGGACACATGCAAAGACTGCAAGACATAAGACAAGTGAAGCAGATCTGGGAGACCAGAACGAACAGAAAGCAAAGAATAGGAAGACCAAGAAATACATGGGACAGAACAGTAAAAGGGATACTAGAGAAAAGTGGAAAAACAATTATAGAAGCTAAAAGAATGACCAGAAACAAAAAAGAAGGGCAAAATTCGTACATGAACCCGTACTGCCATAAAATAGAAAAGAAGAAGAAAAGAAAGAAATACAGCCTACACCATACTATGGTAGAAGGCTTATATATATATATATATATATATATATATATATATATATATATATATATATATATATATATATAATTTAAAATATATAAATATATTGGGATATGCACTCTATGAACTGATGTTAAATAAAGTTTAAGACAACATTTATTCCAAATACCGATATTTCGGCTTTATTTTAAGCCTTCATTCAGGGCGAAATATTTAAGTGTCATACAAAGGTGGTTGTACATCAATGTTTTAATTATAAATAATTAAAACTGATAGTTATTTCCATTGGTAAAATTATAGATGTTTTAATGTGAAACAATGGGCGCGTTCAGCGCCCTAAACAGTTTAGTACGTTCACTACGTTTACCTTCTGAACGTTACCGTTGACAGTCAACAGTTTACTAAACACCTCAACGTAAAAATTTTACGTTTAGTTATGTTGACTTGTATACCTAACCTAAATTTTTAGCGGAAAATTTATACAAGATACAAGTTAAATAGCACTGGAGCTAACAAATTGATTAATTCTGCCACTTGACAGTCTAAAATGGTTTGTATCTATTAGAAATTGAACTCTAAATATGTTTTAAGGTTATGTACTCAAAATGTCAAACACTCGCGTTGAAACTTACCGGTAACCGTTCAGACATTCACCAAATTGTTTAATCAACGTACGTTTACGTTTAGACTCAACGGTTTAGGCGCTGAACGCGCCCAATAATTAATTTTTTAACATAGTTGTGAGAATAACACACGTGGTCAACATGAACCTAATGTTGAAACTAAGAGCTCTTAGTTAACTAAGAGCTCTTAGCGTAAACAAAGGATGGCGTCTGATAACTGAATTTTAGTAGGAAATATCCACACTTCAAAATGACGTAAAAGACGTCTGCACTGCTCCAGTTTCAAAAATGATCATTATAATTGATGTTTTCGATACATCGATGTTTTTTTCCCATCCCTACTGTACACAATATACGCACCTAGAGCCATCTACACGTGAACAATAGCTTTCAATGCAACTTCATATTATTATTCATCACATTGGGCTACTGTATACGACTGAAACTAAGCAATACAGTTGTCCAGACAAAGTATTGCACAATACGTCGCTTACATCAATCATTCATGATATTGTTCCACTGTAACTACAATGTTCACGATGCCTGAAGGAGAACCTGTCATAGCTCAATATAAATGAAACAAAATTAAGTCGCATTTAATCTTGAGAAAACACTGTAGATTAGTCAAATACAAAAGATTTTTTATATTTTTCAATTATTCATTTTGTAAGTATGAGGAAATAGAATTTGATTTCTGTGACTCATGTAAAAAAGACAATGAACAAGCAAAAATAAATAATAAATAACAGTTGCTGGAAAGTGCCAAGATACTATACGCAACATTACTGCCACTGAAATAAACTATTGTAACATATTACAATGCCCTATTATATCTAAATATACTATTGTTGAAAATGTTACAGCGAATGTTATTAATATATGTAATTAATTAACAAATGTTTAATTTAATATTTATATATATAATGAGAAATAGTAAATAATGTTTGGAATTTCGTACTGAAAATACAAACCCTCCTATTATACAGGGTTAGTGGGGAGGAATGGGCCGAACTTCAGGAATGTATTGTACATGTAAAAATAAGTAAAAAAAACTCTAATGTTGTTATGCGATTGTCTTTTATTCTCAAGTTATAATAATAATTAATTTGACACTAATGATAAACAGGATGACGCCAGTGGCGGACTTTCGCAGAGACAAAAAAGACAATTGGGTGAGGAAGTTTTTTTTTTTACTCTTCACTTGGATTTGGGAGGTGAGGACCTTTTTTTTTTTTTCTTGCTCCTCACTTGAATTTGGGAGGTGAGGACCTTTTTTGCTCTTCACTTGAATTTAGGAGGTGAGGACCTTTTTTTTCTCTTCACTTGGATTTGGGAGGTGAGGACCTTTTTTTTGCTCTTCACTTGCTTGAGGGCCGGTAAATCAAAAATGTCTTGGGCCCGGCGAAGGCTTAACCCGCCACTGGATGACACTAATGATTCAGAGGCGAATTAAGCGGTGGGCGGACTGGGCGGCCGTCGGGGCCCATGAAGACGAGGGGCCTACCGAAGCCTATATACAAATATTTCCATTATATTTAAAATAATAGAGGGCCCATTTTAATTTTACCGCCCCGGGCCCCCAAGCAACTTAATTCGCCACTGCTCTAGCCGGTTTATGACTCTATGACCAGCTGGAATGTGATCGGCGAGATGCATTTTTGTTTGAATAATCTGCGTGTTGATTATTTGCTTCATTTTATAAAAATCTGTCTATCTATCAATATGTGGGCTGTGAAAGAGAAAAGTGAATTTATATTAACTAAAAAATCTACCCCCTCCACCGTAACATTACTTCTAAACATCATTAATTTGTAAGACATAGGGTAGGCCTAGGGGCTCCGTCATATAAATTGATTCTAAAAATGGTTCAGCAAGTAAAAAAGGTTGTGAACCACTGGTCTAGAGAAATGGCTTTAATCGTTTAAAACGTTTTGAGATAATGACAATTTTTTGAATGGCATAATTTACATTATTTGTGAAAATTGTAAAATAAAAAAAATCACTACTCAAAAATGGTTAGAAATAGCGACCAGCGGTTGAAATTTTTGGATTCCTTGTAGTTTATTTAGTCTAGAAAAAAATTGTGGTTTTAATCGTTTAATGCGTTTTGAGATTGTGACAATTTTTTTAATGGCATAGTTTACATAATTTGTGAAAATTGTGAGTTTAAAAAAATCACAACTCAAAAACTGTTAGAGAAAACAACCTGACGCTAGAATTTTTGGATTCCCCGTAGTTTATTAAGTCTAGAAAAAATTTGAGGCCTTACTCATTTTGCGTATTTTAAAATTATGACAAATTTGAATATGGCGTGATTTATAGAAATATTCATCTTCGCGTGGATATATCTCAAAAACGAAATGCAATAAAGATCTGCGGTTGAAATTTTTGAAATCTTGAGGTCCTAATTTACTTGTAACCAGATTTTGAAACAAAAAAATTTTTTGAAGTTTTTTCATTTTTTTTTAATTTTTTTGAAAATTTTGAAAATTGCCAACTAAAAAATGGTTAGGGATATAAATATGCGGCTTGAAATTTTAAAATTCTACTACACTGTTTAGTCTAAGAAAAAAATTGGGCTTAAATAAACATATTATTAAGTTTTGTAGGGGCAGTAATCCAAAATCCTTGAAAATGGCCAAAAATCGAAAAAATCGTAAGGGGTACCCCTTAAGAAAATCGTGATTTTCAAGCAAAAATTTGTTGCTCCGATTTTATTGAAAATTGGTACAAATATGCATTTTTTGTCAGAGATCAAGAAAATTTGGTCCATTTTGAAGTTTGGGCAAAAGTTTTGGAATTATAGGCAAAAAGCTGACCTAAATCAACTCTAACTCAAAAACTAGGAAAGCATGAATTTTTTAAATATTTTTTTCATAATCCTCACCCCAAAATTAGCTTAAAACTATATTTTGGCTAAAATCGAAGTCAAAAAATTTTGACCAAAATTTTGGACGATTTTTTTTTTATTTTTGTTCGAAAATTGGTATACTTATATATTTTTAGCCTTAGATCACAAATATATGGTCAGTTTTGAGTTACGGTCTAAAATTTTGACATTTTCGGCAAAAAAATTTAAAAAAAAAGACAGTCCACAAAAAGGCTCAGAACCGATGAAATGTTAGCCTGACCCTTTTTTTAATCTTTATAAACTAATACTTACGTCTTATCTATCATCTATATCAGCGGTTCCCAACCTGTGCTCCGCAGAGCCCTTACTGCTCTGCGTGCACTTCTCAGGGAGCCGTTCCAGGAAATAAAATAAATAAAAATTGAATAAAATCAAAATTATTAGAAATAAAAAACAGAATCAAAATAATGATGTCCAAGTGATTTCTGACTATAGCCCAGAAGCGAATTAAGCGGTGGGACAATATTAGATTGCAATCCGCTGCAAAATTTAGTGCATAAATTGTTACTAATTTAATTTACTTTAAGTACTCTTATTATTATTATTTTTTTACTTTTGAAAACATTCTATTTTTTAACGTGTTATTTGTATTGTGCATGATATTTTAATTTTTTGACATAATGTACTCTTGACTTTTTGACTTGTGTAAACATTCTTTGTAATGTAAGTAAACACGAATAAAGATTATTATTATTATTATTATTATTATTATTATTTAATGTTAGCTTTGTATAAGAAACTTGTGAGCAGTGTGATGTTTACCATACCCCTTAATCGAATAAAATTCATAAACATCAATAGGAAGAAAAGAACAATAGCATATATTTTTCAACTGTTCATAAGTCGTTGTCCTTGGATCTTTTAGAAAATCCTTTTTCCTCATTAATAAACCAAGACATTTTCCCGATATGGCATATAGAACACCGGACAGAGGTCCGTTGAGAATGCACCCGCTTAGAGACTATATAAGTCAATTGTTTCATCTCTGAAAGAGGCTACAATTGATGAATAATTCACAGATTCGTTCAAAAGAAATGATGAAATGAATTATATATTTTTGATTATGAAAATTGGTTTCCAGGGATTTTTTTGTTTAGGAAATTTAGGTAAATTTAGTTTTTTTGTCATTTGGAGCCAGAAATCTTACCAATTGACTGAAAGACCTTGATTACGCGGAAGTTATCTACCTGATTGTCCAAACTTTCAATGATGCCAAAGAAAATTTCAATGCACCATGCATAGTTACGAAATGTAGCGAAATAGCGACTTTAACAATGTTGTCGGCAGTCATAAAGTTTATTAATATGGATTCGGTTTCAAATATCTGGTCTGCAGAAATGTCATGCAGAGGGTATACTAATAATACACCCCCAAGCAGGGGCCAACAGAATCTTCATTCTAAACTGTGATGTCAAGTAAAAAAGATTACGTATTAAATACTTTTCTTGTAATTGAAGTAACTGTCTGTGTTTTTTGTTTCTCATTTTTTGCAACAAGTTAAACAATCTCCCTGTTGCCTTCTGTTTCTATGTATATATGGGACGTACCCAACATCGCTTTTCTTCATATCGCAATAAGTCTAAATATTCATAAAAAAGAGCTAGACGTCTCCTTCGATTTGACGACATATTTAATGAAATTGAATAACTGTTTACTCCAAATACTTGTATAAACTTTTAGGTTAGATTTGGGTTAGATACAAATGTTGTCAAAACCAAAAACGCGCACTTATCACGCCTCCAACCCCGCCATGAAATTCGAACTTGTAAATATAACACCACGCCTCTCACCCCTGTCGCGCGTTGACACTACCATGAAAATGATGCATTAGTCTCCAAAGTTACTATAATAGTTACTATCCTGGTACATAGCAACTGTTTAATTACTTTGAGCATAGGAGTGTTGCATAGAGAGCATAGGAATATAGAATTGGGCTGAATAATTTTGTCACATATTACAAATGTTAGTTAAGTGAAAAAACAAATGTAGTTAATAATTCTTCGTATTCTTGACTTATTATTCATCGTATATTTTAGTTCCACACTGTCCGATCCGCTCCATTTTTCATTCCCATTCAAATTTTTGTTTGTTGGCTTGTTGCCTCACAGATAATAATAAGATTCAAATATTTAGTTTCATTAATTACAACATTTTTATGTCAAAATATGTTAGTTGATTTTAAACACAAAGTCCATCAACACGTGTTATAGATTAGTTTATTACTAATTTCGAAATTTAATTTACAAGTAGCTTAAAAGGGTTCCAAGTAATTATTCAAGAAATATATTTAGTTTACTGCATTGTTTGCCAGAAATGTAGAAATATTTTCAGTGCTCATATATAATAGGAGTTTGCATTGAAATCCGCTGTTCATGTGCCATTTCTGCCAACTTGCTCACATTGGTCACATCTTTTATGTCATTTTGAAGTGTGAAAATTTCCTACATTCGACATATTATACTTTATTATTTCCGAAAAGGCAAGAATGCTTCGCAGACGCAGAAGACTTGTGATGTGTACGGTGAGGGTGCCGTTGGCGATTTGACATACCCAGCAATTATAAGTATGCCGTAAGTGACTCAGAAATTTTGGTAAAAACAATTTTAGTCTTAGTGAAATACCACGTTCTGGGTGATCGGGAAAGACTGATGACGACGAAATATTGGTTCTAATTGAAAGTGATAAGCAAAGAACAACTGGAGAAATCGGAGATTTTCTTGTAATCAATCAGTCAACAGTACTAAGGTCGTTACGCCAACTTGGAATGGTTAGTACGGCCGATGAATGCGTGCCTTATGAGTTAAAGGAGAAAAATTTGCTAGACCGAGTTTCTGCTTGCGATTCTATATCGAAGCGGAACAAAATCCATTTTTAAAGCGGTTACAGGTGATGATAAATGGTTTGTATATAATAATGTTGAGCGTAGATCATGGTCTAAGCACGGAGATGATTTTTTTTAAGCAAACAAGCCGAAATATATTAAGTTTTAATAAGATATTTTGTGGAATATGAATATAAGTGTATTATTTACTATTTATGGTAAAACATATTAAAAAAATGTTTAAGTAAAAGTTGTTTCTTTTCAAAAGCTCTATCCAAAGGTACCCAATATGATATACGTTCCGACTTAAAAATTCGAAATTGTCCTTGATATTCTGTACTTCCGGTTTATTCCGGAAAAGTTTGGACAAATTTTGGTTATCAAAATTCCCAACTTGCTCACATTTCGTCTTTTCGACAAAAATCGTGTTCTCTTTATCTTGATACACCATATAAATAGGGGGGCCGCAGACAATATTTACATAATTTTGGGGGGTCCCATGCCAGAAAAGGTTCAGAAACACTGCTTTAGTATATTGGACCACGCATAACAGTTATTAGTAAATTTATCTAAATCGACAGCAGTTTACCCAAATTGGCAGTAACAAATCTAAACCCCTTCCTCTTCTTCTCGGCGTTCCCCAAGGCTTTGTACTTGGCCCACTACTATTCTTAATATATATTAATGATTTCCCCTCCTTCATGGATTCTAAATCAATACTGTATGTGGATGATACAACCATATTGACTACAAACTCTAATTTAAACATACTTCAATCTGAAAATCTTTCACTACTTGACAAAGCTAATTCCTGGTTCACCATCAATAAACTATCCTTGAACACTACCAAGTCCCAAAGCTTACTCATAACCACAAAGACTATGACTATGACAATCCCCTGTATGTAAGTTTCCTTGGTATACATGTAGATCCCCATCTAAGATGGGACCAACATACAGAGTTTCTGAGCCGTAAACTAAGGTCTACCATATATCTAATTAGAAAACTAAAACTAGAGGTGAGTATAGATGTGGTTCTAAAAGCTTACTTTTCCCTTTTCCATTCCCAGTTAAGCTATGGTTTATTAATCTGGGGACATTCACCAGCTGCCAAAAGAATCTTTGTCCTACAGCGTAAGGTTGTAAGAATTATTGCTTCTGCTACTTTTCAATCCAACTGTCGTGATCTTGTAAAACTCAATATAATGTCCCTACCTTCCCTTTTCATCTTTTACTGCGTACTCCATATTCACCAAATTCTAAAAAATTTCTCAACCTGCAGTAAAACCCACTACCATAAGACTCGGTTAAAAAACAATATTCGTAGTAACTTCTTACGCCTTAACAAATCGAAGAACTCCATCAATTATTTTTCAATTAAATTTTTTAACCTTATACCTGTGGAAATTAGAGAACTACCACCCAAAAATTTCCACGAAAAATCAAAGCTATTCTGACTGTAAATCCTATGTATAGCTTTGATGAGTTCGAGAACTTTAGTTTTAAATAACTTATATTTTTATGTAAATGACTGACTAGTAACGTTACCATGTAATAGTATTTAGTCAATAAACATTATTATTATTATGGGGTTTGTCAGGTCTTGACAAGCGTCCACTAATCTCAAACTACAGCAACCTTTTGAGCCGCGTCATTATAAATATTCTCGTGATCAATATATCCGGATATTCTATTTCCTTTAAACAGTCTATGTCAGCAGAGTAAGAGTTTAAAAGGCGTCAGTCAGCACACGTGTTATCAGGAGTTAGGGGCACTTGACAAACATTATCAGTGGGCTGATCAGTACAGGCAGCGTTACTGAAGTGGTTCAACTCGAGTAGGCTACAACTTACTTCACAACCTTTGTCACTCGAAGCGGCTTCTCTTCACCAATATGAGATACCAAATTATTTAAAAAATAAAGGGATGTTTAAAAATAGGATCTTACTGATAATATAACTTTTTGTTTCAAGTACCCAAGGTAATGTACCCCCTGGTATAGAAAGACAGACAGACAGACGACATGAGTGACGTTATAATGATTTTTTGGTGGTCATAACTACAAAACCCTAAAAATGTAGTTTTTAAAACAATAAAATTATAGATTGAACTGAAATATACAGATTTCTAATACCCTTTTCACACTAGAACTTTAAGATAAGTGAGTTAAGTTTAAAGTTCACCGATGTTTAACATCGGTATGCTTTCACACTTGATGTTTAAATCTCCGGTGCTGTCATCAGCTACAGTAATTTTGTCCTTAAGTTACCGTCATGAAATTACCAGTTTTGAACTGTCTGCGCAGACGCACATTTTGAATTATTATAAACAAATATGGATATTTCATTTCATTCTACAATAAAGACACTACAATAAAAAATATATTACACCTGCATTAGCATGTAAGTCGATACATTTTATCTCAATTATTGTAGCTCTGTATTTTATTTAACACATTATTAAAATAAATAATTTTATTATAACAATAAGTATAAACTTCTTATAACGTCGATATAATACAGTATTCTTGTTTATGATAATATAAAATGTTGACAGCACAAATTCAAAGAGCATTTTTTTATAATAGAAATTATGTCGGACGATGTTAAAGACGCAGATCTCTGTCTTAAACATCGCTTGTATTTAGACGAGGCCATACGGTTTCACATTAGCGTTTAAAGACACATTCACTTTAACATCCGATCTTAAACTTCTGAAAAGGGTATAACAAACATATTTCGAGTATTTGAAAATCGATTTTGATGTATTTAAATTTGTTGTCAGAATTGAGATTTCAGAGGAGAATAGACTGTAACAGAAATTAATCGCAAAACGTGACAATTCGCACTTTAATTAAGTACATTTAAACATAATAATCCCATCTTCGTGAAATAGACAGCGTACTTGGTATTAAGGATACTGGTTTATCTCAAAACCCCATTCAAAGTTTTTCAAATGAGATAAAAATAATCCTCGAACTAAATTCAGAAAACACAATAAGTTAAACAGAATTTCAAAATTTGATATAAGAGACAAATTGATGTGATGTGTGAATTTTCACACATTTCAGAGTTTGGTAGGTATTTAGTTAGGTATTTCTGTGGGTCTCTGATATGGTGCGATGGCCAAATTGATTGAATTGTGCATACGAACTGCTCCCTCATCCAGCCTATTCTCCATTTGCCCTCCACGACTTCTTTCTCTTTCCAAATCTGCAGAAATGGCTCGTTGAAAAAATATTCGCACCGAACGAGGAGATCATCATTGAAACGCCTATTTTGTAGAATTTGAGAAATCGTACTATTTGGAACGCTTAAAGAAAATGGAATATCCTTGGGCAAAATGTATCGAGCTAAAATGTGACTATGTTAAAAAATTAGCCGCATTTTGGGGAAAAAATCATTCGTTCAATTCGATATTTTCATACTAATATAAGGTCTGGGAAAAAGTTCGTGGCGTTTTTGCCGATAGACGCCGCCAATTGCAAATAACTCAGGAAACACAGATCGCAGCGACACCACTAAGCGCTCGTTGGAAAGGTGACAGTTCGAGCGTTATTTTGAGTGTCTAAACATCAAAATTTGTGCAGTGGTTGGAAAGTTGTTTGCGTTTGAAAATGGAGAAAAGTAATGAAAAATTGCGTTATATTTTGCAATATTATTATGACAAAGGGAAGAACGCTGCGCAGGCTTGTGAAAAAAATTGTGCTGTGTACGATGAAGGTACTTTATCAAAATCTGCTGCGTAGATATGGTTCGCTCGCTTTCGTTCTGGTAATTTTAATGTGAAAGATGACACGCTCTGGTCGTCCAGTCAGTGAAAAAGCTGTTGAAATTCTTGAAAAAGTCCAGTAAGATAAGCATATCTGCAGTGTTGATATTGGTACGGAGCTAGGCATAGACCACAAAACTGTTTTAAACCATTTACGGAAAGCTGGCTACAAAAAGAAGCTCGATATACGAGTATGGGTTCCTCATGAGTTGAGCGCGAAAAACATAATAGACCGTATTAGCATCTGCGATGTACTGCTGAAACGCAATGAAATCGAGCCATTTCTGAAACGTGTCATAGCTAGGGTGACCATTTTCTTAAGAAGGCAATGCGGGACGGAGCAAAAAAAGGTCGTCACTTCCCAAATATAAGTGAAGAGCAAAAAAAAAAGGTCCTCACCTCCCATATCCAAGTGAAGAGCAAAAAAAGGTCCTCACCTCCCAAAATTCAAGTGAAGACAAAAAAAAAAGGTCCACACCTCCTAAATCCAAGTGAAGAGCCAAAAAAAAAGGTCCCCACCTCCCAAAATCCAAGTGAAGAAAAAAAAAAGGTCCTCACCTCCTAAATCCAAATGAAGAGCAAAAAAAAAGGTCCCCACCTCCCAAAATCCAAGTGAAGAGCAAAAAAAAAGGTCCTCACCTCCCAAAATCAAAGTGAAGAGCAAAAAATAAATAAAAAGGTCCTCAAATACAAGCTACAATGCGGGACAAAATGTTAGAATGCGGGACTTTTGCGGGACGCATCTTAATGCGGGACACCCAATCAAAATGCGGGACAATCCCGCAAAAAGCGGGACGAATGGTCACCCTAGTCATAACCGGCGATGAAAAATGGATCATGTATGACAATCAGAAGTGTTAAAGATCATGGACAAGGGATGGTGAGCCGTCACAAGTGTTCGCGAAGCGAGGATTGACGCCGAACAAGTTGATGCTTGTTTAATTTATAAGCTGCCACTGATTTCACAATAACAAGTGTCAAATTTTACGAATCTGGTAAAGACACATTTCAATATTGCCGTCTAGTGGTCGTTTGTAAAAACATAAAATATAACCCTCGTATAAAATACATATCATTTTGAAGATTATAAAACTATCTTTCTTTTGATATACCTCTGGTTTAAATATCTCTTTTCGTTTTCGAGTTACGATTATTTAAATTTGAACTGTAAAGTAGATGACCCGTAATACACACTTCTGTTTTATATTATTTAAGTAACGTGGCCTTTGCGTGGTCATTAGGAATAAATGGTTGGGGATGTTAAAGAAGTACAATATTGACCTTTATAACTGTTGCCAACTCAGGAATATTAAACATCGAATAGGGGATTTTTGTTTTATAATAGGGGAATAAAGATGATAACAGAGAGATTTTCAAGCCATTTGCTTATTTTATTAGGTATTTTGTTTGGTGAATAACGGCTATTCAACCCAAATAAACGATTATTATTTTCAGGGAAAACTCCAATAGACTTCACTCCCACGAATTTATGTACTGTAAAAACTGAAGAGGTCAAAAGGTAGATGAAATAAAAATAAATACAAAAACATGTGATAAAAGAAATGAGAGATCAGTTATTAATCGGGGTAGGATGTGCTCGAAGACACAGAAACCGGAAACATACAAAAGGAATTTTTGATCAGATTGCGATTTTGGAAAATGTTCTTAGGCCTCGCTTTGCGTCGTTTCGTCTTGCGTTGTTTTTAGCTTCATCTATTTCCGACCATTCGCTATTCCAACTATTTCTTATATTTTTCTTTATATTGGTTTTAAAGTCTCTAATTGGAATAGGCTATCTGTTCCGTGGATTTGGTGGCTTCTTTGGCTGCATTATCAGCTTTTTCATTGCCTGTTATGCCGACGTGGGATGGTACCCATACTAAAGTCCGTTTACCATAACTATAAAATGACGTCACAGTTGAAAAACCTTGTTATCAGGGCCAATTGGAAGTTTTGCGGGGCCTCGGGAAAATAAAATTTGCCCTTAAGACAATAATTTTTACATAATTTCTGTCAATAAAATTTTTTCGATTAAAAATATATTCTTACCCGGAGCAAAAAAATTGTGCGGGGCCCTAAAATTACGCGTATGGGGACTTAACAAGCGCGGGGCCTCGGGAAAAGTCCCGAAAATCCGAGGTCTGAGCTGGCCCTGTTTGTTATATCGAACAACTTCTAAAAATATATTGAAAACCTATATTTTGTGTCTCTTTCTATCCCATAGAAATTGAAGTGAGCTCGAAACAATAATGGGTGTGGCCTTAACAACGATTGAACAATCCAATTACAAACTGGCAACATTGAAAAAATGTACCAACATTAAATAAATAAATGTACTAACTGATTTATGGATTGATGTCGATTAAAACATATCATAACGTTGGTACTTAAATTAACCAAGTGTGACGTCATCTCATAGTTACCGTAAACCGACGAGATGAATTTTTTATCAGCTATGCAGTTATTTATTTTTTGAAGAATTTCTTCTATCACTGGGCTTGTCGAATACATTTTCTGTACTCGACGGCCTTCAAAAGCGCAAATTCTTCGGGCGTGTAAGTAGATACAACATCTGGCAGGTGGAATTCTTCTACTTCTTCAATAATTAGTCCTGCTCCTACTTTGCCGTCAATTCTTGAGCCATCGGTGTATATCTCGACATATTCCATTTCGCTGAAATCTCCCTTTATTTGTTGATAAACAGCTTTATATAGGGTTGGGGAAGTGGAGCGTTTTGGATATTCTGTTAGGGTTAGGATAAGTTTTGCTTAATTTTTAAACCAAGGAGGAGTATTACAAGGGGATATTTTTTGTATCGTGGGAATTGTTAGGTTTATATTTGTTAAAATGTTGTGAATTTTCCGATACAGTTCATTGGAGGTTTTAACTATATAATTGTTTTGGAATATATGTTTGAATGTAGGGTGAGAGGGGTTAGTTACTATGGTATTGATGTAAGATAGAATTAGTTCGTTTCTTCTTGATTGTAGGGGTGGTTCAGCTCATTCACCGAGAATACTTGTGATGGGGCTAGTCCAGAAGGCTCTAGTTGCGTATCTGATGGCAGTATGGTGGACTGCATCGATCGTTTTAAATAGGTTTTGTTTTGCGAAACCATAAACTACGCATCCATAGTCTATTTTGGGCCGGATGATAGTCTTATAGAGTGTTAAGAGAACTTTTCTACTAAACAGTTTTAAACTACACACTGTACACACCAGGTGAAACAAATTTCATTAATTGAATATAATTTTTCTAGTCTGGTCGAAGTGTAATGATTAGGTATACGACCATCTTGCTGCCTAACTAAAATGTACTGTACACTGTTGTCGACTATTTATATATTACATACATTATTCATTTATTAACAAATTTGAGTGTTTTTAAGCAGTGTTCCCAACACAAAATACGTTTAGAGTATCTTATTTTAACGTTTCGTGAAACCAATTTCACTTTTTAACGTTGGTACTTTACTTCTGATTACCTTTGGAAGTAATTTAGCCTTCTCTTTACATCTTATTTATCTTATTTTCAATGTCTCCGGTGAGAGAGAAAAGACACAAATCTTCAACGAATGTGACTTTGATAGCACAAAAAAACGTCTAGAGTAATTTCGAATTCAATACGAGACAGTAAATGTTTTCTGCTTACGAAAAATAAAATTGGTTCTATGTTTCTAGTAAAATGTTTTATTTTAGGATATAAAATTGAACAAAAGGTAAATTAATGTAAACTTAAAAGTCACAAATTCTTTAGACAAGTTACTGGGTTTGTACAACAGCTTGTTTGTACAACAGGATAGTTGTACAAGTTATTTCATCGTATTTGGGACCCGTTAAACATAACTTAGCAATCAATTTTTTATAAGGAAATTAATACTATTTCAAGATTTAATTAAATTTCATCCAAATAATTAAATATTTGTTATGCTGTCACTTACAGTATACCAATTTCCACACGTGCCGATATTATTTTAGTTGACAAGGTTTTAATCAACTAAATCACACAAAGCGCTAGCTTTAGACTAAAATTTGACCGAAAAACGATATCAATAATTTAACCAATTGATATATATTAGGTTGGAGGGGAAGTTCTGTCGTATTTAAATAAAAATATTTTAAGATATTTAAAAAAGTATATATATAATATTATTCAATGATATAATTTCCATTATTTGTAACAACTTGTTACCATCTTTCAGATAACCTGTCAATTCCTCTTCTGTAAAAGTTCTCATCCTTGGTATGAAAATAGTCAGCAACTGCCTAGTAGAAACACTTTCAAAAGAATTAAATTTCCTGTTCGATAATTTTGCAGAGATCTGAATAGGTAGTAATCTGATGGTTCAATATCAGGTGAATACGGTGCGTGCCTAAGAACTTCCCATCCAAATGCACAAGTTTTTGTTGTGTCACCATTGCGGTATGCGTTCTAGCGTTATCTTGATGGAACACGATTCCTTTTCTGGACGCTAATATTGGCCTTCTTTACTTGATAGCTGCATGCAATTTATCGAGTTGGTTGCAGTACAGATCCGCAGTGACAGTTTGCCCCTGTTTTAGCAGCTCGTTATACACTGGACTTTTTCTATCCCACCACAAACGGAGCATTACTTTTTTTTATGAATATTTGGTTTTGCAAGAGTTGCTGACGATGTTCCAGGTTTGCAGTAAGCTTTTCTTCTCTTAATATTCTCGTAAAGAATCCACTATTCATTTCCAGTTATCAGCCTGTCCAGAAATGGCTCCACATTGTGTCTAATGAGATGTGATGAGCATATTCTTATACGATCTGATAAATTCTTTTGGGTCAATTCGTGGGAGACCCAAATGCTTTGCTTTAAGACAAAACCAAGAGATTTAATGTGGTCACCAGCAGTTGTATGTTGGATGCCGAACTCTTTTGCAATGTCTCTAGTTGTTAGATGTGGATTTTGCTCCAACATAGACCGCAAAACATTATTATCGATCTTGGATGGTCTTCCAAATCGAGTATCTTCTTTTAGGCTCAGATCTCCGGAACGAAATTTTGTAAACCATCTTTGGCAAGTACGAACATTTACAACAACTGTTCCAAATACTGCACATAAGTTTTCAATGCAACCGACGCGTTGCTTCATCTTTCGAACTCATACAACATAGAATGTCGTAAATGCACCTTATTCACTGACATAATGCTCACTCTAAATATGGTAAGATACTGATGAATTCTTGAAACAATTCTTTTTATATTCAACAACAGATAATAAAAGATATCATAAAAATATCCCCATGTCTCATAAGCCACACGTGTCTTTTACTAACAAGCAAAATCAGTTGTTCGTTTAAAATTCAGAACTTTCCCTCCTAACCTAATGTTTAAAAGGTTATATCTGTTTTATTATTTTGTCAGCATAGTATCAAATATATTTAAAACGATTTTAAAAGATCGATGTTGTTGAAGACAAAGTATTTGTTAAAAATTTCATATCGATTATTAAATTTTAGTTGGTAGCAAAAAAAAAACTAATCAAAGCAAAAAAATTCAATGAATTTTAATATCACATGACAGCAAAAAATTCTGTCTAGCAAAAACTAAAATTGACAAAAATATTATAAATATTTAAGGACTAATTTCAAATACAGCTCTAATCTCCAAAAATAACTGGAGGAAATTATGTGAAGGTAATTAATGCAAATTTAAGCACCGAATGTAATTTCTCTTTTTATCATGTCTGCTTTCTACCCTATAGTTTTAGGTGAATGACATGCAAAAATATTTAACCATCAGAAGATTAATACTACATTTAGAAAATATCCTAAACAATGCAAGACATTTTTATTAAGTTGATTGGAAAATAATTCTGGTTTATGACCATTAAATTTTGTTTTAAGTGGTCCAGAATTATTGGATGACTGCTAGGTTTGCGTAACTATCCTGTTGTGCAAGCCCTAATCCCTAACTATCGCCAAAGTTATTGCTTAATAACTTTGAACACTAGCATCTCCTTGGACAATGCTTAAACCCTTTTTCCCAGAAACGCTACTAGCCCTCTTATATAAACACCCGCCTCTCTGAAGACGGGGTCAGAAAGTATTCGGTCCAGTTAGCGTAAACATCTAAATTGTTGAATTCTTAGAGGCACTGTGTCGGCATTATGGTGGTCTATCCGATTCTATTTCTTTTAGTCTTTGTCATTATTGTTACCTATATTTTAATCTTTCAAACTTACTCTTGTAAATAGTATATTATAATAAATCAAATTCATTAATTTTAAACGGTCTTACTTAACCTGTGTAAACCTTCACCTTTAAGAACTTAAGTGAACAGTAAATTACAAGATGCCTGATCAGTCGGTTGGTTACTAATACATATCATTTAATTCACATATCGCAATGATGAACCCTGGATAACACTCACGCGTAGTACCCGAACTCCTTTACTCAGGAATCTCATTTCAGTTTGAGATCAGACTTTATATTATATCACAGGCTCGCTACACTACCACGTGACAGTATATTATGAAAATAGTGCCAAAAATTTGCAAACAAATGTTTGCAGACATCTAATACATGTTAGGAATTGCTGTTTTAATGCAATTTTATAACAAATCTTACTTTAATTTTAAAGTTGCAACTCCGTTCTTGTCATACCGTTTATTTTCTATATATTTTCTGGGTTTAATTAAAAACTAATTTAATAGTGAAGCAATCTCAATTCAGTATAAGCAATTTCTAAGCTATACCTAGGAGATTTAATGACCAATAAAGCTCCATATAGATGGGAGCTTACAGAAGAAAACAACTCCAATCAATAAGCCCGAACATAGGAGTGAATTAAGTTTAGCTTTCAAGCCTATACTCTTAAATTAATTTTAAATTAGCACCGAGCACTGACTGACTTTTTAATTTCCTGTAAGCCCCGGCGTCCAGATTCCCGCTAATAAGTAAGGATTAACAAGGAGAACCCCGTATTACACTGGAACACAGCTTCGGACTAATTACAAATGATTACAGATTATTTTAAGAACTTAATTTCGTTCATGTGGTCGGGGATTTATAAATATATAAAAAAAAAATTAAACTAGACAACGTTAAAGGGAAGTACAACAGTATAGTTATAAGTTTATCACAGTAAATTAAATATCTTATTAATAAAATTGGAGGCTATGTATATATCTAGTAAATCAAGCACATCACCTTCTTCCAAATCCTCAAAATCAAGATCATTTGCTGGGTTCAGAGCCGGTCTTAGCAAGTCTGGCGCCCCGGGTGAGATTTTTTGCCGCCTTCATAAAAAAAATAATTAAGAAGGTCTTCACCTCCCAGATCCAAGTGAAGAGCAAAAAAAAGGTCCTCACCTCCCAAATCCAAGTGAAGAGCAAAAAAAAGGTCCTCACATCCCAAATCCAAGTGAAGAGCAAGAAAAAAGGTCCTCACAAATCCAAGTGAAAATAAAAGTCCTCACTTTTAAAATACAAGTGATGACCTGACCGTCTGCCGCCATTCCTGGCTTGGCGCCCCGGGGCGGTCGCACGACCGCCCCCCATCCCTTATGCCGCTTCTGGCTAGGTTCAATACGGTTGGTCGAATTTCAGAAAGAGAATCAAGAGGATCATGCATTAGTTTTATGCATTATTTTTTTATTTTTTATGCATTATTTAAATTTTGTTTAAAAAAAAAAAATTCGATCTCATATGCCCGGTTGCAAGAATGGAGATCAATTCTCAGATCAACTGTTCTCAAATCACCGTTGATACCAGATTAAATTTTAACACCATTGTTTGAATGCAAGATCAGTTGATCATTCATTTCATAATTTTTACTGGGGCAAGTAATAGTGAATAAACTATTCTAACCTAAAATTTTATTCCATCTGTCAAATTGTTACACATAATTAGTTTGTTATTAGTTTGAATATTAGTTTAAATATTCGTTATTAGTTTAAATATTAGTTTATTAGTTAAAAATAAGTTTATTAGTTTAAATATTAGTTTATTCGTTTAAATATTATTTATTTACTATCATTAGTTTTGTTACACTACATATGTTCATATCTCCAATAAATATGCTGTGCTTATATTACAGTATAAAAATGATTAAAAAAGGATAAACGATAATAAAAATGTTTCAAAACGAGGTCTATGTCATACGTCAAAATATTTATCATAAAATGGCAGTACGAATTTAGCTTGATCTCGACTTGATCGATGAATTTTCGGGTATCAATTTAATGCGCGATTTGTTCCGCGATCAAGAGGTAATTTGTATTCTTGCAATAGTTTGATACACGATTTGATGCAAATCAACGTTGATCGGATATCAAGCCATTTGATCCTGACCGGGCATTAGTACTCAAATAACGAATAAAAGTGATTATCAAAAGACTGTTGATTTTGATGTGATTATAGAACAAATATTACTAGACATCCAGTATTATATTATTCTTACAGTCATTAAATACCTGCAAAACCCTTAAATATGTGAAAATTCACACTTTTTTTGTCGATTTGTGCAGGTATATATATTTCAAATTTAAATCTACATAAATTCTGCCTACAATTTGGTAATTTTCATTATTTGACATAACTTTAATTTTTTACTGTAAAAGCATTAAGCTTTTCCAACGCATATAAAATAAAATCCTAAAGAAAATACTCTTGTAAAAATACGGGATAGAACGACTGCATTTTGAATTTCTACTCGTGCGACCTTCCTGTCGGGCTGAGCATACAAAATCAACCAAACCCATTAGCAAATCCTATAAGAATATTCTTTATGGAGAATATTTCCAAAGGGACATATATAAATAGGAATAACAGAAACACATGGGAATGAAAAACGAAGAACAAACTTTTAAAATAAAATTTGTGATATATCAGAAGGTTGCATTGAAAGTCACTGTTTACTTGTTTTTTAAGGGTTTTGTAGATATGACCAAAAACCCTTATGGACCAATATCGCTGGGATTTGGCACAGAGGTATAAAATTAGACAGTTCTTAAGTGTAGATGGAGCAAAATAGAATATATACAGAACAAGGGCCTTAGGAGGCCCCAAACTTTGAAAAGCGCCTTAACTCTTATTTATCGACTGATTTGGATGAGATTTACTATTGTGGCTGAAAATTAGAGTCTTACTGATACAAGATGTTAAAATTTTGCAAAAATATACTCCAGTTTTAGATGAAATTGTTGCATGGCTATGACTTGCTTATTTATTTACTAATTTATCTAATTGCACACCCCTGTGCCAAAACCCAGCGTAAGCGGTCCATAAATAAGCAAGTTATAGCCCTGATCTACTTACGACAAAAACTGGAGCTATTTTTTTAAATTTTCAACATCCTTCTGTGTCACAAGATTAATTTTGAGTTCTCATACCGAATTCCAACGAAATCAACTCATAAATAAACGAGTTATGGACATTTTTTAACTTTGAGGGCCTCCTGAGGCCCCTGTGCTTTATATATCCCGTTGACGTGCACCTACGCTTAAAGATTACCTAATTACACACCCCGGTGCAAAATCTCAACGATATCGGCCCATAAATAAGCGAGTAATAGCGGTGCTCCACTTTCGGCCGAAACTGGAGCAGAATCTTTTGTCAAAGTCCGAATTTGGCACTTTTAAGGGTATAAACAGAATCATCTCGATGTCACGATTCCAGAAGTGTGATAGTTTTTAAAATCGGTACATAAATAAAGGAGTTATAAGCATTTGAACTAGTTTTCAGTTAATCTGGTCTAGTTCTCAGATTAAATTTAAGGAATTAGATCACCCACTTAATTAATGAGTTCACATACGTCATTTTATCCTATTAATTGGTATTAAAACCGATTTTTTCATCGTTAATATTCGTATTTATTCGTCAGTTGCATTAGTTCCAAAATTTAAAACTGGAGGCAGTAGGAGTCAAATAAATTTAGGAATTATTTTTTCGTCGACGAAGGTCAGAGGTGCAAGTTAATTAGTTTTCAATATATTAATTGGGGGCAGCAGGTGTCAACAAAAATAATGTTTTGTTACTGAAGGTCAAAATGCTATCAGATTAATAAGTGATACGTAAAAAGAGTTATTTGAGATTTGAGTTGTTTAAATATCCAATTTCTGCCAAAACTGTAGCAGATTTTTTTAAATTTTCAACATTCATCTCGTTTCTTTTTCAATATTATACTGTGCGAAAAGACTTTTCAGCCATGTCAATAATAAAAACCAAACAGAGAAATGGAAAGGATGTCAATGCAGTGCTTCGTCTCCCAGAAACCACTCTGAAGCCACGTATATCAAATTATCTTAGCTTTCAGCCGGTCCGCGAAATGTTTATCCTATTTTTACCGGTCTGCAGGTGCAAAAAGGTTGAAGAACGCTGATCTAAACCTCAAAGATCCTGATACATTTTAAAAGTGATGATTTTTACTTCAATTGCAGCGCAGTTTTCTTTACTCGCCATAGATACTCGTTACGTCTATGTTCGTTGATGCCATTCTCTTCATAAAAAAATTCTACTGTAAATATACATATTTTGTAGTTGAATATTGGAATGCATTCATTTTGCCGTGATTGAATCTAGTGTGTTCTAAAAAGAAAGTAGGTATATTACGAATATGAAAGGACATGAAAATAGATTGATTACTCCTGTGCATCTCCCCGTAGTACGTGAAAAAGTAGGTCGGAAAATGTTCAACGAATAAAAATAAGATGATTGAAAAATGGTTTATAAAGTTATATAATCAATATTTTATGAATCAGATACATTTTAAAGTGAATTTTCTAATATTCATTTATTCCGCAGGTAGATATTTCAAGTCTCTGCAGTATTAAAAAAAAATATCTACTAAATAAGATGTTCAAGCATTGGTCCTCAATTTTTTTAACTTTCGTACTAAACAGCCCATCTTGACAGTGCAGTTGCGTCACTTGAAACGTCACAAAAAAAATGTGACGTCAGGTTTAGTACGTTTACATTAATCTATTTAACGAATGTAATATTTGTACGCTGTCACTTGTATCGAAATGAAATAAAAATATAAGAATAAGAACAGAATAGAAACAAATAAACTATTCTAAAAGGCAAAATAGTCCTACAAAGGACTGATGTGATCCAAAAATATGATCAAAGTAAAGAAAATAAAAATAAGTTGAATATAACCTAAAAACTATGCAGTACACACAAAATCAAATAAGTAAATTTATAAGAAAATATATAATTAAACACGAAACTGCTAAATAAACAACAAACTAAATAAAAAAGGTTTTTAGAAATTACTATAAGTTAGATATTTGAACACAAGTCAGTATCAAAACACAACAGACGTATTATTAAATGACAAATGTAAACATTTTATTCAGGGATACCAATACAAATGTCCCTATATTAATTAAACACTTTTAAAATTTGTAAATCTTCAAAATGACTATCGAACACAAACTAAATATGATTTTAAAAGGTATGTTTTAGTAAAATAAAAGAGTAAAGAGCAATATTAGTCTATAATTCACATGCAAAAAAAAATCGATTTAGTTATTTTTTCGTCACTAAGTTTGTCATTGAAATTATGACGCAAAATGACGAACTGCGCTGTTTCAGCGACTGAGCTATCTATAGATAGTTATAACATGCAAGAGGACCACAGTTTGGGAATCGCTGGTTTAACCAAAGAAATGAAATGATCTATTAGTGAAAAATTAATATTTATAGAAATTTTTGTTAATAGAATATAAAATATTTTTTTTTGTTACCCAAATATTTTATTTCTCATAAAATTTGTTATAAATTATAAAACACTTTAGCATAAGAGATAATAAAAGTTAGAATGGATTATACTTTCGGTCTATGTGTGTATTCTAGGAACAGTGGCGCTCTCTACTTCCGGTTGAAGAGTTACCCGTCCACAAACCGGAAGTCTAACGAGATTTAACCACTAAATGGACTAATGGCTATAAATTTTGTTTTATTTGCTATTGTTTAACACCAACATGATTAAAATGTGCGTTTGTATGTTTTTAACCAAAAGTAAGAGATTTTTTAGCTGATATATTACTAATATTTTATTTATAAGCATAGGACCTACAGCAGAATTGCAGGTAAATTGCGAAATTAAAAGCAAATGTGTACTTACAAACATAAAAAAGGCTAGGCAGGGTTCAAACGTATTTCTCTCTGAGGGGTTGTTCCCGAAGACTTTTACAATTGGTTGGTTGACCCTAGGAATAAAGGTATTCAAAAGGGCTCACACAGTGTTTCTGGAGGAATAATAATTCAAAATTCTCCTCTTAAAGCCCTAACCAGCCTTTGATAACAAAGGAGTTACACACGATAAAATTATTGGTTATAGTTTTCTGTTTCTTGGTCAAACGATTACTGTCTTGCGTTAGCAGAATAATTCTTCTTAATAATGGTTCGTACTAGCGAAAACGCAGGAAATGTGTATGATGAAAATTGTCAGAAACGGTAATTCCAAACAAAATTGCGACTCAGGTGGTCGCAACACATATAATGGAGGTTATATTTCACAAGCATGAGGATTACCACCCGAGCCGTAGGCGAACAACATTATTTAAATCCTATTTCCCTCCTAGTTACAAAAAATTAGAACAAAAACAAAACATGATGCAGATATTATATGGATATAAGCTATTGTTTTGACCAGCTTTAATATGGCGGCTACCTTTACCCCCGTCGCACTCTGCTACACTTCTTTGTTACCCCTGCTACGCTTACCTATTTCCCCCACTACTTACTTTGTCCATAAACCCTGTTTAAGTTAGCTATTCTCTCTATTATCTCTATGCAGCTAAATGGCATTAAACGATATCCTGGTCACGTGATTAGCTTGTCACGTGACAATGTACTAACAAAGAGTTAAAACTTTTATTATTTTTATTCTTTAGGGCACAAAAACTTTCCTAGAACTGCCAATTCTTCTTTTTAACACATCAGAAAAGTTTAGACAAAACATACATTCTTATAAACTCTTAATTCTTTAATGTTATTTGTGTGTCGCCATTATCAATAATGGATGAAATTAGGAATCAATTGTTTATCAGCTGTTTAGTTTGTTAGAGGTAACAATCAATCAAATGCTCCATTAACTGCAATTAAATATAAATGTATTTACAAAACAGATGGTAAAGAAAACGCCTGATTTATCTACAACCCGCAGCACATCGGTGTAAACTGAGCTGCTTATACTTTAAAAGCGTCAATTAATATATTTCTATGTTGACACTAAGTTATTCCATATATATTTGTCATAAATTTTTGACAAATTATGTCGTATTTCCAAATTTAAACAGTTTATAAATAAATATACCGACAAATGAGCCGTGGAATATTTTTTTAAAAAGATATTTTAAGCAAGATGCACTTTTAAGATATGAAATAACTTGGAAACTAAATTTTGTCTCTAATATAACGCAATAAATATATTCAAACTTTCAAATATTAACTTCAAAGCAGGGATGTGCAGCAGAGAATTAAATGTAATTTACGTGTATTCTACACGTTATCTACCTTGTTGTTTGTCTAAATAATGTAGACAACAATGGAAACAACCTAAAATTTGCGAGTTTTCTGAAAACTACGTAGGGAACTAGGAAAGTTTTAAGATACGGCTGTATAAATAAACATTGCAAGTTTATTCTTGCACCATTAAATAGACCATTTAAAACAAAATAGATACTCTGATAAACATTTTTTACATTTTATGTATCAGTTTGCAGTGCAAATGAAAAGTTAGCAATATGTAGGCTTACCAGATTTTTTTTACAGAAATAGAGTATGCTTCGTAGCCAGAGCCGTAGCATTATTTTTGAGGCCCTTGGCAAATAAGTAAATTGATAAAATTTACTTCTAAATACAACAAATGATGAGTAAAAAAAAAAAGGTCCTCACTCTAGAAATACAAGTAATGAGCAAAAAACAGGTCCTCACTCTAGAAATAAAAGTGATGAGCAAAAAAACAAGATCCTCACTCCAGAAATACATAGTATAACATTTTGTGTTACCATTTAACAAACAATAAAAGAATATATTGAGAGTTCTTTTATAAAAAGTAAGAGTAAATAGGATGTTACTTAGAAAAGAGTATTGTCAACTGACAATAACTGAAGCGCCTCTAGTGAGATTTTGAGAAACTGAAGGTTGTAGGATAGTTGAGTTTGTGACAATCATGGGAATATGTTCTTAGAAGTGGAAAGACAGTTAAAGACCATTTTAGAGTGTGTTCCCGTGTGTTTCAATAAATATCACATGAAGATACCATTGAACCTGTCAAAAATATCCTACCAAAGTCAGCCATGATGTGCCAGCAGTAGCGCCTCTATCGGTAGTGTCAGATGCCAATAATACTCTAAAAAAGAGTACGTCTGGTCAGCCTAGCAATATGAGTTAACGCGCCGAGATCATCGTACAATAATTTTGTACAATTTCTAACTTGGTGTGTCTGTTGAAGAATGTATCTCCGAAATGTTTATTATTTTTTCTAAGAATTGTCCAAGTCGAAGCACAGTGTTTCATTGGCATAAACAATTTGAAAGAGAAGATTTTATCCCAGATGATGATCCTCGTTCAGGACGGCCCCGTGAAACAGTCGCACAATCATTTTGTGGCGTTCCCGTTCGTGAAATTTTCCATTTCGAACCGTGATTAATTAAAGTTAATAAAATATTGTAATTTTTAATATAGTATCATCATTTAATAGTCATTTTAAGAACAAATATTATTGTTTAAAATATGATTGTTTTTTGCGAACAATAAACAGGTTTTTTTTTAACTAACACGTCATTGAAAAGTATTTATATGACGCAAATCATTACTAGCAAATTTTTAATGTTAACAAAAAATTACCTACCTTATTTTCGCTGGATGTAGTAGTTTCTTCCATTTCTATATCCGGTTCTTCGAACATTGGTTGCACTTCCGTTTCTTCTAAATCCTTTTCATCCACTTCCGGTGGTAAAGGGGAGTGGCTTAACTTCCCCACCACTATTATTTCATCATCTACATGTTCTCCTCCGCACTGAGTACCAATTGTTTTAACTGTATCACCAGTTGCATCACAACTTTCGTGTAAAATAACTGTAGAAGCACTGGTTTGTGTGCCATTTAAAGTTTTAGAATCACTGGGAGTATCCACCGGTTGGGTTATTGTTTTTTCACTCATTTTTAAAGTACTAATATAATTTTTTAAGATTATAAATCGTGGTTGTTGTCTATTGGTTGCACGTGAGAGATTTTTTAGAAATCGGGTATTAATCAACTGCAATTAGAGTAAAAAACATTAAATTTTGGATTATTTTGTAAGGTTATGGTGTTTTAAAGGCGTGATTTGTAAGAATTCGCTTTTAATATTGTTTAAAAATGTGGATAAATTAAATTGTGAGGGGTTTGGGTGTTAGTTCGGGTTTAAATCTTACCAAATTATGTAATAATCTATTTAATATCTTAAGAGACATTTAATTTAAACTGGTGAGTATATAAACAAACACCTCACATGTGCGCGTTGTACAAATGGAAGTATTTGTAGTTTCAAAGAAGTTGGTGGGCAAATGTTCAAGAAAAATTATATTTAATTCAAATATTCCCTCTTAAATATAAATATAATTTATGTAATCCTGTTTTAAATATATATTTTGTCAGGTATCAATCAATAGATCTTTTCGTAGGCATTTTCAACGATTTGGTACTGTCAGACGCACGCGTAGAATTCTGAAGAGCTCTTTAAAATCACTCTGCGTTTGCGTCTGATGATAATAAACCGTTTGAACTGTACGAGCAGATCTATTTTGTAATAGTTGGCAGCTATATACAGTCAGTAACCTCTAATTCTGAATTTTGAAGTTTGAACTCGTGAAAAAATGGTTTATTTAAATAATAGTAAATTGACGGTGTATTAAGGAGCAAAGTGTAAAAATATAAGAGAAAGGTGTTTATTTAAAAGTAATGAATGATTTTTAATTTAATAGCAATAATGAAGAGACATTCAGTTCCAAAAATACGCTTAGATTCTGAAAGCGTAGATAGTTTTTCATCGATTAATGAAAGACCTGTAGATGATATATCCTTAGAATTTTTTTATAAACCCCATACAATAACCCTTCTTATAGCTTCAATAGCCGCAGTAATATATTTTGCATTCGTAAGGTAAGTTATTTTTAAGGTTAAATTATTGATTTTGGTCTTATGTAATTAACATTTTAGAAATCAATCTAATACAGAAGACAACATATGGGCTGGTATTTGTTGCGTAGTGTTCTTTTTTTTAATCGTATCTGTTTTGGCATTTCCAAATGGCCCTTTTACGAGACCACATCCTGCCGTTTGGAGAATTGTTTTTGGACTCAGCGTTTTATACGTACTGGCTTTATTGTTTTTATTATTTCAAAAATATGAGACAGTTATTAGTATACTACACTGGCTCGATCCAAAACTTAAAGATTTCCACATTAATATGGATAAGGTAAGGTGTCAAAATTAATCATAATCTTATTTTCACTTTAACTGCAACATCAGTTTGATTTGCATGGCGTATATTTTAGTAAAAGAGCAGTTTTTTTTATTTAATATAAAATTTTTATAGGAATATGGTGTCAACTGTTCCGATATCACCTTCGAGAAAATATGGAGTCATTTGGACGTCTTCGCCTGGGGTCACTTCCTTGGATGGATGTTTAAAGGCGTCCTAATCCGTCACATGGGCATATTATGGGCTATAAGTGTCATGTGGGAATTAACAGAAATAGCATTCGCCCATCTTCTTCCAAATTTCGTCGAATGCTGGTGGGATGCTTTTATTCTCGACGTTTTACTCTGTAATGGACTTGGTATTTGGTGTGGATTAAAAATCTGCAAGATGCTTGAAATGAGAGAATATAAATGGGTTAGCTTAAGAGATATTCATTCAACGAGTGGAAAGATTAAAAGAGCAGTACTACAATTTACACCTATTAGTTGGACTCCAGTTCGATGGTTAGATCCTAAATGTTCATATATGAGGATTGTAGCACTTTGTCAGATGGTTATTTTCTGGCAGGTTTCAGAATTGAACACATTTTTCCTGAAACATATATTTGAAATGCCTCCAAATCATCCATATGTGATTGGGAGGCTAATACTCATTGGTGTTATTGTAGCACCATCTGTTAGGTAAGTTAAGAACAAACTATATTATATTTCGTAGGTTTAGGGGAAACTTCCTAACCACCCTGACATCTGAACCCTGATATCGGAAGATACGTGTAACATTGTTTTGTTAATTGGAAAAATATTTTTTGTTGTTTGTGCTTTATTTTTATGAATCCCGGCAAAAAACAATTCATTTTGTTGTGTGCGGCAATGTAAATCGTGGATAAAGAAGAATCCCACTTTGTTAAATGCGGAACTCTGCAATGTTCCCAGACGGAACCATTGATCAGGTACCTGCTCTTTGGGACTCACGACCTAGATCGTAAAAGCGAAATAATGCGAATGGACTGTATTGGGCGCAATCTCACGCGATTGTAGAATGCTGGAGACGAGATTGGATACATATACTAGCTGATGGACTGACCTAGTGGTTGAAGAGTATCAAGTCGCAACCCCTTTGAGCTGCTGTAGTCTTCCTAATACACCAGGTCTGAAATGGAGAGGTTGGACACACAGCCACGATTGATATAATAAGTCCACACTGTATTCGCGAAATTGATTGCTTAACGAAACATGATATTAAGAGCTCAGATGATAACTATAAAAGGTTTGTACTAGAGGCGCACTCATTTTAACGTTCGAATTATACATTAGAAAATTATATATTATCATCTATTCGCGACTAAAATTACCGAATCGCTTTCTGAACTTTTGACACGAAAAAGGATAGTCATCAGTCAACGATGTAAACAGTATTGGTTTATAATAAATTATTTGTTAAATTTGCGTTTTCTTGCTGTATACAGTATATTTAAATGATAACCCAGTAATAAAAAAATGTACAAATATATGTTAATCGATTGATAATAAAATTTGATGTTTGTAAATCAATATTTTCAGAGGTTATAATGTTGGTGCTAGGTTATACTCACATAGATAATAAAATATTATACTTTGAACTTAAAACATTTATTTGAATACTTAATATCTACACATTTCTCTAGAAATTTTATAGAAAGAGAACTGGTAATTTATTCTACACAAGAAAACTTTCAAAAATTTGCAAATTAACACATTTACGGAATATACACATGAAATAACAAGGGGTTTTAATTATATTAAAGAGGAGGCAGGAAAAAATGAAAAATTCAACGTTAAAAGCTTGTTTAAAAACATCTGAACAGTAGAAATTCCCTTCAATAAATAGAAACAAAATTTTCAGAATCATTAATAATCTTTCTTCTTCATTTGTAGCAAAACATAAGTAGAGCTCGTTCATCTTAACTTCATCACAGGGTATCATAAATTACGTCATCAATTCTGCGCGAGAAAACAACTGGTCACATTGACGTACATTAGGGTTTTAAACAATTGTTGTGGAAACCAAACACATAAAATCATGTATTTCAAATACATTTTTACTCATTTTAGTACACGGTATACCTTGAAACGTACGATAAATAAATAATAATAACGGAAATAAACAAACAACATCGCACAATATAAGTAGTCAAACACAAACTATGCGTAAACAATGACAGTAAACTTTTTAGTAATGTTCGCTTTATTGCTACTAGAAGGATACACTTTAATTTGAGACACCAATAGGCAACTCTAGAAGACTGTGCGTTAAACAAGAGAACTATTTATATAATTGTTTTGTAGAGTTAGTAAAAAATCTTGAGAAAATTAATTTGTCTGTTAAGTTTACTTGTACTGTTCGAAATAATAAAGTAATTAGTACCCTAGATACATCCTGGCGCCCAACTTGGGGCCATGAGGGGTACACATTAAGGAACTGGGATGTCAAGGGTTACGCAGGACAAAAGGGGAGGAAACCATTATACTACATAATTATATCCCTTTAAAATTACTTTGTATGATTTTATTATATCTAAAATTTATTTTTTCTTGCAGGCAATATTATAGTTACGTTACAGATACGCAATGTAAGAGGGTTGGTACTCAATGTTGGGTTTATGGAGCCATAATGGTGTCTGAAGCAATCCTCTGTATCAAGAATGGAAAAGAATTGTTCGAAAGGACACAAGCTTTTAATATCATAATATGGCTGGTTCTACAGTTGATTGTATCTGTCCTTTGTGTTGTTGGATGCGTACTGTGGCACTGGTCTTTTCATGTAAGAAAATATCTTAAAAAATATGTGGAATATATAGGAGGATGGTTCAAATTTAAACTATTATACATTTTTTTTTTTTTTTTTTTTGACAAAAAGAAGGTCTATTTTGAACCTCTCTCATAATGTGTTTACGTTTTTTTTTTAAGAAATTTGTATTTTTTGTAGAATGATGATGATATGTCACGTGATAGTTCGCCGGTAAAGCAGGTCTTCCCGCACAGACTATTTTCGAATAGACTAGGTAAGTATTTTATATTTTACCAGCTGACACACCCGGTGTGTTTCTCCATTCACCTCTCCCTCGGCCGCTCTACTTCTCTTGCGTATCAACTGCTGTTATGATAATTAGGTACCAAGTTCTTAGCATTTATGCTTTTAGGGATTTTTTCCTTATAATTTTAAAAATTTCGCTTGATTGTAATAAAAACTGGGCTTGTTTAAAACTGGGCTTCGAACCGTTATTTTCGTTTCGGTTTTTGTTCCTTGAATATTGTTTTTGTTGCTTAAGTTTCTTGCGCTCATGTAATTGTACTCTTTTCTAACATAAATAAAAAGTACATATTTTTCAACCTTGTATTTATATTGTTTGGATTAGAGATGGGAATTTCGGCTCAGTTTGCGGAGCCGGATCAGTGGAGGTCATTCAGTTTGCTGAGCCGGTTCATTGATCCGGCTAAGTAAACATGTTTCCGAGACATAGGTCGGTCGTTCGTTCGTAGGTAGAACGTCGCTTAGCCCCGGCTCTTGCATTATATGAACTGTAAACATGTTCCCGAGACACAGGTCGGTCAGTTGTCGGTCGGTCGGTGGTTCGTTCGTAGGTAGAACGTCGCTTAGAGCCGGCTCTTCCATTACATGAATTGTAAACTTGTTCCCGAGACACAGGTCGGTCAGTTGTCGGTCGTTCGTTCAATACGGTTGTTAGTTTGCAATATGTAGGTAGGTAAAACGTCGCTCAGCTGGCTCTGGCATTATATGAACAAGTTAAATAAATAAAAATCTATAGAAGTGAATTATCTAACATTTTTGAAACAAACAATTCACTTTATGTAGCAACTGTATTTTAAACCAGATGTGTTAAGTTTATGGCGATGTTTATTGCCCTTATAAATCGAACATCTGGGATTTGGGCAATATTTTTAATATTTTT
Organism: Liopterus haemorrhoidalis; assembly: GCA_963971575.1. Taxonomy (NCBI): domain Eukaryota; kingdom Metazoa; phylum Arthropoda; class Insecta; order Coleoptera; family Dytiscidae; genus Liopterus; species Liopterus haemorrhoidalis. Next base: position 10,742,715 of record OZ020623.1, read on the forward strand.
ATATAGTATGGTTGTAAGAAAATACAGACTAAGCCTATTAGTTTCAAATAAACTGCCCTACAAATTGATGACAAAATACACTTTGATAATACATTACAAGCCGAGTTCTCGCGAAGTTCAACATGACATCGATCCAGATCCGGATCACTCCGGTCACTGCTCACAATCGCCCGACCAATCATATCCTTGAAACTAGAAAATATACAGTGAGCCGTGAGCCGGCTCATTTCAATTTGGTGAACCGTGTCACTTCGGTCAGTGTACTGAGCCGGTTCGTTCATGAACGACCCATCTCTAGTTTGGTATCAAGTATCAAATTGCAAAAGAGGGCTAAATTTGAAGCTATGCCACTGGTTGCAGCACCTCTTAGAGTTTTCCACGAGCCTCCACTGCTAATTTTGTGAATATTTTATTGATTTTAACATCTATTCTTTTTTTTTTTTTCCAGCTGACAATTCTGAAGTGCCATTGGATACTGAAGATAAGAAATCAAATTAATTAGATAAATTTAGTAAATTCTTCTAATTGATATTATAATTATTTCGTCTTATTCTATGAGAATATTTACAGTATTTTGCATTTAAAAAATGTTCCTTTTTAAACGAGACTGAACTTCGTAAATTACGAACGATCTCGTTTTAAGTCCACTAAAAAGTTTGGTTATAACGGAAGAAAACTACGTGTCCAAATCAACTCAAGGATTGATGCGCATCGAGGAATTACGTACAGTAATTGTAGGGTTACAATATGTCCTCTTTTCACCGGACATAGTGCAACAGGAATTTTTGATCAGATTATGTTTTCGGAAAATAAAGCATTTTTTGTTGACGATGTAAATATTTAATACGTTATGTAACACAGTAAACCAGTATGCTTTAATGGTGTAATGGTTAGTCTTCTCGCTTTCTAAGTTGCAAACCGAGGTTCGCTTCCGGTCTGGAGACAATTTTATTTTTTGTTTTTTTGCATTTTTATTTTGTTTAAATTATTTTTTCAAAATTCTAGTTTTATTTTGGTAAATGTTGCATTTAATTTTTAAAAGCGTAAATGTAATAACCAATTGTTGAAATTATAATTTAATTCTATGTCTCAATGTATACGAAATCAGAAGGGCGAAGCTTATAACTTATAACAACCAATGGAAGCCATAACCTAAATAATGGTATTAGGCAGTCGAATTAAAATTAACAAAAAAATATTTAACATAAAATTTGTTTTGGCATCCCAAATAATCATCATTCACTTACTATATACCTGCGGAACCCTGAAATGTGTGAAAATTCACACTTCACATCAATTTTTTTATACGCTCATTAAAAAAAAAAAAAAAACGATTTGTACGATTTTTTTCTTGAAAATACATTCCTCTTCGACATCTGGCAACACTGAATTGGACTCGTCCAGATCAGTTTTCGTCTACTTCGCAAGTTTATGGGTGGCTTTCACATTTTGAATTTCCTCTGCAACAAGAATGGACTTTAAAAAAAGGTTCAAGTGATAACCCTTTTCACACTAGAACTTGATGTTAAAGTGAATGTATCTTTAAAAGCTAATGTGAAACCGTATGGCCTCGTCTAAATACAAGCGATGTTTAAGACAGAGATCTGCGTCTTAAACATCGTCCGCATTGCCAACATAATTTCTAATATAAAAAAATACTCTTTGAATTTGTGCTGTCAACATTTTATATTATCATAAACAAGAATACTGTATTATATCGACGTTATAAGAAGTTTCTACTTATTGTTATAATAAAATTATTTATTTTAATAATGTGTTTAAAATACAGAGCTACAATAATTGAGATAAAATGTATCGACTTACATGTTAATACAGGTGTAATATATTCTTTATTGTAGTGTCTTTATTGTAGAATGAAATGAAATATCCATATTTGTTTATAATAATTCAAAATGTGCGTATGCGCAGACAGTTCAAAACTGGTAATTTCATGACGGTAACTTAAGGACAAAATTACTGTAGCTGATGACAGCACCGGAGATTTAAACATCAAGTGTGAAAACATACAGATGTTAAACATCGGTGAACTTTAAGTTCACTCGTCTCAAGTTCTAGTGTGAAAAGGGTATAAGCGGGAAGTCGACTTAGAGAGAGTTGAATATAGTTAATTAATTGAGTTGATCTTGATTGGAGTTTTGAATCTTTCCTCACTAATTTTTGATAGTGGACGTAATTTTAAAAATAGTTACCAAATTTTCATAGATAAAGACCATATTTTCGAGCACATTTTGACATAAAATTTAAAAACTATATCAAAACTGAAACTCTAAAAATATTAGTATATTTTTCGAATCTTTTCAAGAAAGTTATTTTTTTTATTTTTGTTAAGATTCTTAGGTAGCTAATTTTACAGTTTTATTACAATGTATTACAACGAGTTTATTTAATTTAATTTTATTTTGTTTCAATACTAATTTTTTTAGAGTTAAAAAAAAAAAAATTTCAATGCCTTAATTATTGAATTTTTAACGGCCAATACTAGTCTGATGTATTTTTATAAATAAAATCTCTAGTCTTTAGAGTTTAGTTATCAGACAAATATTTCAAAATTCAATTCTTGAAAATCTATGTTTTATAAGCTAGCCTGTTTCATAGTATTTTAAACACATATTATTCAAACATTTATGAAATTGTTGTTAAATGTCTTTTGTTAAAAAATAAAAAAAAATAAACTGAACAAAAATGTGTTTTATTATTTTTATTTGCCCGACCTTAATATATAAGGGGCAAGTATTGTAATCGCGAAAATTTTCGATGTCGGGTGAGTACCTTTTTTTTAGGTCTTTACTTGAAATTAAGACCTTTTTTTTTAGGTCTTTACTTGAAAATAGGACCATTTTTACTTGCCCGACCTTAATATATAAGGGGCAAGTATTGTAATCGCGAAAATTTTCGATGTCGGGTGAGTACCTTTTTTTTTAGGTCTTTACTTGAAATTAAGACCTTTTTTTTAGGTCTTTACTTGAAATTAGGACCATTTTTACTTGCCCGACCTTAATATATAAGGGGCAAGTATTGTAATCGTGAAAATTTTCGATGTCGGGTGAGTACCTTTTTTTTTAGGTCTTTACTTGAAATTAAGACCTTTTTTTTAGGTCTTTACTTGAAATTAGGACCATTTTTACTTGCCCGACCTTAATATATAAGGGGCAAGTATTGTAATCGCGAAAATTTTCGATGTCGAGATTTTGACTGATGACCACGTTTCAAGGTCCAGGGAATCCAAAAAACCTATTTTCGAAGTGCCGTCTGTGTGTATACACGATAACTCAAGAACGGTTTAACTTAGAGAGTTCGTTCTGGTACTAAAAAAATCTCCTGTTAATTGGAAGAACCCTATTGTTTTTTATGAAAAACCGGAAACGGAAGTTATTAAACTTTAAAGTTTTAAAAAATTCGTAACTAGTAAACCAAGCCTTGGACAAAAATTTGTATAGAACATAATTTGATGTATTTTTGAAGATTTACCTAAAACTTTTTAAATTAAAAAAAAAAATAATTTTTTAAAAAATATATTTTTTTTAATTATTATTTTTTTTATGGGAGGGCAAGTCTAGCGGAGGTCTCTCTTCGCCACTGGTTTTAGGTCTTCACTTGAAATTTATAAGTGTTTTTTTTTTTTTAGGTCTTCACTGAAAATGTAAGTGAGGACCTAGTTTTTTCTATATGTAAGTAACAAAATCCAATACATTAGAACTGATTTTATAATAAAAAAATAAAAATTAAAACAATTGTAAAATTTACAATTGTTTTAATCTGATACGCTTATTTACAAAATTATTTATTACATTATCGTAATTAATATTTTTTCCGATTTCATGTTCAATCGAAATAACAGCGAACGATGTTAGGCGCTCTTGAGTAGGGTGACCATTCGTCCCGCATTTTGATTTGTTGTCCCCAGGACCGAATTTTGCTCTATACTTATATTTGGGAGGTGAAGACCTTTTTTTTGCTCTTTACTTATATTTGGGAGGTGAGGACCTTTATTTTGTTTGCTCTTCACTTATATTTCGGAAGTGACGACCTTTTTTTTGCTCCGTCCTGCATTGCCTTCTCCAAGAAAATGGTCACCCTACTCTTGAGACATGGAGGACCGCATGTAGTTCTTTATTAATTTCAATTTAAAGAATGATCTCTCTGCTGTTGCAACCGTAACAGGGTTGGTCAATAATTTTTTTTATGCAATAGTTGCATTTGGGTACATATCAGTCAAATTATTTGTGATTGAATATTTCAGGATATTAAGTGGAGAATATTCCTCTGGCACAATATGCCGGATTATATATAATTTGGTATATAAATCTGTTTCATCAATATCTGTATTTAATTTGGCATATATTGATTTGCAACATGTCTCTAATTTGTCATTTTGCGTAAAATTTTCATGTTGTAAAGAAAACCAAATGATTTTTCGATATCTTCATATATAGGATGACCAGACGTACTCTTTTTTAGAGTATTATACTCTTTTTTGAGTAATATCCTCTATACTCTTACTTTTTAGAAAAAAAACCTTGAATATACTCTTGTTTTTATTACTTCTATTTTGGAAGTGAAGATCTTTTTTTTTGCTCATTACTTCTAGTTTGAGTGTGGACCTTTTGTTTGTTTGCTTATTACTTCTATTTTGAGAGTGAGGATCTTTTTTTTTTGCTCATTACTTCTAGTTTGAGTGTGGACCTTTTGTTTGTTTGCTTATTACTTCTATTTTGAGAGTGAGGATCTTTTTTTTTTTGCTCATTCTAGTTTGAGTGTGGACCTTTTGTTTGTTGGCTTGTTACTTCTATTTTGAGAGTGAGGATCTTTTTTTTGCTCATTACTTCTAGTTTGAGTGTGAACCTTTTGTTTGTTTGCTTATTACTTCTGGACCTTTGTTTCTTGATTACTTTTGAGAGTGAGGACCTTTGTTTCTTGCTCATCACTTCTATTTTGGGAGTATAGACCTCTGTTTTTTTGCTCATCACTTGTATTTTTGGAGTATACTCTTTTAATAATTTACTATAAGTTTGTTTTTTTACTCTTTTTCTGTAAAAAAAATCTGGTCAGCCTATTCATATAATTCGCTCGGCGAGAAATTTCTACTTTCTAAGCAGTCTGATTAACAGTCACCAGCAAACTAACTTCTCAAATATATATATATATATATATATATTCATAACTAGTACACATGCCGCCATTTATATTTACGACTAATGTTAAATTTAGCGCGCAAATTTGAATAGGAACTCATCTACCATCTCTCTCAAAGTCATTGGATAAAAACCGTGTATATATTCCATCTCACTTTATATCATTAGAACGACATATATACATCTCTTACACGACGCATGGGTGGTCTATTCTCTATCCTTCACATCAACACATGTTTGAAAACAGCACAATCAACCAAATATTTCCTTATACCACCCAACGATAGTGATACACACTAAACAATTGTTTAACTATAGTTGTAAACCGGCTGCAGTGCGCTTTAAGATGTCTACAATCGTTCTGCGTATTTGCAATACAAAACAACAGACCAAACATTCATAAAGATGTTTAATACTTATTTGGTTGAACAAACAAACCACTTTAGGATAGTACAGTTGTACAATTGTATTTTTAATCAAAATTATATGTTGGTTGTGGAGGTGTGATGTTTGGACAACTGTGGTACAGTTGTGCAGTTATGTTTAGTGGTAAACAATGCGAGGGAGTGTAAAGAAATTGTTTGATCAACTATTTAAGTTCCTTTCTTTGACCAAAACACATGGTGTTTATTATGTCTTCAATTTTATTTGACAGATGTCGTTAGATTATTTATTTGTTGATTAATTTTATTATACTCTTATACATATGTTCTCTTGATACTTTTTTGAAAAAAAACTTTTTTTTTAAATGTGGATATGGAAATATACTTAAACAAATCAAAATACGATTCTTACGACTTCTTTTTTTCAAAATGGGGGTTATATAAACAAATAATCTAATCAAAGGCTTTAAATATTTTTAGAAAGTATCAGGAGTGCAGAAGAATTTGTTTAAATATTAGTATTGTTGAAAATACCGTTTTAGTATCAAGAGAACATGAAAATTGTTTATAAACAATTTAAAGAAAGTTACTTTCTACTCGTGACTGAAAAGTAAAAAATATATAATTCCATTCTATTTCAATAAAGCACATTATTATAAATATAATATTTTATTTAACAAGTATATAATTGAGGCTATATTTCACGAAATTTACTACTCGAGTCATAGGAGAGGGTTGTAATCATCCGAGTGAAAAGTAGCTATTAAATGCGAGTCATACAAATTTTTTATTTATAATCTGTCTCAATTTGTAATACGAAACTAAATCTGGTTACTTTGGTGACTGTTGTGGTGTAAATAGACTTTTTTGAAACCATGTAAACTTGTAAATCTGGCTTTTACATTTTTAGTGAAGTTGCATTTAACTGAGGTTATATTCACTCAAAAACTACATGTCAGATACCAAATGGACATGTCAAATTTGTGATTGACATGTCAAATATTTTGAATTGTATACAAATATTTATTTCATCTTAATTCGCTTATTCATATTTTCTGTTCTAGTTGCATAAAATATATTTCAAATGCTTGTCAATTTGTGTTTTATACAATTTGTGTTAGTAAGTTGACATATACGTAATTTAATGTCAATTATGAATTGTCAAATATTTTGAAAGGTGTTACCACCCTAAGGTGATATTTTAAATATACAACATAAAAAATGAAGTTTCCCTGTTAGTTTCGTATTACAAAATGAGACAGATAATACAACTATATAGTTTTACCATTAAAAAAATAGTTAATTTATTTTATACATTTGTTGATAAATAATTGTTTTTGGTCTCAAATCCCGAAATATAAAAGGTTACCCTCGTACCTTAAATTTATTACGGGGGTAATAATTTGTATAGGTACAGTCTGTTTCAAACGCTTAGGCGGAACTAGATTTTGCAATTTAGTTACTTTCATCGCTTAAATCGTGCTTTTCGGCCGTTTTGTTTAAGCTTTGTAAATCATACTTACAATAAACATTTTTTGTTTAAGGTTAATATCATTTTAAAATGTCATTTTCTTTATATTTTGATTTTTTGTGTCATTCTTAATACAAATTTCCCATTTATTTATTTTCTTGTCATTAAAATATATAAAAAAATAATTTAATTTTGACATAGGTCATTCGTTTCCATGGTTTCATTGTTGTAATTTTAAATTTTGACATTCCAACTTGAAAAATTAAATAACCCAAGCAAGGTCCCTTGTCGTGACAACCTAAAAGAACGAAATTCCCATTTAGTTCCGCCTAAGCGTTTGAAACAGACTGTAGGTATTATATTTTAGTAGTTCCCCAACATAGGAATCATAAAATCCCTAATTTGTCAAAGCAGGTAGTATTTTGACCGAAATACACATGAATCTTAAAATATTTGTGGTCTTTCCAAGCCTTTTATACTTGACGAGAATTTACTTCATCGATATCCGTCAGAAAATAACAAAAAAACTACAATTTTGATCGTGAAGTAAAAACGGAACGACATTTGCATGGAAGTCATATGGTTGTGGAACAAATTACGAACATATTTCACCTAAATGGATAATCTAAATTAGTGTTTCTCAACCAAAAACGCACCACGGACCTGTATTTTTTTTCTAACGCGTACCACTAATAATAATTGTTGGTTAATTTTTTGCAAGAAAACAAATATAGGAGAAGTATTTTAAGATCGCAGCGCTATTGCGGCATACTTGGAACCTTCAAAATAGACATTCGTTACATATAAACAACGTGAATTTTAATGTTTACTGGTGGTTTTTGTAATTTTGCTACAATATTAATACTTGTTTTTATGCAATTATATTTTTATGCAAACATTTTTTATAAAAAAAACCGCGATAGAATGTCTATTGTATTTCTGTAGTTGCTAAAATCCCACCAGATGTCATATCGCTTAGCAATTTTTCCCTATATTAATGTGCTACTAAATAAATTTATTTTATTTGTTGAAAATAACAGAAAGTTTACAGAAAAAAAACAAAATATAAATTATTTACATAAAAAATGTGCATATATTTTTTTTAAACTGCAAAAAACACATATAGACATATACACATATATACCACTGGTGGTCCGCGGACCACCTGTTGAGAAACACTAATCTAAATAATACTTAAATGCAGATTAGGAAAACTTTATATTTGAAGCAAATATTCTAGAACGTAATGTTTTAGAACGAATAATTAAATTGTACCATAGAGTAATTAATACATAATATATAATATAATAATATAATAATAATATATATTACTTACTCTTATGATTGTACATACATTTTAAGTTTAGATTTAACAATACTATATTAAAATTATATGGGTATATATGTATTTATTTTAGGACACAAAATGAGAAAATACCTAAAAATGAAAATTATTTTGAAGCAGTAATACCAAGATTTAATTCTAATACATTTAAAAACAAAATGAAAACAACTGCTTACAAATGTTAGTCGTCAACCCCACCACATTTATTTATTCCAGTCGTTCGACCTCAAATTATCAAATGAGTAGAATGAATAGAATGAGATTAAAATGCGTTTTATGATTCAACCGAAACCAGAATTGGTGGAACAAAAGGCACCCAATACGTATGGTTCAATCTGGAAGGTCATAAACATTATGTGTTGTTATTGGTTCACATAGTGAGAAAGAACTATTGTCTTGTTTCACTCGTTCTAGCTATAATTGCAATAGAAGCTCTCCATTTTCATGCATGATATCCAGAGCTACTGCATAGATTTAATATTATTGATTCTCCCATTTGTAAATGCGATAATACCACCTCTGCTTCCTTGAAGCATATTTTTTTTACATTGTCCTTTACATTGCACACCTAGACAAAATTTATTATATAATATTTCTAATGCAAATCAGTTTAAAGAAATTATTAAAAATAATGCTCACTATAAATATGTAAAGAAATTTATTTACCAATGCAATTTAAAATTCTAAAAGATTTTTGAAAGCTGATGAAATGATATGGTTTAAAATAGCAAAAGGCAGGTTTTTTTTTACAAAAAAAAAAAAAACTATATGCAAGAAGAAAATAATATTCCTACCTCTAGCCACTGAAATTGATGAAATTAAAATAAGATACTTGAAGAAATCCAAATTTTTGTCGTGAAGAAAATTTTTATAAAATTATTGTATAGTATTTTTGAATGAGGACCTCTGTTTTTTGCTCATTATTTGAATTTTTGGAGTGTAACTTTTTTTTAATATACTCTTTTTCTGTGAAAAAAATTTGGTCGGCCTAGTGTCGAAAGGGTGAAAATATTAGATATATTTAATGGATCTTGAAATATTATCAAATCCAGAATCATCTGATTCAGATTTAGATTTTTCGAGTTTGGATAATGAAGTTATGAACTGTATTTGCGAGGTTTACAAAATGCCCCAGGATAGAAAAACTGAAAAATTTTGTAGAAACTATTGTCCCAGGATATTCAAAAAAAGAATTTGTAAGACATTAGCCATCAAAGAATATAGTATAAATATCAAAACAAATATGCTAGCCATATTCCTGTCAAAAACAAAGTACCAACCATTTATTCTTTATCTATGGTACCAACTCAAAAAGGTAAACAAACACAGCCGTAACAAATAATCCGCAAGAGAAGCAGCTGTAACTTTTTCGCAGTAGCGTCATACACTGACAGTAAATTACGACAAATCGAACAGATTTGCAGTTACTGCGAAACAAAACAAACAGATTTTTTAACGCGGCAGTAAACAGTAACTGCAAATGTGCAAATCGAACACACCTAATTGTATATTAGTGTATGAGATACCTGGAAAGTCCCATATTAGGGTGGAGGCCAAAATTTCCAATTGACAGTATCCAAAAAAAACAATCTTTAATTTTTAGTGATTTAGATTTATATATAATCTAAACCCTGTTTAATGAATTAGCAATTATTAGAATGTATGTTATTTCCCAACATTTTTCCATTTTAATAAGGTTAAAAACAAACTTTTTTGAATCTTGTTATTTCATCATTTCCAATTCGTCATACATTTATTGCATTACATAACTCAAAACAGACTGCCTATTTATACTTATCTCAAATAACTTATCAGGAACTTTAACTGACAGTATTGTATTTAGTTATTTAGACATATTAACCTACTGGATAAGTAAAACCTTGTGTTAACCTCTTTGAAATGAAAAATAACAAAACTTCTACAGATTTTTTTAACTCGGCAGTAAACAGTAACTGCAAATGTGCAAATCGAACACACCTATTAAAACTAATATTAAAAATATCATTTTTTGAACAGTTTTTTTTTGTGGTATTGATTCAACACCCTAACCTATTCCAGACGTCTGACGGGAATATCCCTGTTCAGTGTAACCCCTCCGTCTGATCCCGCCTGATGCCCGTAGATCGTAGTTTGAGCAAGGGTGGGGCCCAGTAGTTGGGTAGTGGGCGTGTAATAGGTCGCCGACCCCCGGTTTGAAACGCCCAGACAGCGTCTGACGGACCGAGAGGAATATACCGTATACATACACGCCCGGCCACGTGACAAAAAACGCGGGAACAAATCATAATAAATATAAATTAAATTCTCGATTGACATTAATATATTTTTACACACTATAAATTAACTAAAGTCATTGCTATCCAGTGCCGTAACTAGGGGGCAACAGGGGTACACGCCAAGGGCCAAGATCGAAGGGGGACCTCAAAGGGTATGCCAAAAAAAAAAAAACAATCTGTTTTTATATGGTAGGGTAGGGCGGGGCTAGTTCAGCAATTTTTCACGTGATCGGTCATAGCTTCTAAACGACAAGTCAAAATTGCGTGTTATGTATTTTGATAGATAAGTAATTTATTCCTTTTTAAAAGTCTTCTAAGAAATTTATTTCTCATAAATCATGTTTAAGAGCTACAGTCGTTAAAGTGAAGAAAGTCAGACATGCTCAACGTACCCCATAGGTGAAGTAAGTTGAGCAAGGGTATGGGGCTAATTGAGCAATTAGAAAATCAACAATGTTATTGGGCTTCAACACAGTGGACAGTTTTGTTTCATCCATATTCCATATTTGCGACGCACTGAATCGATATTTATCCATTACTTCAGCTAATTTATCAAAAAAGACTTTGACGTTTTGAGCATTAAATGATGTTGCCCTGCCAAGGCTTGTGGGTTCTGGCTTTCGAATAGATAACTCGGGATTCCGTTTTAAAAACATAGTAAGCCACTCTTTACCGGCCATCTTATTTATAGTCCAGGTGGCTGGAATTTGAATGCCGAATTTAACAGCACACTCGTAGGCAAGGCGACGAACGTCTTTCGGGGAATATCCATAGAAGATTGATACCATTTGTAACAAGTATTTTTTTAAAGAATCCTCTTGTATTGAAGAAAACTTGCCTTGGTTCAACATAACCCATTGATGGAACACCACTTTCAGACTCTAATTTCTTTATAAATCTTGTTAAGGTCATCCGTTTGACACCGAATTCCTTGGCGGAGGCATTTACACTTTTGCCTTCATTTTTGACAGCCTTTGCTGCATGCTGCATCATTTAACAGTTGACTAGAAAAAGAACCTCGTGTAGTCTTTCTTTTATATGTACGCACCCTAAAATAATTTAAAAAAAACACATATAGATTTGTTTTAAATCCTGGGGTTAGTTGATCAACTATTGCCCAACAAGTAATTATTATAGTTTCGTGACAAATTGTGTTGTGCGCCCTTAACTGCGCCCCCCCCCGCATTGTGGGCTTTTACGGACCCTATTTACGCCACTGAATATTGACAAGACTGGTGCTTTTACAGAGAAAAAAAAATCGCATATATGGACAGACAGAGAGACGTTGCCTTTTATAGACAGACGATAGATGATAGATAGGTAAATAAATGATCGAGAAAAATGTCGTGTATAAATAACCATCCTAATAAAAAATCATCCTGAAAACACCTAAGAGAACAGCAGGTCTCCGGATAATTTTTTTTTTAAAGTCACGTTTTTTTTAAAGTTAGACACCCTCTTGATAAATTTTTGGATATGCCTCTGCTTATAGTCCATTTAGTTTAGAAAAAATAGGTCGTTAAAAGTCCGAACAGATTTTTTTCTATGAGTCATCAAATTCTGAAAAATGTTGATAGTGCATAAGCAAACAGTTGTCTATTGTATTTTACTTATGTGGTCACGACTGAACGAATAACAGGATATGTAGTAAGATAAAACTTAAATATAGTCCTGGTATGTAAATAATTACATTATCATAATAATATAGACATAATAATAATACCAGGGCCGGACTTAGACAAATTTAAGCAGTGGGGTCTGGCAGGGCTGTCTTAGGCCATGCAGGGGCCCTTGGGCACAGAGTTTGGGGTCCTTTTAGAAAGTTTTAAAAAAAGTAAATGAAAACATCAATACAGTAAAACCTCGATATAACGGACTAATTGGGGGGACACCCCGTCCGTTAAAGCTGAAAGTCCGTTATATAAAAATAGGTAGACATACGTAGCATCTGTCACTCTCCTGCTTGTTATTGTTTGGTTACAAGTGTTTAAGATACATCTTGCAATTATCAACTCTTAATTTTTGCATTTTAGTTTTTTACATATATTTTACATCTTGTTCTATAGAAAACGGACACAATCTGTGAGTTTTTATCAACATAATTACTTTTATTTGTCAATGTTACTTGCAATCACTTCTGACTAGTGATTTGTATTAATTTGAATTAACTGTTCATATATTGTTAACTATATTAATTATGTGTAATATTAACAGGACGTTTTTAATTTTTTTACATTTGACCGGATTTTTTGTCCGGTATATCCGAAGTCCGTTAAATAGAGGTCCGTTATATCGAGGTTTTACTGTATGTACTTTTATTTAGTGACTTTATTGGTTATTATGGTTGGCTTTATACAAATCAAATATAAGTTATGTGATTACTATTTTGAGAATTGGACTAACGTCAATGATGATGGTTTCTTCCGGGATTTCTGTTGTGCAGAATCTTCTATTATATCCTCAAAGTCTAATTTTTGAAGGATATCACTTTCTGTGCACATGATTGACAAATTAGTAAGTCGTTCTTGTACATAGTCGTTAGTCGTTCGTAATTAATTTTTTATTCTTTTTAGCCGTGAAAATGAGCGTTCTCCACTACAATTGGTGACCATTAAGCAAATGAATATCCTTGTATCAACTTCCACATTCGTTTTTAACGATAAAATATACTTCATTCTAAGCATACAGCCTAGTTGTGGTTGACTCATACGGAACATTTATCAAAATTTTTGTGTCGGTGTTTTTTTTATTAATAATAAACGAGGTAATAAATTACTGCAAGCAGAGCTGATTCAAAACTTTGGTTAAAATTGTGGGGATGTAGGGGATTGGCCTTACCAATATTGACACGAACCGCCACTGATACTTTGAATATCCTGCCCCCTTTCCTAAGACCACCCCTGTACTTATAACATTGAATATTGGATAGATATAAAGACCTTGATGAATTAGCTAACGTTGTTATATATCGCAGCCTTGAAGATAACGTGACTATTAAAATAGCGTGTAAAGTCTTAAATAGCATAGTAATGAAATAGGTTTGTATTCTGCTGTAGTGATATTAGGATACGATGGGTAACGAGGATTTGAAGGGCGGTGAAACTAAAGGAGGCCGATGGCCTGCCCCTCTATACTAATGCCACATCCCTGCAGGCATTGTAAGAATACGTACTAGATCACCACAACGTTTAAAAGCGTGCATGACACAAAAACAAGGCGGGAAATTCAAATAAACACACCTTTCCACACTGTTATCAAACAAATATCGAATTGACAAAGGTTTATAGTAGTTTTGTATTGATTTAAGTGTTGTTTAATAATTTTTTAGTGTTATATTATTGTTTTTTTGGGTAGTTTATTGTTTTTATAGTTGTTTGTTGTGTGGATCTAGTTCTTGAGCATCTGTGAGAGGTGTCTACTCGCGCAGCTGAAATTGCCAGGCCCATTCCTGCCAATGAGCGAGGCGACCGTTGGTGTCTCTATACTGTATTCACGCCCAAACCTCTAAAAACAAATATACCCTTCTGATTTACCATCCTTTTAGACCATCAAATATCAAATCTTCCAAAAACACGTGTATCTACAATTAAGTGAATAGTGAAATTAAAGTAATATAGTGTTAAAATGTGAGTAAAAGTATAATCGATTGTAGTGGTGAAGCTAGAAACGACGTACGATACCCCCCCTACGTATTAAATATTTAATATATACCTTAAAAATAAATAAATTTGTTAATAAACTATTGTTGTAATGTGTTAAAATGTATTTTTGTGGTTAAAATGTATAAAAACAACTGGAAAACGTTTATAGTTTGCGTGGCATATTATCAAGAAGCGACATACGAGATGTAAGTTGTGTACGGGGTATACAACGTACGTTTTCTGTGTACGGAGAATGTCAACAGGGAATAATAAACAAAAACGAGATTATTCTACACTACCAAACGTACCAATATCACAGGTGAGAATGTTTGGTTTTGTTTAAGTCCGGAGAGTTAGTTTGCGGAAGTAGAGTTTGGGCGGGCTGAACTGTGGGAGTTTCTTTGTCCCACATGTAGGAGATAGGTCTGATAAAGCCCACCCATCAATATAACCTTGTTAGTTCTTTTTAAAACCCGCCAAATATCAAATAAAACAATGACACAACAATATTAACAAATTCATAAAACTAATAAAGAAGTAATAATTGCAGTCCTAAAATTAAATTAGTTTTTATTAACTGATTAGGTATTTATATTAATTTTGATACGTAGTAGGACTTTTTTATATACTTTTTCGTAAATTTCAACCATTTTTTTTATATTGCCGTGGGTTTTAGTTTTATTTTATATATATATATTTTTTGTTATTATTTTTTCTAGAGTTTAAAGGGTTGGGAGTACTTTACAGACTCCCCCCATTAATTTTCCAAGGTCAAATACGTATCTCCTCCCCTTTGGTTTAAAGGGGGAGCTACGGGAATATATCCCGATGCTTTGCGGGGAGGAGTTTTAATCTCTAATAATATTATTGATAATTTTAAATACTTTATGTTTAGTAATTAATTTTCTGATTATGTTTTTTTGTGCATGTGATTTTTTTTTATTTTTCATTTAAATTGTTACTTATTCTTTACAATATATATTTTTTTCATAATAAACGGTTTTTGTTAAGCATGTATTTGAAAATATAATATATTCCTATATATATATTTTTAAATCAAAAATAT
The DNA here is from genome assembly GCA_963971575.1 of Liopterus haemorrhoidalis. Classification (NCBI taxonomy): domain Eukaryota; kingdom Metazoa; phylum Arthropoda; class Insecta; order Coleoptera; family Dytiscidae; genus Liopterus; species Liopterus haemorrhoidalis. The sequence continues at coordinate 10,758,050 of OZ020623.1, forward strand.
CTCATTTTTTTGATTGTTTTTATATCGAATTTTTATGCAACTCTGTGATTGAGTGCTTACTTCATGAAAGGAATATATTCCCCGAATTATGTTTCTAGGTCTAGGGGACGTTCTATCGAATAAAAATAACAATAAAAAATACTTTCTAAAAATTAAAAAAACACCTATATACCAAATAGCATAAAATTTAAAAAAATGTACTGTACATATAATAATTGCACACTGTTTGCTACTAGAAAATGTAAATGTATGAAAATTTTAACACCGCAAGGTGAAAAATAAATCTTTACTACTACTACTACTACCAAATAGCATGGTTGTAACCAGAGCCGTAGCAATGTTTTTGGTTTCAAGCTTCGAAAACAATTTTATCTACATTTTGAAGATTATGAATTTCGGTCCACTAATGCTGGGAAGATAATATGCACTTATCTCTTTCTAAACTTTCCATTTCAGAATTAAGTTTTAAGAATACCTATATTATTCCATAAATCTTTGGATTTCAAATCCAATAAGTTCAAATTGTGCCTGATTAATCAATGGGAATGGTGATAAATGTAATTGCTGCATATCTGCTTCAATTGGATTTGTCAAAAAAGCTAGTGTAGTTCTATATTTTCTAAACTCTTTATATCTTTATCCAAAAGCTTCTTGCATTTTAACAATAGTTTATGCAAAAAAATTGCATTATTGTCCTTATGTTTTTGTAAATTAATAAAATGTAAAAATGTTTCTGCACGTAAATCAGACATATTATCTCTTCTAAAAGGGAATATGCAGTATTTCCTTTTTACAGGCAGAAAGTTGAAAATTAAAAAATAAATTATATTAAAATAAAGACTAGCCAATTTTCAAAGAGCCACAAAATTTTCTAAAAGAGCCGCAGGTTGTAAACCCCTGGATTGACTGAAATGGAAAGTTGATTTTGCACCAGACTCGCTTGTGGATAAAGTTGGTTCTGTTTTGTCTAGCACAATTCAATGTGACATTATAAAGGTATATCGTTCATTTCGTTCATGTTTTTTCTGTTTTCTGACTAGCTTTCAAGGTAAAAAATTATAATCACGTGTTATCTCGATTTTGAAAAAAATTTGATAAAATTGTTTTTGCATTGTGCCTCCTCATATATGACGTCATTGTCTTTATATAAAAACCGTCTGTATGTCCAACACATATATTTAAGGGAGCGAAGGGTAATTGCGAAAATCGGGCAATGCCGAACACCCATTTATGTCCCATGCAGACATTGCTTGGGTTTCACCGACCATTAAGTTTGAAAGCTAAAGGCGCCACTTTTGCCCAGTTCAAGCGTGATAAACTTAGGTAATCATTTGTAAAAGTTATGGCGACTGAAAATGTTTCACGTGTTGCGATATTATTTCGCAGTATTCTATATTAAGGTAAGTTGACAATATAAGTTAACATTTTGCAAAAGTTTCACAAGGGTTATGATTGTTGAGTTGTTGTCTACCTCTATGCATAGCAACTTTGAGATATAGGTGTTTGTTTATTAACTATAACCTAAAACAATTTCGAGAAACATTTCGGGCAATGCCGAACACGCTGCTCGGAATTACCTGATAGTGCATTAGATAATCATACTTTTATAATTCATTATAATTTTATAACATCTATTAATATCTAATCATATTTGGCTTCTTTGCCTAACAAACGTGAAAGAACGACTGGAAAATGTTCTTGGTCAGAAGACAATATAAATTCTGCAATAGCAGTGTGTAGAGAATATGGTAAAATGAAATTTAGTTTCGCTGTGTTGGCTGTGGAGGCAGGATACACAAGCTCTACAGTGGAGTAAATACACCAACAAACTATATATGTGATTTTTTTTACATTATATTAATATTTTATAATTACTCTATTTGGATTTGTAACTTTTTCACTCCGTTCGGTATTACCCGCCACCTGTACAGCATTACCTTCGGGTAATGCCGAAATTGCAATGTATTCAATAAATGCTACATATATGTTTTCCTAATTTAACTGGGTTGCTCCATTTGCTAAAATTTACTTCCTTAGGGGTTTCTTTGTTATCTACGGCAAGTCGTGTGACGCTACTTTCAATAGTTTCAGAATTATCGATATTTCCCTTTAAGTGTTCGCAATTACCATTCGCTCCCCTACTATATTTTCTTTTTGATCCAGACAATAATCAATTGTTGTTAATGTTGTTTTGTTAGGATAAACAACTATCACCATCTCCATTAGCGTTGTTGGCTGCAACTTGCAGCAAGATTGGAAGCAGCGTGGCTACCTCTGAGGGCAGTGCGAGTGGTAGCGTGCCGGCAAGTGCCGCCGCGGACTACTCCCTCGTCATGAACCAACTGCAGGTCAGCGCAGCTGCCGGCCAACCCCAACAGATCAGATTAATTAAGGGTGAAGATGGACAACCACCACAGGTAACAAAATAAATTCAACCATAACACAACACATCTATAAAGATACGAAGATTTGTACTGATTAATTGTAGGGGAGACCGGGGCTGGTTCTAACAGGGGCAGTTATTAACAGGCTGATTGCTGATTGCGTATTGAAACACGATTGCCGCGTTTGTAAACAATGCTAAACGTGTCAAGACTCGTCAGTTTCGACTGTGCCATATGTTAAGCGGCGTCCACACTATGCCGCAGTTTGCCAGTTGGCAATGCCAGCAGTCATGTAGACGTGACCGTTGGCACATGCCATCGTGCCAACGGCATGCCAACGAGAATCGCTCGAGTGTCGGTCTCCTTCAAAGAAAGCCGATAAGAACGGTGAGCGGGAACGTGCCAACTGGCATCACGCGGCTTTAGGCTTAAATTCAGGTTGTGATTTAGACGCATATGAGCAACGTTGTTTATAGATGGAGTGGACAAACGAAAAAGTGTTTAATTTGGTCGATTTATACCGGGATCGTCCTGGGGGTTTATTCTGTAACTTCTCGACAGTCACATACACAGTATCGTGTTGCCTATGCACATTACACTGTCATCGTATAGTGTTAATTTGTGTTTGAAAGTGTCGAAAGTAAATGTGGCCATTTTGAAATTTTGACGTACTGTGACAGAATAAACTTTGAGGTTATTAGACAGTATATACAATGCACATATATGTACATAACACAGTATATACAGTGATATTAGTTAATATTGTCATATTACAAATCTGGCCAGGTATACCTACTAAAAGATAGGACATATTCTGACCTGAATTTTTTCTGCCCCGTAACAGTTAATATAATTTGTTTAAAATAACTCTAATAATAATTATTATAGCAGGATTTTGTGCAAACTTTCCTTCCAGCAGGTATTATTCAAAAGGTTGACTTGTTTCTCTTAATTCATGACGTCATGCTAATTCTTCATAGAAATTTGAAATTTCCATCTAATCCCCTAAATAACATTAACACAATGAATACATTCTCTACCCCCTACAAAAAATTGTGCAAAACCGCACGACGGTATATTTAGATTAATTTTGTTTTTATTTTTATGGTTTTATTAGGATTTTTATTTTATAATATATTTTATGACATGTATTTTATTTTTATTTTATAAATTAAAATATTCATTGACATATCCCCTTGTCTCTTCCTCTTCCAATTCATCCAATACTTCAAATATAATAAGTCCTTCGGCCATAACTACAACATTTAAGATAAAAAACAACAAAAATATACATATTTCCTTATATAAAACACATTTTAAATCATACTAACCTCAAAATAAGTAAATCAATATATTCAAACTAAACGTAAACAACTTTCAAAAGTCTAAAAACAATATCTCTTTCCAAAAACGACACGTTCGTACGTGTCGTCTCAAAATCAACACAATACTGCACTATCACACAATAAGTGCACTATCGATAAGTCGCAGAATACCAACGCGACGTATTGAAAATTGGCATTTTCAACACGATACTGTAAAAGCGATTGTCGAAATGCTTACAGAATAGACCCCCTGTTTTGTGGGACTGTCGTTTAAAGGACTATAAAGACAGAAATATGTGACAGAAATAGAAGGCTTGGTTTACTAGTTACGAATTTTTTTAAATTTTAAAGTTTAATAACTTCCGTTTCCGGTTTCGGATTTTAATAAAAAACAATAGGGTTCTTCCCAATTATTAGGAGAATTTTTTAGTACCAGAACGAACTCTTTAAGTTAAACCTTTTTTGAGTTATCGTGTATACACACAGACACACACACACAGACAGACACACATACGGACGGCACTTCGAAAATAGGTTTTTTGGATTCCCTGGACCATGAAACGTGGTCATCCGTCAAAATCTCGACATCGAAAATTTTCGCGATTACAATACTTGCCCCTTATATATAAGGTCGGGCAAGTAAAAATTGTATAGGACATAATTTGATGTATTTTTGAAGATTTACCTAAATATTTTTTTAAATTAAAAAAAAAAATATGTATTTTTTTTATTATTTTTTTTATGGGAGGGCAAGTCTAGCGGAGGTCTCCCTTCGCCACCGGTTTATATATATATATTGTTACCACGATCGACCAGAACGAGTAGCCGGCCACCGGGGGGCATCGAGTGCTCTCCCGGGGCCTTCCCTGGAAAGAAAATGTTGAAGAAATGCATTACATATTGCAATTTTAATGCTGGTTTTTATGTGAAAATAAATTAATACGCAAAACGAAATTAAAAAAAAATGTTTATGTAGATTCTTCATAGGCTCCAAGGCTGCATTTATAGCCCAGCGGTTAACACATTGATTGCTAACGAATTTTATGCAAGATGATTAGTAAATGGTTCTTTGTTTTGAAACGTAGGCAAGCGAGAAGTTTATTTTAATTTTTACGGATCGGATTGTATTTATAAAATTATTTTTAAGTTGATGGAAAACTAAAGATCTACTTAAAATCACGCCACGATCGACTGGTTGGGAGCCCTGATATATATTCATGGAGCCTGCGTACGGTACTGCTTTCCGATATTTTAAATTTTACCGCATTTTTCTTCTAGGTTATTACACTATCGCATCTACAAAATTTCCTCCCGCTGGCTGGAACGGCGGAGCAAAATGCTAATACCGCCGCCTCCCAAGCGAATATGTCAGCCGCCCAGACTCCAGTAAAGACGTACGTATCAACTGCAGCGGCGGCAGCGCAGGCGGCCGTTGCATCAGCCAGCCCACAGGTCGTCAGCGTGGGACTACCTCAACAATTCCTTCAGGTATGTAACCGCCTGCCTCCTCGTGCTGAAATTATCGAACTAAAACTACCCAGTCATAACAAATAGGTCAGTTATATAGGTCAGGGTGAAAGTGCGACACAATTCAGGGTTAATACAGTGCCGTACTTAACATTTTAAATATGAAGGGTTTAGAACAGTGTTCAGGGGCGTCGCCAATAAGTGTATGTGCTATACAAAGGCGCTATACAAGAAGGGCGCTGTGAGACAAATATATTTTTGGCAATATAACGAGTATTTTTTTAGAGGTATAGAACTTTGAAATGAAATAAAACACCTAAAAATCGTGGTAATGGCCATGGTGTGGGCTATATTGATTTTCGACCACTTTTTGGAGCAGCTGGGTCCGTATATCGGCAATAACGCGGCGAATGTTGGCTTCTGAGTCGTCCATCGTCTCTGGTTTATCGGCGTAGATTAGCGACTTCACATATCCCCACAGAAAATAATCCAAAGTTGTTAAATCGCACGATCTTGGAGGCCAATTCACAGGTCCATTACGCGAAATTATGCGCTTATCGAATGTTTCCCCTCAATAAATTGACTTAGACGAGCGCTGTGTGGTATGTTGCGCCGTCCTGTTGAAACCACATATCTTCCATATTAATTACATTCAATTGGGGAACGAAGAAGTTAGTAATCATGGCTCTATAGCGGTCTCCATTGACTGTAATTTTCTAGCCGACATCATTTTTGAAGAAATAAAGACCCATGATTCCAGCCCATAAAACACACCAAACAGTGACTTTTTGTGGATGTAACGGCGTCTCGATAATGACTTATGGATTTTCTTCACTCCAAATGCAATTTTGCTTGTTGACGTAGCCATTTAACAAAAATTGAGCCTCATCGCTGAATTAAATTTTGTGGTGAAAATGAGGATCAAGAGTAATCTCGTTTTCGGCCCATTCACCGAACGTACGACGCACACGGCTTCAACTCTTGCACGAGCTGGATCTTGTAATCTTGTAAACCAAGATCTTTCCGCAAAATCTTCCATAAAGTGGATGGACACAGCCCCAATTGCTGTGCACGATGGCGAATCGACACATTCAGGTCTTCCTCAATTCTGTGCTCCACAGCAGCAACAGCTTCTTCGGTGTGCACTGTACGACGTCTCTGCGGATGCATGTTATCAATTAGAGTATGCGTGGTGTGAAACAAACCCATGGTTATTCGAATTACTTGCTCTGATGGACGATTATGTTGACCGTAAAATGGACGAAGCGCACGGTAAGTTTCGCGAACTGAACCACGATTTTCGAAATAAATTTGCACAATTTGCAAGCGTTGTTCTGGCGTAATTCTATTCATGGTGGAATGGCAAACTAAACTGAGCACAAATCAGTTGTCAGCTATCAAAATGGTTGTCGCTGGAAACAGTATTGCCAATTCGAAAAACAAATATCTAAAAAACACACTTTAAAAGTAATTTGAAGCATTGTAGCTATTGATGTTATATAAACCCACACAGCAAGCTCTAGTTTTTTTTTTTTATGATCAATGTTATGTGAAATGAAAAAAAACAATTCTCATTCTCTAATTATGAATAGGCCGATGTAAATACATTGTTTTAAATATAAAATAGCGCTAACTAATACCTTTCTCTGCAGGGTGCCCAGTTATTAAATACTGGTACAGGTGGTACCAACTTAACGTATAATGTCATGCAACCGATGCAGACGGTTACCGTGGATGGACAAGAGGCCTTATTTATCCCAGCAGCGATGGCAGGAGGACAACCTCAACCTGTTCAACAACTTTTTACTCCAACGGGACAAATTCTCCGAGCACCTGGCATTTTACCAACCAATATACTGCAGAATATGGCAGGACAAACCGTCCAACTACCCTCTGGTAAGTTGAAAATTGTGGCATCTATGGAAATTAGTGCCTGTAGTACATAATATCTTAGAAATATGAAGGTTATATTATAGTTGATTTCACTCTCTCTCGGAATTGGTGAAATAACTGCAGTTCGGGTCTATTCTCTAAGCATGATGTTAAAATCTTAACGTCAGACACTGACGTTAATTTTTTTAACACCATTTTTAACGTAAATGCTATTCGCTAAGCATATAAGTGTTAAAATAATAGCGCGGCGGCGTTAAAATAGCCAGTTAACGTTCTACAATAAGCGCCTACTAAAACGGTGGCTTTAAAAGTTAACGCTGGTGTTAGTTTGCAAAAATGGCTGATCCTAATTAAGTAAATGTCATGTTATTTAAAAAATAATAATAAAACACAAGACGGTAGGAATATTAATTATTATAAGACAAAATTCAAACTTTCTATTACTTTTTAAAGTGAATTCTTTACAGTAGAACTAAGAATGGCGCTTCGTAATTTTTGTGATGCTGTAACCCAGACGCAAGTTTAAGTAATTGTATAGAAAGGAAGTAAATGGAGTATTGAAGAGCAGTTTTTGGTTTTTGTTGAGACACAGAACTTAAAATTATAATCATCTGAAAGCTACAAAAATCACTTATGCCTCTGCCGTGTTTCACAATATCGCAGTACGCAACAATGTTATTCCAGGGTAGAAATAGCGTAATAAATCAATTAATTATTTAATAATTAATATCACCGAACACCCCTTTAAAAATTAAATGAACACATAATTCACATTTTATTCCAAAATTAGATAAACTGTTATAATACAATGTAGTATATAAATTAACTAAATAAAAGTTGAATAAAGTTATATTTTTATTTAATACACTGTGGAAACCAGGTATAATGAGTATGAGTACCAAACATTTCTGTTCCATTTTTAAAATAAATTTCGCTACTGAATATTTAATTCAACACCGAAATATTAGGTTAAGATTCTCTTGGCATTCGTACTCTTGTCAAAAATTGTAAAATTCTTGTTAAAATCCAACGTAGCAGCGCACGCGTGCAGTAAATATAGTCTCTCTACGAGGTGAGTTAGCACCTCGCGTTAACAAATATTGTATTAACGCTTACCTTAACAAATGCTCTTACAGAATAGCATTTTTGGGTAAAGGCGTTAGATATGGTGTTAAAATAAAAATATTAACCTGACGCTAATTTTAACGCATTTCTTACAGAATACACCCGGTTATCTGCGGCTATTAACGCAGTTAGGGGTTTACTGCCATAATCCTCAATATTTGAAAATACACAGGATCTGGTTCAAGTAAAAATAAACGTCAAACTACACTGGATAACTGGATTTCGAGATATTTTATTTATTTTATCTTCAATTATCATTTCAATTTTTATACAGTACATCCCATTCCATCATTATAATTATTCTAACTACCGACCACTCGCTGAGTTTATTGGTTGCAATTTACAAAGGTAAGAGTCATTCCGAATGAACTTGGAATGGATAATACCGAGAAATTTTGCTTTTTAGAGTTCTTTAGCTATGACCAAAAAATCGTCACTCATGTGTTTGTTTGTTTGTTTGTCTGTCTGTTCGGTAGAATGTGTGACTGAACCTATAAAGTTGAAATTAGTCAAGCTTGTACAGCTCTTTGACCCACATATAGGAAAATTATTGGGAGAAACCAGATCTTGTTATTTTGGTTATTTTTATAGTGTATTACTGACTTTAAATGATAATTTCAATTTTTCTTGCGCTGTAAATCCAACTTCAAATTTGTTGGTTATGATCGTTATAATTTAGATACCATTTTTAGGGTTTTGTAGGTATGTAAAAATCTCAATAATGTACATCGATGGGAATGACATGAATTTTTGAATCGTTTTTCGAGAAATATCGAATTTCTTGTGTCATTGAAAAAATAATATATATTTTCGGTGGTTAATATAACTGAAAAAAATCTGAGTAATGCACATTATTATGCTAAAACTTAATCCGTATTATCCCCACGGAATCCCTGCAATAATAATATGTTAACTAGGTAACAATAACATTGTAATGTACCGTGTAACGTAATGCTCGCTTAAAATCTACGTGTCGTGGACATATTGCAAATTTCCTGTGAACAGTCCGAGAGTGGATCATGCTATGAATATAACCAAAAAATTAAAATTTCAGTTAGAGTTTCAAACTAGACAAAAATGTTACACGGTATGTTACATTACGAAGTACATTACAGGATCGTCTATATAATCTGGACCCAGCAATTGTACAACACGAAAATTAGCTAATTTTTTATTAACTTAATCAACAAAATAATTAGTTAAGAGCCATATTTAATTCTATGGAACAATCTATTTTTCTTTCTATTATTTGATTTTCATCAACTCCATCTATTTCCTTCTTGAGATCAATATCTTCGATTTGTGGTATCTTTACTTTATCTGAATTTTGAAAATCTTCAATTTCTGGATATGGTTTCTCAGCAATATTTAAATTCTTCAAATCTTCACTAACCATTTTATCCATTTCTTCCACACTTAATGGATTAAGAAGGTTATCCATCAATGATTCTTTTTGTATAAATTTTTCAAACATAGTTTCGTAGCATTTTGATATTTTTTCGTTTATACTTGGTTGGTGTTTAAATATTGATTCTTCTATTGGTTCTACAGTTTCTTCTTCAGAAGAAGATGTTTCTTCATCTACAGTCCATCTTTTAGTGCAGTCTCTATATGTTATTTTTCTTCCAATAGATGGTGCAATTGATGTTATTGAAGAAACTGCCAATGGTGTTATAGTGTATGGTTCTTCTATATCTTCTTCTGAAGACTCATCTGTGTCATCAGTAAAATATGTTTTATAACAAGGTTCCATTGTAGATGAAATTTTATAATTGTGTTCAACTGAAAATTGGTTGAATGCTATTTTAAAATTTGATATATCATTTCTCATTGCTTGCAAGCGGGAAACTATTTCGTTGCTTGATAAAAATTTGGTTTTTTGTTCTTTTTTATCTAATATCTTCCTGTAGAACTCTTCACTCTTTTTATTTTCTTTAATAGGTTCCTTTGGAAGATCTTGACTTAAATTAAATAGGTCTAAGGTATTTGTACCTTTATTTTGTTGTTTTATTGTTTCACAGGAGGTTCCTTTATCGAAAATATAGTCCAGGGTTGGCATGTCTTCTGAATCAGTCAAAATTTTATTTGGTCTGACATATTTTGGGGCTAGAGATTTTACCACTTTTCGCCTTTCTTCTGACAATATTTCTGATAGTGCTTGTCTTATTTTTTTGTGATCCATAATATCACTTTTAACATCTGATCTTCTAGATGTATGAGTACTTTTTTTTCTGATTTTATGTTCTTGGGGGGGTATACCAAAAGCTTTTGACCAACTATGTCCTTCGACTTTTTTGTCAAAATGGGTTGTATAATCTTTGCAGAATGACCTGGCTAAATAAATTTTTTTACCTTTCGAATGTTTTTCTTGAATTTTCTGGGTTTTTTGAAGATTTTTGTCATCTTCTGGGATTTCAGTTTGTCCACTTGTTCTTGGCATTTTATTTTATTTGTTGGATGTTTATTTAAATTTTTATACAGTAAAAAAATCTTCAAAACATTAATAGTCTTTTGACAGTTTTATATATTACGTAACTCTAGCAACGTTTTGAAACACTACTTATCTTTAAAAATAGGATAATATGTGATCATATGTGAGGGTGGTTCAATAAGTACCCGTGTTACGAATGAAACCGCAAGTTTTTCGCGACGTTTCGGCGATCAGCAAGAATCATGTGGACCTTTTTAACGATTTCCTCGGTAACCACGTCTGCCGGACGACCTGGCCGCTCCTCATCAAAAACAGATGTACGACCACGTTTAAATTCGTATATCAATATCTCACGGTTGTCATAGATAGTGAAGAGTCCCCATAGACAGCATCCAACTTTGCTTTTATTTCTTCGCTTGTTTTGCCATCCAAAAATAAAAAGCGAATTACGGATTGATATGGCTCCTTTTCCATTTTATCGAGAAACACGAAACACGTGTGATACAACTAGCTGCCAAATAAAAACTAACCTATGAATCGGTCCGAAATTTAGTATGGTGTCGTTTGACAGATGGCAGAACACAACGGTAATGCCAACTTCCTTCAGCAACGCCACCTGTCTTCAAACACGGGTAGTTATTGATCCACCTTCGTATTTGAAGATCATCTGTTTGTTTTTTTGTGTGATATAAATCTTTTTTGCAGGTCAAAATGTAGCAGTACGTCCATCAATGCAACAAGTAGTTCAATTCCCAATGCAACAAACAATACCAGTCCAAGTTCCTATAACTTCCAGTAATGGTCAAACTGTTTACCAGACAGTGCACTTCCCAGTTCAAGCATTTGCGACAGCAGCCTTACCCAACATTATTCAACAAGGGAACCAGATGCAGATCATACCACAATTGGCACAAGTAATTTGTTTTTTAATCTAACTTCAGGACAGCACAAAAAATTCTTGCGTCCTGGGCAAGTATTGAATTTGCGTCTTTAACTAATCATGTATCACTCATTTATGGTACGTACTCAACTCTCCGCTCGACGGATCCGTTCGTCCGACTAACTAAGCAGAAGCCAGCAAATATTTCAATTCGTCCGACACCCGTGAAAAGTAGTTTCATGTTTTCAACTTCGTCTGGCAAAACGGGCGGTTTTCTCTTTCTAGTATATTACGTTCCTTGTCGAAGTGAAACGTCACTTATATACTTGAGAAGTTAACCTCATTTTTAGCTCCACTATCCTCACTAAATAATCAATTTGGTCCTTATTCATGCGTAAATAATTATAAAACAATTCCGTTTCCTTTAAACGCATTTCTGCTACCAAATTATAAGGATCCATGACAACTAGGGCCGTAAGACAATTCGGGCTGTTCACAATTGGGGCTTTTCACAATTGGGGCTTTTCACAACAGGGGCCATTAACAACTAGGTCGCTGGACAACTCTGGCCGTACACAATTGGGGCTTTTCACAACTGGGGCCATTAACAACTGGGGCGATTTAGCTACTAAGGCCATTATCCAGTAGATGCATTTATTTTTGAAAAATCCATGCCATCATGATCTAAAAGCCAGTGCATCGCTACACTAACCACTACGCCATGTTGACTGGCATGGAAAAATTTAACAAATCATCAAAAATATAATTTTTGTACTAGCAGGAATTTCCTAACTCCCCTATCCATTATTTCACAGTAGGCTTAGCTGCAAGTAATCCCTCTATTACGAAACACAGCATGGGTTCAAATAATACATTGTTACTATAGAAACCTAATTTTCACCCCCTGCATTATTTGCACTTGTCCTTGTACTAAATTATCTTTCTTTTTATAGCATCAGCAAGTTGCAAATATAATAACACCTAATGGACAAATTCAGCAAGTACAAATTGCATCAGTTGCTCAACAACAAAATGTAATGGCGCAAGTTGCTGCTCAAGTATCTAGCCAATCCAACTCTTCAACTTCAGGTAAAATTCAATTAATATTTGAATGCCATTATAACTGTGGGAGAGAATATACAGTGAGTCTTGGTTTAACTTAAGAAGAATTTATGCAAAATTGTCTCGATTAACTAATAAAAAATCATACAAACGATTTTAGACGTTTTTAAAATAATTTAAAAGTAATATCGTGGTTATTTTATATAGAAAACTAAGTTGTTTCTCCTGTCAATTTACATTCAAAATGTAGTGAAGCTTGGTTTAGCTATGAATTGTAAAACTCTGGCGATTAATTAATCGAAAGATATTTACAACTTAAAATAGTATTTTACATGTTTGAAATAATATTTAGTTTTCGATTATTACCTACTTACTTAGTAATTTTCAGTTCAGTAACATTTTTAACTGTAAGACAATTTTATGGTCAGCAAAAATGTTTGAAATCTTGAAAATTACAAAAAAAAAGCGTAATATTTACCCACACTTATGTATTTTTTACCCAATTCAGCGATTATTAAAAAAAAAAAATCGATTGTAGATTTTTCGACTTAGTTTTGTGCTAAATTAAATTTATCTTTTGAATTATAACACATTCGTATATCGTCAACTAAGAACTATCCGTGTCGTTGAAGTATCCGTGATATGTTCAGCTTTTTAGAAATTTGTTGACGATCAACGGTACGGTTTCGAGGAAAAAATGCATGATTTTAATCAATAAAAATTAGTCAATACTAAAATTAGTCGAAATAAAATTAAGCCTAAGCACTAAAAAAATATCACCCGGATAAGACGGCGGTTCATTTTCCTCTCCGCGTTACCGGAAAAATGAAGATACACCAGAAGTTGAATAGAACATACAAACCAACACTTGTACAATATAATAGTAGATAACCACAAGCAGTACTGCTGTACTTACTGCAATATTATATTCACCAGTTAGCGTATTTGATCATGTCACTTTTCAATACCGCCAAAATAATAAAGTAAAAATACCTACATGTCCAATAGATGCTTCATCTATTTTTTTTAAATTTAACATCTTCTAACAGCTTCATATCTTGCACTTCTCTTAATAACTTATATAAAATTACAGGTACCTGGACGACATCAACCGTCTCAACTCCAAGTATAACCGTACAGTCTGTGAGTGCTAATAATATGGCTTGCACGGATTCAAATGCTCAAAATAACCCAGTGAGCCTCCTCCAGGCGGGAAACCAACCTATAACCTTCACAGGTGCTGGTGGACAACAATATACCGTCATACCGGCCAGTAGTCTTAATTTAGGTCAACCTTTAAGACACGGTGCTAATATAATACAGGTAATTTAAAGATGATATTGAAAAAGAAATTTTTTACATCTGTTACGAAATAGGTCTATTATCTAACTCATTTCAGTTAGGGGTTCGTGTCTACACTAGTGCGATAATAAACACCATTAGAGCATTAGTGTGGAAATTAATTTTCATATTTTTTTAGTGAATTGGTCAACAAATTAGTAACAGTATTTTTTCAGAAGCTTTATTCTTATTAATGACCTATTTTTCTAACGTGTTATATACATAACTCTTTCTAGGGCAGTTCAAAAGGCTGGGACAAACGATTGATTTTTTTGGTTTACATTTCATATAGACAAATCCTTTTGAACGGTTGTAGAAAAAATATTGTATGCAACAGTAAGGAAAACAATCGTTATCTTATTTGTTGTATAAATTGCTATATTTTAATGTATTTTGTAGGTGCCTAATCTTAGTTCGTTGCCGAATCTTCAATCAATACCTGTCCAAAATATTCCGGGTATTGGAAATGTACAAGTGATACCAGCAAGCGCCTTACAACAAAGCCAATTGGCTTTGAGCCCAATTCAGAGTCAACAAGCACCTAACACGCCTACGCAAGCTCAACAAAATACAATTTCTACCGTAAGTATTTCTGGTAAATATTAGAAGCAGTTCCTTAGCTCAATGCGACGTCCTGAGGCGCCACGAAAACTTCAATATTCCTCCAACTGCGTTAATTAGACCAATGTTTTGACTTTGGGGGAAATTTTGATACATTGATAAGGGCGCCGGGAACCGAAAAATATTGGGAACTACTGCCGTAGAGCATTTTTTTACATGTTCTTTTGTTGGGTAGCGAGGAGCCAGATCCCTGATCCTTAATTTATTTAAATATTTTCCAAGACGCTATTAGCTCGGTACTCCTTTTACTAAATATATGTGTTTTTTTAGGTACAAGCCTTACCAGCCGGTGCCCAAATAATAGGACAACATATTCAACAGGACCCAACGGATCCAAGTAAATGGCAAGTGGTCCAAAGTATCAATACTGCGTCTCAACCAGCGCCGCCCCCTTTACAGCCCGGTATTACTGTCGTGAACACTGCCTCCACACCTGGACCTCCCACCACACCTGACCCACTCTCCGGCGCAGGTGGAGATGTCAAGGTTAAAGTAAGAAGAGTCGCATGTACCTGTCCAAATTGCAGCGAAGGAGAAAGGTATCTAGTAATTCTTACCACGAAATGGTTTTTTTTCCAAGACTATATAGACAGGGGCGCACACAAGGGGGGTCCAAGGGGTCCGGACCCCCCCCCCCCCGTACTGTGAGAAGTAAGGACTTTTTTTTTGCTCTTCACCTAAAACTTAGAAGTGGGGACCTTTTTTTTTTTTTGCTCTTCACTTAAAATTTAGAAAGGAGGACATTTTTTTGCTCTTCACTTGAAATTGAAATTTTGCCCTGTGTTTATAAAAATTATGTATAATTGGACCCCCCCCCAAGCCAAAAATCTGTGTGCGCCTCTATCTAATAACTCTTACCACGAAATGTTTATTTTCCAAGACTATATAGATATATGTTCATTACAGGCGTGTCAGTGATTAGTAAATGTAGCACGTTCTCCACTTCTTTTTATTACACACCGCTGACCTGTTACGTAATGAGCTCATTACGTAACAGGTTGAGCTCATTAAATAACAGGTTCAAGCAGTAATGGCCGACCAATTGGGCAACGTAGGTAAATAGGTTAAACGCATATGTCAAATTATTGTTAGTTTGTGAAGGAAACCGGATTAAAATTAAATAATACAGTTAAAATTGTCGAATTTTGCAAATACAAAATATATTTGCAAATTAATAGAGTTGGTCTTTGTCAGTCAGTTAATCAGAATACGCAAGTATTGTTATTTCAACTGAATTTAGATTCCATACGACACATACATGGACCGGTACTAGACAATAACAGTTAAAGTTGTCGAATTTTGTGAATATATTTTTTAATTGAGTTGGTCTTTATCTTGATTAGATGAGTTACGTCCGTAAGTTAGTAATTATAGTTGATAATGGGATTCGGACCAGTCAGAAAATAAAACAGATTTATTAACTTCGCTTATGTTTCGATTTAGTTTAAATCTTCATCAAAGCTTTAAATTGTTATTTTATATCGTGACTATCAACTAAGCTCTGATGAAGATTTAAATTAAATCGAAACGTAAGCGAAGTTAATAAATTTGTTTTATTTTCTGACTGGTACGAATCCCATTATCTATCAACTATAGTTGGTCTTTATTTTATTTATTTATTTCCAACATGGGAAACCAACAAATCACCCTTTCGAGTGACTTGATAATAGGTTTCCACGATTTGCACAAAGTGCCTAATACAAAACAAAAGCACAAATGTTAATACAATGATCTATACAAAAAATAATAATAATAATAAATATGATAATAATAATATAATAACATAATTACGACAATAATAACAAAGTGAGAGAAAAAGTGGTCAGTCAGTTAATCAAAGGACGCAAGTAATGTTATTTTAACTGAATTTAGATTCCATGCGACACGTACATGACCGTTGCTATCCAATAATACAGTTAAAGTTGTCGAATTTTGCAAATATATTTTTTAATAAAGTTGGTCTTGGTCAGTCAGTTAGTCAGAGGACGCAAGTATTGTTATTTTAACTGAATTTAGATTCCATAGGACACGTACATGACCGTTGCTAGGCAATAATACAGTTAAAGTTGTCGAATTTTGCAAATATATTTTTTAATAGAGTTGGTCTTGGTCAGTCAGCTAATCAGAGGACGCAAGTATTGTTATTTTAACAAAACGAGCTTGAATTAAAAATTAAGTAAATTTAAAGAGAGAATAACTGACTTTAATGTTTAAATTCATTTAATTTTGGTGCTACACCTTTGCAGCTTTTATGTCTTATCCCCCACTAATCAAAGTTTATTATTTCCAGGCATTCAGACCGTAAGAAACAACATATCTGCCATATACCTGGTTGTAACAAGGTATACGGTAAAACTTCTCACCTGCGCGCGCATCTTCGATGGCATACAGGCGAGCGGCCATTTGTATGTACCTGGTTATTCTGTGGTAAACGATTTACACGATCAGACGAGTTACAAAGACACAGGCGAACACATACAGGGGAAAAGAGATTTCAATGCCCGGAATGTAGCAAGAAATTCATGAGAAGTGATCATTTAAGCAAACATATCAAAACACATCAGAAACAAAGACAAACGGTGAGTTAATTACATGTTTAGAGATTGTTTTAATGTTGATTGTGGATTAAGCACTTTTTGCACTAGAGTTATTTACCACTTCCGCTAGAATAATACGAGGGTTGCCTCTTATATTTCGGAATTGCGCTAAACTACTACTGCCATCTGGCAACTGACGCTTCTGTCGTAAAGTTTGACATTTTTTACGGTATATTTACTCAGAACGTGTTGACGTATGAGCGCTATTTTTGTTGTTTACAGTAACTTAAAAAATTCTTCTTGGCTAAAAATGGAATTAAATCGTGAACATTTTTAAGCGATTATTTTTTACAACTTTGGACGTGGATTAACCCAACAACAGAGCATCGATGAACTTAATTTGATTTTTGGCGATGAAGCACCATCAAGGAGTACTGTTTATCCATGGTTTGTTGACTTCAATCGCGGCCGTAGTTCCAGTGGCGGCTCGTGATTTTTGGGACCCAGAGCTGCAAATTATAACACATGGATAGGTTTAGGTGTTTAACCACAACGTTTTATCATATAAGACTCTGTTGAATTGCCTCTTATAATTATAATTTTTGCTTTTTGCACTTCCGAAATATTTAAATTTGGTGTGGGTCGCCCCAATTTTTTAATATCAATTTTTTCTTCTAACGGTCTTCTGTTAAATGGAATTTACAATAATGATTTTACAGTATTCATTTTTAAACCTATTGTTTTATAATGTAAAATATGAAACGTATTTGTTAAGCTAAGATACTTATATAAATTTAAAAGAAAAAGTTAGAAAATACTAATTATTAATATCTACCTAAACAATAAAGTTTTAGAGATAATATAGGTATAGCGATTTCAGTTACGATTTAAATAAATTCATTCAATAATTTCATAGTACTGTGACGCTAACAGCATTCTAGCTCCGATCCCCACCATATTATCACTACTGCCTACGCACCGCTACCCCTTTACAAGCGTACATTTGCACTTTCCTTGACGCTAGGATACAAGCAGCGCGACGTAGACTTATTCAAAGGAAACTTGTAAATATTTATGAAACAATAGCATTCAATGTTCAAAATATATTAAAAAAAAGCATTTTCACACCACAATTACTATGTTAAATGCATTTTGAGTTCAAAAAAAGATTTTTTTAAATATCATTTTCAAGTAAGAGCTGCAGCTCCGCAGCGCGTACTCAGGAGCCGCCACTGCGTAGTTCGCTTAAAGGAGGGTCGTCTAAAATCGGTTGTTGTTCCGGAAAACATTAATGCTGTGCGTGAACTGATACTGCAAGATCGTCATGTGAGTTATTATGAAATTGAGGTATCCTTGGGCATTAGTGGGACCAGCATACATTCACTATTGCATGAACATGGCTGTTAAAAAGATTTGTTCGCGTTGGATTCCACATAATTCGACAATCGGAGTGGAAAAAGTGCTTCGAAAATTGGTTCAAACGCATGTAAAAGTGTATTGACTTTATGGAGAATATTTAAAAAACAATAAAGCCACTTTTGTTGATAAAGAATTTGATCTCAAATCCCGAAATATAATAGACAACCCTCGTATACATATTTTTGTGTTTAAATATTTCAGTGTTAACACAAATCTTATTCATTTCTTATGGAATTTACAATTATTTTTAAAAAATTGAAACGAAAAACAAAAAGAAAAAAGTATATATCAATGATATACACAATTTAAAACAAAAATTCACTCTTGCGTTAGCTTATCATTTTTCATTTGCTTTATTATTTTATTTTTGAATGTTTGCATGTTGCATTTTTTTTTTTTTTTTTTTTATTTGGTCAGTCTGGTGCCGATGAACTTGAGGATGAAAAATGGGAACAAGATCCAATGAATGGTAAAGAAGTTTGGATAACCAGTGAGACCCAACCAGTTTATTCAATCAAACAACTACATTTCTCACAGGTAAAGTAGCTTTTAATGTTTAAATGCTTCTGTATTAATATCATGTCGCTTATCATCATTTAGAACAGTGTTTCTCAACCGCCATCCCATGGGCCACTATCGGTCCGCGGCTAAATCTAGTCTGGCCGCTAGAATTTTAAAAACTTATACGAGGTCTGTAAATTAAGTAACCGGACTGGCAACATAGCGTTTGATCTGGCTACATTTAGGACGCGGGACTTGGAGGGACGGCAGGTGAACATGTTATACGCCTTCAGTACGAGTTTGAACTCGCTAGAGTAATTTTGTTGTCCGTAGCGATTTTTTTCGTGAAACAGTTTCTTCTAGTACTTTCTAAAAATGACTGACACTCATTTCACGCAACGGTGTGACATCAGGTTTTGTTAGTGAGGTTACACGCAGTGGCGGATTTAGGTCAGTTAAGGCCCCGAGCGCAGTAAGAATATTGGGCCCCTCAATTAGAAAAAAGTGTAAAGTTAGGTTTTAGCGGGGCCCCGGGCGCGCGCCCAGACTAAAACAAGCGAATTTTAGCCCTGATTTACTTTTGGCAAAAACTAGAACAACTTTATTTAATTTCCAACATCTTTCTGAATTCATATACAACATCATACCGAATTCCAATGAAATCTGTTCATAAATAAGCGAGTTAAAGACATTTCTTAAATTTGGAGGCCTCCGGAGGCCTCTGTGCTTTATATATCTAACTTTCCTGCACCTACGTTTAAAGATTACCTAATTCTACACACAGGTGCAAAATCTCAACGATATCGGTCCATAAATAAGCAAGTAATAGCCGTGCTCTACTTTCGACCGAAACTGGAGTATTTTTTTTAACTTTTTAGCATCCCTCTACATCACAGATGTAATTTTGTGACCTTATAAGAAATTTAAATAAAATCTGCTCGTAAAATAAGCAAGTTATGGATAATTTTTAAATTTGCGGGCCTCCGGAGGCCCCCGAGCTTCGTATATTTAACTGTCGTGCACTTTCGTTTAAAGATTACCTAATTCTACACCCCGGTGCAAAATCTCAACGATATCGGTTCATAAATAAGCGAGTAATAGCCGTGCTCTACTTTCGGCCGAAACTGGATCAGAATTTTTTATCAAAGTCCGAATTTGGCACTTTTAAGGGTACAGGCAGAAGCATCTTCACGTCCTGATTCCAGAAGTGTGATGTTTTTGAATATCGGTTCATAAATAAGGAAGTTATAGCCATTTGAACTAGTTTTCACTTAATCTGCTCTAGTTTCAGTCTTAATCCGCGAACTAGACCACGGATTAAGTGAAAACTAGTTCAACTGCCTATAATTCCCTTATATATGAACCGATTTTCAAAAACATCACACTTCTGGAGTCAGGACTTGAAGATGCATCTGCCTGTACCCTTAAAAGTGCCAAATTCGGACTTTGATAAAAAATTCTGCTCCAGTTTCGGCCGAAAGTAGAGCACGGCTATTACTCGCTTATTTATGAACCGATATCGTTGAGATTTTGCACTGGGGTGTAGAATTAGGTAATCTTTAAACGTAGGTGCACAAAAGTTAAATATACGAAGCTCGGGGGCCTCCGGAGGCCCGCAAATTTAAAAATTATCCATAACTTGCTTATTTTACGAGCAGATTTTATTTAAATTTCTTATAAGGTCACAAAATTACATCTGTGATGTAGAGGGATGCTAAAAAGTTAAAAAAATTACTCCAATTTCGGTTGAAAGTAGAGCACGGCTATTACTCGCTTATTTATGGACCGATATCGTTGAGATTTTGCACCGGGATGTAAAATTAGGTAATCTTTAAATGTAGGTGCACGAAAATGAAATATGTGGTGCACACAGGCCTCAAGAGGCCCACAAAGTTGAAAATGTGTATAAATTCCGTATATATTGACTGATTTGGATGAGACTTACTATCGGGGATCCAAAGTAGAGTTTTATTGATAAATGTTAAAATTTGTCAAACTGATGCACCAGTTTTTGCTAAAACATGAGCAGGGCTGTAAATTGCTTATTTATGGACCGATATCGCTGGGAATGGAAAATTAGGTAATTTTTAAGCACAGATGTAGGAAAATAGAATATGAACAGAACAAGGGCCTCAGGAGGCCCTTAAATTTGAAATGCGTCTGTAACTCTTATTTATTGACTGATTTGAATGAGATTTACTATTGGGGTTCAAAAGTAGAGTCTTACTAATCAATGGCGGATTTAGGTCAGTTAAGGCCCCGGGCGCAGTAAGAATATTGGGCCCATCAATTAGAAAAAAGTGTAAAGTTAGGTTTTTGCGGGGCCCTTTAGAGGTCGGGGCCTCGGGCGCGCGCCCGGTGTTCTGTATGACCCGGAACTTTGTATTGTACTTATGTGTTTTTCTTTTTTATTGTAGACATACAAAGAATTTCAATAAAGCTTTATTTATATATTTATTTATTTATTTGTTTTTTCTTCCAGGAGGCAGCAACTTCCACGCAATCAGTAACATCTGACAGTTCAAGTAACGATGAAAAAATGATGATAACAATAACAACAGAAGCTGATCAATCCGATATGGCTATCAACGATAATATGGAATCATCTATGTCGAACTAAAAATTTACAAATTCACAAAAATCACATTTATGGTTGGTTTATTTACGGAACAAGAATATAGAATGGGAAATAAGAATAGTACACAAGAATAAAAAATATGAAACCGTTTATATCGGACATAACATTTCGTCGCTACGCCTGCGTACTTGCGTTGGCCTGTGTTTAACGGTTGTCGTTTGACAGGTTGTTGTGTTTAATATAACCTTTAAAAAAAATTCACTTTCAGTAATATGGATTTAGAAGATTTTGTAAATTTATTTGCTTGTGTTCCACACATTATATTGTTGTTTCCAACCTTCTGATCACAGCTGGAAAACATCTGTTGGACAAATTTTATTACGGCCGACATTTTGACCATTGTGCGCATGCTTATCGTCTCTTATTCTTGGAATAGGAATAAAATGTTAAATGTTACCAACTTTTCTTATGTTTAGGTTAAATTTCATTCTTACATAAACCGATATACGCAGCCATGTTTTAACATCTTGTGTACTATTCTTATTTCCTATTCCTTATTCTTGTTCCGTATATTTTTCCAACCATTAGTAGTACAAATTTGTTAAACAGAAATTTGCAGTTGACCAAATATTGATTGTTTGTGGTAAATTATTGATTGACTGTAAATTTTTACTGTTACTAGACAATATTCTATATGGCTGTATATTTTAATACACAACGAAAGTGTCATTAAGTTGATTTTTGCATATTTTAATACTAATTTTTAGTTAAATTAATTGTAGAGTTTTTCTTTCAAGACTAGAAATTTGTCTTATGATGTTTATAGTTTGTAAATTTGTATATTAACTTTTTAATTTTATGTTAAGATAGTTAAAGAATTTTATATAATTATATAGTATTTTTTTAAATAAAATATTACAGAAGAAAAACATTTTTTAATTTGTTGTTTTTACTTTAAGCTTAGTTGTTTCCCTTGGATTGTTGGTTAGTCTACTCTAGTCCAACGGTGGGCTAGATCCGGCCCGCGAGATCAGAGCCGCAGTAAGGGGGGGGGGGGGACGGCCCCTAGCGCACTAAGGAAAAGGGCGCCGACGAGCTTGATTAAGGGGCGCCACATTGCGAAGGTGAGGACCTTTTTTTTTGCTCATCACTTGGATTTTGGGAGGTAAGGACCTTTTTGTTTTGGTCATCACTTGGATTTTGGGTGGTGAGAACCACCTTTTTTGCGCAAGTTTGCGGCTCTGCGCGAGAATCTCGCAAAATATTTTCGGCTCCGATTTTAGCCAAAATATAGTTTTAGGCTAATTTTGGAGTGAGAATTATGAAAAAAATATTTAAAAAATTCATGCTTTCCTAGTTTTTGAGTTAGAGCTGATGTAGGTCAGTTTTTTGCCTATAATTCCAAAACTTTTGCCCAAACTTCAAAATGGACCAAATTTTCTTGATACATATTTGTACCAATTTTCAATAAAATTGGAGACAAAAATTTTTTACTTCAAAATCACGATTTTTTTAAAGTCAGTGCCCTTACGATTTATTCGATTTTTGGTCATTTTTAAGGATTTTGGATTACTGCCCCTACAAAACTTAATAATAAGTTTATTTAAGCCCAATTTTTTTCTTAGACTAAACAGTGTAGTAGAATTTTAAAATTTCAAGCCGCATGTTTATATCCTTAACCATTTTTTTGATAGTAATTTTCAAAAAAAAATTAAAAAAATGAAAAAAATTTGTTTCAAAATCTGGTTACTAGTAAATTAGGACCTCAAGATTTCAAAAATTTCAACTGCAGGTCTTTATTGCATTTCGTTTTTGAGATATATCCATGCGAAGATGAATATTTCTATAAATCACGCCATATTAAAATTTGTAATAATTTTAAAATACGCAAAACGAGTAAGGCCTCAAATTTTTTCTAGACTTAATAAACTACGAGGAATCTAGAAATTCTAGCGTCAGGTTGTTTTCTCTAACCGTTTTTGAGTTGTAATTTTTTTAAACTCACAATTTTCACAAATTATGTAAATTATGCCATAAAAAAAATTGTCACAATCTCAAAACGCATTAAACGATTAAAGCCACAATTTTTTTCTAGACTAAATAAAATACAAGGAATCCAAAAATTTCAACCGCTGGTCGCTATCTTTAACCATTTTTGAGTTGTGATTTTTTTTATTTTTCAATTTTCACAAATAATGTAAATTATGCCATTCAAAAAATTGTCAATCTCAAAACGTTTAATTTCAAAAGAAGACATACACTACCTTAGCCATAAATACAAAAAATCCATAACATTATTACCCATAATTTAGCTATGAATTAAATACTTAATACGTGTTAAAATAAAGATATTTAAAAAAAATGCTTTACTCCGTAAAAAAAATACTAGAATTCTTTAAATCTGCGTTTTAACAGCTTTCGTTCGTGAAAAAGTAGACAATGCATTACTTTATTTTTGTATTATTTGATCTGAATAAAAATTATGACTTTATTAGAAAATGTATTTGCTATATTTTGATTTGGCATTTCAATAAAAAATCAGTTGGAGGCGCCGGGTATCGATCCCGGTACCTCTCGCATGCTAAGCGAGCGCTCTACCATCTGAGCTACGCCCCCTGTTAGTATATTAGGCATTTAACAGATTTATAAAATAATATAACCTTAAAAAAACGCGTTCAAGCACTAGTGTTTAAAAATGTACTATACTCCCAATTTAAACAATATGGCCAAACAAAGTTCAGCGGGAATGAAATTTTATGCATCATGCTATTAAAATATATTTAACATGATTATTAAAATAGGTATTGACATAAACCAATAATAATTTTAATAATGTAATTTAATGTTTACAAATCAACTTTGTAAAACTGTTGATTTTGCTGCATTGACTCCATCTTGAATAATTATTGCGTCATCATCACTTAAATCAGTTTTTATCCGTAACTGTTTAATCTAACGGTTTTTAATCCCGTTTTTCCATTTAGTATAATTTTATAGCGGTATAATACAATGGATTTGTATGCAATTGTAGTAAGACCTTGCATAACAATAAGGCTAATAATTTAGACAGAAATTTTGCAGTAATTTGTACTTCCCTGCCCCCCCCCATTGTTACGCCACTATCCGGTTACGGTAGGGTGAACATTCGTCCCGCATTTTAACATTTTGTCCCGCATTTGGATGGTGAGGACCTTTTTTTTTGCTCTTCACTTGGATTTGGGAGGTGAAGACCTTTTTACTTGCCCGACCTTAATATATAACGGGCAAGTATTGTAATCGCGAAAATTTTCGATGTCGAGATTTTGACTGATGACCACGTTTCATGGTCCAGGGAATCCAAAAAACCTATTTTCGAAGTGCCGTCCGTATGTGTGTGTGTCTGTATGTATACACGATAACTCAAGAACGGTTCAACTTAGAGAATTCGTTTTGGTACTAAACAATTCTCCTATTAAATAGGAAGAACCCTATTGTTTTTTATAAAGATCGTTTGAATAGAAATGGGAGTTTACTCGTGTCGATTTTAAGATTTTTGCGAATATTTAGCAACAGAAAAATATTTAGAAAAAATTTATTGAACAAAAGTTACTATAATTGCAATAACTAATAACTTTTATTTGAGACGTTTTTTGATAAAACGAAAAATTTTGAAAATTTTTTGTAAAATTATTTAAAATTTTTCAGTCTCAATTTTTTCATATTTATATGTAATGTTTCCATGGTCATGATAATTAATTCGTAACAATTAAACCTAGCCTTGGACAAAAATTTGTATAGAACAGGGATGAGAAACCCGCGGCCCGGCGTACTTTTTCGTGCGGCCCGTCAAAGCTTTTGTCTGTCAAATTTCAAAAAAGGCCATTAAATTACAAAAGATACATATTTATTTTAAAGCATAAATAAGAGCAATATAGAGCAATTGGCTGCAAAGAAGCAATGCCAAACTTCTCATTAAAATTTGTTTATGATTTTTTCCCCATAATAATTATCTTTGACTGTTTTTTTATACCTAGCATTTCTATTATATGTGTCATTTGTGTATTTTTTTTAAAATAACTTTGTTATTTTGTTAATAAATAGATAATTTGTGTTTATCATCTTGTGTTCATATTTTAATAAATTTCGTATGCGGCCCGCAGGAAATTTTTAAATTTCTAGTTGGCCCGTAGTTAAAAAAGGTTGCTCATCCCTGGTATAGAACATAATTTGATGTATTTTTGAAGATTTATCTAAATATATAAAAAAAAAAAAAAAATTAAATTAATTTTTTTTTTTTATTTTTTTTTTTGGGAGGGCAAGTCTAGCGTAGGTTTCCCTTCGCCACTGGTTTGTTTGCTCTTCACTTGGATTTGGGAGGTGAAGACCCTTTTTTTTACTCTTCACTTGGATTTGGGAGGTGAAGACCTTTTTTTTGCTCTTCACTTGGATTTGGGAGATGAGGACCTTTTTTTTTGCTCCGTACTGCATTGCCTTCTTAAGAAAATGGTCACCCTAGGTTACGGAGATCCTCCAGGTTAAAATACCTCCCTTATTTATTGACTTAAAAACCAAAACTTGTATGACAAAAATGGTTGAGAATAAGAAGACAAATCTTTTATCTAAATGCATTTTTTTGATTGGATAAATATTTGGAGAGTTATGTCGAGAAAACTTTAATTTATAAAAACTTAAAAAATCAATATCTCTTTTATTATAAAACTTTTACGTAAACAGCCTGTACATAGAGATTAAACATTCAGAAAAAAAAAAAAAAATCCAAAATGCATTCAGTCTCAACAAAATTACCTACCAGAACACCATTCCGTTGCGTACAGGTCCCAACACACCACTGTTAAAAAGTGTTAAAAATGTGCAAAAAGAAATATTTTCTCAACAATATTTAAAATAATTTTATAAACATACATCCTTAATATTAATTTTTTATTTAACATAAATATTAAATATCTAAATATGAACAACCTAGGAACGTAAAGAATAACGTTAATATAATAACAAGTATTGCTAACCAGGCTGGAATGCTCACTGAAACAAAATTAATAAAAATTAATAAATTAAATAAAGAATGTAAAAAAAACGAAAATAACTATTACCTCTATGCGCCATACTATGAATGCAGACTTTGTTATCAACCGAGATTGACAGAACTGCCGCTTCTGTTACACTGGACACTGTGTGGTTGTCAGCAACTGGTAGAAACTCCAAACCGGTCACAAACATTGAATGAGCTCCAGATATATGCATGGCACGCTAAAATGAAACAATGTAATTTTAACGAAAATGAAATAGACCATATTAGAGTACGTTCAAGTTAACTTCATGCCAGGCCTATGTTACCCAAGATTATTAAAGTAAAGGTTGTCTCATAACTTGAACTGGTGGGGGTAAATGTACGTCATATCTATGCTAACGGTACTCAGCCTTTGTTTATTATATATGTTATAGGGGAAAAATTTTAAGATCGTAGCGCCACTCGGATTTTTTTGAAACCATTCTAAATCAGATACCACTTGACATTTACTAGTAAATAATAGCGAAAAGTGTATCAAAAAACGACAAAAAATAAATAATTGTTTGGGATTTTCTGATTTTGTTTTAAAATTTTATAATCAAGTAAGTATACACACGTATTGTGAGGACATTTTTTTTAAGTGACATTACTTGTAAACATCTTAAATACTACATTTTGTGATCTGGTTTTAAGTTATGGCGGCACAGTTTTCCATTGTCGATTATTTTAACTATATTGGGGGAAATAATAATTCCCGTGTTGTTTATCAAGGGGTAGAAATCTACAATGTTGGGCATATAATATTGTGTGGAGTCACTGAAAAAAACAGAGAGTTCATAAAGATTTATGCATTATGCCTATAGACTTATGCATTACAAACCCACACACAATAACAGGAATTTTCAAGATATGCGATAATAAATACAAAATTGAAAATATATTTTGTAGTCACTATCATTAAAATGTAATGAGCAAACTTTGATATAAGGGCTCACTTTTTTTCCAATTTTTAAATTGTTTATCTAAACATCGCGTCGATTCCTAACCTCTTGCTTTCCCAATTTTGTTTCGAACCGTACGGTGTCTGATATTGGTGGAAACAAATGAAACGATATTTCCGGGTTTCTTCTTTTCAATGAATTGCACATAGGCACACAACAATATGTATTATACATTTTTCAATGATTATAATAAAACTTTAAAAACAAACTTCATACAAAACCAATACACAAAACGAAATGTTATATGTAGTACACAAGTTCATGAAACGCTCACCAGATGGTAGGGTGCTTAGCTGCAAATCCCTATATACACGTGAAGTTTGAATTTTGTATATAAATATAAAAATATCGTTTAATTTTTTGATTTCTACTTGTGTTAATGTGTTTTTCCTTCGAAAGGAATGTTTCTTTGTTCTAAATAAATTTTCTTACATTCATTTTTGATATGAAGAGAATAATAAGTGAAATATTTCAATATTTTAGTTTAGGGTGTCCCCCTGAAACTACCCTAATATTCATCAAATTGAATAAATGCATAGAACAAATAAGATTTGTTTTCTTATAAACAATTTTTATTGTATAGTTTTTTCTGTTAAGATAGTTCTGTTTATAAATGAAATATTTTAAGTTTTTTAATACCAGTTTTTACTCAGAAACATCCCCTAAGAAATTTTTTTTGAGATATCATGCCTATATTTGATCCTGGTTCTACCCTATTGTACCAAATTTCGTTAAAAACGTCCAGCTGTTTTTAAAAACCTCCAATTTTATTAATTACTATATTATTATAGCAATTTGTTTTTCTATTTTTATTTGAATATTCGTAAAATTATATTTGAATTCGATTTTATTGTTATTTATTAACTATAATACAAATACACATCACCTTAAATTTTATATAAATCAGTATAAAATTATCAGCATTTATATTAATTCTGTATTCTAGTTTGAACTAATCCGTATTATGACGTAGTCCCTCTCACGCTCTGATTGGTCAGAACGTTACGAGACAACCTTTACTTTAATAATCTTGTATGTTACCGACTAAGCTGCGCAGAAACCAAATTTCTTTCATTACCAACAGCTAGCTTGACACATTTCAGTGGCGTCACTTACTTTGATTTGTGTTTAACTACGCGTATTGTGCGATGTTGTTTGTTTATTTCCATTATTATTATTTATTTCTCGTACGTTATAAGGTATACCGTGTACTAACATGAGTAAAAATGTATTTGGAATACATGATTTTGTGTATTTGGTATCCATAAATATTGTTTAAAACCCTTATGTGATCAGCTGTATTCTCGCGCAGAATTGATGACGTAATTTATGATACCCTGTGTTGAAGTTAAGTTGAACGAAGTTTAATGGCGCGTCTACATTGAGGCAACATGGTAGCATGCGACCGTTCGACATGTCGCATGCTACCAATGTGCAGCGGTCTGATGGGAGCCGTGCGACATGTTACTCGTTCCCGTTACACTATGTTAATAATATAATGTATAAACTACCTCCACCTAGATATTACACCGTTGCAATAACTCACCTGTAGACTAAATGCGATATAAATACTAACACTTCCGCTGAACATTGTTCCAATAGCAACAAAACGTCCGTCATCCCGCACTGCTAAGGCCGCTAGACTCTCGTCAATTCCTGCCATCTTGACTAACTCACCGGTACCAGGGATCCATTTCTGCAGAAAACCTTTCTGCTTACCAGCACGGCCAAGAGGATTTGCTAACATGTAGAGGCCACTATTTTTCTCACCTTCTATACGACCAAATCTAAAAAATTGTATATTAAGAATTAGTTCAAAT
Source organism: Liopterus haemorrhoidalis (assembly GCA_963971575.1). Classification (NCBI taxonomy): domain Eukaryota; kingdom Metazoa; phylum Arthropoda; class Insecta; order Coleoptera; family Dytiscidae; genus Liopterus; species Liopterus haemorrhoidalis. The sequence goes on from OZ020623.1 coordinate 10,787,443, forward strand.
TTTTGGTGTACAACACCAATGGCTATTTAGGCAAAGTATATTAAAACAAGTGGCTTCAAAGTTTCGATTCAGATAAAAAACTGCGCGTAGATAAAAATTGCATTATATAAAAGTTGGGAAGACGCCGGGAGACATTTTTAATATTTTAAAATCTTAGAGTATCAATCGCCAGTTTATGTATCGCACTGTTAATCGGTTCAAGGTATTCAAGATTGGAAAATAAGTGGTCGCCTGCGAATTGTACGAACTGCAGCAGTGATCAAAGCCGTGAGTAACAGAATTTGGAGAAATCCACTCTGTAAACAAAAAATCATGTCCAGGGAGATGGGTATTTCGACACGGAGTATGTCCAGCGTTATCAAATCAGTCCTAAATATGGGGGCTTACCGAAGAAGCACTGGCTACTTGCTTACTCCATCTCTAAGGGACATCAGGAAGACCAGAGTTAAACAACTGATTCACTGGTACGCAGACAAGGTGCATTCGCAAAATATGTTGCAAATGAAATAACTCACTTCATTAACATTATATGTGAAACATGTATGTGGCTCCTTAAATAATTCACCCGGTATGTGCAAGTGCAACAATATAAAAAATCATTTGTAACGTGCACTCTTTTTTTTATTATAATCCAAACACTTCGTAATAGCATTTATGGCCGATATGATATGATTAAAAAACACTTGCACTGAAATTCCATGCAACATGAATATAATAGTTTCCTTACCGACATCTTTTGTAGAGGTATTTACATCCTTCAGGTGGAGTCCAAGTTAGTCTTCTAACTTCTTTTCCTGTGGTATAGTCCCATAAAATAGCAAGTCCATCTTTTGCTATACTAACAACCCAATTATCATATGGACTAAAATCTATATCGTCAATTTCTTTACTATGGGCCTTGCAAACTTTATGTGGCTTCATACTAGGAAACTGCCAAAGTCTAATAAGTCCATCTGTACCTCCAGTACCCATAAATTTACCATTTGGACTTATTCTGAAAAAATTAATCAGCATTTTAGTTGTGTAATTTAGGGTTTAGGTATAGGGGATTATTGGAACCAAAAGGACTTGACCCATTTGTAATTTTATAGCAACCAACCGGCGAACCATTAAGGAGTTTTCAGGCACGATCCGCTCGCGAGTCTTGGAAACAAACTATGTGGAAGACATTTCAAAGTAAGTATCACAAAGTACAATGAAATATTTAATCTTCAATCAGCCAACCGAGACTTTTTCTATCATAATTAAAATGGACCCCTACATAATACTTATTTAATTTGTACTATTTCTTTGTATTTCTGAGCATATCAGAGAAAAATTGTATTCCCTCTATCTTGTTACACCCTATTTAGTACAAAAGCCACCTTTGGGGTGTATTTTTAATTAAATATATATTTAAAAACACGTTAGCAGTTATTTGTACAGAAATTACATAAAATATATACAAGTCTAAACGGGTCAGTAGTGACTCGGCACGACCTGGTACAACTAAATTTTTTTAAAAATAGTGTAACAAAAGTACTTATATTTTAAAATATGTCAAAGCAGTTGGCATACTTAAAAGTTTGATAAAATGGGTTATTTCTGGTTTTTTTTTAACATTTAAATCAGTTTTATATATAGTTTTGAATTATATACTTAATTTAGGCTGACCAGATTTTTTTTACAGAAAAAGAGTATACTAAAAAAAAAGGTTATACACCAAAAATTCAAATAACGAGCAAAAAACAGAGGTCCTCATTCAAAAATACTAGTGACGAGCAAAAAAAAAAAGGTCTTCGCTCCCAAATGGAAGTAATAAAAACAAGTGACCATCAAAAAAGAGTATATTGAGGGTCTTTTTGTAAAAAGTAAGAATATAGAAAATATTACTCAATAAAGAGTATAATACTCTTAAAAAGAGTACATCTGGTCACCCTAACTTAATTAATCTATTTTACCTTATTACTCTCTGTATTGGTTCATCAGTTGAAAAATCAGTTTGAATACTATCCGAAGGCTTTATTACAAACTTCAACCTTTTATTATTCTTATTATTATCAGTTTTTTCTTTACTTTTATCACTATTTTTTCTTCGTCGTAATGTTTCAGGTTTTTTATCTTTGTCATCATCTTCTTCCGATTCCGTAACTATGACAGATTGAACATTATATAATTGACAATGGGCTTCTTGACCAGCTACGAGGTAAGAATGTCTGGCATCGCTGTGAGTTGCACAATTCATAACAACGCTAGGACCAGTTTCATGTCGTATAACCTCTTCAGCAATAAAACGTTCTCCGTCATGTGAAATTTCGAATATTTCCTTAAAATAAATGAAGGTTAACAAATAAAATTGTAAAAATATTGAAGGTGTTGTTGTGAAAATATGTCAGAATACCTACAAATCCATTTGCTACTCCTGTTTTTGAAGATCCACCGCCACCAGCGACTAAAACATGTCTGCTTGTCAACATTTGTAATGTATATAAAGGAAAATTAACTCTAGCTAACAACCCATCTTTATTAGGTGCCATTTTTATAAATAATTTATTTCACTATTTTACGATTTTTTTTTGGTATTTGTGTACCTCCACGTATGTCATGTAACGTGTTCTTAAAAGGGTGGGAGGTGTCAAAATCAATGCATAACAAAAGTACGACCTATATTACTTGTAACAAAAAGAAGAGATAAGGCTTTTGAAATTACCGTGTTTACACGATAACAACTTTGAAAGCTAAAAATTTGAAGGGTGGTCAGTTTATTCGGTAGAGTTACCTTAAAGCGAGCCAGCTAGATCTTGGTCCGAGTTACGATTGCATGTAGAAGCATCGTATATTATAGTGTTATTTTACTGTATCTTATCGAGTGTGTGTGTGTTGTTTTGTGTTAAAAATGAACAATATCAGTAACTTTTTGAAAAAAAAACATTTTCTTCGTATTTCTTCAGGGAAAAACTCGAAATAAAGCAACTGGGAAGACCGCTACCGGATTTGGACATATCAAAAACTCAGAATATTTCTGTCTCTGTTTCTAAAACACGGACAAGAAAATTTAATAGAAACATTTACTTAAAGAACAATTAGATTTGCGGATGTCATTGCAGAAGTTGTGAAAAACTATAAAAGCACAATATATGGTAGTTTTTTTGGCTGTCATTCAGACAGGACAAAGCATATTGACAGCTAAGTACTAGAGCTAACAACCATATTGCCTTGGATCACACGCCGCCACCGGTAATGTTTAGACCATTTTCTTAAGAAGGCAATGCGGGACGGAGCAAAAAAAAAGGTCCACATCTCCCAAATCCAAGTGAAGAGCATAAAAAAAAGGTCCTCACCTCCCAAATCCAAGTGAAGAGCAAAAAAAAGGTCCTCATCTCCCAAAATCAGTGATGGGCGCGTAAGTTACATGATGTAAGTTACCTCATTGTTGACGCGTAAACAATTGATGTAAAGTAAACACAAAAACTCTTGTAAACAATGTTAACAACGTAAACAATGTAAACAAAGATTTAGACATGCGCGCTTGAATTACAGAATCACATTATCAATACATTTTTATAAATAATAAAATTTTAATGAAATGATTTTAAATGAAAAAGTAAGTATATAAAATTAGGACTAGCCAATATACATATTAATAAAAATCGAATTTGCATCATTATACAGGTGTTACATACAAATTAGTAAATATGAATATGAAAAATAAAAGACTTTATTCTTTAAAAATTCAGTCTAATTTTTTTAATAACAAAATACATTAAATTTCACCTTTACGAAAATCAGCCTATATTTTTTAATAACGAAAAGATTCATTGCAAATTTTGCATAACGCCCTATATTTTCTTTCATTTTCTTTAATTAAAACAAAACCTAGTTCTTCAGAACTATTCCTTCGGTTTCTTCTCACCATTTATTTAATAAATTTATTGTTTTGAACTGAAAATACTTGTTCATTAACTCTCTATTATTCGTATTAAATAACTAAAACTAACCTCATTATTTGACAGTTTACAAAGTTTACACTGTTTACATTGTTGACAAGTTTACCAATTGTTTACATAAGTTTACACGTAAACGTAAACAATTAAAGTTTACGTGTAAACGCCCATCACTGCCCAAAATCCAAGTGAAGAGCAAAAAAAATGGTCTTCATCTCCCAAATCCAAGTGAAGAGCAAAAAAAAAGGTCCTCCCATATCCAAAATGTTAAAATGCGGGACTTTTGCGGGACGCATCTTAATGCGGGCCTTTTGCGGGACGCATCTTAATGCGGGACAAAATGTTAAATGCGGGACGAATGGTCACCCTAGTAATGTTACTTCTCGATAAGTTATATTTATTTACAAATTTAAAAATTGTTACAGATTAAATTTTAATACGGACTTTTAGTCGGTAATATCAACATCTTCCAGTCGAACTTTTGTTTTATTCTAATTGGAAATTGTCAAATTACCCCACCTTTGATGTTATGAGCATCTGTTGGTAATTTCCAAAACTTATTGCAAAAAATTTGGGTTCACTGGTCAGAGAACAATATAATTATTTTGATTTTTTTTATTTGAAACGTCTGGATTTTAGTTCAGGACATCTCCGCTTAATTTTTTGTATAAAATAATGAATTATATAAATTAAAACTTAAATTTTAGGGTGTAATTTGTTGTAATTTTGTTCGTAAATACGTAAAATACGTAATAGGAAGTCAAAAATATTTCGTAGTTCAGGAAAAATGTAGTAAACAATTGTCATTTTGCTTAATTTGACATTTGCGCGTGCCGGCGTTGCCAAATTTTGCACATAAACAATGAGAACCTCTGTATTTTATGACATTAAGCTAACGGGACTATTCAGATGCATGTTTATTTGTTGGGAGAAATTGTAATGGTGTATTATTTGGGAGTTTTATGTTTGTAGTGTATTTTTTGGTTGTGGAAGTGAGTGATGTTGTTTTGGCAACGTTGTATTGTGTTCATTTTGCAGGATCAGGCAATACTAAGGGTAGTGGGGGCAGGGATAACCTTGGTCGTCAGTATTGCGATTTCATATCGTACCTTGGTTGTTAGTGATCACTTTTTGATCAGCTGATATTCGTCAGAATGGTTTATTTCTTAAATATTTGTTAGGCTGTGTGTTGATTAGTGTTAAATTACCAAAATATAGGTGATATAGTTAACCAATGAAATGCATTTGACAGGACACTGTCAGATTCTGAAATGGCAGATATTCAAGTGATTCAACACGGTATGTAAAGACATATATTTACTTTAGGGTTTTGTTATTTAGCATTTCTTTGTGCCAAAAACGTAAATTGCGTCATTTTCATTATATTTGTGAATTTCTTTTTGTTTTATATTTTTCTTATTGTTTCTTACTTTATGTGTAATGTAAACAACAACATTTATTTTGCATATTTTCTATTTTTTTATAATTTGCACTAGTTTTTGTAGTGATTGTTTTGTGTCTTAAACTAACTGTATAGTGTAAACAGACCTGCGATAAAATTTGTTATTTATATTTGATCTATTGATGCTATTAAAGCCTTCGATTTTATTGTTTATTAATTTATTTAAAAATTGGCCTTCAGATTGTTATGAAAATACTTTTTGAGAGGTAGAATATCTCATATATTTTTTATCAAAAATTTATTTTAATTACTAGTTATTTTTTAAAAATGCACAGTTTTAGGTAGATAATAATTTTTAGACTAACATTACGTATTTTTACAGCATCTATGAATATTATCGCAATTGTCATAAATAAAATATTATTAAATTATTAATATTTTACACCCCTGAGTCATTAATATTTTTACATATTTTGTCATACTCATGATGAAATACTTGTTTTTATTTAAAACAGTGGCGGACTATAGAAAATTAAAGTCCTAGGTATAATTTTTAATCCTCTAGTGCCTAATATCGCCTTGAAGCGGATCATATATAAATCCATGTAAAAATAAAATACGTGCAAATTTCATCGAAATGCCCGTGGCCGCCTACAACGACTGCCCAATGAAACACTGCCGATTGAGTAAAGTTACACGTGTTTTTGCTAAAAACAATCAGTTGATGCAAGAGTTGACGTATTACGGACCGCCTTACGTTCCATGTTAAAACAATAAATAAACAATTTACAGAACTAAAGGGATTGTAAGACTTGAATAATAAATACCAGAAAAATAAAAGAATTATTGTTCTTATTTCACCCATATAAACCTTTTGGCTTATATAAACCCTTTTGACTTCACTACCTACAAAGATCTGATTCAACCATGTAAATATATATCATTACAGAAAAAATCTAAAAATTTACTTTTTGCGATGTTTTCCTCTCGTCGGGTGTTTTTTTTTTTCGAGATCCAATTAACCATTTTCTCCACTTTCATCTTCATCACGTGTTTTATCCACTGTAATCGTCTATCTTTCATTTGAAAATATTGTTTTTAAAACTCTTATACGAATATTTTGGTCAGTCTTCATTGTTAGGATTTCGCGGGTATAACCCAAAATCAAATGTAGAAGAATATTGTAGCGTTGAAAAATATATGCGATACAAAAATATATAGGGGTTTAAGAACATATGTATATATCCCCCCATCTCGTGGAAACCTCAACTTATAGGATATTTAATCGATTTCTCAATCTTTTTATTTTTATCACTGCTCAATAGGTTTTCTTCTTTACTACATTTTGAACTAACTATCCGTGCTGATGCAATCTGCCAAATTAAATGGACGAAGAGATGCGTATTTGCTTGTCAACTTAGGGCCGGTTTCTGAAAGCCTAGTTAACTATAACCAAATAGTTAGAAAATGGTTGTTATGGTTACTTATGAGATTGTTATATTGTAACAGAGTTAAATCAAATGGTTAAACTTAAGTCACTATATTATACAAAGTAGCGCAACGGCGGCCATGCTGGGGCTAAAAATGTCGCCAACACAAATGATGTTCAGTGATTCCAACAATACAAAAATAAGAAACTAGTACTACCAATAATTTTATTTTAAACATTGTAATCACGATTTTTTTAATCAAAGATGCACTATAACAAAATTGTCAGTGATGGGCGTTTACACGTAAACTTTAATTGTTTACGTTTACGTGTAAACTTGTCAACAATGTAAACAATGTAAACTTTGTAAACTGTCAAATAATGAGGTTAGCTTTAGTTATTTAATATGAATAATAGAGAGTTAATAAACAAGTATATTCAGTTCAAAACAATAAATTTATTAAAAAAATGGTGGGAAGAAACCGAAGGAATAGTTCTGAAGAACTAGGTTTTGTTTTAATTAAAGAAAATGAAAGAAAATATAGGGCGTTATGCAAAATTTGCAATGAATCTTTTCGTTATTAAAAAATATAGGCTGATTTTCTTTAAGGTGAAATTTAATGTTTTGTTAATAAAATTATTAGACTAAATTTTTTAAAGAAAAAAGTTTTTTATATTCCTGTATAATGATGCAAATTCGATTTTTATTAATATGTATATTGGCTTGTCCTAATTTTATATACTTACTTTTTCATTTAAAATCGTTTCATTGAAATTTTATTATTTATAAAAATGTATTGATAATTAGGTTCTGTAATTCAAAACAAGTTCGCATGTCTAAATCATTGTTTACATTGTTTACGTTGTTTACAAGAGTTTTTGTGTTTACTTTACATCATTGTTTACGCGTCAACAATGAGGTAACTTACATCATGTAACTTACGCGCCCATCACTGAAAATTGTGGTACAATTTCAATTATTTTTTTTATTTTTATTAAATAAAATGGATATAATATATAAATTTAAATGAAACTTAACCTTAAATATTCAAACCGCTGAGAAAGAAGGTTATTAAATGAGAGCGAGAGAGGGAGATGTGACAGCGCAGACGTAAACTTAAGAACGTAAAAATTGCTGCTTTAGTTTGCTTAATAGGGGAAGCAATGTTGCCAATCAAACCCTGGGGTCTGTCGGCTTCTTCAAAGGCTTGCGCTACTTTGTATAATCCAGTGACTTTAGTTAAACTCAGCTAAGCTCTCAGAAACCGGGCCTTAGAGTTTATATGTTCGTAAAAATAATTACATCTCTCTCATTAATATTGGTTAAACACTCTTTGTAGGGTTTTGTATGCTTATACAACTCTTTGACCCGCACATAGGAAAAATACTAAAACATCTAAAAAACATATCCCCCTAAAAATATAAACAAATATGTGCTCGTCGAAAAAAAAAAATATTTTTTTATAATTCTGAGTAGGGTATCAAATGAAAGTCCTTGGTACGTGGATTAACGATCAAATTTTTATTTTTGCAAAATAAATTATTTTGAAGCGATATTTGCCAAAATTGTGCAAAAAAAAATTTTGTCCCACACCCTGTAACCCAGATGGTTTAAACTAAAAATCTGAAAAAAATTTAAGTAATTTACATTGCTGTGGACCGGAATAGTACAATAGTAATTTTGATCAGATTATGTTTTCGGAAAATAACGCATTTTTTGTGTTTTTAACTAAAATATGTTAAATATTTAATTCGCTATGTAATTATTTTATCAAAATTCTAGTTATATTTTGGTAAATGTTGCATTTAATTTTTAAAAGCGTAAATTTAATAACCAGTGGGAACTGTTCTATTACATACATTTATTTCTATGTTTGAATGTAAATTTATTTCTATGTTTGAAAAAAAAGCATTTTTTGTGATTTTTGGCTAATAATATACACAAGTTATAGCTTTGTAACACGCTACAATGGAACGTGTATGCTGGTGTAGTGGTTTTGACGCTGGCTTTTCACCCAAGTAACTCGATCCGAAAGGGATCGAACCCTGCGAGAAGAGACAATATTATTGTTTGTTTTTTTTTTAATTTTTATATTGTTTAAATTATTTTTTCAAAATTCTAGTTATATTTTGGCAAATGTTGCATTTAATTTTTAAAAGCGTAAATTTAATAACCAGTGGAAATTGTTTAAATTATAATTTAATTCTGTTTCAATGTACACGAAATCAGAGGGGCGGAACTTATAATAACCAATGGGAGCCATTGGCGCAATTATTAAAATTCTTAATGAACCTTCTTATATATAAAAAAAAAAAAAATACTGCACTTATTTAGAAACCTAAATAATGGTATTAGGTGTTCGAATTAAAATTAACAAAAAAAAAATATTTTAATATAAAATTTGTTTTGGCATCCCAAATAATCATCATTCACTTACTAAATACCTGCAAAACCCTAAAATTTGTGAAAATTCACACTTCACTTCAATTTTTAAATGAGTGATTTGACTAAAAGCCAAAAGTTGGGGGATGTAAAGTTAATGTCAAAATTGTTTCGCGGACCTCAGTTTAAGAACCGCTGCCTTATAATATTTATTTACTGCATGTTACGAAATTTTAAAATATTTATGTACATTTTTAAATGATTAGTATTGAATTATAGTAGAAAGTAATTTAACGTCCAAATTTTGAATATAGGTAGAAGTAGGAAATAATTTCACTCAGCTTTTTGGACAAGAAGCGTTTATTTTAACAAAACACAACGTTTCGCCAACAACATTGTTGGCTTCTTCAGGTGCTATAACAATAACATCATGATAGAAAACAATATTGTACAATTAATAACAAAATTTACCTATGTTAGTTAAACGTAGTCATAAAAGACTGTACATCAATCATCTCCAAGGATGGTGAAATTGCAGAATACATAGATATTAATGTGTACTTGAAGAAAACAGACCATAGGAAAAAACAGGAGTAAATTTCAATTAACTATTGAAATATAGTGATCAAAAATTAGAAACTATTGTTTAAATTTAACAGTGCAAAATGAGACAAATAAACTATATAACTGTCCAATATTAACTTATACATAAGTACAATGATAACAAGTTTTATCGATGCATCAATATGACAGGCTGCGACACTATCCACCCTAACTACCTGGTACGCACAAATCGACAGAGTTGACAGTGTCCCACCCTGTACAACATAATGCAACGATAATCCCCGGAATCATGAAATTAGTTAATTGAAATTTACTCCTGTTTTTTCCTATGGTCTGTTTTCTTCAAGTACACATTAATATCTATGTATTCTGCAATTTCAACATCCTTGGAGATGATTGATGTACAGTCTTTTATGACTACGTTTAACGAACATAGGTAAATTTTGTTATTAATTGTACAATATTGTTTTCTATCATGATGTTATTGTTATAGCACCTGAAGAAGCCAACAATGTTGTTGGCGAAACGTTGTATTTTGTTAAAATAAACGCTTCTTGTCCAAAAAGCTGAGTGAAATTATTTCCTACTTCTACCTATATTGAATTATAGTAAAGTAAAACTTTTTTTTTTTGCAGAGTATGAAGTGAAAGAATATTTATATATTTAGTAGTCAGTTACGCTTTAGGGAAGCGTCTTAGTCCTAAAATGTTGTACATATTCCATGTAGACACTGGAACTATGATGACTTTCGATATGAATCTTGCTTTAGACAGGTGAGTTAGTTCTTCAGTATGTCAATATAATTCCAGCTTTTTTTAATTTAATTTGTAACTAAATATTATTTTTTTTTCAGTGTGGCACATCTGCAAATAGTGATAGAAACGCAATGGCGTATACCTGTCGAAAAGCAAGTTTTATTGGTGAGCGGTGGAGAAAGTTTAGATCCGACTGCTCGGGTTTGTAGTTATTCCGCTGGCACTGATACCAATCCGATTTACTTATTTAGTAAATCAGTTATCGAGTCTACGCAACCTCCAACACCATCTATAGATGCAGCGAATGATTTCGATATGAAAGATAAGGTAAGATAAATTTTTTAGTTTTGATCTTAAGCATTTTTAATAGATCAGTCTAATCACGTGATCCGCATGACGTCATCTCATGTGTTGGAGGTATCACAAACTGCTAAAGCCATATACCACCATGTTAAATAGACGTTTTTCAACTTAGCATTATTTAATTTTGGAATCTCTACTTACAGTGGATATCACTTATAAGGACGTTGAAGAGACCAATGAAATTCGTTTGTTATAACCGTAGGTCGCTATATAGGGGAAGCCGGGGCATAACGGGGTCCCGGGGTATAGGGGAAAAATTTTAAGATCGTAGCGCCACGCGGATTTTTTTGAAACCATTCTAAATCAGATACCACTTGACATTTACTAGTAAATAATAACGAAAAGTGTATCAAAAAACGACAAAAAATAAATAATTGTTTGGGATTTTCTGATTTTGTGAAGTGACATTACTTGTAAACATCTAAAATACTACATTTTGTGATCTGGTTTTAAGTTATGGCGGTTTTCCATTGTCGATTATTTTAACTATATTGGGGGAAATAATAATTCCCGTGTTGTTTACCAAGGGGTAGAAATCTACAATGCTGGGCATATAATATTCTGTGGAGTCACTGAAAAAAACAGAGAGTTCATAAAGATTTATGCATTATGCCTACAAACTTCTGCATTACAAACCCACACACAATAACAGGAATTTTCAAGATATGCGATAATAAATACAAAATTGAAAATATTCTTTGTAGTCACTATCATTAAAATGTAATGAGCAAACTTTGATATAAGGGCTCACTTTTTTTCCATTTTTTAAATTGTTTATCTAAACATCGCGTCGATTCCTAACCTCTTGCTTTCCCAATTTTGTTTCGAACCGTACGGTGTCTGATATTAGTGGAAACAAATGAAACGATATTTCCGGGTTTCTTCTTTTCAATGAATTGCACATAGGCACACAACAATATGTATTATACATTTTTCAATGATTATAATAAAACTTTAAAAACAAACTTCATACAAAACCAATACACAAAACGAAATGTTATCTGATGTACACAAGTTCATGAAACGCTCACCAGATGGTAGGGTGCTTAGCTGCAAATCCCTATAACGGGCTCCCCTCTTTTTGGTTGTTAAAGCATGCCGCCATGTTTAGGTGCATTCCAATCACGTTCAGTACTTCGCTAGTATCTTCCGAGAGTGGTTGAATGACTGAGAGCTAGCGTTTACATTTTGTAAATTGGTGAAACGTGTTTTTTTGCTGTGTTGATATATTTTTCACACATATCCAGACGTTGATTGCTCCAGTGCAGAGCATGTGGCAAGTGGGCACATTATTCTTGCGCTGGAGAAGATGATAACGATGAGGAATGCACTCACGTGCGTTCATTCTGCGCCAGATTTTAGCTATTGCCTATTATACCCCGCCCGTGCTCATTCTGCCCCGACACCGAGACAAAATGAGCACAAGGAAGCTTTTTTTATATCGTCATAACTTTTATTTTTGTATTTTTCTAAGTTTTTTTACTGTCTGTAATAATTAAACAATAAATCATCTTACGAATAAAAGTATTTCGAATTTTTTTACGATATTCCTGAAGATTTTATTAAAAATAATCCTCAAGGTGCCCGTTATACCCTGGCTTCCCGTAATTGTATTTTAGAAGTGAGGACCTCTTTTGTTTTAGGTTTAGGTCGTCATCACTTGGGTTTTAAAAGTGCGGACTTTTTTTTTAGGTCATCACTTATATTTTGGAACTGATGACTTTTTTTTTCAGGACATTATTTGTATTATATAAGGTTTAGGGGGGCCTAATTATAAAATCTTGCCTAGGGCCTGAAAAAAGCTAGTTATGACCTTGACAATCTGTATGAGACAGCTTCAGTCTACAATGATATCAAAAATTACAACAATCGGTCCAGTAGTTTTTGCGTGTTCAAAAAAAAATATTCTGTTTCATTTTTATGTATGAAGATTACAAAAACGTTAAATCTGTCATGTATTACGTTTTTATTTTCATTCAGAGCTAAAAATGACTTTTACTCCGTGTTTACTACACTAAAAAATTAAAAGAAAATTCCAAGGTCTTTGTACAGTATACAAATATGTTGAACGGGTTCAACAGCCTTTTATAGTCCTTGACATATATAGGGCAGGTCAATGCAACCCTTACATTAATTTTGCATCAAGTGTTTTTGAACCGGTTTCAATGCGTCATTGGAATACAAGTTTTAAATATAAATGTGTCAAATTTATAGACCTAGTTGTAACTTCTAGGTGGAGCATATTGTAATATTAATAAAATGAAAATTAATGTGAAGTGTGAATTTTCACACATTTTAGGGTTTTGTAGGTATTTAATGATACGAAGCCAATGTTTACCTCTACCTTTCGGCTATTTAATGAAGAATGCTTTATAAAATTTATAATAGGGGATAGGCATGATTTTTTTTTTATTTTTTATTATATTCTTCTTGTTGCATATAAACATAAAAAACAGTTTTTATTTTTTTTTTTTTGTAATTTGAAGGCTTAAAAAATCATAAATGTATGTAGCGCGCGAAAACGACGTGTGACGTCATACACCTTCTAACTGACGTATGACACTACTAGCTTACCGGCGTACATAGTCTGTTGTGAACTTATTTGTTTGTATAACTTTCATAGGTTATGTAAAGTTAGAGTGATTTTAGTTAAAATAAAGTTTAATTCTATAAAAACAATTTATACATGTTTACCGAATTAAATTTTATATTAAAATAGATAACTTATATTGCAGTATTTCAATTATGCCTCTAACGTTTTGTAACTTCATGTAAACAATGTAGTAAAATTCTGACATCTAAATTACATAAATATTTACATTTTACAGAGTTGCAGCGTTTGTTTACATAAAGTTATAGAATATAAAATAAAAATTTCTTTGACACCACGTATTTCCTCAGCACTGTAGCATTCATTATTTTTCATATATTCCATGAGCATAAATGCATCAATGTTGGGTAAATTATTACTCTGAGCCCTAACAAAATCTTTATCTGCCATTTTAATAATAAATGCGTGAAAAATTGCTTAAAAACAAATACAAAACTCTCGAACAATACAATACACACACGTGTAAAGATTATGTTGTAGCTGTATCTGTGATGTGAAACCCCTATCGTTTGACGTCATACTCAGTCGTTTTACTCGGCAACCTTCGCTCCGTGGTCGGCTTATTTCAAATTTACAATATTTTAATTCAAAAATTTGGCTATAATATTAATTAAAATGTAATTTTTGTTTTGTTAGGTGACATAACTAACATTAACATATCAAAATAATGTAGTTTTAAGGAAATACAAATTTTATGCGTATCCCCTATTTTAAAATTTCCTCGGAAGTAGTTGAAAGATAGTTTACTTATCTTCCAACATTTTAAATTCTAATGGCCGGTTGCTAAAGTAAGAATTATCCCTAACTCAAGTTAAAATCATTTGTTTTTGTATGTTGTAGCATACAAAAACAAATGATTTTAACTTTAGTTAGAGAAAACTCTTACGTTAGCAACCCGACATAAACAAATGTTATCTCTTGCACTTTTTCTCTAAAACAATTAAGGAAGCAGGAAATAACAGATTTATTATTCTACATGTTAAATCGATATGGCGGACAGGTCAGTTCACCATCCTGTATATTCTGTACACCCCAAAACTTAAAATAATTGCTCGTAACCTCTGTTACAAAAACAAATAAACGCTAAACGTTTGTTTATTTTTTTGTTTTGAACTTGATTTTATGTGTTTTGGTGGGGTTAAAGCTGACCTTCGCACGTGCATGAGATTTATTCTGCTGTAATATGTAAATCAAACGCGTTATTCAATGCGTAATAATTTGAGAGTAGATGACCTCGAGGCAACCAAAGACTACTGTTCCTGTTAAAAAAATGAAGAGATGATTGTTAGGGTTTTGTAGGTATGACCAAAAACCCTTACACCGTCATTTTGTCGTCTGTCTGTCTGTCTGTCTGTCTGTCTGTCTGTCTGTCTGTTCGGTAAAAATTGTAGCCAAACGGCTAAACCTAGAGAGTTGAAATTTGGCATGCTTATACAACTCTTTGACCCGCACATAGGAAAAATACTAAACCATCTAAAAAACATATCCCCCTAAAAATATAAACAAATATGTGCTCATCGAAAAAAAAAAGAGAGTAGGGTATCAAATGAAAGCCCTTAGTACGTGGATTAACGATCAAATTTTTATTTTTGCAAAATAAATTATTTTGAAGCGATTTTTGCCAAAATTGTGCTAAAAATTTTTTCCCACACCCTGTAGCCCAGATGGTTTAAAATAAAAATCTGAAAAAATTCTAAGTAATGTACATTGGTGTGAACCGGAATAGTACAACAGGAATTTTTGATCAGATTATGTTTTTGGAAAATAACGCATTTTTTGTGTTTCTAACTAAAATATGTTAACTATTTAATACGTTGTGTAACATACCAGATCAGTAGCTCTCGTGGCGTGGTTGGATTTGTCGTACGCTTAATAATATAACTTAACTTGCAAACTGGGGTTCGAATCCTGTTGATTTTATTTTTTGTTTTTTTTTTTGCATTTTTATTTTTATTTTCGTAAATTTAATAAGCAGTGGAAAGTGTTGAAATTATAATTTAATTCTATGTTTGACGAAATCAAAGGGCGGGACTTATGATGTAAGCAACCAATGGAAGCCATAGGTGCAATTTTCAAAATCTTAATGAACTTTGCTATATAAAAAAAATACTGCATATATTTAGAAACTTAAATAATGGTATTAGGCATTCGGATTAAAATTCATAAAAAAATATTTTGACATAAAATTTGTTTTGGCATCCCAAATAATCATCGTTCAGTTACTAAATACCTGCAAAACCCAGAAATGTGTGAAAATTCACACTTCACATCAATTTTTTTTTTGGGTCATCACTTGTATTTTTGAAGCGAGAAGCTTTTTTTTATATCTTCACTTTTTTTTGTCTACCGCCACCCCCTCAACAAAAATTCCTGGGTGCGCCACTGCTTATGTATGTGTTCTTTTGAAACTGAAATATTATTAACAAATATAATTTAATATTCATAAAAGTTAAGAAACAACTTCCGTTTTTTGTAAACTATAACTATTGTAATCAATTAGGTTTGTTAACAAAACGTATTAAAGGACGTATTAAAAATTATTGACACAGAAATTATAAACATTAGGTCAATTAAATACAGTAAAAATGGGACATTTTGATAACGATTTAATATGAAATGACTTAAGTCCATTCTACATTATACTTTTTTCAATACTTTTTTCAATACTATCCAACTCTGACGTCATTTCAACTTTTGATACTACAGAATATAGTGGGGGAAAAAAATAAGAGACAGTGAAAAATTTTATATCTTCCATCTCTTATTACTTTTCATTGCCAACTTAAAAATTTTTAGGTTCAGATGGCAGACAACAATTTGGTTATAGTGAACCAATTTATAAATATTGTTTAATTGTGCTAAGTTTATATTTAATTATATGATCCAAATAAACTTCTTATCAACTTAATAAACTACTAAAAGTTAAGTTGTAAACAAAAACTAAAAAGTTGGTGTTGGTACGACTGAAAAGTACAGAACTGTCAATCAAAAATTTGACCGGGGGTAGTTTTGGATGACAGTTCTGTACTTTTCAATCGTACCAACACCAACTTTTTAGTTTTTGTTTACAACTTAACTTTTAGTAGTTTATTAAGTTGATAAGAAGTTTATTTGGATCATATAATTAAATATAAACTTAGCACAATTAAACAATATTTATAAATTGGTTCACTATAACCAAATTGTTGTCTGCCATCTGAACCTAAAAATTTTTAAGTTGGCAATGAAAAGTAATAAGAGATGGAAGATATAAAATTTTTCACTGTCTCTTATTTTTTTCCCCCACTATATTCTGTAGTATCAAAAGTTGAAATGACGTCAGAGTTGGATAGTATTGAAAAAAGTATTGAAAAAAGTATAATGTAGAATGGACTTTATAAATTTGATTATATATACAGTAAGTTTCTATTTCACGTTACTTTTTTCATCATTGTTTTCTTATAACGTCTTTTTGCCTATGTTCGACTTCTTTAGCCCAAATTAAGGGCTTAAATTAGCTGTTCCTCTTCATTCATATAGAAACAGTTTGCTTTTTCCTCATTTTAATCTCGCTATCATAAAATTTTAGTATTAAAAGTTAGTAAAAAAGTGTTAGAGAAAGAAGCAATTCTATTTTCTGTCAATCAAAGTCGAATTGGTAATTATCTTTGATCCCATTGAGTGGCGAATATAAGAACGACATAGCATAGTACGTAGTACATACGTCTATTTTAAGAATTGGAACTGAATCTAAAACATTAGATTTATTTTAGAATATTCTTAGAAAATAGTCTAGTACTTTTATGAACTAAAATATTATTCACTACATTAGAAATAGTTACAATGTATAGTAATACTTTGAATTAAAATTCTTAAGTGAAGAAAATAGCGCAAACAATTGTTGTAAAATTGGCCCAGTGTTTGTTTGATTGAGAACCAGGAATGGAACTGACTGGAAAACTTAGACATACCCGGCGATGCTTGGGTGAAAATAATAATTTATCAAAAATATTTTTATCCACAATAAAAAAATACAAATGCGTTACCTTCGATTTTATTTATTTAATTTAAGAATGTTTAATAGGGGATACGCATAAAATTTATATTTCCTTAAAACTACATTTTTTTGATATACAAGGTGTCTCAAAAGAAATTTTATATTTAGTGGATCGATTAAAAAAAAAGTAAGCCGTATATAGAAAAAATGTTTATTAATTATTAAAATACACTTTTTGGGGATTTATTTCTTAAAAATAATATCGTCTAAATGTAGACCCTCGCGTTCTCGGCACTTATTTAATCGAACAGTAAAATTACTTATGACGTCTCGGCAGGTGGACTCAGGGATGGCTGCCATTTCGTGACGGATATTTTCTTTAAAATGCGCCACTGAAGTCGGTTTATTGGCGTAAACTTTAGATTTAAGATAACCCCATAGGAAATAGTCCATAGGGGTTAAATCTGGACTGCGTGGAGGCCAATTTATGTCACCTCTCCGGGAGATCAATTTGCCTGAGAAAATTTCACGAACACGTGGCAGAGACATATTGGACGTGTGTGAAGTTGCTCCGTCCTGTTGGAACCATGTTCTTTGGATATAGCCAGGAAAGTTTTGCAGTTCAGGTACCAAGAAGTTGTCTAACATCTCCACATAACGCTCTGAATTCACTGTAACTGCACGCCCCCTTTCGTCTTCAAAAAAGTAAGGGCCGATAATTCCTCGCGCCGACATCGCAGCCCATACGGTCACTTTAGGCGAATGTAGGGGTTTCTGATGTTTGCGTTTCGGATTCGTTGCACTCCAGTAGCGGCAGTTCTGCTTATTTACGTGGCCATTAAGATGAAAATGAGCTTCATCCGAAAACAAAATGTTGGTAAACGTTGAAAATCGCTCAATCACCTGATTTACGAAATTAAGCCTCTGACTGGCATCTTGGGGCTTTAATTCTTGCACCAATTGAATTTTGTAGGGGTGCAGCTTTAGGTCTTTGTGCATAATGCGATGTAATTATGATCTATGCACATTTAAAGCACTTGCGCGCTTCCGAATTGAAAGGTTCGGGTCGTCACGAACAGACTGATTAACATTCTCCACGTTTTCTACCGTTCTTGATGACCTAGGTCGCCCAGATTTTGATTTATCCAGCGTTGTACCAGTCTCTTCAAACTTTTTAACCCAATGTCGAATGAGAGGAATGCTTGGCGCATCATTTAAGTGGCGAAAACCTCGAATACTGCAGAATTTTCTACGCGCTACATTCGCCGAATCACCGTTTTTGTAAAACTCTCGCACGCATAACGCGCGGTCTGCTCCCGAGAAACGTCCATAGCGACTAAATTCCCAAGAGCCAGGCTACCAATTGACATAACCCCCGCGCCCCTCGGATACGTTGCGTTCACGCAGTAAGCTAAATAAATATAAAATTTCTTTTGAGACACCTTGTATTAATGTTACTTATGTCACCTAACAAAACAAAAATCACATTTTAATTAGTATTATAGCCAAATTTTTTAATTAAAAAATTGTAAATTTGTCCACGCCGCGAAGGTTGCCGAGTAAATACGACTGAGTATGACGTCAAACTGCTGGTGTTTGACGTCACAGATACAGACTACAACATAATCTTTACGTGTGTATATTGTATTGTTCGAAAGTTTTGTATTTGTTTTTAAACAGTTTTTCACGCATTTATTATTAAAATGGCAACTAATGATTTTGTTAAGGCTAAGAGTGATATTTTACCCAACATTGATGCATTTATGCTCATGGAATATATCAAAAATAATGAATGCTACAGTGCTGAAGAAATAAGTTGTTGTTTTTCGCCATCAGGTAATGATATAAATTGTTTTTTTTTTAAATTTCTAATAGAACTATTTGTGCACATCGGTACTAAACAATATTTTCGACTATGTTTCGAACTACTGGGGCCTGGATCTTCCATATTTTATATATTTTAATATAAAATTTAATTCGGTAAACATAAATTGTTTTTATAGAATTAAACTTTATTTTAATTAAAATCACTCTAACTTTACATAACCTATAAAAGTTATACAAGCAAATAAGTTCACGACAGACTGTGTAGGCTGTACGCTGTACACCGGGTAGGCTGTACGCAGTACACTGGGTAGTTTGTACGCAGTACACTCAGTTGGGGATGACGTCACACGCCGTTTTCGCGCGCTACATACATTTATGATTTTTTTAAGATTTTGATTAAAAAAAATGCAAAACTGTTTTTTATGTTTATATGCAACAAGAGGAATATAATTTAAAAAAATTAAAAAAATCATGCCTATCCCCTATTTATCAAAATAGTTTTATGTACGGTTTTAACAACGTATTGCGCATGTCAAAAACAAATATGAGAAATGATAAGCAAAAGATCTAGTGTTATAAATAGACCGGGAGCTCATGACAGTTTATGGTCTCCGATTCCATACAGCATGCCTTTTGGAGGAGAGAATATTTACCCTGTGACAACAAAGAAAGGAGGGTACTAAACCCCTGCACGCTATCCGGTTATATGGAAAATTGCATTTCCACTTAAAATTTTGTGTTTTTCTCTGATTAATAATGCTTGCCTTTTTATCAAAAGAAGTTAAAACAAATTTAAAGCCTTAAAAATTATAGGTATGCGATTCGCAGGGTCCCAAAGGACTCAAACGGTCACATGATCTAGTAATAATAAAAATACGACCGTATAGGGGAAAAAATTTAAGATCGTAGCGCCACGCGGATTTTTTTGAAACCATTCTAAATCAGATACCACTTGACATTTACTAGTAAATAATAGCGAAAAGTGTATCAAAAAACGACAAAAAATAAATAATTGTTTGGGATTTTCTGATTTTGTGAAGTGACATTACTTGTAAACATCTAAAATACTACATTTTGTGATCTGGTTTTAAGTTATGGCGGTTTTCCATTGTCGATTATTTTAACTATATTGGGGGAAATAATAATTCCCGTGTTGTTTACCAAGGGGTAGAAATCTACAATGCTGGGCATATAATATTGTGTGGAGTCACTGAAAAAAACAGAGAGTTCATAAAGATTTATGCATTATGCCTACAAACTTGTGCATTACAAACCCACACACAATAACAGGAATTTTCAAGATATGCGATAATAAATACAAAATTGAAAATATTTTTTGTAGTCACTATCATTAAAATGTAATGAGCAAACTTTGATATAAGGGCTCACTTTTTTTCCAATTTTTAAATTGTTTATCTAAACATCGCGTCGATTCCTAACCTCTTGCTTTCCCAATTTTGTTTCGAACCGTACGGTGTCTGATATTAGTGGAAACAAATGAAACGATATTTCCGGGATTCTTCTTTTCAATGAATTGCACATAGGCACACAACAATATGTATTATACATTTTTCAATGATTATAATAAAACTTTAAAAACAAACTTCATACAAAACCTGTATTGGTTGTATTGGCAAAACGAAATGTTATCTGATGTACACAAGTTCATGAAACGCTCACCAGATGGTAGGGTGCTTAGCTGCAAATCCATATCGTAACATTATTAACATGTTTTGATATAACACAGTATAGTTTTCATTTTACAAAAAAAATTTCGGTTGTTAATATTTTTTTAATTTGTTTTAGGTGGATGCATCTCTAAATATGCCAGCTTCTTACAGCACAGTAGTTTCTCGGGCGCAATTGGCGCAAGAATTTTGCGAGCTTGCACGAGAACAAAGTCGGGTTTGTGAGAGATTGGTTCATGAGCAACATCTACAGCAGCAAGGATGGGCAGCAGTTGTTGCTAACCTAGAGGATATTGTCGCTGAATTCCATTCAAGAGCTGACAAGTTTAATAACAATTTTACTCATTATATGGACATGAGACATAGTTATCTAGAATTTTTACAAAAGTAAGTATATAAATAAAATATTTATTAAAACATTCTATTTTCATTACATATTACTTATAAACTTAAATAAATGTAAATAAATAATAGTTTAAATAATATTTATCAGGGCAAATAATTAGAATAAAATTGAATAATAATTAAGATTAAAACAACATAAAGTAGAATAAAAAATTAATGATAAACGTGTTTTTCTATGGCTATTTTAAGACTTCTGAGATAAAAATAATAATTTTATTGCACAAAAAAAAGACTTGTAGGAGTTTAGAAATCTTTAAGAGGGGTAACTAATGGCAAAATTTTATTTTAACAATGAGTTATTTGTGTTAAAACTTACGTACTTAATATGCGATATTCAGTGAGATTCTGAAAGTTTGCGTTAAGTCACTACAAGGGTTAACGTTAGTTCACGGCGGTTTTTTTCACAAAGTTATTTAACATACACGTAACTTAACGCCAGTGGTCTCGGCTACTGTAAAAAGTAATCGTTAGGTCTTATTAGAGGACGCTAGTCGCGACCTGAAAATCTCTAAAGTGGGAAACAGAATGCACCGAGTTCTACGACGCGTTGACGCCGTTCGTACGGCGCTATCTGTCAGGAGAAAGTTAAACCCAAGCTGTCGTACGCAAGTGCACAGAATGGACAACGTCCTACGCCGTTCGACCGCCGTTGATACTGAATGTTCGTCAACTTCCAACTTTTGACGCCGTTGAACGTTGACGCAGAACACCTAACCTCAGTTTTTACTGAATAATAAAGTGTTTGTATGTATAAATAACTTGCATACAACATAAATAACATCACTCACAAGTCTTCATCATCCATTATACTTTTAATAAAAGAAAGCGCACGTATAAACACAGATATAGGTTGTCAAGTGACACTTGACGGCGTTAAAAATTATTGCATTGTGTGCAGGCGAAAATCTCAACGGCGTTGACGCAACGCTGTCGCAAATGACGCCGCGCTGACGGCGTAGCGCGCTGTGCATTCTGTTCCAGGCTTTAATCCTAGACATTGCTATACGAAATAATAATATTACAGTAATTCCTCGTTATCCGTTGATTTGTTCAGCTGTTTTGATTCTACGCAGTTGTGAAATAATTATTTTATTTTATTGTATTTTTTTAATAGCGTAGCAATGAACAGTATCAGCCGATTACTACTGGAATATGCCTCTAACACTTAAGCGCTTCGAATCTAGCTGGTCACTATCACATCTTTCACACTATGTACACATAATGTATGTTTTTGTATATGTATATATGCAGTGCTGGGCTGGAGCCGGTTCGAACGAACCGGTTGTTATTTATTTTTATATTTTTCATGCGAATTGGTTGTTAATGTTGTTATACAGTAAATAAAACTCCTGTTATTAACCAGTGAAACCTGCTGAGAGAACTGGTTGTTACAATTTTGGCAGTCCACTACTTTACATAATATGTATACGCGTTTTTTTTGTCCACATTATGTTAGTGGAACGTAAGCTCCACGGTGACAAAGGGTTTCAGTACATAAATATGAACCACAATCAGTGCCACCCGGTGCGGTTGTACATAGTCGGCACCGCACACGAGCGGTTTATCAAAGGGAAGGCATTTGGTATAAATTCTATTAGTAGATCTTATGAAAATTTACACATGGGTGGTATTTGGGCTAGATTCTATTAGAGGGCGGTTTTATGAATATTTGTACACGAGAGGCGCACACTAAATTGGCGAATATACCACAATAAAAGAATTATCTGAGTCGAATATTTCGATATCTCCCAATATTTCCCCAAACATAATCAATGATGTCAATTTAAAATATGACTCTTTTAATATGTAAGTTTATGTGTCAAACAATACCAACTTTATTTTATTTACAATAAAACCATGAATAACTATCCGAGAATAAAAAATTGATGTGAAGTGTGAATTTTCACACATTTCAGGGTTTTGCAGGTATTTAGTAAGTGAATGATGATTATTTGGGGTGCCAAAACAAATTTTATGACAAAATATTTTTTTATGAATTTTAATTTGAATGCCTATTACCATTATTTAAGTTTTTAAAGATGTGCAGTATTTTTTTTTTTTTATATATCAAGGTTCATTAAGATTTTGAAAATTGCGCCTATGGCTTCCATTGGTTGTTTTTAGTCATAGCTCCTCCCCTTTGATTTCGTGTACATTCAAATATATAATTAAATTATAATTTCAACAATTTCCACTGGTTATTAAATTTACGCTATTAAAAATTAAATGCAACAATTGCCAAAATATAATTAAAATTTTGAAAAAATAATTTAAACAATATAAAAATACAAAAAATAAATAAAAAATAATATTGTCTCCTCACGTAGGACTCGAA
This sequence comes from Liopterus haemorrhoidalis, assembly GCA_963971575.1. Taxonomy (NCBI): domain Eukaryota; kingdom Metazoa; phylum Arthropoda; class Insecta; order Coleoptera; family Dytiscidae; genus Liopterus; species Liopterus haemorrhoidalis. The sequence goes on from OZ020623.1 coordinate 10,811,104, forward strand.
CATGAGTCCGATTACGAATTCTTGGACAGAACGCAAGTATCTTAGCCACAGCACCAAGAAACACGTTACTGTTTAGCGTATTATATAACTATAAGTTGTCAACATTATTAGCAAAAAAACACAAAAAATGCTTTTTTTTCCAAAAACATAATCTGATCAAAAATTCCTGTTGAACTATTCCGGTTCACACCAATGTACATTACTTAGAATTTTTTCAGATTTTTAGTTTAAACCATCTGGGCTACAGGGTGTGGGACAAAATTTTTTTTGCACAATATTGGCAAAAATCGCTTCAAATAATTTATTTTGGAAAAATAAAAATTTGATCGTTAATCCACGTACCAAGGGCTTTCATTTGATACCCTACTCAGAATTAAAAAAAAATATTTTTTTTTTCGATGAGCACATATTTGTTTATATTTTTAGGGGGATATGTTTTTTAGATGTTTTGGTATTTTTCCTATGTGCGGGTCAACGAGTTGTATAAGCATGCCAAATTTCAACTCTCTAGGTTTAGCCGTTCGGCTACAATTTTTACCGAACAGACAGACAGACAGACAGACAGACAGACAGACAGACAGACAGACAGACAGACAGACAGACGACAAAATGACGGTATAAGGGTTTTTTGGTCATACCTACAAAACCCTAAAAAGAGTACGTCTGGTCACCCTAATTATACCACACAAACAAAATAATATCGTAAAAAAAATTATAACGTAATCCAGAAGCAGAATCAATGATACCAAATAAACAATAATACCAAATAATACCAAAAGTAATGCCAAAAAGATCAATTAAGGAATAAGATAAAACTATTTGCACGAAACAAAGTTGTGATGTGATTACAGCCAACAGTAGACTGCATATGTTAACAAATTTTTGTGTGCTTGTATCACGTGAGCGCTTTATTCCTATACAGCGTTGTCAATTTAACGGTTTTCGATTTTTAGTTATTCATTGTATTAAAAACAAAAAAATTTATAACTATTTATGTACATATAATATTTATTATATATCTATAAATTAATTCTAAAAAAAATACATATTTAAAAATTTTCGTGTTAATTGTTAATAAAAATAACAAAAAGATTATTAAGACTTGGCAACATGGCTCCTGCAGCGCTACTATGTAATGCGCCAAGTTATCACACTAAACTAATTTATTACTAAAAACGGAATCCCAGTTACCAGCCAATAAATATTTATTTATTATAAATGCCCTAAATATAACAAAACAATGTATTTTTTCCATTGCATGAATATTTAGAAAGTTAAGGAAGTCCTTATTATTGAATTAACATAAAACATGTGTATAACAGAACATAAAGGAATAAACATTTGTATTTAATACATTTTTAGTTTTATAAAATTCATATTTGTGAGCTATGAGCGATCGCCCAAGGTAAATTCGACTAAATCCCGAAGGAAGTACCGGAACCTCTGCTAGTACAAACTATGCGCCATAAATTCCTCTTAGATAGATATATAATCTAAAAATATTAAGTGAAGGCGGAATGCTGAGTGTGTAGGACATATTTTGCTTTGTAGTATTCACTGTAAAATGAACAATATTTTAAAAATAATTTATCATCTCTTAATCTAAGAGCTTTAAAAACAAATTTTATGTTAAAATATTTTTATGTTACTTTTAATTCGAGTGCCTAATACCATTATTTAGGTTTCTTAATATGTGCAGTATTTTTTTTATATAGCAAGGTTCATTAAGATTTTGAAAATTGCGCCAAATGGCTTCAAATTGCGCCAAATGGTTTCATTGGTTGTTTCTAGTCATAGCTCCTCCCTTTGATTTCGTGTACATTCAAACAAAATTAAATTATAATTTCAACAATTTCCACTGGTTATTAAATTTACGCTTTTAAAAATTAAATGCAACATTTGCCAAAATATAACTTGAATTTTGAAAAAATAATTTAAACAAAATAACAATGCAAAAAAAAAAATAAAAAATAATCTTGTCTCTTCTCGGGGATTTGAACACTCATTTTCTCGGTCAGAACGCTAGTACCGTAACCATTGCACTAAGAAACACGTTATACTTTAGTGTGTTATATAACTATAAGTTTTCAACATTATTAGCAAAAAAACACAAAAAATGCTTTTTTTTCCAAAAACATAATCTGATCAAAAATTCCTGTTGTACTATTCCGGTTCACACCAATGTACATTACTTAGAATTTTTTCAGATTTTTAGTTTAAACCATCTGGGCTACAGGGTGTGGGACAAAATTTTTTTTGCACAATTTTGGCAAAAATCGCTTCAAAATAATTTATTTTGCGAAAATAAAAATTTGATCGTTAATCCACGTACCAAGGGCTTTCATTTGATACCCTACTTAGAATTTTAAAAAAATATTTTTTTTTTCGATGAGCACATATTTGTTTATATTTTTAGGGGGATATGTTTTTTAGATGTTTTAGTATTTTTCCTATGTGCGGGTCAAAGAGTTGTATAAGCATGCCAAATTTCAACTCTCTAGCTTTAGCCGTTTGGCTACAATTTTTACCGAACAGACAGACAGACAGACAGACAGACAGACAGACAGACAGACAGACAGACAGACAGACGACAAAATGACGGTATAAGGGTTTTTTGGTCATACCTACAAAACCCTAAAAATTGATGTGAAGTGTGAATTTTCACACATTGCAGGGTTTTGCAGGTATATAATAAGTGAAGGCGGCATGCTGAGTGTGTAGGACAAATTTTGCTTTGTAGTAACCACGGCAAAATGAACGATCTTTTTAAAATAATTTATCGTCTGTTAATCTCAGAGCTTTAAAAACAAATTTTATGTTAAAATATTTTTTTGTTAATTTTAATTCGAATACCTAATATCATTATTTAGGTTTCTAAATAAGTGCAGTATTTTTTTTATATAACAAGGTTCATTAAGATTTTGAAAATTGCGCCTATGGCTTTCATTGGTTGTCTTAAATCATACGCTCCGCCCCTCTGGTTTCGTATAAATGACTAATAGAATGAAAATATAATTCCAATTGGTTATTAAATTTACGCTCTTGAAAATTAAATTCAAAATTTGCTAAAATATAACTAGAATTTTAACAAATTAATTTAAACAAAATAAAAATTAAAAAAAAAAAACAAAAAAAAAATTGACTCCACAAGCTAGGAACGAACCTGCGTCGTGTATAACAAATCTGTATAGTTGGCGCGCAACATAGCCTCTAGACCACCACACGCTTAACAACTCAGCGTGTTACATGAGTATAAGCTATATGCATCGTCAACCAAAAAACACAAAAAATGCGTTATTTTCCGAAAACATAATCTGATCAAAAATTCCTGTTGTACTATTCCGGTTCACACCAATGTACATTACTTAGAATTTTTTCAGATTTTTAGTTTAAACCATCTGAGCTACAGGGTGTGGGACAAAAATTTTTTTGCACAATTTTGACAAAAATAGCGTCAAAATAATTTATTTTGCAAAAATAAAATTTTGATCGTTAATCCATGTACTAAGGGCTTTCATTTGATACCCTACTCAGAATTTAAAAAAAATATTTTTTTTTTCGATGAGCACATATTTGTTTATATTTTTAGGGGGATATGTTTTTTAAATGTTTTAGTATTTTTCCTATGTGCGGGTCAAAGAGTTGTATAAGCATGCCAAATTTCAACTCTCTAGGTTTAGCCGTTTGGCTACAATTTTTACCGAACAGACAGACAGACAGACAGACAGACAGACAGACGACAAAATGACGGTATAAGGGTTTTTTGGTCATACCTACAAAACCCTAAAAATGCATTGTAAAAGCGAACGTTGGAATAAACATCGGAATAAACTTATACCTCCGATAGTTATACCGCTACTTATCCGAGTTTTATAAAAGCGGCCCTTTGTAAATAACAATTTTATTTTCTATTTGAGTTCCGCATTTAAACTTGTCGCTCCAGTTTTTAAATTATTTTACGTCAAACTTTATTCTATAAATATTATTAAACCTAAGTATTGCAAGCTATGTGGGATAGGGTAATTCTATTTTCACTTGGGAAATATTGACCTTATCCGAATATTGAAATATAGAATAAGTGCGCAGGCGTAATATTTTTAAATATAATTATTTGTGATTGTTTAAAAATTGGTGAATATATATATTTTTTTTTTTGAATGAATTTATAATACTTGGCAGGTTTCCCGAAACCGATTGCGGTGTTTACAAAGAAATTTATGAAAAAAATTGTGAAAAAAACAGAGATTTTGAACTTTGAGATGTCATTACCCTTTGATATTTTTGTGTAATTTTAATTTAAGAAAATTAAAGGTTTTTGAACCAGATTTTAATAGGTTATTTTTAATATATTTTTAATTTTATCTGAGCTGCTTTGCATTATACTGGGTGTTTTTGGGAACTGTTTAACCCTTTAAGGACAGAGTTAAGAATCGATTTCTAAATACATTTTTTATTGATAACAATTATTTACTATTATTAGCTACGCAAAATGATCTTTAGCAAGGTGCAAACAACTTTGAAACTCTAAAAACCCTAAATTCCGTATTAAGGCAGTCTTGCACTACGGTTATTACTTAAGTCAGCAAGAACTTTAGAAATTATTTTAAAAAATGTGGTTAGTAGAAGTAATCAGTTACCCTGAAAGGGTTAAGCATTGCTAACTTCTTTATTATCAACTAAATTAGCTGCAATGCATGGTAATCTCCTGAATTGGTTCAATTCTTATTTATCAAATTGTGAACAGTGTGTATGTGGTTGTAAATGGTTTCACCTCGAAATATGTTAATGTTACATCAGGGGTACCGCAAGGTTCACATTTTGGTCCTTTGTTATTTAACATCTTTGTTCAAGAATCACCAAATGGTTTGTAAATGCAAATTTTCAAATGTTTGTTAGTTTGTCAGACGATCTTAAGTTATATTCGAAAGTATCAAATATACAAGAATATTTGAATGTACAGGAAGACCTACACAGATTGTATGATTATTATAAAGATAAAAAATTAATACTGAATCTTTCCAAATGTTCAAAAATATCTTTTACTAGAAATAGAAATGTTTTGAAATATAAGTATAAAGTTCAATATTATAGTTTGATTAGGGTGACCATTCGTCCCGCATTAAGATGTTTTTTTTTTCTCTTCACTTTGATTTGGGAGATGAGGACCTTTTTTTTTGCTCCGTCCCGCATTGCCTTCTTAAGAAAATGGTCACCCTAAGTTTGATGGATGTTGTGTGAAAGATCTAGAAGTCACTCTTGACTGTAAATTAATCAGCTGTCATGGTTCAAGTGAAAAAATGTAATTTTATATACAGGTAGGTCTCGTTTTACGCCGATGTTACGTTCCGGCGTAAAAAAAATCGGCGCAAAAAGAGTCCAAAATGTGAAATTCCAGAGACGGATTGACTTCAAATCTACATGTCATTGATGTATTTCAGTCTTGATATTTCAAGGATATTAAATATATTTGCAAGTGTTTTGTATGAATACCACGAATTTAAAACTTTGTTTTCAGGGACGGACCTATATAAATTTTATTAAAATGAATTTGACATAAATGAAGCAAATAAATATTTATTCTTTTGTGCTATATAAATACAATACAACGATATGATTTAACAACAAACTTACGACTAACAAAACTAACAACAAAAAATTAATAATAATTTAACATAAAGAAAAATATGATGTAGAAATAAAAATATATTTTACAAAATTATTTTCCTGTGTATTTTCTCTTTTTTTCTCGGAGGAGCTCTGCATACGGTGCCAATGAAGCTGCAACACTCCTCTTTACTTGCATACTGCGTTCACTATCATTATCGAGCTCACAAAGTTTTTCAGTAAGGATGTCTATATTTGTCAAAATTCGCTCTAAAGCATTCTTCATGATGGTTGTAACAGTCGAGGTAAATTGAGGTCCCTATAAACTTTTGAACGTGTTTCTCCATCTAGCATTCTATAATCACCTCCATTTTCTCTTGATTTGTAATGGATCTTCGTTTTTTCTTAGCATTTAATTTAGGTGGTTTATTTTCCTTGTTAGAAGACATGGTTAGTGAAAAATTTATCTAATTTAAAAAAAAATGAATCACCTAAAAATTATAAAATACATTACACTGTATATTAATATATACTACACTATATATAATACAATAAATTATTACTTACAAACAACAAATTAAATTTACCTTAAGGAAAATTAAATTTGGCAGACGTAAAAATTTATATAATATATTCTATATAATAATTGCAATAAACTCAATGTGCTGAATGCAACCCTGTACTGGCAAAATATTACTAAGCAATGATGTACTTTATTAACTGCGCGTGCGTAAAACCTCAGAACATCCCCGCTTCGACAATAGATTCGGCGGCGACGTCGACACACGACTCTGGCGTTCAAGCGGCGTTATTTCGAGACCGGCGTAAATAAAACCGGCGCAAAATGAGTCCTACCTGTATATTGTAAGTAAGCGTTTGAATATTTTCATTGTTTTTACACAGAATTTTTAGTTTCAGTAATGATCTTCAAACATTAGCAAAAATTCCAATTTTACCCGCTTTACAAACGGATGCATCTGATCTAACAGAAAATTCTGAACCTCCAACGGAATTGAAACTTAATTTAACTCTTCTTCAATGGATATCGGCAGCCGATAACAAAAGCTCTCTCGATCAGGTTGCTGAACAATGTTCTCGAGGACTTGAACAACTTGATGAAAAAGTTATCGAGACTTTAAGGAATGATGTAAAAGCTGCTCTCGATTCTGCAAATAGTAGTCAAATGAAAGAAGTCAAAGGATTAGGAGATAGATTATACGGCTTAGAACAGCTTATGTATAAAAGCAAAAAATATGTTTCAGAACAAAGTATACTTGCACAAACTTTTTTACAGGTAACTGAAATTTTTTAAACAGTTTTATATAGTAATTTTTTTTCCTATAATCGGGTATAAGGAAATGATATTATAAATGTATTGTAAATATACAACATAAAAAAATTGATGTGAAGTGTGAATTTTCACACATTTCAGGGTTTTGCAGGTATTTAGTAAGTGAATGATGATTATTTGGGATGCCAAAACAAATTTAATGTCAAAATATTTTTTTATGAATTTTAATTCGAATGCCTATTACCATTATTTAAGTTTTTAAAGATGTACAGTATTTTTTTTACATATCATTGGTTGTTTTTAGTCATAGCTCCTCCCTTTGATTTCGTGTAAATTCAAATATAGAATTAAATTATAATTTCAACAATTTCCACTGGTTATTAAATTTACGCTTTTAAAAATTAAATGCAACAATTGCCAAAATGTAACTAGAATTTTGAAAAAATAATTTAAGCAATATTAAAATGCAAAAAAAAAAAATAAAAAATAATATTGTCTCCTCTCGTAGGATTCGAACTCATTTTCTTGGGCAGAATGCCAGTATCTTAGCCACTGCACCAAGATACACGTTACTGTTTAGCGTGTTATTTAACTATAAGTTTTCAACATTATTAGCAAAAAAACACAAAAAATGTTTTTTTTTTCAAAAACATTATCTGATCAAAAATTCCTGTTGTACTATTTCGGTTCACACCAATGTACATTACTTAGAATTTTTTCAGATTTTTAGTTTAAACCATCTGGGTTACAGGGTGTGGGACAAAATTTTTTTTGCACAATTTTGGCAAAAATCGCTTCAAAATAATTTATTTTGCAAAAATAAAAATTTGATCGTTAATCCACGTACCAAGGGCTTTCATTTGACACCCTACTTAGAATTTAAAAAAAATATATTTTTTTTCGATGAGCACATATTTGTTTATATTTTTGGGAGGATAAGATTTTTAGATGTTTTAGTATTTTTCCTATGTGCGGGTCAAAGAGTTGTGTAAGCATGCCAAATTTCAACTCTCTAGGTTTAGCCGTTTGGCTACAATTTTTACCGAACAGACAGACAGACCGACAGACAGACAGACAGACAGACAGACAGACAGACGACAAAATGACGGTATAAGGGTTATAATAATAATAATAATAATAATAATAATAATAATAATAATAATAATACATTTATTGACTACATTACATAAAATATGTTTACAGTCAGTCTTAGTTACATAATGAAATAATATAAATTAAAAATGAACATTATTAAAGTCATCAATTTCATAAATGGGATTTGTCAATAAATATTCTTTAAGTTTGTTTGAAAATGTCTTGATTGGTAGGGATCTTATTTCCTCAGGTATTATATTGAAAAATTTAATGGCGTAGTAGTTTGCGCTATTTCTTGGTTTTTGGTCATACCTACAAAACCCTAAAAAGAAATTAGATTTTCGCTTAGTGTAGGTTAAAAAAATAGTATGTTTTACGTGAATAAAGTAATACATTACTCCCTTGCGTCGATTATCGTTTTCGGCGCGCCTCGTGCGTTAAAATCATTGCACTGTAGTAAAATACTATTTTATTTTCCTGTTTCATAAATAATTATTGTTGGATATATATTTTTAGAACCAAAATCGAGCTAGTAATCTTGGAGATCCTTCAATTCTACCAGATTTGTGTGACTCACATAGAAAACAATTAGCTCTTATGTTAGAAAACCATCAAAATTTAAGAGATATTAGAAGAAGATGTACAAAGGCTAAAGAAGAATTAAGTGTAAATCTCTACCATAGGTTAAAGTAAGTATTTTTCTCACTAGATAGTGTTAAAGGTGTAGTTAATATTTTTTTCGTAATAGGGGAGACTTCCTAAGCGCCCTGATATCAGGTGGCAATTTGCGGAAGATACGAGAATGACATTGTTTTGTTTTGTTCAATGGAGGAATATGTGTTTGTTTATTGTTTGTGTTTTATTTTTGTGAATCATGGAAAAAACAATTCATTTTGTCCAAGAAAAGACTGAAAAAAAGCACTTACCCCACCCAGAATTTGCCTAAATCATCAGTTGATATATTAAAAGACCCTTCCAATTTTTCAGGCAGAGATTTTTATTTTTTACTAATATACAAGGTGTCTCAAAAGAAATTTTATATTTATTTAGCTTACTGCGTGAACGCAACGTATCTGAGGGGCGTGGGGGTAATGTCAATCGGTAGCCTGGCTCTTGGGAATTTAGTCGCTATGGAGCGTTTCTCGGGAGCAGACCGCGCGTTATGCGTGCGAGAGTTTTACAAAAACGGTGATTTGGCGACTGTAGCGCGTAGAAAATTCTGCAGTATTCGAGGTTTTCGCCACTTAAATGATGCGCCAAGCATTCCTCTCATTCGACATTGGGTTAAAAAGTTTGAAGAGACTGGTACAACGCTGGATAAATCAAAATCCGGCGACCTAGGTCATCAAGAACGGTAGAAAACGTGGAGAATGTTAATCAGTCTGTTCGTGACGACCCGAACCTTTCAATTCGGAAGCGCGCAAGTGCTTTAAATGTGCATAGATCATCATTACATCGCATTATGCACAAAGACCTAAAGCTGAACCCCTACAAAATTCAATTGGTGCAAGAATTAAAGCCCCAAGATGCCAGTCAGAGGCTTAATTTCGTAAATCAGGTGATTGAGCGATTTTCAACGTTTACCAACATTTTGTTTTCGGATGAAGCTCATTTTCATCTTAATGGCCACGTAAATAAGCAGAACTGCCGCTACTGAAGTGCAACGAATCCGAAACGCAAACATCAGAAACCCCTACATTCGCCTAAAGTGACCGTATGGGCTGCGATGTCGGCGCGAGGAATTATCGGCCCTTACTTTTTTGAAGACGAAAGGGGGCGTGCAGTTACAGTGAATTCAGAGCGTTATGTGGAGATGTTAGACAACTTCTTAGTACCTGAACTGCAAAACTTTCCTGGCTATAACCAAAGAACATGGTTCCAACAGGACGGCCACGTGTTCGTGAAATTTTCTCAGGCAAATTGATCTCCCGGAGAGGTGACATAAATTGGCCTCCACGCAGTCCAGATTTAACCCCTATGGACTTTTTCCTATGGGGTTATCTTAAATCTAAAGTTTACGCCAATAAACCGACTTCACTGGCGCATTTGAAAGAAAATATCCGTCACGAAATGGCAGCCATCCCTGAGTCCACCTGCCGAGACGTCATAAGTAATTTTACTGTTCGATTAAATGAGTGCCGAGAACGCGAGGGTCTACATTTAGACGATATTATTTTTAAGAAATAAATCCCCAAAAAGTGTATTTTAATAATTAATAAACATTTTTTCTATATACGGCTTACTTTTTTTTTAATCGATCCACTAAATATAAAATTTCTTTTGAGGCACCTTGTATTTGCCATATTATATATTGACAGACAGTCAAAAAGAATTAAAAATACAATGAAAAACTAAAAATTTCTTTGAAATTTCTTTAAAATAGTACATTATTACATACCTTCTAAATCGTAGATTACCTTTAAATAAATAATAAAAAAAAAAAAAACAAAAAATAGCTCAGAAAATAGGAAAAATACAGCTCGTGTTTATTTTCTCCATGTAAACAAATACACGAGTAACAGTTTAATGTCACTTTCGAGTGTTCCAGCTTTGCCACACATGGCGCTGCGGTCTTAAAAAGTTTCCCCTATACCCTTTACACACTAGAACTTTACGATAGGATGTTTAAGTTATGCTGATTTTAAATGCTAGTGTGAAAGCGTGCTACTTTGTTGTAATACAGCCTAACTTAAAGACAGAGATCTCCGACCTAAAAAGCTGGTTACCAAAGAATCGGATTCCCTAATTTTTCAATAATAGAGGTGATGAGTTTTTTTTTTCCACATAAATTTACTGTTTCAGCATAGATTATCTTATTTTTCCATTCAAATTTCTAATATTTCCAATATTTATTTGAACATTGGCGGTGATATTAATATTGGCCAGTGTCTGTAAAAGCTACAAACGCATCGGTAACCAGCTTTCTACGTGTTTATACTTTTAGATGACAGTATTTTACATTTATAAATCTTTTCAGGTGGATTATGTATGTAGAAAATTTAATTTTAGAAACTGATCACAAATTAATTTTATATCATGAGAGTTTAAAAAGACTAAGAAGACATGTAGAGATAATACAACAAATTCATATAGCACCTGCCATGTATCTAAATGCAGTTGCGGAAGTAGTCAGAAGACGGGCTTTTTCACAGGCGTTTTTGATGGTGAGTATAAAAAAAAATTATGTGGAGTGTGAATTTTCACACCTTTCAAGGTTTTGCAATGGCTACCTGGCAAACTAATATTTGAAGAAATCGCGGGAATTTTAAATAAAATTATATTGGGAAACTTACAAGTATTAAGTATTTTCGGTAGTTATTGCCATCTTTTGGTAGCCTGGCAAACTAATCTAAGCATCCCGGCGTATAATGCAATTTTGAATTAAGTAACAAATTGATAAAAAAAAAAAAATATATTCGAATAGAATTACAATTCAATATTGTCTCCCTTAAAATAACGTCCTTGGGAAGCCACATAGCGTTGGAGACGGTCCTTCCAATCCTCATAGCAGTGCTCGGATACTGGAGTAGCTTTTAGCTGGTCGATTACGGACGTTTGAATGTTTTGGAGTGTCCCAAAATGACGTCCCTTGAGGTGATTTTTCAATCTTGGGAAGAGAAAAAGTCACAAGGACTCAAGTCAGGCCAATAAGGAGGCTGAGGAGCCAAAGGAATGTTTTTACAAGCCAAAAACCCGTTTATTGAAATTGCTGTGTGACAAGGCGCATCTAATAAACGGTAGTGTGAGTCAAATTAACTCTTGCCCGATCATTCTGACTGTCAACCGACGATCTGAACGTACAAGATCCTGGATTCTGTCGACATTTTCATCGGTTCTTGAAGATGAAGGCCTTCCGCTGCGTGATTCATCTTCAATCAACTCTTTTCCTTCTGAAAATGTCTTAAACCATCAAAAAACCTGGGTCCTTGACAAAACACTGTCTTCGTAGGCCTGCTGAAGTTTTGCAAAAGTTTCCGTTGCACTGTGCCCAAGTCTGAAGCAAAACATGATAGCACACCGTTGCTCAAAATTAATGTCACTCATTTTTAGAACGCACTTGAAAAAACTGTTTCACGAAAAAAATCGCGACGGACAACAAAATTACTCTAGCGCGTTCAAACTCGTACTGAAGACGTATCACATGTTCACCTGCCGCTTCTCCAAGTCCCGCGTCCCAAATGTTGCCAGATCAAACTCTATGTTGCCAGTCCGGTTACTTAATTTACACACCTCGTATATGTTTTTAAAATTCTAGCGACCAGGATAGATTTAGCCGCGGACCGGTAGTGGCCCATGGGCTGGCGGTTGAGAAACACTGTTCTAAATGATGATAAGCGACATGATAGTCCAGTAACCTAGTACATCATAAGTTGCATCGAGTGGGGGTAGTTAGTTTCGTTTTTTTTTCTTGTATGGGTTGTGCCTGAGATGCAAAATCCAAGTTTTCGACCTCGGCAGCCTTCCGGAACACTTTTGAATTTCGCAAAAACTGCTAAATTTTCGCACTCTTTTCGGTTTCTGCCCATTTTGACCATAAAGGAGCACGTTTTCGACAAACACCATTCTATGCATTTTTAAACTAGATTAAATTTTCTACAATTTGAGACCAAAATGGGCTCGGTAGTCTTAATAGTTTCCGAGATACAGCTTTTCAAAGTTTGAAAAAATCTCCAAACTTGAAAATTGTATGCTATATCATGCTCATGGGCACGGTTTATTTTTAGAAGTGAAAACTACTCCTTATTGTCAAACATTATAAAATAATATTGCAAAACCTTATATTGCTGCTGAAAATACTGGTTATTAAGATTATTACGCTCCGAACCGTGCTATTCGAATGTTTCGAAAAAAAAAAATTATTTGTTTTTTAAACATAGCTCCTTCGTTTTTAGTGATAGAAAGTTTTTTCAAAAACGATTTTGTAGGGCTTTTCAAGAGCTATAAGACTGTGTAAATTAAATTCCTTAAGATCCCTTAGTTTTTAAATGGGGTGAGTTTGAAGGGCTCGAATAAGGTGGTGTTCGCTTGTAAATAAAGGTTTTAAACGGCTATATCTCGCCAAATATTCACTGTATAGAAAATATATGCACAGGGAAATTTAAGTCATTAAAAAAGCTACAATTTAGTGCTCTATCATTTTTTTCGTATCTCCAGTAATTTCGGAGATATTTTGAAGAAAAGGGTGAAAAATACGAAATCGCAAAAAATCGTTTTTCTTTAAACTCCAATTTTTTTAAAATTAGGCATTTTAAATTGGTCAAACTTCTTGGGTGTACTGAAAATACATATATGAAGAGAACTACAGAAGGGTGAGGATCAATTTTAATTAGGGGGGTAAATAGGGGGTAGTTTTCACTGATTTTTTCGTAGAAAAAAGTAGGTACCGACCTTATTTTGATCATAAGTCGCTTAATTTTTATACTAGAGACTTTTTTTTTGTATGAAAGGTCTAATCAAATACTTTAAAAAAGATTCAGTGAGTTTTCTTCGAAAAATGCAAATTTTTCCTGTTATTTGACTTTGAATCTTTCAAATTATGCATTTGGCGAAAAAAAGTTAACCATTAACATGCCGTATCTCGGTTCGTATTGGTCGTAGAAAAATAATAAAAAAAAAGGATTTTGTTTGTTTTTTTAAAAGCTACAATTTTGCTTTGTACAGTTTTTTTGATAAAATGCATATTTTTCGAGTTATTCGCAAAAAACTTTTTAAAAACATCGATTTTTTCGTCGAAAAACTGTTACACGCGTATTGTAGTTGAAAGTTACCATTATTTATAATAATTAATTCTTACCCACATGCTATAGATACCATTACTTCTATTTATTAATGTTTACTTCACTGACTCATGTTAGACAGGTTGTTGAAGATATAAAGGCAATTGTATATGATGAAACATGAAAATTAGCATAAAATTTTCAAGTTTGGAGATTTTTTCAAATTTTGAAAAGCTGTATCTCAGAAACTATTGAAGCTACTGAACCCATTCTGGTCTTAAATTGTAGCAAATTTAATCTAGTTTAAAAATGCATTGAATAATGTTTGTCAAAAACGTGTTCCTTTATGGTCATAATGGTAAGAAACCGAAAAAAGTTCGAAAATTTAGTAGTTTTTGAGAAATTCAAAAGTGTTCCGGAGGGCTGCCGAGGTCGAAAACTTGGATTTTGCATCTCAGGCATATCCCATACAAGAAAAAAAGACGAAAATAACTACCCCCACTTGATGCAACTTTTGCCCCATAATCATGGCAAGGTTACTAAACATTAAAAGCTACTTTACCTGTGAGAAATGTAGTTGTTTGATTGAATAAACTGGTTGGGTCTCACTGGTTATCCAAACTTCTTTACCGTTAAGTTGTTTGACTCGAGTTAGGCATATGTCGGGTTAAATAACTTAACTCTTTCTGTATCAACTGTGCATTACTGTATTTTTTATTTTTTAGTGGGCCTCCGAGTTAGCGTGTCATATTTTAACAATTCATAATGACGAAGTCACAAGACGGAAAGAATTCCAGACACAATTTGAGGGTCATTTTCTCAATTCACTCTTTCCAGGAATGGAAGATTTACCACCATCATTTGCAACACAAGCACCTTCAATATTCGATTCAAAACTTCCTAAAATAACCACAGATGATGTTGAAAGACTTAAAACTGAATTACCTGACTTGACAAAAAGTATATCTGTTCCTGATATGTCGGGAATAACACAGTTTTTCTTTGTAAAAAGTCAAGTTAAGGAAGAAAAAGATGAACGAGCTGTTGAAGAAAAATTAGTTCAAGCTGTGAGTGATGTTGGACTTGCTAGTAATTTGGATAAAGGACTTTTAAAACCAGTGGATAGTGAACCTTTTTTGAGTGCTCATGCTGCGATACCACATCTCAAAGATTTGGACAAGTAAGTTTTTATTCAATCAGATCAATTCTCTATAAAGCTACTATAATACAAGGGTCATTTTGTAAATAAAAACCGTTTGCGCATCCTATTGCCGGGTTTACATTGGTAGAGTAAAAGAGCTATAGTGCGTTCAAAGGTGAGTTTGCAGAACAGGGCATATGGAGTAGTTCTTTTTCATACTCTCGAATAGGTTTACACAATGACTCTATCCTTTTCTTGCTTGTCGACGTTGCCAGCTCTAAAACGCGCTGATCTGTGAAGACGCAGTATTCTACAAATGGCCATTTGTTTTTGTTGAGTGTTATTTTGAGTTTTATAAGAGTTGGTTTTTGTAAATCATACGAGTTTTTCATATTATTATAATTGACACATTTGACACTTTTACAACATTTGGCAACACCGCTCCCATTTGCCATAAGAGCTATACTGCAAACTCACCTTTGAACGCGCTATAGTAACTAGTCCAAGTAACTAGGAACTAGTTACTATCCCTGTGTAAACAGTTGACAATGTTACTAGTAGAGTACTAGCTTCTAGTAATTGGGCTAGGATAGCACCTAGCTCGTCGACGTATTTACTAGCTACTGTCTTTTCCCCCACTACGCAAAATTGATTCATTTCAAATAACCTGTCATAACAAATAGAAAAAAACCCATATCAGGTAAGTTACAATTTATTTACATAAATTGCGTAACATTGATTTATTAATTGATGATTTTTGAAATCATCTGTGAAATAACTGCCTTTGATACACGAAAAAGATGTTGTAGACTATAATAACTATTTCCTGTAGCTAGGAAATAAAGCCTTAATTCCAATTTTATTTTTGATGGAATCGCATCCCTTATTAGTGTATCAGTTCGTTGTATTAATGGACTAACTAAATTTAATAGCCTATTAAAATCATCTGGTGTCATTCTTAAACACAGTCTGTACTCTTTTTGATCTTCCACGGCTAATTCACGAAATAGAAGGACTGATGCGCCATGGGTAGTTCTTCTATCAATCCATTTTTTAACCCATTTTCGGCTTATATTCTGTACCGATTACTTCAATAAGACAATCAATTATTTCCTCCACAAGAAATGATGCAATTCAAAATACCATTTTTTTAATGGCATCCCGCCGGCGACGATGTATATCCACATTCATAAACTATTTTTTGCAAAAAGATAATTTCACTACAAAATCACAGTGAAGATGTCAAATATTTTGACACTTACTATCCAGAAAATAAGATATGTATGTCAATTGCGTATGAACACGTACTATCCTGAAAATAAGATAGTAGAGTAAAGCGCGTAGTACTTGCGCTAGTTACTAGCTCTTTTACTCTACCAATGTAAACCTGGCATATCCGTGCATAGCATTCCCCGCAGTTGTTTTACCGACTAATGCCTTCTCTGATCATTTGCCAACGTTGTCAGTCAGTCTGAAGTTGCTAGCAGAGGTAGACGATACTGTACGGCAATTTAACATCAACTATGTCCATTACTAACACCGCCAATTTAAAAGTACGCGCTGCGATTCGGTTTTAAAAGCAAAAATCACTCGTCCTGCTGAAATCCATCGGCAACTCGTTGAAGTGTATGGTGAAGGTGTGATGAATGAAGGGAATGTGCGAAAGAGGTATTTATTTAATGGTGGAAGAACAAACATCCATGATGAGGAACGTTCTGGCCGCTTAACGGTAATTATAGAAAGACTGAAAGCAGCTGTTGATGCACACATTCGGTAGAACAGGCGCTTCACTATTGATGAACTGCGTAAAGCTGCATTCAAAGCTCTTAAATTAATAGACTGTAGACTATAGCTTTGTCATATGATAACGCAAGCAATCGTTCAGACCTCTTAATTTAATACTTTGTACGTTGCCGATTGTGGATAGTTTTCTAAACTTATAGCTAGTGAGTTGTTTTAATGAGACAGATATATAAACACATTGGCTAACTCAGTCTATAGCTATGAGAACATTCATATTGTGTGCTTTTATATTACTTAATAAAATGTCATCGCGTCGATTACAACAAATCTCGCTTAAAATAACAAAATATAATAGTCTTCTTTTGGACTTTTGCAAAATATATAAAACATCATATATGCATATACATATTTGTACATAAATAACAAAGAAAGTCCATTTTTCAATCTTCTGTCTTGTTTGAAGACGCTGTTTCGGAAATAGTTTTTTAAGAAATTTAACGTAGAAAATGATCGTTCAGTAGTACGTTGTTTACTGGTAACGTTACTAATATTTTTTACAGCTTCCATAGAAATATATTTGATTAACTTTCTTACACATCTGAAAACATTTATAACTGATTTTGGATGCACATTTAGACATACAATGGCACCTTGATCTTAAAAATTATGTATCTAGAAACCCAATTTTCCATTATATCTTAGGGGAAATCAACTAATCCGTTCCCAGATTAAAAAATACTAAAGCTAAAAGCAAATCCTAAAAAAAAAAACAAACTATTTTCAACTAAATGAAGAAAATGCAAAGAAATGGAGAAGGAGCATTTTTTCACTATAAATGTGCATTTTGTAACATGTAATAGTAGCCAGTTAGTAGCCTGTTTCTAGTAGTAGGGAAAAAATTTAAAAAAGTATAATGTAAAACAGGATTTGATTCATTTATTATTATTTATAACATCACGGTTCGTATTTAGAGGTCAAAATAGGATATGAAAATAATTTGTACCTCGAAAAGGTTGTATTTCGGGAGGTTTGTAAGTCGAAGTACTACTGTATCAGAAAATTTACTTAGCCATAATTAGTATTAGGTTAAAATGTAAAAATATTTGAATTGCAACCATCTAAGGGCCGCTTTTACAAACCACGGATACGTAGCGGTATAACTATCTAAGGTATAAGTTTATTCCAATGTTTATTCCAACGTTCGCTTTTACAATGCATTTTTTATTCTCGGATAGTTATCCATGGTTTTATTGTAAATAAAATAAAGTTGGTATTGTTTGACACATAAACTGACATATTATAAAAGTCATATTTTAAATTGACATATTATTAACAACACATTTGAGCATGTTTGGAGAAATATTGGGAGATGTCGAAATATTCGACACAGATAATTATTTTATTGTGCTATATCTACCGCGTTAGTGTCAGCCTCTCGTGTGCAAATATTCATAAAAACGCCCTTTAATAGAATCGAGCTCAAATACCGCCCATGTGTAAATTTTCATAAGATCACCCTCTACTAATAGAATTCTATTAGAATCTATACCAAATACCGTCCCATTGATGAGCCGCTCGTGTGCGGCGCAAACTGTACTATTTATTTACTGTAATTCCTTGTCACCGCGGTGCTTAAGTTCCACTAACATACTGTGGACAAAATAACGCGAGTAATAAGATTAAGCATATACATATTATGTACAATTGTGGACTGCCAAAATTGTAACAACCAGTTCTTTCAAGAGTAAAATTTCACTAATTAATAACAGGAGTATTTTTTTTTTTCAGTGTATAACAACATTAACAACCTGTTCGCATTTTGAAAAATAAATAAATAAATAACAACCGGTTCATTCGAACTGGCTCCAACCCAATACTGCATATATACATACATATACAAAAACTAGCATTATGTGAACATAGTGTGGAAGGGATGATAGTGGCCAGATAGATTCGAAACGCTCAAAGTGCTAGGAGCATATTTCAGCGGTAATCGGCTGCTACTGTTCATTGCTACGCTTTTAAAAAATAAATTAAATTATTATTTCACAACTACGTGTAATCAAAACTGCTGAAAAAATACAAAGATAACGAGGGATAGCGTACTATTATTATTTCGTATGGCAATGTTTAAGTTTTAGAGATTTTAAGGTCGCGGCTAGCGTCCTCTGACGTGTAGTAGCCGAGACCACCGTGTCCTGTGTAGCTTGCCCCATATTTTCGAAAACTAATTCAGAGATACAGGCATTCATTGTAAAAAATCTGAGCCTATAGTTGCAACAGCCAAGTTTTTTTTTTTTTTTAATCTTTGTGCCCATACTAGGTCGATCTCATGATTCCACACTTTCAAAGCAAGTGAGCCAACCACTACGCTGCTGCAACCACAATTATATAACTGTAATAAAAATTCAAATAAAACGTTATAATGTGACATTTATCATATGTCAATTTATTTTTTTTACCGTTGCTGGGTAAAAAATACTTATTCGCCAATCAGAGCAAGGGTATAAACTTATACTGCCCTTTATCTGAAGTGTCGTTGGCCAGATAAGATATTCTGGTGTTTATTCCGATGTTTATCCTATCTGAGCTTTATCCGAGCATTGTAAAAGCGATTTTTTGACTTTATATCGGGAATAGCGTTATCCGAGCTTTATCCAACGATTGTAAAAGCGGCCCTAAATCAAAAGAATATGTTTGAAATAAAATTGCGAGCACCTAACCCCCCTTTTCGGTGCGCCACTGCATATTTTAACAAAAGGGCGTAATTTGGCGGGTTTTCCCCGGGCGCCAAAAGAGCTACCGCCGGCTCTGCATACACGCAACAAGAAGTGTTTATATTTATTTTTTTAAATTTTGTTCAAAATGAATAATTGGTTGTTTTAACATTGATTTTTTTACTTTTTTAGGGGCTGTGAATCAGAAACTGACACGGAAGAATTTGAAAAAGTGGGTCAAAGTCCACTTGAGTTAAACTTTGATTCAAAAAACACTGTTGTTTCACCACGACCTGGTACAAGCGACGTTGCAACGTTAACAGAGGTTGGTCATATGTCTCTACCACCGCGAAAACCCCCTAGAGCCTTTTTCAAATCCCAAATAACAAAATCCCTAGATTCTCCACATCATTTTGAATTCGGTCCAATAAATGAATCTAAATTAGAAGATTCAGATGAAACTGATTTTTCAGTTAAATTATTAGATGTTGATTCGAAAAATTCTTTAATTATATCACCTTTACATCCTAATAAAACTTTATATCCTAGTTCATTAAGTCCTTCTAGTCCTTGTTCCTCTCAGGGTCGCCAACAGGGTGTAGAATTTGTGACGGATGAATATTATATCGATGAAAGTCTACCGTCTAGTTTGAGCATCGAAGGGACTACTACTACTCAGAGCCAAGGAGAGTTATCGAGACAACTTGAACAAGCCAACAGTGTGATTGCAATTTTTCAGGTATTTCCTGAATCACTGTATTATAAGCTTGGTACTTTGGGTGCACTGAAAGTTTGAAAAAGCTCTTACAATCTAATTTATACATTTTATCATTAAATACACCGTAGTTGAAATTTCATTAGCACTACTTTTTTATTATTGAAGATTAGGTATAAAATTTAAGTTGTTTAATACTGCATGATCTTTATTTAGAAAATAATTGACTATCAAATACGGGAGATATTCGATTATCTATGAAAAATTGGAATAGATCATAAATGAGGTACACAATCAAGCCACATTAGTGTCATTTTGATATAAAATAACGGCTCAAATAAAAAAATTATAAATGCATTAGTAGGAATACCAATAGGGGAAACTTTTTAAGATCGCAACGCTATATGCGGCAAAACCTGGAATACTCGAGAGTGACATTAAACTGTCAGTTGTGCATTTGTTTACATGGTGAAAATGAATAGTTGTGTTTTTTTGTTGAATTTTTTGTGTTTTTTTTTAAAGGTAATCTATGATTTACAAGATATATAATATTGGGTTGTTACATAAGTCCGTTCGTTTTTTTTTTTTCACCTTTTATTCCAGTGGTTCCCAACCGGGGGTGCGGGAAAGCATTTTGAGGGGTGCGAGACGATTTATAGAAATTTAAAAAATTCAATAAGTATATTTTCTTTCTAATTTTATTAAGGTTAAGAACCGCTGAATGGTCCAGACATCGCACCATCCGACTACCATTTGTTCTGTTTTCTACAAAATTGCCTTAACGGAAAAAAATTCGCAACGGCCGTGTCTCGGAAATTTCACGGCACGCGCCCTGTAAAAAAAGATACACTAGTACACTTAGGCCCGGTCTTTCCATCTTCAGGTAAACCTCTAGGTAACTATCTGACATAAGGTTATCTAGAACTTCATCTGCTGAATAAATGTCAATACCAATCAGTGAATTCGATACGTCAGTCTTATTATCCGTTTGATAACTATCCGATAGATAAATTTGTATTGAAAGACGGGATGACATTTATTCAGCACAGAAAGTATCGCATAACCTTATCTGTCAGATAGTTACTTAGAGGTTTATCTGAAGGTGGAAAAACTGGGCCTTAATGAATATTCTTAGCTCGATAGCCCAGAGCGCTCAGTTTATGCATCATTTTCATGGTAGTATCAAAGACGCGACAGGGGGAGAGGCGTGGTGTTATACTTACAAATTCGAATTTCATGGTGGGGTTGGAGGCGTGATAAATGCGCGTTTTCGGTTTTGACAACATTTGTATCTAACCCAAATCTAACTCTAAAAGTTTATACAAGTGTTCGGAGTAAACGGTTATTCAATTTCATTAAATATGTCGTCAAATCGAAGGAGACGTCTAGTTCTTTTTTATGCATATTTAGACTTATTGCGATATGAAGAAAAGCGATGGTGGGTACGTCCAATATATACATATAAACAGAAGGCAACAGGGAGATTATTTTAACTTGTTGCAAGAAATGAGACACAAAAAACATAGACAGTTACTTCAATTACAAGAAAAGAATTTAATACACAATCTTTTTTACTTGACATCACAGTTTAGAATGAAGATTCTGTTGGCCCCTAGTGTATTATTAGTATACCCCCTGCATGACATTTCTGCAGACCAGCTATTTGAAATCGAATCCATAATAATAAACTTTATGACTGCCGACAGCATTGTAAAAGTCGCTATTTCGCTGCATCAATTTACGTTTTTTTATTTTTTTTTAGGAAATTAATATAAGTGTCTCGCTAAAGATCTCATCATTCCGGAAAAAAATATCTGTTTCTATGGTTTCGACGGTGCGGCCAGCGTTAGAGTTGAAATTTCTAAACTTGCGACACCGCGCTTGTAACACCGCGCTTACGATACCATGGTATGAGTTTTTTCAAAATAGAGCGATCGTATAGGTTGAATTTCTTGTTCCACGCTTCCAACACCAGAATGAAAATGATACATTATAGTTTCGTTAGTGAGTTGTCATAACATATTGCGAGTTACTAACGCCAAAAATTTTAGATTTGTTTTTGCCCTTAATAGATCAGTATAGTATAATAAAAAATTCTGATTGATGAGCTTAACTTAAATCTATTAACCTTGATTAAGTTAAACAAGGTCTACTAGATTTAAGAATTTCAAACTTTCAAAATATTCTTTCTAGCTTATCTAAATATCATTTCAGTTTATGATTTCAGTATAATATTTTCAGCGCATGTTCAAATATATATTTTAATTTATTTCTTTAATTTAACAATTTTAAAAATTAGTTTTTTGTTTAGGATTCTAGTAGCACATGGGGATACTGCACGTGGATTTTGCACATTTAATATTATTTATTAAATATTAAATCTAGAGATGTGCGATTGTATAAAAACAAAAAGATTTTTTTGAATCTGCATTGTATTGAGAGATGGCAACGATTATTTTGTTTCAATTAAGCGATTAATCATATGATATTTTTGGTTTCGATTAATTAATAATTAATCGATTAATTTATTATTAATCGATAACTTTATTTTATCTACAAGAAATTATTTAGTTGTATTGTTGAAATACTGGTCGGTAGATGACACTGTTCTCTTTTTTCCATAAAGTCCCTAGATTACTAGGAATTCAGAACACTCATTCTCACCCATCTGGAGAATTAAAACTCAACCACTACTCATTTCTGTACAATATACTGCTATAGTTTACGCCCAGTTAGTTCAAATGCTCACGAGTGAATCGAAATCTTCCAACTCGATAATTTGAGAGAAAAACCAGGCAAGTTATAGGTCTTCTGGATACAAGCCCTTGTTTCTCAATCGTTTTTGAACAGCCCGTGATGAAATTGCCAAATTTCGATCTTCTTCGACATGACTTCTTTGACAATGAAAAGTTAAGGACCAATTCCGATCGCACAGAACAATAAGGGTAAAAAATCAGTCGTTTCGAGTGCTTGTGGCACGTGGTTGATTCTAACCAGAGAATGTAGAGGCCAGTTCGATGATGACGCTTTATAGCGTGATTCATAGAGTTTTTAGCTACATCAAAACACCAGCGATATTCCAATACTGCGGCCATCTTCATATAATGGCGTAGCTCGTACAACGTCTTCGGGCCACATTTTTTTTATATAACATGACCGGCGTTTAACAACTCTCCTTCAACTACATACTTAGAAGAAGCTTTTGCACTTAAAAAATTAAAATGATTTATTTATTTATTTAACCAGTAACTATACAGATTTGTACAGTAGTGCACAAGTCCAGTTACAAGTACTGGAAAAAAAAAACAGTACAATTATAATAAAAATAATATAGAAATACTAATAATATCCCTCTATTGCATGAATAATTTGTTTTTTTTAATAAGTGTACCAAAAATTGCTTCTTACTAAAGAATTGTCCGTGTATTGAAAATATTTATGTTATATAAATTATAAAATTTAATTACATTTTTTTCTAAAAAAGAATTGTGCCCAGTTGGGAACATTATGAACAAAATCAAATAATTATATGTGTTTATAAAAAAATATTTGGAAGAAAATACAATTACATTCACAATATGATAGCCTTGGATGATACTACATAAGAAACGTGTATAAAACTTTTATGTTTCCAATTGGGAACAAAATGCAGTAGAGGAATATAGAAGAATAAAACATAATATAAGCAAACATACAATAAAATACAATAAAACTAGTCGAATTTATTTGTATCTTAACAAACTTTCTATAATTGTCGTAAAAGATATCTACATCTCTATCAGAGACTTGCTTGTTTACTAGACTGAGTATTTTGTTCAGTGGTGACATAGAGTGTGAATTTTTGAAAAAGTCATCATTTTTGTGATCTTTTGTGATAAAGTGATTTAGTAAGGATAGCTGTTTATTATTCATTGTAAATCGAAGATTTAACATGTAAACAAATGAGGACAACTTTCGCATTACTCGTTTCGATCAGCTGTTTTACAACGATCGTAGTGCCGCCATCGGCCATTGTTGAGTTCAATATTATGCACAACTAGCCACTCACTTATCAACTGTGCTACTGTTGTTTCTATATTAATATATAATCACTTGCTTTTTTAATAATTTTTTCACTTTTAAGCACAACTATCGCCATCTCTAAATTTATTTATAAATTAGCTTCAATTGTTTTTATTTCAGATTCTACTTTGGTGACCCTGATTTAATCCTTTCAAAATCCTTCCTTAATTATTTAATTCCTGGTGCTTTAGATATAATTACACTTACACAAGGGCTTGTACAAATTGGTAAGACACAAAAATAAAAAGTAGGATCGTTCGTGGATACAATCTCTGATAGTTTGGAGTACGACGCATGCGTATTAATGCTTTTGCGATTACGATTATTAGACTGATAAGTGGCGTATTGACTTAAGCGTGTTCTACATTATACTTTATTCATCAATTTTCTAAACTTTTTTCTTTGAACTAGAAGTTGTCAAAGTTTTAATACAATTTATTTTTCAATTTTTTGGTAGAGAATGAAATTCTTACACGTGTTTCAGTTCATTTAAAGTGCCAACATAAAAATATAATTCATATCTTGTCAAGTGTTTATAACCTAGCTATTAGATTTGTAAAATTACTGATTTACGTACAAAACACAATTTATATATTCGCCTATTCAAACCAATGATCAACAAAACACTATTAAACACGTGGTAATACAAAATATTTACAAGCGTAATTTTAATGTTGGTACTATTGTTAAAAGTGTCTACTGCGCATGCACCGAGTTCCAAGTTGGATGTGTTTTCAAGAAAAGTTTGATCAAAACTAGTTTTGAATAAAGTTGACCTTGACTATATAAAGTGTTCTACACTGTACAATTTCACTGATTTATTTCTAGTACAAGTTCTAGTCAAAGAAATAAGTATGAAAATTTGATGAGAATTGTATAATGTAGAACACGCTTTATGTCATAAAGTATGCTAAATGTCTACTTTTAGAATTATTTCCAATTTTTCGGAAAATGAATAAGACAAGACAAATTACATTTACATTTTATTTGCATTGTACTTATTTTGGATAAATAAATATTTATTTAACAGTTATTATTTAAATAATGAAAGTAAAGAAAAAATAATCAAAAATAAATACACACCGGCAAATTGAAAGAAACAGACAAAAAATCTAATTATTTTCCCTGTAGTATACATATTGTTGATATCTCTCAGGTAATCTTCTAGTACGATGTTTTTTTGGACAATGTTCAATCGGGTTGAGGTCAGGGGAGCACGCTGGCCAACCCATTGTTGTTATACCCACTTGATTTAAAAAGTCTGTTACACAGTGGGCGACGTGTGGGCGCGCATTATCCTGCATTAAGTGGGGAACAGAATGCAACGAGTTCTACGGCGCGTTGACGGCGTACGTACGGCGCTATCTGTCAGAAGAAAGTTAAAACCAAGCTGTCGTACGCAAGTACACAGAATGGACAACGTCCTACGGCGTTCGAACGCCGTTGATACTGAATGTTCTTCAACTTCCAACTTTTGACGCCGTTGAACGTTGACGCAGAACACCTAACCTCAGTTTTTACTGAATGGTAAAGTGTTTGTATGTATAAATAACTTGCATACAACATAAATAACATCACACACAAGTCTTCATCATCCATTATACTTTTAAAAAAGAAAGCGCACGTATAAACACAGATATAGGTTTTCACGTGACACTTGACGGCGTTAAAAATTATTGCATTGTGTGCAGGCGAAAATTTTCAACGGCGCTACGCAACGCTGTCGCAAATGACGGCGCGCTGACGGCGTAGCGCGCTGTGCATTCTGTTCCAGGCTTTAGGGTGGAATTTTAAGCATGTAAAAGCTATTTTAGCCCCGTCTTTTATTTATGATTTATAAATTATGAATATACCTTAAATTTTCAAAATAAATGTTAATCACTTTTTAATACGAAAACAACAAAATATTGGCAGCCATTGGGGTCGTTGGAATGACGTCATTTCTGTCAGAAAATTTTATTTGTAAAAAATTATTAAGCCTTATTCCTTTAGTCTTTTTATTTAATTATTAGAACTGTACCAGTCAAAATGGTTCAAAATAAATGATTTTAGTAAAAAATCAAATTAAAAAATATCCAAATTATAATATAAACATGTAATATATAAATATTTCTGTAGTTTTATTTGTTTGTTTTGGTTGAGCTGAAAATATCTTCAACATACGTCACTGATTATGTTGTTTGAAAAGAATAGTGCGCATGCGCGTTGTTACAAACTATCAGGGATTTCATCTGCGAACGGAGCAAATATTGGTGTTTAGTTTATAGATTTTAAATTTTCAGGAAAACTTAACATCATCAAAAATGGAGAGTGATAAACTAAGAAATCTAATGGTGCAAATGGCTGTTTTGGCTAAAGAAGCAATTACACAACTAAAAGATGAGTTGACTGATCTTAAAGAGCAACTTACAACAGAGAAAAGAATAATAGAATCGCATTGTTGCGACGTAACAGAAACATGGGAACGTTTAATAGCAGCTAACGAAATAAAAGAAAGGGAAGCTTTACAAAGATTAACAGTGGATCATAAATTAGAGCAAAGTGACTTAAAAAAATTAATACAAGGAAGAAATGAAGAAATTCAAAGCTTAAGGGCAGAGAATCAATGTTTAGAAAGATCTTTAATAAAACATAGAGAAGATAGTAGATTACAAAAGGATGAATATGAAAGATTATTACAACAAAGTCGATTAAACATCGAAGAACTAAAGAAAAGAATAGATTCTTTTGAGGATGAAAAGGAGAAGTTAGTTAAAGACACTAAAGATGAGTTACAGAAAGAGTACAAAGCTGAAATGGACTCTATAAGATCACGATTTAAGCTTATGTCATTGATGGAAAGAAGTCCATCGGATTCTAGTCTCGAAAAGATAGATCATAATATTATAGAATTAAGTAATCATAATGCAATTTTGAAACAATTGAGAGATGATCTCTCTGCTGAAAAGGAATTGGCTGTGAATAAAGCTGTGGATGAAGAAAGAAGAAAATGGGAAACTAAATTTGAACAAGAGAAATTAAAAAGTGAGGCGGAAAAACAGGTATGTTATGAACGGATTTATTTTTAGGGTTTCTTAGGTATATGCGTTGCAGTCTAAAGCATTTTTACGGTTTTGTAGGTATGACCACCAAAAAACTCTTATAACGTCACTCATGTGTCTGTTTGTATGATAGAAATTGTAGCCAAACGGCTGAACATAGAAATTTGGCACCTTTGTACAACTCTTTGATCCACATATAGTAAAAGTATCGAGTTAAAAAAATACAACGCGTGATTAATGTAAACAAATATGTATTTAATGGAAAAAAAAAAATATTTTTTTAAAAACTTGAGTGGGATATCAAATGAAACATCTTAATGCGTGGATAAACGAAACAAATTTTTGAAAAATCAATTTTTATCTGCGATTTGACCAAAAATTTGTCAAATCTTTTCGCAGACTCGACCCTTTTTAGGGTTTTGTAGGTATAACCACCCAAAAAGCTGTCTGTCAAAAATGTGTCTGTATGTCTGTCTGTACGGTAGAAATTGTAGCCAAACGGCTGAACGGGACCCTAAGGGATTAAATTAAAAATCTGAAAAAATTCTAAGCTATGTTTGTTGCTATGAACCAGAAACGTACGACAGGATTTTTATAATCCGATTTCGTTTTTGGAAAATGTTACAGTATTTGTGTTATTGAAAAAACATTTTTTTTTAATTAATATTTTATTGTGGGGATATTAAATGGAAGTTCTTTAAGCAGATTAAAAAATGGTAATTGATTTTTGAAATGCATTTCATTTTGCCAAGTATTAAAATTTTCGTTTAATATCTTAGCTAAAATTAAAAAAATATATTTATATTGAGAAGTGACATTACCTATAGAGGCGCTGTTTTCGCTTACAAAATGGCGATTGGAATAGGATTTTTTGACATTTGCCATTTGATACACAAGAATTCATATTGCTATAATTTTTTGTTGCGATTTTAAAGACATTTTATTCACTTTTCTTCACTTTAACACATAGAAACAATGCAATTAAATGAGCCACATCCAACAAAAACCTATTCCGTTAAGTTCCAAAATGTTCCGCTAGGCGTCACTTCAGTTATTGTCAGTTCTCAATATACTTGGATACATTTTGTTATAGGTGGAGAAGAGGTACGTAAATTTATTTTGCAAATATCGACTAGGAAAATAAATAAATAACTGGCCGGTTGCTGGGATTGTAGTAGAGAATCTGTTAGTTTTTCATATAGTCGCAACATAAACAATGTCTCTGTAGGCGTTATGCTCTTGCGTGACAAAACATCGCCCGCAGTGTTGCCAGGTCTAGATTTGAATGTTATTTTTGCAATTATACAAAAAAGAAAAATGTATTAAAATATATATTATGATATTATTAGGGATATATGATACACGGTAGAAAAAATTCAACTGTAACCTTCTTGTCGTGCCTATTAGTTTAAAGGATTTAAAACCAACACTTGTAATTGTGTTATTTAGTGACAGCCATTCATCGTTTGGCCTTCTAATAATCATCATCCACTGACTAAATACCTACAAAACCCTGAAATGTGTGAAAATTCACACTTCACGTCAATTTTTTATACTTTAAAGTTTCATAATTTTTATAAATACATTAAATAGTGGATTTACATTTGTTAAAATGAAAAATGCGTCTATGACGTTAGCGTTCTCAAAACGGGAACGGCATCCCGTATTGGTCCGAGGTTACCTTAAGACATACGTTCTGGACGCAGACCGGGTAATCTGCTAGCATAATATAAAATTAACCAAAATAACCAAATCTGATCTGTCCTTACAAAAGTGAATACAATTAATTTTATTTTTGCTTTTGACTATACCTAGTAAAATAGTAAAATATTAGCAATTGATGCTGAATTTTCCGATATTTTTTTATTAACACTATTCTTTTTAGGTATTTTTCAACGAAGCAATGCGAAGGGTAGTTGATGAAAAAGAAAAACAGATTGAAATTCTTCGTGACCGTGAAGCAAATTTAAATCTAGAATGTATGAAGTACAAAAATACAATACAACAACTTACCGAAACTGAAACAGAAAGTAATAATTCATTATTGGAAAGAGTAGAAATTTTGGAAAGAGATAAATGCCAGTTGGAAGCTGATTTATCTATGGAAAGATCTAGGAGGTTATCTGAATTTCCAGCAGACATGGTGGCAAGTGTAGCAGGTAATATATAATAAATAAAAACATATTTATTGTTAAAATTTAATATTTTTTCTGTAGTTTCGCCAAAAATTGAAAATTTACAGCAGAAAATATGTAGGTGATTATTGTTTTATTAGTTTTATGTTATTAAATGCAAAAAATAACATTTTTTTCGCCTTTTTCCATTTTTTTTTGCAATAATTATAATAAAAATAAACAATATTTGCAATAACAAAAACTGGAAATATGAACACTTTCAGATGTGTGTTTTGTTTTGTTTTATTTTTTTTTATTTATTTTTATTTGCTGCCTAATTTTAACTGTTGTAAGAACATGTTCCATACCTTTAGGCGGAACTAAATGGGAATTTCGTTCCTTTAGGTTGTCACGAGAAGGGACCTTACTTGAGTTATTTAATTTTTCACGTTAGTATGTGTTAAAGTCACTAGATGCCGACCGGCGTAGCGTAGTGGTAACACATGTGCTCTGCGTTGCGAAGGTCTCGGGTTCGAATCCCGTTCAGGCATGGACATTTTCTCAAATAAAAATTGTCCTTGCTAATTGACACAGCAGCAAAGGCCATTAAAGATTAAAAAAAAAAGTCACTAGATTATACAAAGTAGCGCAACGGCGGCCATACTGGGGCTAAAAATGTCGCCAACACAAATGATTTTCAGTGATTCCAACAGTAAAAAAATAAGAAACTAGTACTACCAAAATTTTTATTTTAAACATTGTAATCACGATTTTTTTAATCAAAGGTGCACTACAACAAAATTGTGGTACAATTTCAATTATTTTTTATTTTTATTAAATAAAATGGATATACAGTCTGTTCCAAACGGTTAGGCGGAACTAAATGGGAATTTCGTTCTTTTAGGTTGTCACGAGAAGGGACCTTGCTTGGGTTATTTCATTTTTCACGTTGGGATGTCAAAATTTAAAATTCCAACAATGAAACCATGGAAACGAATGACATATGTCAAAATTAAATATTTCTTTACGTATTTTAATGACAAACAAATAAATAAATGGGAAATTTGTATTAAGAATGACACAAAAAATCAAAATATAAAAAAAATGACATTTTAAAATTATATTAACCTTAACCAAAAAATGTTTATTGTAAGTATGATTTACAAAGCTTAAACAAAACGGCCGAAAGGCACGATTTAAACGATGAAAGTAACTAGATTGCAAAATCTAGTTCCGCTTAACCGTTTGGAACAGACTGTAATATATAAATTTAAATGAAAATTAACCTTAAATATTCAAACCGCTGACAAAGGAGGTTATTAAATTAGAGCGAGAAAGAGACATGTGACAGCGCAGACGCAAACTTAAGAACGTAAAAATTGCTGCTTTAGTTTGCTTAATAGGGGAAGCAATGTTGCCAATCAAACCCTGGGGTCTGTCGGCTTCTTCAAAGGCTTGCGCTACTTTGTATAATCCAGTGACTTTAGTATGTGTAAATTTAAAATTCCAATAGTGAAACCATAGAAACGAATGACATTTATTAAAAATGTTTGATATCCGTCCATCTAACTCCTCTTCTCTTTATGCTTGTCTCACTTCCAGGTCTTAATTGGTCGTCCTCTTCTTCTTTTATCTATCGGCCTCGCCTCATAGACTGCTTTAGCTGTTTTTTCATCTCCCATCCTTTGTACATGTTCTTGCCATCTCAGTTGACCTTCTTGTGTAAGCCATTCAACTGGTTTTGTCTGCAATTGTTCCCTAAACGTCGCGTTTCTAATCCCGGTCCGAGTTCTCCCGCGTATTTGATTATTTCCGGTGCGATATTATCGTGTCTCGGTGCTTTTTCGATTTTTAGTCTATAGGGGAAAAATTTTAAGATCGTAGCGCCACGCGGATTTTTTTGAAACCATTCTAAATCAGATACCACTTGACATTTACTAGTAAATAATAGCGAAAAGTGTATCAAAAAACGACAAAAAATAAATAATTGTTTGGGATTTTCTGATTTTGTGAAGTGACAACACTTGTAAACATCTAAAATACTACATTTTGTGATCTGGTTTTAAGTTATGGCGGTTTTCCATTGTCGATTATTTTAACTATATTGGGGGAAATAATAATTCCCGTGTTGTTTACCAAGGGGTAGAAATCTACAATGCTGGGCATATAATATTGTGTGGAGTCACTGAAAAAAACAGAGAGTTCATAAAGATTTATGCATTATGCCTAGAGACTTGTGCATTACAAACCCACACACAATAACAGGAATTTTCAAGATATGCGATAATAAATACAAAATTGAAAATATTTTTTGTAGTCACTATCATTAAAATGTAATGAGCAAACTTTGATATAAGGGCTCACTTTTTTTCCAATTTTTAAATTGTTTATCTACACATCGCATCGATTCCTAACCTCTTGCTTTCCCAATTTTGTTTCGAACCGTACGGTGTCTGATATTAGTGGAAACAAATGAAACGATATTTCCGGGTTTCTTCTTTTCAATGAATTGCATATAGGCACACAACAATATGTAGTATACATTTTTCAATGATTATGATAAAACTTTAAAAACAAACTTCATACAAAACCAATACACAAAACGAAATGTTATCTGATGTACACAAGTTCATGAAACGCATGGTAGGGTGCTTAGCTGCAAATCCCTATATATTGCATTTTCCAACTCTTCTACGGTGATGCGTTTTTCCTCTGTGTTTCTTACTGGTTCTATTTCTTCCCGTCTTTTTATTTCCTGCTGTTGTGGTATCCTATTATGTCCTTTGTCTGTATCCAAAAGAGTTTCAAAATACTGTTTCCATTATATCCTCTTCCTTTCTCATCCTTTACATTCATTGGTCTACTTGTCTTGTTTTGTCTCATTTGTTTCAGCGCTCCGTAGAATAGTTTCTGATTTTCTGTGCTGGCTCAAAAGTTTTTTTTCAAATTTGATGTATAGAAATATTTAATTTTGAAGGTTTTTAGGGTTTTGTAGGTATGACCAAAAAACCCTTATACCGTCATTTTGTCGTCTGTCTGTCTGTCTGTCTGTCTGTCTGTTCGGTAAAAATTGTAGCCAAACGGCTAGAGAGTTGAAATTTGGCATGCTTATACAACTCTTTGACCCGCACATAGGAAAAATACTAAAACATCTAAAAAGCATATCCCCCTAAAAATATAATCAAATACATGTTCATCGAAAAAAAAAATATTTTTTTTAAATTCTGAGTAGGGTATCAAATGAAAGCCCTTGGTAAGTGGATTAACGATCAAATTTTTATTTTTGCAAAATAAATTATTTTGAAGCGATTTTTGCCAAAATTGTGCAAAAAAAATTTTGTCCCACACCCTGTAGCCCAGATGGTTTAAACTAAAAATCCGAAAAAATTCTAAGTAATGGACATTGGTGTGAACCGGAATAGTACAACAGAAATTTTTGATCAGATTATGTTTTTGTGTTTTTTGCTAATGTTGAAAACTTATAGTTATATAACAGACTAAACTGTAACGCGTATCTTGGTGCAATGGTTACGGTACTAGCGTTCTGCCCAAGAAAATGAGTTCGAATCCCACGAGAAGAGACAATATTATTTTTTATTTTTTTTTTCGCATTTTTATTTTGTTTAAATTATTTTTTCAAAATTCCAGTTATATTTTGGCAAATGTTGCATTTAATTTTTAAAAGCGTAAATTTAATAACCAGTGGAAATTGTTGAAATTATAATTTAATTCTGTTTGAATGTTAACGAAATCAAAGGGAGGAGCTATGACTAGAAACAACCAATGAAGCCATAGGCGCAATTTTCAAAATCTTAATGAACCTTGCTATATAAAAAAAATACTGCACATATTAAGAAACCTAAATAATGGTATTAGGCACTCGAGTTAAAATTAACATAAAAATATTTTAACATAAAATTTGTTTTTAAAGCTCTTAGATTAAGAGATGATAAATTATTTTTAAAATATTGTTCATTTTACAGTGAATACTACAAAGCAAAATATGTCCTACACACTCAGCATTCCGCCTTCACTTAATATTTTTACATTATATATCTATCTAAGAGGAATTTTTTCAAAATTTTATTGAACCTTGCTATATAAAAAAAAAAATACTGCACATATTTAGAAACTTACATAATGGTATTAGGCATTCGAATTAAAATTAACAAAAAAAAAATATATTTTAACATAAAATTTGTTTTGGCATTCCAAATAATCATTATTCTCTTACTAAATACCTGCGAAACCCTGAAATGTGTGAAAATTCACACTTCACATCAATTTTTTTTTCTTTGTGACGTAAATCCTGTGATATCGTGAATTTTCTATATCTGTGAAGAGTCTGCAAAAACGTGTTTGTGAAGCACTAAAAATAAATGACTTCACAGTGTAGCAAATTGTCTCTACGCCAGAAATTTTAACAAACTAACTGTATAATTTTAAAAATATTCGAATCTAACTTTTTTTAACTTTATTTTTCAGTGTACGAGGGTAAATGTGATGCTGCAACATCTCCGACGCGAATTCGAGAAAAATTGACCACATCTCAAACAAATCTTCTTCAAGCGGGAAAAATTAACATAGCATCTTGTAATGTTGGTGACCCCGTCTTGGTTGTCTGGGATAATGTTTACCAAAACTTCGTAATTTTACAAGAAAGCAGTACCTTACATTTCCTAAACTCGGATTGTTTGGATTTGCTCGGGTTGAAACCTGCTTCAGATGGAAGTCATAGAAAATTATATAGTACAGCAGAGGTGGCAGATAAAGAATACTGTCATGCGAGAAAGGTAGGTTTATAGACACAATTTCTTTGCGTTATGGGGGGAAAACCATCAGTTCCGCACTCTCTGTGCAGTTTGAATTGATTACTTAGGCTAAACTTTAAGAGATATATTATACATCTTAAAAAAAGAGCATGTACCGATATCATGTATTGGGCAATTTTCTGTTTTTAAACGTTTTTGTATTAAAAAGTGGGGAACAGAATGCAACGAGTTCTACGGCACGTTGACGGCGTTTGGACGGCGCTATCTGTCAGAGGAAAGTTAAAATCAAGCTGTCGTACGCAATATAGATGGGTCGTTCATGAACGAACCGGCTCCCTGAGCCGGCTCAGTACACTGACCGAAGTGACACGGTTCACCAAATTGAAATGAGCCGGCTCACGGCTCACTGTATAGTTTCAAGGATACGATTGGTCGGGCGATTGTGAGCAGTGACCGGAGTGATCCGGATCTGGATCGATGTCATGTTGAACTTCGCGAGAACCCGGCTTGTAATGTATTATCATAAAGTGTATTTTGTCATCAATTTGTAGGGCAGTTTATTTGAAACTAATAAGCTTAGTCTGTATTCTTACAACCGTACTATATAAAAATATTAAAAATATTACCCAAATCCCAGATGTCCGATTTATAAGGGCAATAAACATCGCCATAAACTTAACACATCTGGTTTAAAATACAGTAGCTATATAAAGTGAATTGTTTGTTTCAAAAATGTTAGATAAGATCCGGGGCTAAGCGACGTTCTACCTACGACCGAACGACCGCCCGTTCGACAACTGACTGACCTGTGTTCAGTTCATATATTGCAAGAACCGGCTCTTAGCGACGTTCTACCTACAAACGAACGACCGACCGACCTGTGTCTCGGGAAAGTGTTTACCCGGCTCTTCATATAATGCAAGAACCGGCTCTTAGCGACGTACTACCTACGAACGAACGAACGACCGACCTGTGTCTCGGAAACTGAACAACCTCCACTGATCCGGTTCCGCAAACTGAACCGAAATTCCCATCTCTAAATGCAAGAGCCATCTGACCGACGTTCTACCTACATATTCCAAACTTACAATCGTATTGAACGGTGGGAGAACTGACGACTGACCGACCTGTTTCTCAGGGACAAGTTTACTTAACCGGATCACTGAGCCGGATCAAAGAGCCGGCTCAGCAAACTGAACGACCTGCACTGATCCGGTTCCGCAAACTGAGCCGAAATCCCCATCTCTAGTACGCAAGTGCACAGAATGAGCAACATCTGAACGGCGTTCTATGCCGTTGATATTGAATGTTCGTCAACTTCCAACTTTTCACGCCGTTGAACGTTGACGTAGAACACCTAACCTCAGTTTTTACTGAATGGTAAAGTGTTTGTATGTATAAACAACTTGCATACAACATAAATAACATCACACACAAGTCTTCATTATCCATTATAATTTTAATAAAAGAAAGCGCACCTATAAACACAGATATAGGTTGTCACTTGTTACTTTGACGGCGTTAAAAATTATTGCATTGTGTGCAGGCGATAATTCAACGCTGTTCTTAATGGCGCTAACGCAACGCCGTCGCAAATGACGGCGTAGCGCGCTGTGCATTCTGTTCCAGGCTTAAAGTTTGTGGGTGCATAACATCGGAGTTTTATAATGATGTATCAATTATTTTAGAATAATAAATTAAAGCATTTCACTCAGAACCATAAAGTATTTTACACTATACATCAAAGATTGATAATAACGAAGATATCATAATGTAAAATGTACGCATGCACAGAAATGTTGAAAGTTGTACATGTATTTCGCTATTTGATGTGGAACTTACCAATAGATGGTAGTGCTGGAGAATTCTTTATTGGAAGGAACATCCTCTTAATAATAACATAGCTGCATATCTATAAGACTAATGCTAGTTTTATAGATACGCAGCTCATACGTTAGCACATATGGCTAACATAATAAATACGTTATTTAGTACAAATTTATTCCGTGGAATAGTCTTTTACCTTGAATTTGTCAGATTTGACAGATTTGTCTGTGTTACACTTTTTAACTGAGTGTATACAGTTCGAGGATGTCAGGGAGAGGTTAGGCCTGTGCTATGACCTGTCAGTTGCTTTAGGTGACGACAGGGTACTCATGGACAGGCTGATACTCTTCCTGAGAGAATCGAACTTATTGTTTTATGTGTGAAGTCTTGCGCCTTATTTTAATGTGTTTCTAGTTATTGACTGCGATATTCTATGGTAATTGACCTCTTTACAACCTCTTACCATCACCCTGAGTCTGTTCAAATTTTCGAACAGACTTTTTATATTATTTATTTGTGTTTGTCAGCGCAAGATTTCTTTTATTGAGTATGGGTATTTTTAATGATTTTATCTATCTATTTATTGTCTAATATATTGTTTTTAATATATAGTCTAGTCATTTAAATGGGCTGCGTTAGGCGCAAATAGCCTTTGTTGCTGTGCGCCAAAAATTTTAACTAACTAACCATAAGTATACTATGAAGTCAATTAATATATATTATTTTAATTTATTTTCAGGCTGAGAATAGGTACCACGTACCAAAAGGCACCAAATTTTATCGGATAAAGGTAAAATCACTCCCTCATTCTAAAGATCTGTTAAGAAGTCATCATTGTCAACATCATCCACCTGTTCATCGAGAAACAATGAGTCAAAGTCAAACGAATGAACAGGCATCTTCTGTTATATTATCAACAGCGAATACTGCAAGTCAGTCAGTACCAACTTCACCGACTAAAACTGAAAATACAGACGCAAATTCGACCGTCCCTGATAAATAGAATGGTGTGAAATGTACATATTGTATTTTGAAATATAATAACGCCCTCACGCGAATTTAAAATTTTTGTTTATGGAAGAATTACAGATTTTTTATAAATAAAATATTACGTAACAATAAAATATAAAACGAATTTTTTATATATTTATTAAAATACTTAATATACCGTGTGTGCAACGTAACGCGGAACTTGCTTTTAGCATAGCTACGATTTGTACACCAATGAACAACAATTATCCATTTTAAATAATTTGTATTGTACACAATAAAATTAAGTTAAAAAGTAAAAAACTGTACCTTATCTTAATGAAAGCTATTAGGGGTACTGGAAAGATTTCGATTATCAAATCGAAATAAATTTAAGATCGTAGCGCTACGGTGGTCAATTTTGAAACATATATAGAGTACTTAATGTTATTGTTACATAGCTGTAAAAGTAAAATTATAGGAATAAATATATTTTACAATATTTTATGAACCTGTTTTACTATTTTATCAACGATTAAGTATATACAAATGTTTATAAAGCCATTTTTAGGGTTTTGTAGGTATGACCAAAAAACCCTTATACCGCCATTTTGTCGTCTGTCTGTCTGTCTGTATGTCTGTCTGTCTGTTCGGTAAAAATTGTAGCCAAACGGCTAAACCCAGAGAGTTGAAATTTGGCATGCTTATACAACTCTTTGACCCACACATAGGAAAAATACTAAAACATCTAAAAAACATATCCCCCAAAAATATAAACAAATATGTGCTCATCCAAAATAAAAATATTTTTTTATAATTCTGAGTAGGGTATCAAATGAAAGCCCTTGGTACGTGGATTAACGATCAAATTTTTATTTTTGCAAAATAAATTATTTTGAAGCGATTTTTGCCAAAATTGTGCATAAAATTTTTTGTCCCACACCGTGAAGCTCAGATGGTTTAAACTAAAAATCTGAAAAAATTCTAAGTAATGTACATTGGTGTGAATAGTACAACAGGAATTTTTGATCAGATTATGTTTTTGGAAAAAAACGCATTTTTTGTGTTTTTTTGGCTAATAATGTACACAAGTTATAGCTTTGTAACACGCTCGAATGGAAGGCTTACTCCTGGTGTAGTGGTACTTGCGCTGGCTTTTTCACCCAAGTAGGTCAGTTCGATCCCCACGAGAAGAGACAATATTTTTTTTTTGCTTTTTTTTTGCATTTTTATGTTTAAATTATTTTTCAAAATTCTAGTTATATTTTGGCAAAATTGCATTTAATTTTTAAAAGCGTAAATTTAATAACCAGTGGAAATTGTTGAAATTATAATTAAATTATGTTTCAATGTACACGAAATCAGAGGGGCGGAGCTTATAACAACCAATGAAAGCCATAGGCGCAATTTTCAAAATCTTAAAGAACCTTGCTATATATATAAAAAAAAAAATACTGCACATATTTAGAAACCTAAGTAATGGTATTAGGCGTTCGAATTAAACTTAACACAACAAAAATTTTAATATAAAATTTGTTTTGGAATCCCAAATAATCATCATTCAATTACTAAATACCTGCAAAACCCTGAAATTTGTGAAAATTCACACTTCACATCAATTTTTTTTTGTATGACACAGCTCTAAAAACACTATATTTTATGATTGTTGTAGGTTATGGCGATAAAATTTTCGTAGTGGATTATTTAAAATATCAGCATTTCCAGATAAAGCTGCATTCAGAGCTCAGTAAATTAACACTCTGTGCGTTATGGATAGTTTTTAAACGAGTGCAATTGGTATGATCGGACAAGCTCGTACTATATGGCTCAACAGTAGTATAGCAACGACAAAGCACGAGCATGTCCGATCATACCAAATGACCTCGTTTAAAAATTATCCATGGCGTACAACGTGTTGATTTACAGAGCTCTGAATGCAGCTTTAGAGAGATTCTAAGTGGTGAACTTTTAATGACTTACTTCAAAGTAGAAGTCGTTGGCTTTACTCATACTGTTTAAGTTTGTTTATGTAGATTTGTTTTTGCAAAGTCCAATAAAATGGATAGATCTTATTGTTGTGTACATATTGTGCAAGTCAAGGAAAAAGAGGAACACTGAATTATCGTTCCACAGATTTCCACCTACTTCAGACAATGTTAAAATAATAACAAAACTTGTAATCGAGGAAGTTGTAAATTGTAAAGCTTGGATTAGAAAAGTAAAATTTGGAAATAAAGTGGGCCATTGGTTGAAAATTTGCTTACACTTCCTCTTCATATAACGCGTGAATTTTTAATTCTATCTGTATACTTGAAATAATACACTATAAATTGTTTTATTACCATAACCTACATCACAAAATATTGTAAAATATATTTATTCCCATAATTTTACTTTCACAGCTATATAACAATATCTTTAAGTACCCTACGTTTCAAAAATTGACCACCGAGGAGCTCCTATTTTATTTTATTTCCCTATTGAGTGAAATAGTTTCTATTGTGTTCTATAATGGTTGGTTTATATACGGAACAAGAATAAGGAATAAGAAATAAGAACAGTACACAAGATGTTAAAACATGGCTGCGCCGTATATCGGTTTATGTAGGAATGAAATTTAACTTAAACATAAGAAAAGTTTGTAACATTTAACATTTTATTCTTATTCCAAGAATAAGAGACGATAAGCATGCGCACAATGGTCAAAATGTTGGCCGTAATAAAATTTGTCCAACAGATGTTTTCCTGCTGTGACCAGAAGGTTGGAAACAACAATATAATGTGTGAAACACAAGCAAATAAATTTACAAAATCTTCTAAATCCATATTACTGAAAACGAAAAATTCCTGATTTCTTGAAGAAAACATTTTTTCAAGGGTCATTTTAACATGGTTCATATCTCTGTGTGTCTTAAAAAGTGTTCCAGTGACCGAAATAAATGATGGAACAATGACTGGTGAGTGGGGTGGATGTGTTACAACCTCCCAACCAAGCTCGGAATTTTCTTCAAGTGTCTTTTTGATGAATGAGTTCTGGCATTGTCGTGTTGAAGAATAACTCCTCTTTTATTCACAATTTTTGGCCGTTTTCTGGTTAATTTCTGATTCAGTCGAGCCAATTCACAGTAGAGATTTAACACTTTGCCCCGGTTTTAACATTTCATAATAAATGATTCTTTTATAGGGCCTTCCAGAATCGGGGTTCATCATCCATAAATTTTGTGATTTAAATTTTTTAAACCACTGTTGACAATATGCGTATATGTTATTCCAAACGTTTAGGCTGAACTAGATTTTGAAATCTAGTAATGTTTATATTTTAATTCGGACTTTTGGTCATTTTGTTGGTTACATGACGAAATTTCACTGGACAAAATTACACGGGACAAAATTACACAGAAGAAATTACACATAGACAGAATTACACAGGGAAGAAATTACACAAGGACGAAATTACACATACGAAAATTACACTAAGACAAAATTATACATTTAATTTACTTTAATTTACACATACGAAAATTTAATTTAATTTACACATACGAAAATTACACTAAGACAAAATTACACATTTAATTTACTTTAATTTACACATACGAAAATTACACTAAGACAAAATTACATATTTAATTTACACATACGAAAATTTAATTTAATTTACACATACGAAAATTACACTAAGACAAAATTACACATTTAATTTACTTTAATTTACACATACGAAAATTTAATTTAATTTACACATACGAAAATTACACTAAGACAAAATTACACATTTAATTTACTTTAATTTACACATACGAAAATTACACTAAGACAAAATTACATATTTAATTTACTTTAATTTACACATACGAAAATTTAATTTAATTTACACATACGAAAATTACACTAAGACAAAATTACACATTTAATTTACTTTAATTTACACATACGAAAATTACACTAAGACAAAATTACATATTTAATTTACTTTAATTTACACATACGAAAATTTAATTTAATTTACACATACGAAAATTACACTAAGACAAAATTACACATTTAATTTGTTTGTGTTTATGAATTTTCAGTGTGTTCTTTTTTTTTTAAAGGGTTGGATTAAGTAAGTTTTTATTTATTTTTTTTTTTAATAAATAAAAATTTGTATTTTCAGGGTTGGAATAAGTAAATTTTAGTGTTATATGAATTAATAAAAATTGTATTCTAAGGGTTGGATTAAGTAATTTTTGGTCTCAAATATGAAAAAATACAAAAAAAATGTATTTTCGAAATTGGCTTTAGTAAATTATCGTGTTTTTTTAAAAATAAATTTAAAAAAATGTATTTTAATGGCTGGATTACGTAACCCTGGGTGATATTGATAGCAAAAAAATGTATTTTATGGCTTGGATTAGTTTTTTTTTAGAATAAGTCGACAATCGATACCATATTTCCATTTCACACATTAAATTTTTTTTTCAATATTGAAATTAACAAAAAAATGTACATTACAGCTTCCCCTATTAAATTAAATATCTCAATTTCCTGAAAAACACTAAAACTTACTTAATCCAATCAATATTTTTATTTTTTAAAAAGAACATTAGAATTTACTTAATTCAATCCTTAAATTAGATTTTTTTAACGTTAAAAAATAATGTACTTAACCCAATCCTGAAAATACATTTTTTTGTGTTTATTCATATTTGAGACAAAAAATTACTTAATCCAACCCTAAGAT
The DNA here is from genome assembly GCA_963971575.1 of Liopterus haemorrhoidalis. NCBI lineage: Eukaryota > Metazoa > Arthropoda > Insecta > Coleoptera > Dytiscidae > Liopterus > Liopterus haemorrhoidalis. The sequence continues at coordinate 10,852,635 of OZ020623.1, forward strand.
ACATTTATTTTAAATTTATTCAAAAAACACGATAGTTTACTTAATCCAACCCTTAAATTACAATTTTAAAAATGTATTAAAAAAACACGATAATTTACTAAAGCCAACCCTGAAAACACATTTTTTTTTGTATTTATTCATATAACACTAAAATTTACTTAATCCAGCCCTGAAAATACAATTTTTTTATTAATTCATATAACACTAAAATTTACTTTTTGCAACCCTTAAAATACAATTTTTTATTTTTCCAAAAAAAACATCAAAACTTAATCCAACCCTTTAAAAAAAATGTTTTATATAAGCAGTTCACTTTTGTAAGAACAAACTAAGAGGGAATTTTGTTTTCAATAGTTTGCTCCTTTGAAGCTGTATGTCATGTTGGTATTAAAAAATGTCACTTTTTTAAAATGTCGATCCATTTGACATATGTCATAATGAAAAATGATATCTTAATTATAGTGATCATAACCTTATCAACGTAAAGTCGGTTTTACAGCGTAAGGAATATTTTTAATTGACATTTAAAGTCAGTAACACACTATAAAAGTAACCAAAATAACCAGATCTAGTGTGTTCTTACAAAAATGAACAGCTTATATAAAAGAACACACTGAAAATTCATAAACACAAAAAAATTAAATGTGTAATTTTGTCTTAGTGTAATTTTCGTATGTGTAATTTCGTCCTTGTGTAATTTCTTCCCTGTGTTATTTTTGTCTATGTGTAATTTCTTCTGTGTAATTTTGTCCTGTGTAATTTTGTCCAGTGTAATTCTGTCCTGACACCCATTTTCTTTAAGCATTGTAAATCATACTCGCATTGCAAATTCTAGATTAAATTGACTGTCATTATAAAATGTCATTTTAATTGCATTTTAATATTTTGTCATTCTTAATAAAAAAATGTCTTCAAAATACATAAAAATGTATTAAAATTTTTAATAAATGTTATTCGGTTTCATGGTTTTACTGTTGGAATTTTAAACTTTCACAAACCAACGTGAAATATGAAATAACCCAAGCAAGGTCCCTTCTCGTGACAACCTAGAAGAACTAAATTCTCTTTTAGTTCCGCCTAAATGTTTGGAATAGCTTATAATACACTCATACCTCGCTTTACGGCCTAGATACGTTCCGGAAAAGTTGGCCGCAAAGCGAAAAGCCGTATAACGAATTAATTCCGAATTCTCAAAACCAAGATCATTTGCTAGGTTCAATATGGTTTGTCGAAATTCAAAAATAGAATCAACTTAAGGATCATTAGTTTTTATTCTTTCTGGCCATATTTTTTTCACATTTATTATTTTTTTGGCCGTTTAACGAAACATTTTGGGCCGTATATCGAAAAAGTGCTATAATTAAAGAAGGCCGTTATAGCGAAAAGCCATATAAAGAGCGGCTGTATAGCAAGGTATGAGTGTATAGTACTATATAATACCAATGCAGAAAAATAAAATTACTATAGAGTGACTATTTTACGACTTGGCGACCGACCAAAATGTTGGTACCCAGCAGTTTTTTAAATTTGGGAATACGAATTTTTCTAAACTTTTATTTTTAAAAATTCTGTAATTCTATTGTTACAAATAGCTGTTTAATGGCTTGCTTTTTGACATGGCCTTATATAAATTAAATCAAAAATTTCTTAACAACTTTTTTAATATTCTACTCAATATATTTTAGTTAAAGATATAGTAAGAAAAAATGATTAATAAAAAATTATGTATGTGTTTTTATGAAAACATAAAAAAATGGATGTGTAGTGTGAATTTTCACTCATTTCAGGGTTTTGTTACCTACAAAACCCTGAAATGAGTGAAAATTCATCCGCCAACATATATAAGGGAGGTATTGTGATCATACCGATTTTGACATTTCGAAATTTCGATGGATCTCCATGAATTGAGGTCCCTGCATAACGTTTTGACTATTTTTAGCATGATGTCTGTTGGTCTGTCTGTCCGTCTGTCTGTCTGTCCGTTTGTCTGTCTGTCCGTCTGTCTGTCCGTCTGTCTGTCCGTCTGTGTGTCCGTCTGTCCGTCTGTCTGTGTACACGTGCAGAGCAAATTCGGTTGAAAGGATTTATATGAAACTTCATATTTAAGCTTCTGCCATCAATGGCACGAGTTGATCAACTTTTGGTAAAAATCGGTTGACTAAAAATGGGAGTTTACTTGTGGCGATTTTAAGAGTTTTGTGAATATTTCACAACAAACAAATATTTCGAAAAAATGATTCAACAAAAGTTGCTATAAAAGTAATAACTAATAACTTTTATTTGAGACGTTTTTTGATAAAACGAAAAATATCGAATAATTTCTGTAAAATTTTTCTCAAGTCTCAATAGACCATATTAGTAACTACGTCACAAAATGGGATTCAGTGCTGCCGTCTCGCGGTTGGATTCCTTTTATTTGAATTTAGCATGTTGTTTTTTTGATAAATTGTATTTTGGAAATATAAATTAAGTTTTCAAAGTAAGAGAGTGCTTCACATCAAAACTACAAGTCAATATTTATTTATTAAAATTCTTATTTTATAGATTATAATTTAATATGTCATTATTTTTGCAGAACAATATTATTTTGCAGGTTAATTTTGAAAAATTTACGTTAATAATCGTTATTATGGCAAGTAACATAGCAATAAGTGTGTGTGCCATATCTAAATGGTTTAAAGGAATAATATGTTGTTTTTAATTTTCCATTATTTTTTCATTTTCATCTGTCAAATAACGAAAAAAGCAATTAATAATGTAGATGTCATTGTTACAATTTGGAGCAAAACAATACACCAATATGCATTCTAAAATAAAATATTAATGGTTACCTAGTGTTAATTAAATAAATACTAAAGATATTCCGATTTTCATATTATTTAAAAACGTAACCTATAAATATATCTTCGAATCCTTATTTATATATTTATAAAATCATTATTCTATAATATAAAGTGTCTGGACTGTATATATTAGTATATATTTATCGAAAATACATATTTTATGCTCCAAAATTGAAAATATTTATAAAATTAAGGTAACAAAAGTAATGTCCCATGTATTTTAAACTTCAAAAGGACTCAGCTCTCAGATGGCAGCACATTTATGTGACGACACACTAATATGGTCTATTTTTTCATACTTATATGTAACGTTTCGTCATGATAAATAATATCTCTGTTAGAAAATATTAGGCCAAGTTATTTCTACTCTGCTGCTAGAATGTATTTTATATAAGTACTTTACGATGGCGGTCGGTCCTGTGGTGGCCACAGCTGATTTTTACTATTGAAGATAATATAAAGTGGGGAAAAAAATTAACTTCATCCAATTGTCGAAATCATTTTTTCTTACTGTTTTTTTAAAGTAAAAAAATATAAAAAAATCTAAATATTTATTTACATTCTGATTCAGCAAATTTTATAAAATTTGCTATTTTTCGGGTATGTTTGTATATATTTTATACTATAATTGTGCTACTAAGATCCGAAGTTTTTTGAATCAACTTAATATTAGCTCAGAATTTTAATTAACAACATAAGAGTGGTTGTAGGCAAAATAATCTATTGTGACACACTGATTGTTTTGAATAGACGATATTCAAAGTGACGTCAGCAACACTAGCGCCAGTGTGCTTTTGCCAAACTAATCTTACAAATGAGGTGTTCGGGAGTCAAATCTGGTATCCGACAATTTAATATTTTTGCAAGAGACAACATTAAAACTTTGTGAAAATATTGCAAATAAATATTACAAAATCGATTGATTTAATCATTATCACAAAATTCTCTAATATTTTTACGAGTTGACAGTATAATTAATATTTTTAATTAATTTTTTTTATTGAACTTTAATAAACATTTTATATATTAATGTCATGTACTTACCATTGTCTACACTAAATAAATTACAGTTACCAAACTAAATTAAAAAAAAAAAAGAATATTATTATTTCATCGAAGTTAAAATTATTATTTTTATTAAGGCAAAAGTACAAATTCAAAATTCAATTTCAATATCATAAATGGAAAAAAATCACAGGATATAAGGAAGGTGGTATCTACTGCAATTACCATTATTTACATTTTAATTACAAAAAATACTTAAAAAGGATGAAATTATGTAAAACATGGTATCTACAGCAGTTACCATTATTTACATTATAGTACAGTCGATTCCGCTTAATTGGGACACATCGGGACTTAGGCATTTTGGCCCAATTAAGCGGCTGCCCCAATTAAGCGAACTTCACATAAAATTAAACAATGCATATTTTTCTTTCAATAATTTTATTTTATAAACTCTTGGACAAAACTATAAATTACATATAACCAAAAAATATAAACTTTTAAGAAAAAATAATAATAAATTCCAAAATAAAATAATAAATAGGTACATACAATTTAATTCAATGCAAAAATGCGTCAAGTGTAGTTTGTCTTTTGATTTGTAACATTTTACTTCTACAAAATCAGCGCAGGTATTCAGTGCGGATGTAGGGCTCCCTTCATTTCCTTCCTGCATAAAATAACGCTGTAACACGGCCATAAATTTTTTTGCCTCCTGGTTGAGAATATGTGTAGCATAATATGTACTGTGATCTTAAATTTACTGTCCCAATTAAGCGGAATGTTGTCCCAATTAAACATGTAAATTTACTGTTGGTTCCTTGGTTTGGTTTCTGTTCTTTGAGATTTGGCCCAAATAAGCGGCTGTCCCAATTAAGCGGTGGCCCAATTAAGCGGAATCGTCTGTACTTAAAACTGATATTATCACAGTTTTTTCCTCAATTGTTGTGGATTCATCCTCGGGAATGTAATCTGAGTCTTCATCAGTAGAATAAGGATCAGATTCAGATAAAACACTCATTTTTAGGGTTTTGTAGGTATGACCAAAAAACCCTTTTACTGTCATTTTGTCGTCTGTCTGTCTGTCTGTCTGTCTGTCTGTCTGTCTGTCTGTCTGTCTGTCTGTCTGTCTGTCTGTCTGTCTGTCTGTTCGGTAAAAATTGTAGCCAAACGGCTAAACCTAGAGAGTTGAAATTTGGCATGCTTATACAACTCTTTGACCCGCACATAGGAAAAATACTAAAACATCTAAAAAACATATCCCCCTAAAAATATAAACAAATATATGCTCATCGAATTTTTTTTTTTTTTTTTTACAATTCTGTATAGGGTATCAAATGAAAGCTCTTGGTACGTGGATTAACGATCAAAATTTTGTTTTTGCAAAATAAATTATTTTTGCAAAATAAATTATTTTGACGCGATTTTTGCCAAAATTGTGCAAAAAAAAATTTGTCCCACACCCTGTAGCCCAGATGGTTTAAACTAAAAATCTGAAAAAAATCTAAGTAATGTACATTGGTGTGAACCGGAATAGTACAACAGGAATTTTTGATCAGATTATGTTTTCGGAAAATAACGCATTTTTTGTGTTTTTAACTAAAATATGTAAAATATTTAATCCGCTATTTAAGACAGTAAACAAGTGAACATCTATAGTCCAGTGGTAATGTTATCGCCTAGAAACATTGAACTAGAAAGTATTGCAACTTACGAAGCGATAACGTTCGAACTACTGTTCGAATCCCGTCAATTTTTATTTTTTCTATTTTTTTTTTGCATTTTTATTTTGTAAAATTCTAATTATATTTTGGCAAATGTTGCATTTAATTTTTAAAAGCGTAAATTTAATAACCAGTGGGAAGTGTTGAAATTATAATTTAATTCTATGTTTCAATGTATACGAAATCAGAGGGGCGGAGTTTATGACAAACAACCTATTGAAGCCATAGGCGCATTTTTCAAAATCTTAATGAACCTTGCTATATATAAAAAAATACTGTACATATTTAGAAAGCTAAATAATAGTATTAGGTATTCGAATTAAATATAACAAAAAAACATTTTAACATAAAATTTGTTTTTAAAGCTCTGAGATTAACAGACGATAAATTATTTTAAAAAGATCGTTCATTTTGCCGTGATTACTACAAAGCAAGATTTGTCCTACACACTCAACATACCGCCTTCACTTATTATATACCTGCGAAACCCTGCAATGTGTGAAAATTCAAACTTCACATCAATTTTTTCATCACTTTTAATAGGTTCATGTTTAGTACTAACAGATTCTTGTTGACGTGCGGCCATTTTGTACACTTACCATGTTTTTCGCTCTAGAACATGCAGATCCCACATATTACATGATACATCCAAAGCTATCTATTGATATTTTTTGTAAATTTGAAGTGAAATCTAGTTTATGATGACATTTACTATATTTTACATGCAGTAATTCAGTTTTGAAAAATATGTCAGTTACCAGGTTTTACACCCGAACCCTTCAAATATCTAATTTATATTTGTGAGAAAACTTGATTAGGTGTGCGACAAACTCACGAAAAAGCAAACAGCCACTCGATATATTCAACGCCCAAAAGACCTACGGCCGTGACTTTAGTCATCAACCACCCTCTTTTTTTTTTCAAAAGTAATGGGTGTTTTTTTTAGAGGTATAGAACTTTAAATTGCAATAAAACAACGATGGATTATTCGATTGACATGATTTTTTTTTTATTCGAAAGATAATCTTGTGGCATTACATTTTAAATATGATTTCTGGCATATGACCGCCACGGCTGGCTCGGATGTAGTCCAATCTGGACGTCCAATTTTCGATGACTTTTTCCAACATTTGTGGCCGTATATCGGCAATAACACGGCGAATGTTGTCTTCCAAATGGTCAAGCGTTTGTGGCTTATCCGCATAGACCAATGACTTTACATAGCCCCACGGAAAGTAGTCCAGCGGTGTTAAATCACAAGATCTTGGAGGCCAATTCACAGGTCCAAAACGTGAAATTAGGCGGTCACCAAACGTGTCTTTCAATAAATCGATTGTGGCACGAGCTGTGTGACATGTTGCGCCGTCTTGTTGGTATGATTTAATGTAATGCCACAATATTATCTTTCGAATAAAAAAAAATTCATGTCAATCGAATAATCCATCGTTGTTTTATTGCAATTTAAAGTTCTATACCTCTAAAAAAAACACCCGTTATAATAGTTTTGTTTTGCTTGAATAGGTTACGATTAAAGTTTGTTTAATAACAATTATTTCCGAGTGAAACTGGTCCACATTCTCATGTTTATAGTTTCTTAGAGTTGGTAAAATTGTTGATTCAAAAGACAATTATGTGATTAAGTCGATATCTATATATTCCTGCTATTTATATCTATAGATGAATTTAATGTATACTATATATTTATTTTGGTATGAATATAACGAAATAGCTACTTTTATTTAATTACCAATTTATAATGTTGTGATCAGTGCAAAGGGTAATATACTTTTTGCATATTTAGAAATAAGTAGATTTTTTTTTTCTGAAATTGACATTTTTTAGAAATTACTTATTATATATAATAACTATCCATTAAATTGAAAAAATGAAAGAAAACTGAATTTGTTCTGAATTGTTAAAAATGCTTAAAAACAAGATCTTTTAAAATGGCGGATAATAGTTTCAAGCTGTAGAGTGGTATAGGGCCATTTATTAAAATAATTGTTATTGGTACAAAGAGAAAAAATGCCAATCGATATTTTCAAAAGAAGCTGAAGATAGGAGATACTAACAATCAATAAAACACTATCAAACATCTGTAATATATTATTATAAAATTAATGATACATACGAGGGATGTTTCCAAAGTTCTGGGAATTTAGAGAAGCTTATGGTGAATATGCTCCATCGCAAGATACGTGTGAACGATGGTTTCGGCGTTTCTGATGTTTTCACACCTTCTTTCCACAAAAAGAACATTATTGCTATTTGAGATTTTGCTGCGTCTTCCATGGTTACAAAAACAGTGCTATGAAAACGCGTAATTTTTATTATTTTGTTAATTTTCGTCAATATTACAATGTAGTTTTTCAACATAATCTCCATTTAACTGAATACATTTATCCCAACGATAAACTAATTTTTTTAAGCCGTCCTCAAAGAAATTTTTCGGTGTCAGACCTATTGAGTTTCTGTTCTGGTCCCAACAGCCTTGGCACCCAGCGCGGCGAAACCTTGCTAACGCCCAAACAATCATGCAAGATGTCATGAACTTGTCGTATACTTATCTCTAGGCGCACACTAATTTGACGAATAGTCATTCGCCTGTCCTCTTTCAGTAGGTCTTCGACGGCAGTAATGTTTTTTTCATTTACCGACGTGCTTGGGCGCCCACTGCGTGGATCGTCTTCTAGTGATGTTCTACCGGTTTTAAAACGATCGATCCACCGATAAACAGTACTTTTGGATTCTGCAGACTCACCAAATACTCCTTGCAGACGATGAATAATTTCTGATGTTTTCACACCTTTCCACAAAAAGAAAATTATTGCTCTTTGAGATTTTGCTGCGTCTTCCATGGTTACAAAAACAGTGCTATGAAAACGCGTCTATATCAGTTGAACACCTAAATCAGAGTGAACAATATTGCACTAGATAGTTGCATAAACATGTCAAGACTTGTCTGGCACCAATAACATTGCCTATAAGTTCTGCGTGATTTAATTATAGCACAATTCCCAGAATTTAGGAAACATCCCTCGTATATATGTAGGTTATTGAATAAAATTCTTATTTAATAATCGTCATAAATTTATTGTAAAATGTTACAGAGACGTTTCGATTGGGTATCCAATCATCCTCAGTCTAAAAATAAGGTTTCACATTGAAATATAACAAAATCGAAATTATTAATCTTGTATAAAAGAATATTTGTAATAAAGAAAATGTAAAAGCAAAATTAAGTAACTAGAAAACTAACAATAAAAACAACATGAAAAACAAAACCAAAATGGCGCGAACTCCATTTTGTAGTACGTTGCGGTTAATAATTGTATGTGCAAAGCACGTAAACTGAAAAACATTTAAATGTAAAACAAAAGGACAAACAATATTCTTTTATACAGTCAACATTTGAAAAAAAGGTAGTGTTCTTAACAAAGATAGCTTACCCAATATTTTCGTTAATTGTAAAAAATCATGTTAGATATTTCCACATTAAAATATATGGAATGGACAGGACACTGTCCACAGTTTTCCACAGTTGTCATCACTGGAAACAAGTTATTTTTGCCACCCTTTAGGGCAAACCACTCTCTATGCGCTGCTTTCGTTTTCTATGAACTTTAGTTTACGTTATTTATTTACCAGGTCTACAAGTATGAAATGCGGATTTTTTTTTTAAATAAAACACATTAAACTCAAAAGAACAGTAAAAGTTTATTTATTCAAAGTATGCTCCATTAGAAGTTATACATTTTTCCCATCTTTCAGGCAATTTGTGAATACCTCGCCAGTAGAACTCTTCCCCCTTCCCCGCAAACCATTCATCTAGCCATTCTTTCATATTTTCATATGAACAAACGTTGGGTATTAACTGTTTCACCAGGTTTTAACAATTCATAATAGACCACACCCTTTTGGTCACCACCAAGTACAGATCATTGTCTTTTTGGCAAAGTGATTCGGTCTTGCAGTTGATGTGGATGGTGAGCCTGGGTTCACCCATGATTTTTTGCGTTTGGGAATTTCAAAATAAATCCATTTTTCATCGCCAGTAATGATACGATGCAAAAAAGACTTTCTTTTGTATCGTGCAAGCAAAATTTCACAAGTGTTTTTGCGTTTTTCCATCTGCCTCTCATTCAATGCATGTGGAAACCATCTGCCGACTTTTTGGATCTTACCCATCTCTCGTAGGCGATTGGAATCAGCTTGTTGACTAACGCCTAACTGCTCTGCTAGTTGTTTTTGTGATTGACTATCGTCTTCCTGTAGCAATGTTTCCAATTTTGTATCTTCATATTTTTTTGGAGGTTTTCCATATTCTTTGTCTGTAAGATCAAAGTCACCACTTTTGAAACGCCGAAACCATCGTTCACACGTATCTTGCGATGGAGCATATTCACCATAAGCTTCTCGAAGCAGTCGGTATGATTCAGCAGCAGTTTTTTTCAAATGAAAACAAAACAGTGGTACTGTCCGCGAATGCTCTTTATTTGGCACAAAATTTGATATTTTTAACACAGTAAAACAAAACTATATGATCACTTTTCAAATTATAACCTATACGCATTTGACACTTAATGATAACTTAACAAAACGCCATATTTGTTGAAACTTTGAACTATACACTCTGTTTGCGCGGCAAGTTTGAAAAAAATCCGCATTTCATACTTGTAGACCTGGTAAATAGTTTTAACTTAAATTTTGATATTTAATTTTAACATTTCAGTAACAAATTCAGTTGATTTTCCATTAATACACTTTAGCTAGTTATTTTATATAATGCCCAATGCTGTTTGTGCGCTAGTTTTTAAGATTTCTATTGTAAGTACTATTTATATGATAAGAAATGTGATGGTGGATTTTAAAACAAGTGAGAATATTTGTAGTTAACGTTTTTATTAAAAAAACAAAAATATATTATGAGCACCGAATATTAATATACTCTTGTTCAATGCTTCTTTTTATAGATAGTTTTTATATGAAACGTAGCTCTTAACTTAATACATCAAAGTTCCATGTATCTTAAGAAATTTGTGTCATAATCTATTTATTTTATTACAATTATTGAATCCATTTTAACACCAGAATATAAATTATTAAAAGGTCTGTCGTGCAACTTGTGATTTTAGAGATGCCTCAGTGCAAAATTAAGTAGCCGATTGTGTTAGTGTTAAGGCGCCAATTGGGTGACAAGTAATGGTCAATGTTTACATTAGTCTAACTCCGCTTATCGTGTGTTCGGACAACACACCACAAGTCACTGGCTTGGCGCTGACCGATTTTCGCTTTCAAGGCGGTATTGTTATCCTAAGTCAAAGGATTTTGACCAACATCGGTGCAGTTTGTGTCTACCTGTAAGCACCGTACACACGACATGCACATACTTGTCATCAGTCGAGAGTGCTATGCTCAAATGGAAGGTTATAATAATTTTTGCTTAATTATGAAGTCAACTTAAAAGTAATTTTTTCCACGACTATATAGATTACGTTCATTACAGGCGTGTCAGTGATTAGTAAATGTAGCACGTTCCCCACTCCTTTTTATTGCACACTGCTATCCTGTTACGTAATGAGCTCATTAAAAAAGTAAGTTAATAAATTTATTTTATTTTCTGACTGGTCCGAATCCCATTACCTATCAACTATAGTTAATATTTTATCAGAATCTCACAAATAGTCATTGAATTTTTTTAATAAATAAAAAAATTATGATACAAATTTCTTTATGTTTTGTAGAGTATAATTTAAAATTATTTTTGTTGTGCTTAGTATGTAAGATTATTTAATTTTTTATATATAAAAATCTAGAATTTAAGTAGTGCCAGAGTGCAATAAACAACTTGATTTAATATTGGTTTTATTTTAAACCCGATTTAGTAAATGATATGTCCAATATGGCATTATAATAATGAACATTGTTGGTAATAGGAGATAAATTAAGTGTTGGACATAACTACATTTGCTAGATTTTCTTTTATTTCGTATACTATTTTTAGTGTTATTTTTGCATGTTCTGTAGGAGTTTCTTCGTTATCCGTCGTTGCATTGAAAGTTGCTGTTTTCTTGTGTTTTTTGAGTATTTATTTTAATAACAAAATGCGTGAATACATTAATCAAAGTACAGTGGTACCTTGACTTACGAGTGTCCCAACTAAAGAGTTTTTCGAGATACGAGCCGTCTCTCGGCCGATGTTTTGCTTTGAGTTGAGAGCTAAAATTCGAATTACGAGCGGAGGAGGTTATCTCTACAAGTGAGATGAACGAAATGTTGGGAATGTGGAAGAATGTTTCAGACTTTATTCAAAAGAAACACCAGAATAAGTTACAACTGGGCGTTCGACGACGCTATTTAATGACACTTGCCGAACTCATTCCATTGGGGAAAATTGATTTGACATACGAGTAATTTGAGTTACGAGCTCCGTCACGGAACGAATTAAACTCGTAAGTCAAGGTACCACTGTATTTGTCCTCGGAAGCTGTGACTTTTTCGAAAGATTGATCCGCCTTTTGAGCCAATGCATTCAGCAACTCAATTTTCGACTTCTCCATAGTTATGGAAATGTGTATCTTCCAAAGCGTGTTTCATCGATCGGAACAGATGGTAATCGCTTGGGGCCAAGTCCAGAGAATACGTTAGTTGCGGGAGAATCTCCTATTCGAGCTCCATCAGTGTTTATTTCCCGGCTATAGCAACATAGAGCCGAGCATTATCCTGCGGAAGAATCACTTTTCAGCAATTTGATATAGGGGATACGCATAAAATTTATATTTCCTTAAAACTACATTTTTTTGATATGTTAATGTTAGTTATGTCACCTAACAAAACAAAAATCACATTTTAATTAATATTATAGCCAAATTTTTTAATTAAAATATTGTAAATTTCAAATAAGCCGACCACGGCGCGAAAGTTGCCGAGTAAATACAACTGAGTATGACGTCAAACGACTGGGGTTTGACGTCACAGATACAGCTACAACATAATCTTTACGTGTGTATATTGTATTGTTCGAGAGTTTTGTATTTGTTTCTAAACAATTTTTCACGCATTTATTATTAAAATGGCAGATAAAGATTTTGTTAGGGCTCAGAGTGATAATTTACCCAACATACATTTATGCACACAACATAAAGTTTATTTTTTTCTGAAATATCGGTTTTATTTCGCCATCAGGTAATGATATAAATTGTTTTTTTTTTTTATTTCTATTTGAACTATTTGTGCACATCGGTACTAAACAATATTTTCGACTATGTTTCGAAGTACTGGGGCCTGGATCTTCCATATTTTATATACTTAATATAAAATTTAATTCGGTAAACATGTATAAATTGTTTTTATTTTTTATAGAATTAAACTTTATTTTAATTAAAATCACTCTAACTTTACATAACCTATTGAGAACTGACACGCTCGGATACGCAGTCTGGTGGTCAAATATTGTACTACGCGACTGTAGTACTGTTTGAAATTATTACATATGTTCTGATATTGATTTTTTGCTAGAACGTCGATAGATACATTTTCATAAAATAAAAATGTACTGTGCTTAAATTAACCTGTTCCTTGTTAGCATATTGACAGCTGAATACTAGACAATTCAGCCATTTTTTTCATGAATTACAGCGCCGCCAACGGTAATGCCACTTCTCAATAAAAGTTATACAAGCAAATAAGTTCACAACAGACTATGTAGGCTGCACGCTGTACACTAGGTAGGCTGTACGCAGTGTACTGCGTCACTTAGAAGGGGTATGACGCCACACGTCGTTTTCGCGCGCTACATACATTTATGATTTTTTTAAGCTTTCAAATTAAAAAAAAGAATGCAAAAATGTTTTTTATGTCTATGCAACAAGAGAATATAATAAAAAAATAAAATAAAATCATGCCTATCCCCTACTGATGGTTGTTTTAAAACTGACTGGTTGATGGTTGTTAAAACTGACGTCCTATATTCCTTATCATAATTGTTGTCCTTATTTAGATGTCCTGTTTATAATAAACATAAGTACAACGTAAATCGAGGACCTGCGTAAGTGGATTTTAATTTTTATTTTATCTTAGGAAAAAAATAAATAAATAAAACGGTAAGTATTATTAATATTTATTTATTAATACTCGAGATTCAAATATTCCTTAAAACTAACTTAAATCTAATACTAATTATATCACAAAATTCTTATGTACAATTTCAAAAGCTAACATTGAAATTAAAATTTGAAAAAATCAGTGAAAGGCACACATGGTGATGCAAAATAAAATATACAAATATTTACATAAAAAAAGTACATTTTAAGTTTTCCAGAAATGGAGATCAGTACTACTAGGTCATTAGCTAAATATTTATTTTTGTATTAAGTTATTGGCGCAGTCGGTACGATACTATACTTTTAAATTCGTCATCAAATTGAGTTTATGTATATTCATAAGTGAATAGTGGCGGCTTATGGAAACCCTTAATGACGGTGCTGCAACCAGAAGTATAATTGAGGTGTGAATCATTTTTAAGATGGACATATTTTTTTCTTGCTGCATATGCGTTTACAAATAAAATCATAAAATATTACATTTTATGATTTAATATGTAGATATATCATGCATGTAAAAGAAAATTAACTTATATTCTGTACAGAACCAATAAAACAATTAATGCAAAAATAAGAAAGCAGGGTTCTTATTTTTGCATTCTTCACAAATGTCTATAATGTTAAATTTATTTAATTTTGGGGTTGCTGTAGCTCGTATGTACCGCCTCTATTATTGAATTTAAACTTGAAAGTGTCAATCAAAATTAATAACAAATGTTTCTTTCCTTCAAATTTATTTAAATAAATATTTATGGTTAATGTTCCGAATAAATCCACCACAAACAACTCGTCAAAGCAAACGCGTATGCTAGTTAGAATGAGATTTGGCCCTGGTGAAGCGCCGTCTCTTTCTTTCAAAACATAACACTTACGATTCACTTTTATCTTTTCCATTATTTTGATTCCAAACTTAAATCTAAATAAGTACTTGATAGTTATCCGTTCTGAAGTCCAAGCAATTATTTAATAAGTATTTTTTAACATTTATCTTGTATTAATATTTTTAAAGATAAACTTGAATAATGAAATTTCAGTATTTATACGCTTAAAGTCACATTTAAATGGTTTAAATGAGATTATAGTACACATATTTTGAAAAATATTAACTTTATTAAAAAAGAGAATCCTCAAAAATATCAATATATTCCCACTTACCAATTTTTATGTTTGAAATAGAAAATTCCGTTTTTCGTTGCATTCATAGTTGCTAAATTATGTAAATGTATTAAAACTGTATAAAGCTTTTATATATCTTCACTATATGCAAACAATCAGTGATAAAACTAATTAGGTTAGGTTTAGTTAGCAAAAATTTAGGACAGAAAAAACTGAAACTTGATAGACGTATATAAACAGGTACTCATAATGAATTTTAACCTTGTTTTCAATGAGATTTATATTATACATAATGTATGTTTGTTTATGCCACAGCTTTGTGGATAAACGCACCGCAGTCAAGCCTACGTAAATTCAGAGTTTGTTACAACAATGCATTTAGAATTATCAATGGTTACAGCAAATTCTGTAGTGCATCTTGGATGTTTGTTACGAATAATGTCAAGACAGCTGATTGTGTGATAAGAAGTCGGGTCTATTCGTTTCGCTCCGGTGTCTGGGGGGTGGAGAACAACATTATTAAGTCATGCGTGCGGAATGACAAAATATTTAACAGTTTTTGGAGCTCTGCGTTGCGCGTTCCCACTCCAGGTACTAGGTAGTGGAGGGGATAGACCTGTATTGTATGTCTATTGTATTTTATTCCATTGCTCTCACTGATTTACACATGTGTTCTGCTACGAACTTTTGTTCATTTCAGGTGTGTGTGTGGATCGGTGGACAATATTTACCTCTTGTATTTATGTATTTATTTATTCATTTTATTTTTTGTTTTTTGTTTTTTCTCTTTTTTGTATTTTGTTCTATTGTTATTTTCTGTTCTTATATTTATTCTGTATTCTGAGTACATACATTTATTTGTAAAGAATTTTGGCAATTTGCTGTAAAATAAATAAATAAATAAAAAAAAAAATAAAAATAATTTGAAAAACATTAACTTCATAGAGTTCTAAAAATATCAGTTATATTCGCACGTATCGTTATGTTACAAACGCGTATTTCTCTGCCAACTACAGATGCATCTATGATTACTATTGGCTCCCCACTCTTACGACCATTTTCGTTATAACATTTTCTAACGTTATAATATACTTCATTCTAAGCAGACAGCCTAGTTCTGGTGGATTGATACGGAACATTAACCATATTTATCAGTAGTATTTGTACTACTAATGAAGGCTGCATGGCAGCCGAAGTGTATACCTAGTTCATATTCAATAAATTTCAAAGGAAAAAGTCATTATTAATTCTATTTAAGTATAGTTCGAATTGGCGCAGTCGGTAGGATACTTTTGAGTATGGTATTACATGGAGTTAAATTGACAGCCCCAAACAAACCAGTTTTATTATTTCAGTATTTAGTTAAGACCTAGTTTAAAGGAACTAACTTAATTATTAATAATATTTTCAAATCCTTCTTGAAAATGTCCGGTTGTAGCACATTGCATCCGATAGTCAATTTCATTAATATCTATATTTTCATTTAACACAATTTTATTCTCGTACGTATTTTCGTAGGTATATTGTTGTAAATCTAAATCTAATTCATTTTTTTCTTGAATACGAACATCTGGATAACGATAAGTTTTAAAATCATAATCAAAATTTTGTTGTTCTTGAGGATAAAACACACGATTATCAACTACTTCTGTGAAATTTTCAGGGCGATATTCTTCAATAGGATAAAAATCTTCTTTATATTTACAATTTTGATGATTTAGTTCACTGGTTTTAGGATCTAGATTAAATTGTATTCTGTCTAATTCATTTATATTATTATTTGAGGTTATGTCTCGGCTATCCGGGGATTGGTTCAAGTACAGCCTACTGCAACTACTGTTGTTGCTATCATCGTTAATAACTTGATTCTGCATCCAATATTCTTCATTCTTATATTCTCTATGTATTGTCCCACTTCCTAAATCTAATAAAGTTGGTGGAGATCTAGCTAATTCATTTTGGGCAACATTGTAGTCGGGTCGTAATGGTTGATCTAGTTGAAATATTTCTTCTGGTTGGAATAAATCGTTGGGGAAATTTGTGAAATCGTATTGTGCTGGTGGTGTTTCTTGATACGTTACTGGTTCTGGTGTCCAGTAGGTTTCATAGGTTTGTTGGTAGTTCGTAGGGGAATGTTGTAGGTATTGTTGTGGTACCATTGTTTGGAAACCACATACGCATTCGAATGGAGGACAGGAACATGAAAAACCTAGAATAGAAAATTTTATCAGTTATTGTAAATAATTATAAAATTGATGTGTGAATTTTTACACATTTCAGGGCTGTGTAGGTATTTAATGAGAGTAAGAAGTCAATAGAATGTTAGTTTATAGTACGTTCAAACGTTAGAATGCAGTACAGGGGAAATAGAGTAGTTATTTTTCATAATTTCTAATGGGTTCTTACAATAAAGCTATCATTTTCTTTGTTGGTGGCTGTAAAACGTGCTAATCTGTATTCTACAAATGTTTATTCATTTTTGTTCCGTGTTACCTGATTTTTGTAAATCATGTAAGACTCCGATATTTTAACCATTTAGTTTCAATGAATTAACAACAAAAGAACATAAAATTCTGCATTATATTTTGGGTTCATTGACACTTTTACAACATTTGGCAACACCGCTTCCATTTCCCATAAGAGCAATACTGCATTCTAACGTTTGAACGGACTATAGTACAATATATTTTCTTTAATCACATAAAATAATAAAAAATTCCTGTTTTACTGTTCTGACTCACATTAATGTGCATTACTTAAATTTTGTTCAGATTTTTAGATTGACCCCCGCTGGGTTATAAGGTGAGAGACAAGAGCGTTTTTAATACATTTTTCACAAAAAAATAAAGAAATTAAAAAAATATATACTTTTCGTTTCTAAATCTACGTCTTAAGAGCTTTCTCATGATACCACACAATAAATTTGAAAAAAATGTTAATGTTCCGTATGCTCCCACCAGAATCAACAGGTTAAAGAAACAGCACAACCTAGTTAGAATGCGATTTGTCATTGACAAAGCGACCCCTTTCTTCCAAAACATAAAATTTACGATTTGGTCTGGTCAAAGAGTTGTACAAGCATGCCAAATTTGAAGTAAAATTACCTTTTTCTTGATCAGCTATTAATGGTGGGGGCTGATCACTTCTAATGACTTGGTTTGCGTCGTTGCAGTGCCTTTTTGGGCCTCTTATAGACATAAGCTGTAAAAAAAAATTAAAATTAAAAACTTGTGAAAACAAAATATGTAAATATGTAAAATAAATGTTCATAATTTGAAAACAGGTTTAAATCGGGAATTGCGACAGAATTTCTGTATTTTTAAATTAAATATACTAATTTTTTAAAGATTAAACTATATATATATATATACTGTTCACTTTTGTAAAAAAAGACTACGAGGAAATTTTGATTTCAGCAGTTTGCACCTTTGAAATTGTATGACATGTTGGTATTAAAACATTATAAAAAATTTCGCTTTCTTAATAATTATCATAATAAGAGTATAAGGGCAATAAACATCTCCATAAACTTAACACATCTGGTTTAAAATACAGTAGCTACATAAAGTGAATTGTTTGTTTACTATTAACCTGGCAAAAATGTTAGATAATTTACTTCTATAGATTTTTATTTATTTAACTTCATTATTTCTTATAACAAGATAATGATGAAGACAGAGGGAGAGAGAGAGAGAGAGAGAGAAGAATTTGTCAATAAGTCATAATTTACGTCTTAATTCATACTAAGAATATTAACAAGAATAAAGCATTTATTCAATTCGACCAAACAATTCCGCTTTCCGTTGTCTATTCATATAATGCAAGGGCCGGCTGAGCGACGTTTTACCTACATATTGTAAACCAACAACCGTGTTAAACGGTGGGATAACTGACAACTGACCGACCCGTTTCTCGGGGACACATTTACTTAGCCGGATCACTGAGCCGGATCAATGAGCCGGATCAATGAGCCGGATCACTGAGCCAGATCAATGAGCCGGATCAGCAAACTGAACGACCTCCACTGATCCGGTTCCGCAAACTGAGCCGAAATTCCCATCACTAATCATGCTAACCGAAAAATCTAAAGTCGGTTTTACAGCGTAAGGAATAATTTGACAATTGAATAATTGTCATCTAAATTGAATAATTGACATCTAAAGTCCGTAATACACTATAAAAGTAACCAAAATAAATAGATCTGGTTTGTCTTTGCAAAAGTGAACAGCATATAGTTGTAGATAAAATATTGTATTTAACTCGCATATAAAAGCTATATTTCACTTGGATGACTACAACTCTCGCCTACAGGTCGGGTGGTAAACCTCATCCTCGTGAAATATAGCCTCCATTATATATTTGTTCAATAAAATACTATTTTATCTAGCCCCATTATTTTGAGTTTTCATGTCCGCCACTGGCATTACTTAACTGATTGAGAGCTAATAACTTCGAATTCTGTTCGTGTGTGGCTTTGTACAAGATGTTCTATACCTCTCTGAACTGTAATTAATTACTGAATAATTCTAGTAATTAATGAACGAATAAACGTGAATTGAATGTATACTTTTAACATCGTGTCATTACTTATTTACAGTATTAAATTATCTCAAACTTACTTTAGTGGTAAAATTATTTTCTCTCGCTAATAACACAGCTAATCCTCGAACTCTTCGGCCAGCTCCAAGACTTCTCCGAGCTTCTGAAGTAGATTTTGCTTCAGGTCTAGGATGATCATGGACACCTTTGGCTTGAAAAAAGATTGCATGGTCGGTATGTCTCCAAAAATGAGTGACAGGATATCCACAATGACCTCGACAAGCCAAAATTTCAAGACGACCTTGACATTGACGATTTGGACAAGGTTTACCTGAAAAAATACACTATATAAATATAAAAATAATTATAATAACTATAGTTCGGCATAAATCTCCAGATCTTGTTCTCAAAAATAGGGACTATTTTGAATCTTCCAAAATAAAAATTGATGTGAAGTGTGAATTTTCACACATTGCAGGGTTACGCAGGTATATAATAAGTGAAGGCATGCCGCCTTCACTGAGTGTGCATGCTGAGTGTGTAGGACAAATTTTGCTTTGTAGTAATCACGGCAAAATGAACGATATTTTTAAAATAATTTATCATCTGTTAATCAAAGAACTTAAAAACAAATTTTATCTTAAAATATTTATTTGTTAATTTTAGTTCGAATACCTAATACCATTATTTAGGTTTCTAAATATGTGCTGTATTTTTTTTTTTTTATATAGCAAGGTTCATTAAGGTTTTGCACCTATGGCTTCCTTTGGTTGTTTTAAGACATATGCTCCGCCCTTCTGATTTCGTATACAAGACATGTAGAATGAAAATATAATTCCAACAATTCCAACTGGTTATTAAAATTACGCTCTTAAAAAATAATGCAACATTTGCCAAAATACAACTAGAATTTTGACTAAATAATTTAAACGAAATAAAAATGGAAAAAAAACAAAAAATAAAATTTTCTCCTCAACCTGGGAACGAACCCTAGTTTGCTGGGTAGCAGGCGACAAGCTAACCATTAGACCAGGGTACGCCTTCTAGTGTAGTGTGTTACATAATTATAACTTTTGTACATCGTCAACCAAAAAAATGCGTTAGTTTACGAAAACATAATAAAAAATTACTGTTGTACTATTCCAGTTCACACCAATATTCATTACTTTTTCAGATTTTTAGTTTAAACCATCTGGGCTACAGGGTTTGGGACAAAATTATTTTGCACAATTTTGACAAAAATGGCATCAAAATAATTTATTTTACAAAAATAAAATTTTGATCGTTAATCCACGCCATTTGCTACTCAGAATTAAAAAAAAAAAATTTTTTTTCGATGAGCATTTATTTGTTTATATTTTTAGGGGGGGTATGTTTTTTAGATGTTTTAGAATTTTTCCTATGTGCGGGTCAAAGAGCTGTATAAGCATGCCAAATTTCAACTGTCTAGATTTAACCGTTTGGCTACAATTTTTACCGAACAGACAGACAGACAGACAGACAGACAGACAAACAGACAGACAGACATACGACAAAATGACCGCATGCCCTAAACCTGTATTAAAGTTACACGGGTAGATATTTATTTATGCTCGAGAAGGATTTTTATAATTGAGTATTTCTTATTTATTGAATATTTTTAATAAATACTAGTTTGTTAAATATTAATAAGTTAACAATATTGATGTAATCTGTAGCTTTTAAATGCTTTTTCTACTCTCACTTTTTTTTCCGTATTTATAGCATTTTCCCATGCTTTTTTACCTATTTATCTCTTCCACAACACCAAATATATCTATTATTTTCACAAATTGTTTTTCATTTAGAAAAAATGGAACTGACTGTTTCTCTCACTTTTTTTCCTAGAGTGATAACCAAATACACAACAATTTGTGTTATGACAACTCATTCTAACACAAAATAATATATAAAAGAATAATAATTGCTATCAAAAGTTAATGTTACAAACAAACTGCAACATTAAAGTTTAAACGCGATACAAACAACACGAGGTAGCACTAGTAAACAATAAACAGTTACTTGTGCCACTAGCTCAAATTCTGTCCGCCTGGTGTCACTTTATAGCGCTGTTGAGCATAATACATTTGTTGTAATTTAATAAATTTTAAACATATTTTCACGATGACCATTTTAAAAATAGTTAACAAAATTTCTCTAACGGCTGAAGGATGATGAGGAATACATTTTCTGCTTTTTTTGTATTGAGAACTGACAATAACTAAAGTGACGCCTAGCGAAATATTTTGGAACTTAACGGAATAGGATTTTGTTGGATGTGGCTCATTTAATTGCATTGTTTGTATGTGTTTAAGTGGAGAAAACTTTAATAAAATGTCTTTAAAATCGCAACAGAAAATTAACTGCAATGTGAATTATTGTGTATCAAATGGCAAATGTCAAAAATATCCTATTCCAATCGCCATTTTGTAAGCAACAACAGCGCCTCTATAGGTAATGTTTATTCTCAATTGATTAACTTTGGACTTACCTTGTTGTTTTTTTCTTGCTTTATCACAGATTGCAGGTCGAAGGTGAACTCTTTCCCCGCTAGGCAGTACGCATCTTAGGTTACAGATTAGGACACCGAGGCAGCTCTTCTTAAGTATATGTACATTATGGTTATTTGTGTTTCTCATGGCCCAACCTGATGAATGTCTTTTCGCTTCTTCACTGTTTGCCGGATAAACTAATCGACAATGTCCATCAGCCCATTCGCTGAAGGAATCAAATTCGGAAATTCGCGGTATCGAACTGTCATTTATATCCCAATCTGTAGGGGAGCTCAAGGACCTGCAGTGGGTCATTGGTGAAGCTGATCTGTGCCTGGAAACACAAAAAACAATTAAATTAGCATTATATTTCAAGACAGTGATACAAGGGTCGATTGGAAAATAATCGGGTTAGGCAAAAGATAGCGCCACCAGTATCAAATCAATGTTGTTAAACCTTATAGCTCACCAAATGAACCCGTAAATAAAAAAATTAACCTGTATAAAATTCTCGAGAGATAACTCCATTATACTTCCAATAGTAATTTTCATCCCTTTCTGAGATCTCAGAATTATCATTAATAGCCCAAAAGTCATTCTATTATCACCTCTGTCCTCCCATTTTACCATATAGGCCGTGTCTCCAACGCTATAGCTCTGAAATTTTCATAAATCCTCAATCAAAATGTATAACTATTTATATAAAGATACAAAGTAACAAAATATAAACTATGTTAGATCATATAGTACCAAGTAACTTCCAAATTTAACGTTATACCTCATCTTCAATAATAAAAAAAATAGTGTATTGGGCCCGGTAGTTCAATTTGAACCACCTGTATACTATTAATAAAATATTAATATATGTGTTTATTCTCATAAAGAATTATTTTAAGCAATTCTGTTCCTTATTTATTAATTGTTAATGACTATATTCCTTAATGAGCTTTATCATGATTAACCATCTTGATATGTAGTGATACGTGATTTTTGCAAGTGGCGTCTTCATTTTTTTCTGACGTTTTTAGTTATTTTTAAGTGATAAAAGTGCAGAAAATACTTGAAATAGTGTGTTATATGGTGGACTTTAGTGTTTGGACTACATGTAGACCAAAATTGGAGCGACTGGAAAGGTATTTGTAGAAATTTTTGTTAATTTTATAATGTAAGTCATTGTTATGTAGAATGTGCTTCTATAGACAATATAGAAACACATACATGCATACACTATCGGCTATAACTAGAGAAACAAAACTATTTTTTAAATCATTTTCATAAATCCCGATTATTGACTAAATGAATATTGAATTATATTGGTATAGCAACAACAATTTATAAATTAGAACCTGCTCTTAAAAATATGTGTTGTACTGGTACAATAAATAAAATAATTAACTTTCTGCTGCAGCAGACCATCTGCATATTTCTTTTGTAAGACTTAATAATAAAACAATTTTTTGTGGTTAAATTTTTTCCTTTGCCCTAACTCCCGTTCTTGTTTCCATATATATATATATATATATATATATATATATATATATATATATATATATATATATATATAATTTCTAATATATTAATATACATAATTTCTAATATAAAAATTGAGGGAACTGTTAATGTTTTAAGATCTTTAAATAAATGTCTATGATAATGCTATATTTTTCAGTGACGCTTGACGGTTAAAAAAAAATATCTTGCGAAACATAAAAGGCCAGGGAGCTGCCATTTTGACAGCCTCTCCCCCGGGCTTATAGCAAAAGGATCATAATTGCCCCCGAACTATAATTCCTCTATTCGTCATTATTTTCGCCATATGAAAAATCTCTTTTTTCTTCGGTTTTCTTAAAATTCTGTAATCCAACTCTGGCTAGTAATAAAATTTTACTTCTTTTTAATATCAAATATGCCACAAGTGAATAAGAAATTCTTTAATAAAATTTTAAATTAAGATATTCAAGTTATTTCATTTAAAGACACAAGTTTATAAGCCATTTCTTTCAATAGTAAAATTTTACTGGTTTTGCAAATACTGGTTTGACAAAAAGAAGTGTAACCAGATACTTGTATTAAAAATAATACTAATCATTTTTATTTATCTTTTTTTAACTCATTCACACGTCAGAAGTTCGTTCTTACCACACACAATGAAAAAAAATAATCAAAAAATATATGTATTGAACTATATCAATAGTATTTTCAATTCAATTTCATTTTAATGTCATGTTTACATTGAATAATATAATTTTTAAGACTATTTTAAGAAAATGGTCTGTCTGTTTTTAAAAATATGTCATCGACGTTCTTCTGTGCCAAGATTGGCAATCAACTATTTCGTTATTTGATTTATTGCGCCACATCTTTATTGCGATAAGTACAATTCTTCTAGCCCACCTTCTTTTAAAGGTTGCCAATAGGGGATACGCATAAAATTTGTATTTCCTTAAAACTACATTATTTTGATATGTTAATGTTAGTTATGTCACCTAACAAAACAAAAATTACATTTTAATTAATATTATAGCCAAATTTTTGAATTAAAATATTGTAAATTTGAAATAAGCCGACCACGGAGCGAAGATTGCCGAGTAAAAACGACTGAGTATGACGTCAAACGATAGGGGTTTCACATCACAGATACAGCTACAACATAATCTTTACACGTGTGTGTATTGTATTGTTCGAGAGTTTTGTATTTGTTTTTAAACAATTTTTCACGCATTTATTATTAAAATGGCAGATAAAGATTTTGTTAGGGCTCAGAGTGATAATTTACCCAACATTGATGCATTTATGCTCATGGAATATATGAAAAGTGCTGAAGAAATACGTGGTGTCAAAGTAATTTTTATTTTATATCTATAACTTTATGTAAACAAACGCTGCAACTCTTTAAAATGTAAATATTTATGTAATTTAGATGTCAGAATTTTACTACATTGTTTACATGAAGTTACAAAACGTTAGAGGCATAATTGAAATACTGCAATATAAGTTATCTATTTTAATATAAAATTTAATTCGGTAAACATGTATAAATTGTTTTTATAGAATTAAACTTTATTTTAATTAAAATCACTCTAACTTTACATAACCTATAAAAGTTATACAAACAAATAAATTCAGAACAGACTATGTGTACGCCGGTAAGCTAGTAGTGTCATGCGTCAGTTAGAAGGGGTATGACGTCACACGTCGTTTTCGCGCGCTACATACATTTATGGTTTTTTTAAGACATCAAATAGACCATATTAGTGTGTCGTCACATACATGTGCTGCCATCTGAGAGCTGATTCCTTTTGAAGTTTAAAATACATGGGACATTACTTTTGTTACCTTAATTTTATAAATATTTTCAATTTTGGAGCATAAAATATATATTTTTGATAAATATATAATAATATATACAGTCCAGATACTTTATATTATAGAAAATTCAAATAAAAGGAATCCAACCGCGAGACGGCAGCACTGAATTCCAATTTGTGACGTAGTTACTAATATGGTCTATTACAAAAAAAAAAAAAATTAAAAACTGTTTTTTATGTTTATATGCAACAAGAGGAATATAATAAAAAAATTTAAAAAAATCATACCTATCCCCTATTATCACAGCTATTTTGTCTTTGGCAGTGGCGCAGCCAGGATTTTGTCTTGTGGAGGGCCGAATCAAATTTCGAGGGCACGCGGGTCGCATATGGCCCTCAACCTTATTTTTTGTGGGCCCTAAAGCGGTAATCAAAATCACTTGAGCTTATTTAGGGGAAAAATATATTTAAAAATGTAAAATATACTCTCTTCCCCTTTTCTGTTTATAAAAAAATGTCAAGAAACGCTTCGGGATATTTACGACTTCGGTTTATTTAAGTTCCGTCACTGCTTATCATTTTGTATGTAAAATAGACTGCGACCCAAATCAGTTCAACACCCCTGCTGTTGGATATTGATGTTTATATCAAATAATAATTCCATTATTTGTTGATAAAAAAATGTAATTGTTAATACATGTATCAAAAACTTTCACTTGATTTTTTCTTCGATAAATACATATTTATTTATATTTTTCGCGGGATATATTTTTGAAGTCTCAATATTTTTCTTAATTATGTTCAGTTCTCTAAATCAGCCGCTTGGCCACAATTTGTACCGAACGAACAGACTCGTGTGAAGGTTATACCGAAGTCAGATTTCCACTTTATCTTATCTGAATCGAGTAATTAGTTGTTTAAAACAGTTTTATCA
Organism: Liopterus haemorrhoidalis; assembly: GCA_963971575.1. Lineage (NCBI taxonomy): Eukaryota > Metazoa > Arthropoda > Insecta > Coleoptera > Dytiscidae > Liopterus > Liopterus haemorrhoidalis. The sequence continues at coordinate 10,878,716 of OZ020623.1, forward strand.
TTTGACTGGGCGAATGTTTTAGTCGATGTGTCCGGGGGAAAAAGGATCAACGCTCCCCTTCATATAATTCGTTGGAACATATTTAAAAAGTGATGTAATTTCACTTGAACAATAACGGCCCCTATCAAGAGTAGGAAATCTTAAAAAAATGTTATTTAATACGAAAAAAAAAAAAATAATAAAAAATGCCAATATTGTTTACAATGAAGTAATTTAAAAATTAACTACTGTTGTAGTTAACAAATTTTATCTTCAGCTTCGAGCAGCGCCGTGTAATCTACTAGTCCTGGGAGGGGCCCAGACCTGTCGCCCCCCCCCCTTGGTTGCGCCACTGGTCTTTGGACACAGCAGCTTGGAATAAATCTATAGATCTGCTCAAATTATACATTGTCTCTCGCAAAGATCTAGATGCAATGCATGCTCTGGCACGAGGTGTGTAAATCAAGTAACCGGACTGGCAAAATAGCGTTTGATCTGGCAACATTTGGGACACGGGACTTGGAGAGGCGGCAGGTGAACATATGATATGCCTTCAGTTAGAGTTTGAACTCGCTAGGGTAATTTACTTGTCCGTAGCGATTTTTTTTGTGGAACAGTTTTTCTAGTACGTTCTAAAAATGAGTGACATTCATTTCGAGCAACGGTTTGCTATCAGGTTTTGCTTCAGAGTTGGGCACAGTGCAACGGAAACTTTTGCAAAACTTCAGCAGGCCTACGGAGACAGTGTTTTGCTAAAGACCCAGGTTTTTTACTACTAAACTAAATCACCGTTTAAATTTTTATTTATTTAGATTGCGATATTTTAATGAAACATTACTATTTCAGTGTTAAAATTAAAACTACTTTAACACTATTTATTTTCTAACACTATAATTTAACCAGTATATAAGAGAAAACTTTACATTAAATTTAACCAAAAAAGAAGTGTAAATAATTAAGACGAAAAGCTAAGGACTTCATGGTACACAATGTTCTTTTTAGGGTTTTGTAGGTATGACCAAAAAACCCTTATACCGTCATTCTGTCGTCTGTCTGTCTGTCTGTCTGTTCGGTAAAAATTGTAGCCAAACGGCTAAACCTAGAGAGTTGAAAATTGGCATGCTTGTACAACTTTTTGACCCGCACATAGGAAAAATACTAAAACATCTAAGAAACATATCCCCCTAAAAATATAAACAAATATGTGCTCATCGAAAAAAAAAAATTTTTTTAAATTCTGAGTAGGGTATCAAATGAAAGCCCTTAGTACGTGGATTAACGATCAAAATTTAATTTTTGCAAAATAAATTATTTTGAGGCGATTATTGCCAAAATTGTGCAAAAAAATTTTTGTCCCACACCCTGTAGCCCAGATGGTTTAAACTAAAAATGTGAAAAAATTCTAAGTAATGTATAATGGTGTGAACCGGAATAGTACAACAAGAATTTTTGATCAGATTATGTTTTCGGAAAATAACGCATTTTTTGTGTTTTTTGGTTGACGATGCATACATGTTATACTCGTATAACACACTAAGTTGATAAGCGTTTGGTGGTCTAGTGGCTCAGTTGCTCGACAACCACACAGGATCGTTATTCACTACACAGGTTCGTTCCTGGCTTGTGGAGTCAATTTTATTTTTTGTTTTTTTTTTCATATTTTTTTTTGTTTAAATTAATTTGTTAAAATTCTAGTTATATTTTAGCACATTTTGAATTTAATTTTCAAGAGCGTAAATTTAATAACCAATTGGAATTATATTTTCATTCTGTGTCATTTATACGAAGCCAGAGGGGCGGAGCGTACGATTTAAGACAACCAATGAAAGCCATAGGCCCAATTTTCAAAATCTTAATGAACCTTGTTATATAAAAAAAATACTGCACTTATTTAGAAACCTAAATAATGATATTAGGTATTCGAATTAAAATTAATAAAAAAATATTTTAACATAAAATTTGTTTTTAAAGCTCTGAGATTAACAGACGATAAATTATTTTAAAAAGATCGTTCATTTTGCCGTGGTTACTACAAAGCAAAATTTGTCCTACACACTCAGCATGCCGCCTTCACTTATTATATACCTGCGAAACCCTGCAATGTGTGAAAATTCACACTTCACATAAATTTTTTTATTGTACCATGAAGTCCCTTTAACACTAGAGTGTATAAGTAGTTATGTAAGTAATTGTAAATATTCTTCTGACTCCCCTCTTACACCTTAAATCCCAATGTATGTTTAATTATAGTTAATTATTAATAAATGTTTATTTTCATTTAGGGCCATAAATTTTATGCTGATCATTATTCCCCTTAATAATTTTTGTTGCGTGCTGCCATCTATTTAATTTGAAGATAATTACCGTATTGTTCAATTATGGTTTATGGCTTTGGTTAACACACTACCAGGGACTGCTTAGTTGAATGTTTATTACTAGGCGATGCTTTATATTTTGCTTTATTTATTTTTTGTACCACGGCGTAGAGATTTGAAATATGTTGAAATGCGTTTAGTTACACAGACCTAATACCCTTTTCACACTAGAACTTTAAGATCGGATGTTATAGAGAATGTGTCTTTAAACGCTAATGTGAAATCGTATGGCCTTGTCTTAATACAAACGATGTTTAAGACAGAGATCTGCGTCTTAAATATTGCCAACTTAATTTCTATTATAAAAAAATACTTTTTGAATTTGTGCTGTCAACATTTATATATATATTTATATCGACGTTATAAGAAGTTTATACTTATTGTTATAATAAAATTATTTATTTTAATAATGTGTTTAATAAAATACAGAGCTACAATAATTGAGATAAAATGTATCGACTTACATGTTAATACAGGTGTAATATATTCTTTATTGTAGTGTGTTTATTGTACAATGAAATGAAATATCCATATTTGTTTATAATAATTCAAAATTTGCGTCTGCGCCGACAGTTCAAAACTGGTAATTTCATGACGGTAACTTAAGGAGAAAATTACTGTAGCTGATGACAGCACCGGAGATTTAAACATCAAGTGTGAAAGCATACCGATGTTAATCATCGGTGAACTTTAAGTTCACTCGTCTTAAAGTTCTAGTGTGAAAAGGGTATAACCCAATATAACGACATGCTAGGCCCTAATTGTTTCAAAGGAACCTTTTTCTATTTACTATGCATGTATTGCATCATATTGTTGCCTTAAAAGCTCATAAAACCATCGTATGACGTCACCATTTAAAACTGTTTTAACGAAACGACGTAGAGCAAACCCAAAAGCACACAAGGGGGGGTTCAAGGGGTCCGGACCCCCCCCCCCCCGTACCGTGAGGACTCTCTTTTGCTCTTTTTACTTGAAATTTAGAAGTGAGGACCATTTTTTTGCTCTTCACTTAAAATTTAGAATGGAGGACCATTTTTTTTGCTCTTCACTTAAAATTGAAATTTTGCCTTGCGTTTATAAAAATTATGTTTAATTGGACCCCCCCCCCAGCCAAAAATCAGTGTGCGCCCCTGGAGCAAACAATTCCAAAGCGGGGACTAAAATTTCAATGGAGACTTCAACGTTCGATCAAGATAGAAACCAAGATAGAATTGAACTAAAAATCTGGAAAAAATCTCAATAATGTACATTGATGGGAACCGGAATAGTTCAACAGGAGACTTTGATCAGATTGGTTTTTCGCAAAATATTGATTTTTTTGTGTCGTCGAAAATAAAATATTTTTTTAATATTTATTGTGTGGTATGAATAGAAAGTTCTTAAAACGTAGATAAAGGAATGGGAAGTAGTTTTTTTATATTAATATTAATTAATTATTTATTTAATTAATTTTATTTAATTTTAATTTATTAATTTTTGTTTTAATACCATTTTTTCTTAAAAAGTACTAAAAAAATCAGTATCCCACGCCCTTTAGCTCTAAAGGGTTAAATTAAAAATCTGAAAAAGTTCTAAGCAATGTATATTATTATGAACCGGAAACGTTCGAGAGGAATTTTCGATCCGATTTAGTTTTTGGAAAATATTACAGTTTTTGTGTTATTGAAAAAAAAAAATAATAATTAAATGTTATTGTTGGGATATTAAATGGAAGCTTTAATGAACAGTAATTGGTTTTTGAAATACGTTTCATTTTGACTAAATTTTTCCAAGTATTAAGATTCTTTTTAATATCTTATAGGGATAAATTGCTAAGCAATATGACATCTGGTGGGATTTTAAGCAACTACAGAAATAGACATTCTATCGCGCTTTTTACATTGAGTTATATAGGAGCAAAATATATTTTTGCATTTTACTATAGTTTTGTTGTTATTATATTGTTATATTGTTACGTTTTGTTAAGTTTTATGTTATTTTATATTATTTTGAAATCAGTTTTTAAGTGTTTTTACTGGTATCAAGTGATAATAAATAAAAATAACCATAAATTAAAGTGGAAGACAAGACAAAAATCATGTTGAATTCGAACTATTATTGCTGTACCTGAGTGTAATTCGTGGATTAAAAGAAATCCATATCAACCTAAAAAATTACCTAACCTAAATAACTTAAAAGGTACATTTCAACCTAAAAAATTCATAAAATTATTCTTATTTATTAATATTTGATGTTATAATATTTCACTGATTACCTTGTATAAAAACATGTATTAATATCGTAGCAAAATTACAAAAACCATCAGTAAACATTAAAATTCACGTTATTGCCCTTAAGATTATATTTAATGAATGTCTATTTTGGAAGTCCCGAGAATGCCGCAACAGCGCTGCGATCTTAAAATATTTCCCCTATCTAAAATATGGGTAAAGAAGAGGTACGTAAATTTATTTTGCAAATATCGACTAGGAAAAGAAATAAATAACTGACTGGTAGCTGGGATTCCATTTCTAGTAGAGAATTTATTAGTGTTTCATATAGTCGCAATATAAACAATGTCTCTGTAGGCGTTATGCTCGTGCGTGACAAAATATCGCCCGCAGTGTTGCCAGGTCTGTATTTGAATGATATTTTTGCAACTATACAAAAAAAAATGCTTTAAAATATATATTATGGTATTATTAGAGATATATGAGCACCAAATTAAACGAGTTCTAGTGTAATTAATATACGGTAGAATAAATCTAACTGCAACCTTCTTGTCGTGCCTATTGATTTATGGCCGGTTTGCTAAAGTAAGAACTATCCCTAACTCAAGTTAAAATCATTTGTTTTTGTATGTTGTAGCATATAAAAACAAATGATTTTAACTTGAGTTATGCTTGGTTTATATACGGAACAAGAATAAGGAATAGGAAATAAGAATAGTGCACAAGATGTTAAAACATGGCTGCGCCGTATATCGGTTTATGTAGGAATGAAATTTAACTTAAACATAAGAACAGTTGGTAACATTCAACATTTTTATTCTTATTTCAAGAATAAGATACGATAAGCCTGCACACAGCAATCAAAATGTCTGCCGTAATAAAGTTTGGTCAACAGATGTTTTTCAGTTGTGATCAGAGAGTTGTAAACAACAATAAAATGTTTTTATTATTTTTATTTATTCTTCTTGTTAGTTTTAAGAACCTGTCAAGTGACAAACGTTAAACACAGGCGAACGCAAGTACGCAGGCGCAGCGATGAAATGTTATGTCCTATATAAACGGTTTAATATTTTTTATTCTTGTGTACTATTCTTATTTCCTATTCCTTATTCTTGTTCCGTATATAAACCAACCATTAGAGAAAACTCTTACGTTAGCAACCTGCCATTAAAGGATTTAAAACCAACACTTGTTATTGTGTTATGTAGTGACAGGCATTCATCGTTTGGCTTTCTAATAATCATCATTCACTGACTAAATACCTACAAAACCCTGAAATGTATGAAAATTCACACTTTACATATTTTTTTTCAGATCGTTAGGAATGTATAAGGAACTTATAATAAAGGTTATACGTAGCGATAACTGTAGAAGTGGCAAGCTGTGAAACGCCTGATTTTCCGCAACCAACTTAACACGGATGTATTGCCGCCTGCACCCGCATCCACGCTTCCGGCACGCGACTATAATTATGACCATTAGGTAACAGTGATACTACGGTAGATAGTTAAACACCGTACACATGATAAAAACAACAGATAACTAATAGAAAAAATAATAAATTGAATAATGTTGTTTAGAAAATAGGGATTAATAGAGAAAATTATTTTTATAATTGTTATAATTATTAAACAAATATGAGGAGGAAACAGTTATCGTTTGCCATTATCCACTTCTTTTATCTCTCTCTTAAAAGTGAGCCAATAGATCCTTTAACCCTTTCGCTGCTCCAACCGTATATACTCGTAAATAAAAGTGTGGCCCGATACGCTCCGAGCGAGTTAACTCGCGCCGTGTTTTAAATTGTTTCCTGCTCAACACGACTATTTTCGCTGGTTACCCCAACCAGTTCAAGTACCTACGAGCACGTTGCGTTGGTATACGTTGCTGTGCCGTTTAATTCAGTTAGATAGGGTCTTACATTCGGTATATCTACTTATTTATATCGATTAAATAAAATATTTTTGATTGTATTCTTGTATTCATTCTCTCACATTACATTTTTTCCTAACATTAGTCATATACCATTCATCCTTACATGCCATGAAAACTTACACAAAAAGTTCACGCCAACTGCTCTACACGAATAAACTCGCAATCACCGAAATATGTGCGTACAGCGAGCACGAAATCTCAAAGCGTATGGCGCAAAGGGTTAATCTTAGAGCTTTCGACATTTTGAGCGATCTTATTTTAATATATCCGAGATGGTAAATTTTATTTTGTGTGCTGTTCCAACATGGACGCTACTGCGACTGCTTGTGAATCTCACATTGACTAAATTTGATCAGACACTACATTGCCTGTTGAATTCCAATATAGGTTTCAAAGGACATTGGTAATTATGTTCGAAGATACTATCAGTTTTACTAACGGATCAATATCCGAAACAAGGGTTGGGTGTGATTTCGTCGTCTTGAAACGATGTCAGCAGTTTCAGTACAGTTTGCAATCCGTATCGAGCTATTTTCAAGTCCCTGTGTTTTATTTTGTCAGGGCAAAATCGTTCAAGTGTTATCTTGACTCGCTGAGCGCTCTGAACAGTATCCAAGATCCAGTCCATCCTATTGTACTAAAGAGCCGGTTGCTCTTAAATTTGAATGCTCAGAATGTGGTAGAGCTGTTTTGGGTACCGGAAAATGTTGGTATTAAAGGTAATGAAGTGGCTGATGTAATTGTGAAATGCTGTCTCCCAAAAATCCACGATTGATGTGAATTTAATATTTCCAGATGACGCAAAGTCATGTAAAATATTTAGTGTCAGCCAAATGGCAATATGGTTGGAACAGCATACAAAAGTTAATGATTAAGGAAGACGTTACCAAGGGGTTCTCCCTGTAGGCCTTCGTATAGGCAATTGTAGGGAGGACCCATGATGGAAGTCAATTGAAAAAGTTCGAAGATAAACAACTGCAAGCTCTGGAAGAAAACCTTGCTCTGAGCATTGGTTCAACAGCTCGAAATCTATAAATCAACCATTTCACGATGTTTACAAGCCATGGGAAAGGAGATGGGTGCTACATGAATTGACCAAAAATGCCATTGCTAATCGTTTAATCATCTCGATCTTTGCAAGGCATTAAAGAAGATTTTTTTGTGGCGTATCGTGAGTGGTGATGAAAAATTGATCTATTTCGACAACCCGAAACAGAAGAAATCATGGGTTGAACCATCAACGTCGACACCAATGCGAAACATCCACGGTCACAAAGCAATGTACTCTATTTGGTGGGATATAGAAGATGTCGTGTATTATGAGTTGTTAAAGACAAAGTAATCAGTCACCGCCGAATGTTATCGACAACAATTGGAGCGTTTGAATACTAATTTGAAAAAGCGACAATTGCATCAAATTGCTGGAAAGTGTTACTTCTCCATGACAATGTTCGGCCCTATGTTGCTATAGTCGTAAAACAAACACTGCTGGAACTCAGATAGGAGGTTCTTTCGCACTGAGCGTTGCGGGATCTGGCTCCAAACGACTACCATCTGTTCTGATCGATGCAACACACTTTGGAAGATTTCTATAACTACTAAGTCAAAAATTGGGTTGGTGAATGGATTGGTTCAAAAGACAAACCATTCTTTCGTCACGGAATTCAACTTCTGCAAGAAAAGTGAGAAAAAATCAGAGCTTCTGAAAGCAAATACTTTGATTAATGTATTCAGGTGTTATGTTGTTGAAATAAATACTCAAAAAACCAAAAAAAAAAGTTTCAATGCTCCTAATATTTAAAAATTTGTGTTTAAAGAGTAATAAAAATTTGTTTTTCAAGTGAATCGAAAATTCTTTTGACACTTCCGATCAATATATCAAAATGTTTCAATGTCTGGACCCCACAAAAAGGTATACCCAGAAGTCAACCGTTCCCATTGATTTGAAGTCGTTCTTAAACTGTTATAAATCATAACCAGGGTATAATTAACCTGGGGTTATAACTTAACAAGAGATTAATAACATCTACACCTCCCTATTATTACAATGGGACTACTGTTATTTCACTTAAACATAGGTTTAGCTTTTATATGACATTTGTACTTTGAAATTAGATACATTCCTAAACCTGGTCATAAATTTTAATATTTTTATTTGATTAATATTTAAAATAGTTATATTAAAGAATGAAGGCCCATTTAGATACAGATTTTTTTCAGATTTTTGGATCAACGCTTTTCGGAAATTTATGTCTAAAAAGTGGAAACACTTATATTCGATATTAAAAAGATGTATTATCGTAACTTAATCCTAGATTAAAGCTAAGATTAATTGACTTGATTCTAAAAATGAGATTTATCCATTTGAGATAAACTTTTGAGGAGAGATTAAGGAGTAATGATCTTACTAATGCATAGTAATCCATTTGAAAAAAAATCTTTAATCCCAGATTAATGAATATAAAGTAGCGGTTGACTTTAAAGATATTATGAATATATGTATAAGCCCATTATCATACTTTGTATACTGTTCGAGGTCTGGACTAGGTAATGGATTAGGGGCTTCATCCCCGGACCGCTACCGTACTGGCGGTCAAACTAGCAGGTAAATTTTCAAATCAAAAAGCATTATTTTTTGCCAAAATCAAAACGAAATTTACAAAACTACCGACCCGCGTAACGTAGTGGTAACACATGTGCCTTGCATTGCTAAGGTCTCGGGTTCGAATCCTGTTAAAGCATGGAATTTTCTATACGAAAAATATTAATTGTCCTGGCTAATTGCCTTAGTAGCAAAGGCTATAGAAATTGCTTAATATTCATATAAAAATAATTCTACAGGTTTTGTGTATTGTTATGTGTGTTGCATAGATTCACATTATGTTTTTCTTCGTTTCTTAGCTTCGTGCGGAACTAAATGGAATTTTTATTTTCTCAATTTGTCACGCGCTCATTTTTTAAAGATTTAAGTGAATTTTAGCCAAATAAAATAAGAACTCTTATTCAATCGTTTAAATATACAAGATTTCAAAATCAGGTTTTGCACGAAACTAAAAAATCAGCTGTGGCCACCACAGGACCGACCGCCATCACAAAGTACTTGTTTAATTTATGCTGCTTTATCAAAAAATGTCTCAAATAAAAAATGTTAGTTTCTTTAATAGCTACTTTTATTAATTTTTTCGAAATATTTCTCTGTTGTGAAATATTCGCAATAATCTTAAAATCGACACGAGTAAACTCCCATTTCTAGTTAACCGATTTTTACCAAAAGTTGATCAACTCGTGCCACTGATGTCAAAAGCTTAAATATGAAGTTTCAGAAAAATCATTTTAGCCGAATTTGCTCTGCACGTGTACACGGACCGACAGACAGACAGACAGACAGACTGACCGACAGACATTATCTTAAAAATAGTCAAAACGTTATGTAGGGACCTCAATTTGTGGAGATCCATCCAAATGTCAAAATCGGTATGATCACAATTCATCCCTTATATATGTTGGATCGGTAAAAATTGTTGGGGATAGAAATCTTTTGTTTGAATTTTCAAAATTCTCCTACATTGTTAAGACTAAAAATTTGGACTTTAATAATCCATTTATTAAATTTTATATGGGCAGTAATCCAAAACCCTTGAAAATGGCAAAAAATCGAATAAATCGTAAGGGGTAGACCTTAAAAAATCGTGATTTACAAGCAAAAAATTTCTGTCTCAAATTTTATTGAAAATTGGTATAGGTGTAATTTTGGCCATAGAACAATAAAATTGGGTCCATTTTGAAGTTTGGGCAAAAGTTTTGGAATTAAAGGCAAAAAACTGAACCAAAACAATCAAATACTTCAAAAAAATAATAATAATAAAAAATCACTGTACAGGTTAATTGTAGACGTATTTTGATATTTTTAAAATATTTTTTATACAATTTATTTTAAGTTTAGTTTGTTATGAACTCTTGAAAATGACATTGTTGAAGTATTGATTGAAATAAAATAAAATAAATGAAACTTGAGGCCTTTTTAAATATTTAAATTTTTTTAATATTTTTAAAACACACAGCAACGGTCCAATGTCCGATTTACAAGAAATTAAGATGTATAACCTCACTAACTGCATGGGACTTTTCAAAACGTGGTTCTAAAAAATTTACACTCTCCACAGTCATCGTCTTAGTCTATTTGTACTTTTTAAATTTTTAGTCAAAGTTGTAAAGGCAACAATTCTGCACATACTTTTCCCATATTCACAAAAAATTCAAAACATCTGTCAAAATTAAAGTTTTTTTCCAGGCTTGTGATAGGTCCAAATTAGTACTTAAATTAAATATTTTAGGTTAGGTTGGGCTATTTTTATTAAATGTCATTTTCATTATATCTTGATTTTTTGTGTCATTTTTAATACAAATTTTCAAATATATTAGTTTTAAAAAAATTTCATTGTAATTTATATACTTTATTTTTTCTTTTGACATTTAGATTTTAGTTGCCAACATGAATCATGAAATAATCACGGAGCTCGTTACAACTTAAGAAAACAAAAATCTAGTCTAGATCCGCTTAAACATAATAAATAGAGTATACAGAAAAAAATAGATATAAGTAAAAATAAAAATCTTTACTGCCTCATCGTATTAATCTGTTAATACGAGTAGTATTAATCAAATTTCAAACTGGAAAACATGAAGGAAAACTAGTATTGAATATTTTCAATTTTATTTTCGTTCTTGAACATAAACAAAATTTTGTTACTGTTTTCGTGCTTTAAAAAATTCTGATAATATTGTTATTTTGTTTTCGTTTTCAGTTGGTTATCATGCTTGTTAAGAATTGAATCAAAGAGTTGATAGCTTTTTTCCACCCTTGAGAAAGCTTCTATGGATTTCCAAGGCACATATAAGTTCAATAATTTAAAACTAAAAAAATTAAAACCGATTAGAATTTAATTTGGAAGTATGAATGGGTTTTTATCGGGAAATAATATTGTGTCGCGTATACAAAAAGGTTAAAAACCACTGGTATATTAGGATTATTAAAATATATAATAAAATACTTACAAAATGACCATCTCCAAATCACTAAAAAGTCCAAGTAAACACACAACACCTATTCCTTAACGTCCAAAAACTTCAAAACGTTCTAAATTCTTCGAATTCAACAGACGTCTTCACCCTTCTGCGTCAACTCACTGACTAACAAAACTAACGATGATCACATCATCCCTAACATTAAAACACGCCCAATTCCTCCCTCCAACCAATCACAAACAAGTTCCTCCCTACTTCCGCTGCACCTTTAAAGGTGAATGTATTTCATTGGTTACAATTAGAACTGTTTTAGAAGTGTTAGGAAGTAGTGTTTTAGAACAGTTATGATTGGTCACGAGGTGTTGGTAGACCGGAAGTAGGATAATTAAAGAGAGGTTATTGGCTGGATGTTTTGTTGATTTGTTTATAGGAGAATTGGATTTTGGGTTTTTAAGCTTTGAACTGACGTCACAAGATGATTTTTTTTTTTTCTTCACGTGCTCTCAGTGGCGGATTTAGGTCAGTTAAGGCCCCGGGCGCAGTAAGAATATTGGGCCCCTTATACAGTCTTTAAGTTCTTAAAAGTTTTTCTTATACAGTCCAAAATATGGCCGTTAGGTAATTTTGGGGTGAAGATTAATAATAATAATAATAATAATATTTTATTGAGCCTGTTAGTGATCATAGAAATACAGAGGTTAAGTCAATATAATGTTTACATAGGTAGATATTCTACTGTTTAACAGAATCCAAATTTAACATTATTCAGCTTTGTAATTTAAATATTCAGAGATTGAATAGAACGTATGTTCTAGTAGATATTTCTTAAACATATTTTTGAATAATTTTACATTGGTTATACTTTTAATGCTATCAGGGACCTTATTATATAATTAGAATTAATAATCTTGCAGCTATAAAACGAGGACTTTGTTCGTACAAGGTAGTATGGTGCCTCTCAATATTCAAGCTAGATTTACTCCTTGTATTGTGATTATGATAATCACTATTTATATTAAAGTTACTGTAATGATTTTTGACAAATAGTGCGCATTCTAAAATAAAAAGTGAGGGAACTGTTAATATTTTAAGATTTTTGAATAAATTTCTACAGGAAGTTCTATATGGAGTAAATGTCAATATTCGAATAGCTTTTTTTTGCTGCAAGAGAATTTTGTGAGCTTCTTTTGATGCTCCCCAGAAAATAATAGCATAATTTATAATTGAATGAAATTTCGCAAAATAAACCGATCTTAATACTGAAGGTGAAATAAAGTACCTGAGCCTTTTTAGCATATAACATGATCCTGATAGCTTACTATTTATATAATCAGTATGTGGAGACCAACGAAGATTTTGATGGATTATAAGTCCAAGAAAATTGAGTTGTTGGGATTGCTGGAGGAAATATGAGTTTGGGACTCGTATTAATGGGCTACTAATTTGGGTATTTTGAAAGCTGTGAAAATTTAGGAAGGTTGTTTTGTTTTTGTTCAAGAGAAGTTTGTTTTCTATGCACCATTGATTGAATACGTAACATTGGTCATTAGCTCGTGTTTGAAGGTCTTGTGGATTAGGACAGTTAATTAAGAGGTTAGTGTCATCGGCATATTGGCAAAATACTCCATTAGATAGATGCTGAGGTAGATCATTCACAAATAGCAGAAATAACACTGGACCAAGGATCGAGCCCTGTGGAACACCTGAAAGGGAACCACGAGTAGCCGATTTAGAGTTTTTCGATGCAGATGTTATTGACACGAATTGATCTCTGCTAGTGACAAATGACATAATCCAATTGTTGGGTATGCCAAATATACCAAGCAAACGGTATATTTGGTATATACGGTATATAAATCGAAAAACATTCCAAGACTTAAGCTTTTATTATCTAAGGCTTGGTAAATACTCTGAATAAATGAATATATTGCTGTTACAGTCGATCTATTTTTAACAAAGCCATGTTGAGAATCTTCTAAAAGAGAAAATGTATTTAAATAAGATATTAATCGGGTTAGGAATAGTTTCTCAAATATTTTGGAGAAACAACTCTGAACCGCAATGGGCCTGTAATTGTCTATTAATGTTTTTGAACCATTTTTAAATACTGGAACTATTTTTGAGCACTTAAGTGCACTGGGAAATACTCCACTATTGAAAGAAATGTTAATAATAGTAAATAATAGTAAATTAAAATAATAAATAAAAAATATTTAGAAAAATCAAGAGGCCTTAGTTTTTGAGTTATAGTACAGTAAGAATATTGGGCCCCTCAATTAAAAAAAAGTGTAAAATTAGATTTTTGCGGGGCCCTTTAGAGGTAGGGCCCAGGGTGTGCGTTAAATCCGCTTCTGGTTATAGTCAATTTTAGGTACTTTTTTCCGATTTACTCAAAAACAGTTGGCCAAAATCCAAAATGAACCTTATTTTTGTGATCTACGGCCCAAAGTGTATCAATTTTGAGCAAAATCCGAAATATTTTTTTTTGTAAAAATACGCGTTTTTTTTTTTTCAAAGGGTTTTCTTACGATTTTTTCAATTTTTTGCCATTTTCAAGGGTTTTGTTTAATGATACATCCTTTTTGTATAAGTTTGTTTATTAAGGCTCCAATTTTTTTCTAGACTAAAATGGACATGAGGAACTCAAAAATTTAAACCATAGGTATCTTTTACCGTTATTGAGATATAATTTTTGAAAAATTAAATTTTATTACAAAATTTCAAAATTTTACAGAAAATTTTTTTGTTAAGGATATGTTTACCCCTTACGATTTTTTCGATTTTTTGCCATTTTCAAGGGTTCTGTTTAATGATACATGTTTTTTGTATAAGTTTGGTTATTAAGGCCCCAATTTTTTTCTAGACTAAAATGGACATGAGAAAATCAAAAATTTAAACCAGAGGTCCCTATCTTTTACCGTTATTGAGATATAATTTTTTGAAAAATTAAATTTTATTACAAAAATTTCAAAATTTTACAAAAAATTTTTTTGTTAAGGGTATGTTTACCCCTTACGATTTTTTCGATTTTTTGCCATTTTCAAGGGTTTTGTTTAATGATACATGCTTTTTGTATAAGTTTGGTTATTAAGGCCCCAATTTTTTTCTAGACTAAAATGGACATGAGGAAATCAAAAATTTAAACCAGAGGTCCCTATCTTTTACCGTTATTGAGATATAATTTTTTGAAAAATTAAATTTTATTACAAAAATTTCAAAATTTTACAAAAAAATTGTTTGTTTAGGATATGTTTTAAAATGTGTCTTTACCATATTTCAGACCTTAGAACTTCAAAAATTCCAACCGCAGGTCCCTATCTTTTTTAGTTTTTAAAATATATGTACAATTTTTTTTTTCTTTGAAAAAAAAAGTTTTTCTTTACAATCCAAAATATGGCCGTTAGGTAATTTTGGGGTGAGGATTAATAAAAAAATATTTAAATAAATCAAGAGGCCTTAGTTTTTGAGTTATAGTACAGTAAGAATATTGGGCCCCTCAATTAAAAAAAAGTGTAAAATTAGGTTTTTGCGGGGCCCTTTAAATCCGCTTCTGCGTGCTTTGGTTGATTCTATGGTTGAACAACAATAATTTTCAGATTATCAGCTCAATTTTTTTAATTCAATCCAGTTTTTTTTTTACATTTTAAATCAGTTTAACACGTATCTTCGTGATATATGATAATTTTGTAGGCAAATTGTTCTGAAATGTACAATTTGGCGTTCGTACTTTAATTTACGTGCAGATATAATGCAATTTTAATTTTACAAGGTGTTTAAAATCACGAATTCATGATCGTACATTTCGCAACCTTCAATACTTTTCAAAAAATCAAAATAAAATTTAAAAAAATGTTAAGTAGATATGTATTAAACCCAGTTTTATATTAAAATGGATATACGGATTCCAGTAGTGTACTAACACGTCATTATTATCCATAAGCGCACGCAATAAGGGACAAAAGGGGGCACTTGACCCCCCCCCCCCCCGTATTCTCTAATTTTAAGTGTCTTTCCAAACCTTTATACTTTTTTGTTCTCAACTGTATTTATTTTTATTTTTGTCTGTTTTCCATATCTACTATTATATTGTACAAGTGTTGTTATGTATGTTCTATTCAACTTCTGGTATATCTTCATTTTTCCGGTAACGCGGAGAGAGGAAAATGAACCGCCGTCTTATCCGGGTGATAATTTTTTAGTGCTTAGGCTTAATTTTATTTCGACATGGGGTACTGACTAATTTTTATTGATAAAAATCATGCATTTTTTCCTCGAATCCGTCATCATTGCTCAGCACGGATACGTTGTACCAGACGATAATTAAAAAATATTCTTAAAACAAGACGGCCGGTCCAGAATATTTACGGCGAGAATCAAAGTGTTAAATGGTAATGGTTCAGGATAACTTTTTGGACGTGCGAGATAATATTTTAAGGTATCAGAAAACATTTTTCAAAGAATCTGGGCCATTATTTGAGCATTTTGAGGCAAAAATATGCTTACAAGATTTCAAAATGTGACAGCTGTCAATTTTTTTGCAATTTATAATGTGACGAGATTTCACATTTTGAACGTATTTCTTGACAGAAGAAAACTAATTAAGTATTTAAGGTGAATTAACGATAAAACTAAAGACATTTGTAGGGGGAATTTCCATAAAATAGTGTTAAAAAAAGATGAGCGACGAGTTTTATAATCGACAAGTGCGACAAAATGCCTTATTATATTAAAACGAGTCGCGAAGCGACGAGTTTTAACATCGTAGGGGAGAAGACCGGCGTAGCCGGGCTGAGGCCCCTAGTCTACTATTATATTATACAAGTGTTGGTATGTATGTTCTATTCAACTTCTGGTGTATCTTCATTTTTCCGGTAACGCGGAGAGAGGAAAATGAACCGCCGTCTTATCCGGGTGATATTTTTTTAGTGCTTAGGCTTAATTTTATTTCGACGGGGGGTATTGACTAATTTTTATTGATAAAAATCATGCATTTTTTTCCTCGAAACCGTATCGTTGATCGTCAACAAATTTCTAAAAAGCTGAACATATCACGGATACTTCAACGACACGGATAGTTCTTAGTTGACGATATACGAATGTGTTATAATTCAAAAGATAAATTTAGCACAAGACTAAGTCGAAATATCTACAGTCGATTTTTTTTTTTAAATAATCGCTGAATTGTGTAAAAAATACATAAGTGTGGGTAAATATTACGTTTTATTTTTTTGTTAATTTTAAGATTTCAAACATTTTTGCTGACCATAAAATTGTCTTACAGTTAAAAATGTTACTGAACTGAAAATTACTAAGTAAATAGGTAATAATCGAAAACTAAATATTATTTCAAACATGTAAAATACTATTTTAAGTTGTAAATATCTTTCGATTAATTAATCGCCAAAGTTTTACAATTCATAGCTAAACCAAGCTCCACTGCATTTTGAGTGTAAATTGACAGGAGAAATGACAACTTAGTTTCCTATGTAAAATAACCACGATATTACTTTTAAATTATATAAAAAACGTGTAAAATCGTTTTTACGGTATGTATGATTTATGATTAGTTAATCGAGACAATTTTGCATAAATTCTTCTTAAGTTAAACCAAGACTCACTGTATATTCTCTCCCACAATTATAATGACATTTTTTGAGGTTATTTTTCGAAGAATATATCTATAAAGATTAAATTTGCTTTAATTTGCATAAAACTTGTTAACCTGCTGGAGGATGGTAAAACAAAGTAAACCTGTATAATTTAGTTGTTAATTAAATATAATTTCATATTTTCAAATTTAATAAAGAGTTTCAAAACATTTCCATTAAAATTCTGCAAAAATGAGTTCTTTCCATTACTTTTAATACATTCATTACTCGAAACAAATACCCAAATCAACAAATTTTGACACAGTAATTTAAAAGCCAAGTAACTTTACCTTAAACCTGAAATTAAATATGGTTTCAGTTGAGTTGTTTTTAAATTAAACCATCTATCACCTTCCATTACCATAATTCTTGCATATCTTCTTCTTTATCCACTTATCCACGTGTCAAAACACGTGCGGCTTATGTACGGGTGGCACGTGCATGATAGCGCGTGCCATGGCCGGTAAAACAGCTCTATACCTGACCGGCTGCTATGGACACCTGGATACGACTAACTTATTGGTTTAGAAATAGTTGAACTGCAAAAAGGATAGGATAAACGATCAAATGCTGATTCTGGGGAATTAAAAATAAAATAAATGATATATAGCAGTGTATATCAGAATGTATACGCAGAATTTTTTCAAAGGGGGGTTAAATATGAAGTCGTATAGTCTGTTTCTTTGATTTAAGGGGAACTAAATGGAAATTTCGGTCATTAAGGTTGTCACGAAAAGGTAATTTGCTTAATCTTTGATTACACTGGTCAAAAATTTAAACTTTTTTTTTGCTGACTTAGATCTGATACTTGTTTTTAGCTAATTTTGGGGTGCTGATTTCAAAAATGTTAACAGTTTCTGCCTATCACGTCAAATTTTTGTTCTATCGTATTTTGACTTTTTTCACCTTTTCACGTTCTGATATACGTCTACTTTAATTTCAATTGGCCGGTGAGAATAGATTTAAATGTTGGAGACCCAAACATAATACACGAACCTTTGGTGGAGCGAACAAAAATATTTTTTCCCCCTCTTCATATTAAACTGGGTCTAATGAAGCAGTTTGTAAAAGTGTTGAACAAAGATGGTGACTGTTTCAAATATATATCTGAAACATTTCAAAGTCTCAGTAATGAAAAGCTAAAAGCTAGCATTTTTGACGGACCACAAATTAGAAAATTAGTGAATGATCCACATTTCACTGTATATATGGATGATATGGAGAAGAATGCATGGCAGTCTTTCGTGGCGCTCATCAAAAATTTTCTTGGGAATAAAAAAGCCGAAAACTATGTAGAGGTCGTTGAAAATTTGATTGAAAATTATCATCATCTGGGGTGCAACATGAGTGTGAAACTTCATTTTTTAAACAGTCATCTTGACAAATTTCCTGTCAGTCTTGGAGATGTTAGTGATGAACAGGGTGAACGTTTCCATCAGGATTTAAAAGAGATGGAGAGACGTTATCAAGGAAGGTGGGATACTCACATGATGGCTGACTACTGTTGGAGTATTAAAAGAGACTTATCGGGAATAGTGCACTCCAGAATATCTTACAAACAACCATTTAGTCCTTAAATTATTTTGTATTTTTATTTTAACACTCCAATGCATTAAAATGTAATTAAAACTGTTCTCATTTTCTTTCTTTCACTATAAATAAAATTTTAAGAATATTTTCTAATTATTTAGTCCTTATTGTTCGCCAAATTTGTACCAATTACAG
Organism: Liopterus haemorrhoidalis; assembly: GCA_963971575.1. NCBI lineage: Eukaryota > Metazoa > Arthropoda > Insecta > Coleoptera > Dytiscidae > Liopterus > Liopterus haemorrhoidalis. The sequence continues at coordinate 10,897,613 of OZ020623.1, forward strand.
TATCGACTTCTAAAATTAAACGATAGAAGCATTATTTGGCCGAAAATATTTATTTGTTGTAGAGCAAAAATCTGATGTGATACACAAAAACTGATGTAATATTTGAGTTCAGCAGCACCAAATTAGTAAGAAACAAGTCTTAGATGTTAGTCAGCAAAAATTATGTTGACCAGTGTTATCTAAAGAAGTCCAGTCAGGATCACATAGGTAATCCTAGGCCAGGATTACGACATCTAGACATTGTGACGGTCAGCTGTCTGATTAAAAACTATTCGTCAGCGTCTGGCGTATGTGGCCTGATTACGGAAATGCAGACATCGCATTTTTGTAAAGAGGAAATATTTGTCATGACGAATGAATATTGGAACTGGGTTAATTTTCGTTACAAAAAGACCGGCAGTCATTAAATATGGTGGCCAACTCCGCTGCACGTATTAGTCCAGAAGGTGACGACCACGACACTAACGCCAGATTTTTGTATCGAGAGAGAAGCCAAGCAAGTAGTGACCATGTGAGCGGGAGAAGACTTCTCCTGGCTCCTCGACTCCCGGATGGGTAGCCCCCGCCTCGGAGATAGGTCCAAGCCGATCCTGGCCAACACGGGGTGGACCGAAGACTTCCCCAACTCCATGGGCAAATTCAAACATTATTTTGTAAATGTGATATACATATTTAATAAATTTGTTATGTTGAAACCAGGAGTTGTGTCTCAATCAAACCACCCACGTGACAAAATGACTAAAATAATAATTAACGTCCTGATGTGTTTCTTTCTCACCAGTGGCGCAGCCAAAGGGGGGTGATGATCCCGGGCATTTGCTCACTTTTCTGTGAGAATTTTTATCGTGAGTATTCTTCTTGTGCAGATATGTCACCGAACACTTAACCGACCAAGTAAATCGTACAATTCCTACCTGGTAGACCGTGCAAAAGGAACTTTGACTGTACTAATATTTCTGGCAGTGCTCCATGTTAAGAGAGTGATATGATGGGTGGATGGGATCGGGTTATGGGGGGAGGGTAGCATTTGCGGATTGCTCTGAATGTGATGTAACGATGTGGTTTTTCTTGTCAACATGAAACGTTGGGAGCGAGAACACCCGCTATCACGAGCCTTTGATTCCTTTTCTACCGATCTGCACACAACCATTTGTTCGTTGTGAAAATAACAGAGGTTTTCAAACTGGTACAATCAAAAATACTAATATATTTCGTATGATACATCAATATAAAATTACATTATAATTGCAATAAAGGCATATGGAGAAAAGTTCAGGAGCAAAAACTTATATAGACACCATGTTGCTGTAAAGAAAAATCGTAATTTTCTTGACTTTTTTCTTAGACCCAATTAACAAACGTACGACGTGAAAATTGATCGTTTGGCTTTAATTCTTGAGTCAACTGTATCTTATAATCTTTTAAATGAAGATCTTTCATTAAAATGTTATGCAAACTCGATTTTTTAATATTCACTTGCTGTGAATGTTTATGAACTGATATTTTCGGGTTTGCAGCAACACTAGTAGCCCTCACTGTAGCAATGATTTTTTTCTGTTAGCTTCTACTGACCCAGACTGTTGAATTTTTTTCATAAAATTGTCAATGACTTTAACTGACAGTAAACATTTCTTCCCAAAAAAAAAAAAAAAACATTCCCCATTCTGGTAATAAGTTTTTACAACAAATATGCGTTCTTCCATGGATTATCGTTCCATAATAACCAAACCACAAGTAATCGCAAAGTTTTTACTTGACTTCTGTCACTATACTACAACACTTAAGGAAGATAGGTATAAATGGCGGCTAATTTAAATCGGAAGATGAAATTTGAACACCCTTTATAAACAAGCAATAATATAAACTATACGAACTGTATGCAAATAACATATTAACCTGTAAATTACGCATGTACCTTGCAATGATAGCAGCAGTGGATAGTCAGAACCTATCTTAATTTACTCTTTGGGTAGAATGTCAAATTTTAGGAACAGAACGCTATCTTTAGGAACATCCGGCTCGAAGGACCAAACTGTTAAATGCGGAGCCCTGCAATGTTCCAAAACGGAGACATTGACCAGGTTCCTGCTCTGAGAAGCACGTTTGCGACCGTCGTAAGTCAGAACATACGATCTGGATAAAAAAAAAAAAAACGCGAAATAAATCGATTGGACTTCATTAGGTGCAATCTCACGGGATTATAGAATGCTGAAGATGGGATTGGATATACAGGTTGATGGACTTACCTAGTAGTTGAAACGTCACTTAGCAAAGGTCCCTTTGAGAAGCTGTAGTCTTCGTAATACACCAGGTCTGGAATGGAGAGTTTGGACACACAGCCATGATCGATTTAGTCCGCCAGTATATTTACGAAATATATTAATACACATGAATGTAAATGCATGCGTAAAATGCATTCACGACAACAAAAAAATAACGAATTGAAGCAGAAAAAGTCTAAGCCGTCTGTCCAATTTTTCATAAAATTTGTTGTAACATGTTGAGTACTGCTATAGCGTGCCTCACTGTTTTAGCTCAGCAAATATTTTGCAGTTAATTAAAGAGCTGTTCGACACTAGAATTATTTACCCGAATCGTTCAGCTGTGATACGTAAAATGGAAAAGGGAGTATGTTCTCAGTTTGCCGGGGAAACTGTTCTCGAATTACGAACTTTGAACACTCCAAATCTATCTCTCAACGAACGAAGAGATACGCGATCCTCAAACAAAATAACCATTAAATATATTTAAAAAAATGTACTTGTTAGAATTTTTAAGCTGAGTTCAGAGCTCCTAAATTAGTCGACCATAGACTATGACTTATGCACTGTTGATTGTAATTAACAAGTTTGTCATATGGTACAAAATTTCAAGCTAGGATTGCCACCTAACGCCTTACTCTTACCTGGAGCAAAAAAGAAGTGACTTCTCGTGATCGCTAAAGACGGAAACAGATTGTTGAGCAGTTTCCGAAACGTCCTATTTTTTTTTTTTTTTTATATATACTTTTGAAGTTTTATATTTTTTTGATACTAATACTCATTATATTGTACTATTGTAGCCTAGTACTATCAGCAATGGCAAACGTCCAAAATAAAGGTGTCCGCACCTGGGGTAAAGGATTATATAAGTATTATTTTTATCATAAATTCTATTAAATATTTTTTCTGTCATTCAAACAATAGTCAAATAGCAACCTTTATAGTTACGAAACTTACAATAACAAACATCCCCAATAATTGCGTGTTTTGCACGGTCACACGACGCTGTGTATTCGGTTGTCCTCTTCACCGTTGGGATTCAATCCCCACAGTAGCAGTAAACACCGCTATTATATTCCGTAAATACACCATTGAACTCTCTATGGTATTGCCCACCCTTGACATATGTTTCAAAGTTAATTCAATCACGGGCTTATTTTCACCATGTCCGTTAAACGGGGGCGTTAGAGGTAAACCACAAGAGGGTTTCACGTGTACTTATTTTCGAATTAACAGAAATTTTGAGAGTTATTAAATACGAGGGTTACCTTTTATGTTTTTACAAACGACCACTAGATGGCAGTATTGAAATGTGTCATTACTATATTTGTAAAATTTTACATTTGTTATTGTGAAATCAGTGGTTATAAATTGACCGAGTAGTTTGTTGACAGTGAGCGTTAAAGAAAACAAGTTTATGAAAAAATGGACATTATTCGTGAAGGTTTTCGTTGGATGATTTTTTACGATTTTAGTAAAGGCCCAACTCAACAACAATGCATAGATTCAACTTTTGGTAATGAAGCACCATCAGAAAAGACTGTTAACAATTGGTAGAATTTCGTCGTGATCGACTGTTAACAGTTGGTAGAATTTCATCATGGTCGTGCGTCGTCAGTGATGAATCTCGTGAAGATCGACCAAAACCGATTGTGATTCAAAAAACATCGATGCTGTGCGCAAAATGATTGAAGAAGATCGGCATGTGACTTACCGTGAGATAGAAGCATCCTTTGGCATATCGCAGACTGCAATACATTCGATTTTGCATGAACATTTAGCTGTGAAAAAGATCTGTTCCCGATGGATTCCGCATAATTTGATCGAAGATCAAAAAAAGCTCGTGTTGATTGGTGTAAGGGAATGCTAAAAAATTCAACCTAGGCACTGCAAAATCCGTATACAACATTGCTATAGGTGACGAAACTTGGATTTATTTATATAAACCGGAAACTAAGCAACAATCCACTATTTAGGTCTTCCAAAATGAACCGAAACCCACAGAAGTTGTTCATTCACGAAGCACATCCAACAAAATCATCGCTTGTTTTTTCGGTTGTACTGGACATGTCGCAACCATTCCTTTAGAGGATCGGAGAATAGTTAATGCTGAATGGTATACAACAATTTGGTTGCCAGAAGTCATCGGCAAAATTAGGAAAAACAACAAAAAACGTCGCAACATTCTTCATCATGACAATGCAAGCTCCCACAAAGCACGTCGAACAATTGATTAATTGAAGGAGAAAAACATCGAATTAATGTCTTATTGCCCGTATTCATTTATTCCCTAACGACATTTTTTTTTGTTCCCCAATGTCAAACAAAAAATGCGTGGACAGCGATTTTCATCACCTCAAGAACCTGTGAAGCTTTTGAAGTTCATGTTTTTGAAGTACCAACTTCAGAGTGGAAAAAATGTTTCAAGAATTGGTTTGAACGCATGGAAAAGTGTATAAATCTTAAAGGCGTATATTTTGAAAAGCAATAAAACAGTTTGTTCCAAAAAAAAATTTTTTTCTTTCTTAGTTTTTGTAAAAACTTAAAAGGTACCCTCCGTATAGTACAGAAAGAGGACTACGAGGACGTATTCATGTAAGCTCTACAAACCCTACTTCGATGTTTCAATCTACTGTCCCTCTTCATTGTTTCCTCCAAAATTTCTTTTATCGATTCCGGTCAACTTCTTTTTTCTCTACATTCTTCCAAATTCAAACCAATTTTCGATTGTCTCTTTGCCTTCCCTGCACATTCTACAAGTTCTTTCTTCCCCTTTCATCCAAAAATTGTCTCTCTTCTCATTTCCACATCTTGCTACCACCTTCTAATTCTCTCTTTATCTGTCTTTCCAATCAAAATATTTTATAAATTTTCTCTATTTCTCTGTCCCTCTTTTTATGTTGGCAACTGTTTTTCTTTCTGTCTCACTTTGTGTGATTCTGTTTCAAATCAAAGTAATTTTTTGCTCTCATTTACTAATATTGTCACGCCCTAAGAGTTATCAAAATCATATATCAATATAGTGACAACTGAAATCAAAACCCCCTCTAAAATGGTCACCCTTTCTATTGTAATAGTGACTTGTAACACACGTTACACGATGTAAAATAAAAAATCAACGAGTGCCATTTTAATAGAAGCCCTCATTAGGTTTTTTTATTACGTACAATTGGACTGGTATTCGTGTGAAAATTTTTAGATTATTATTTATGGGTGAAGTGTGCCAATTAAAATGCTAATCGTAAGGGTGTTAGGTTTAAAATGGTTAAATGGAGTGGTTATTTAGATAAATAACTGACCTGAACAGTTAAGAAATGAGAACTTCTCTTAAAGCTTTGGTACAATCGGTGGCATACTCGGAGATTCATACTCATTTTTATATATTTACACTCGCAAACATACCCGTTGATTCTCGGGAGGAAAATAATAATTTATCAAAAATATTTTAATTCGGAAAAATAAATATTGCTGCACAATAAAAAAAAATCAAATTATTTCAATAATAAAAACCAACATATGTTACCTTCGATTTTAGTTATTTAATTTAAGAATGTTTAATTTATTAAAATAGTTTTATGTAGGGTTTTAACAATGTACGATCTCTCATCAATTGGTACGTGTAACGTGTAAACAGCACTCATTCGGTAGTAACGATAAATCAGCACCAAAAACCATCTTTCTGTGAGTTCGAACTGTAATGCCAAATAGTAAAAACGCTTTCTGATTAAGTTTCTTTCTTCTTCTTCTATACTTTAAGATTTGTTACGTTAATGCATAGAAAATCTTTTACTAATCAAATTGGCCAATAACTTGTTTTCATTATTGTCGTTACTTAACTTGTGGTGTTGAAAAATAATAAATGGCATATTAAAAGATTTTTGGGGTCCATTAAACACAAACAAACCACAAAAAAACGCCTTAATAGGCCCACATATAGAAAAAAAAAGTTCCCACAGACGTCAAAACAATTGAAAATTCACCCTACTAAAATTGTTTCACTTTATTATATGGTATAGATTTACCTTTGTGATTTTGTCTATTTAAAGTGTCTCTTTTTGTCTCTTTCTTTCTTTCTATTTTTCTTTTTCTTTCTTTTTTTATTTTTAGCAAATTATATTTTTTGGGCGACCAAAAGTAATTTTTATTAAAAAAATTAAATTTATTTATTTACATTGGATAATTTATGGTTATTGAACAATTGTTACAATTATAAGGCCCTGTCTTTCCACCTTTAGATAAAACTCTAGGTAACTATCTGACAGATAAAGTTATGTGATACTTTCTGTGCTGAATAAATATCATCCCGTCTTTCAATACAAATTTATCCATCGGATAGTTATCTAACGGGTAATGAGACTGACGTACTGAATTCACTGATTGGTATTGACATTTATTCAGCAGATGAAGTTCCAGATAACCTTATCTGTCAGATAGTTACCTAGAGGTTTACTTGAAGGTGAAAAGACCGGGCCTTAATGTTTGACTGTCAGTTATTTCCGTGTAACCATGGACTCTTCCTGTCTTCTATCTTGTTTCTTCCAGTATTCTGTCTTGATTCTCCTGTATCGTTCGTCTTGTAATCGTCCTAGAGTCAGGTCGCAAAGTCTGTCGAGTTCCACCACCAGATTCCCCACAGTACCCACCCGCTTCAGGTGTCCAGCTGTAGGCGTCCGTCTCATGTTTTCGGACTTGACCTGTGTACCAGGTTATCCAGTCCGAATACAAAGCGTTCCCGACGAAGACTCGCGAGGTTTTAGGCACGGATCCCCCCCGAGGCATCGCTAGGTGACTACATGGCATACCCACACTCTCTGGATACGAGTGTCCATAACCCGACCTTTGATTTGCCTTTACAACCCGCGAGCGACCGCGTGGGTGGCCCGGTGGCCTAGGACTCCGACTAGACTTCCTGTTCCTGTCTCTTCAGTCTGTTCTGTATTTGTTTGTCTGACAAGGGTCTTGATGGTCATTTTTCTTGAGTCTGGACTTTCAGGACTCACGAGCCAGACTCCGCCGCCGTCTCCCCTTAGAACCGCACCGAGAAGGCACCGGGATTAGGGCGTCTGTCTTGTGTGTCGGACCTCGACCTGTTCATGAGGTGAGCCGAATACAAGGCGTTCCTGTCAGCGGCTCCAATGGTTTTAATCACGGGCCGCTAAGGCCTCGCCAGGTGACTGGAGGTTTGCCCTAGCTCTCTGGATGCAGGTGAACCATGGAGATCTTGTAACTTAAGAAATGATACATAGATGGCTCTAGCATCCATCAGTAAAAAAATAATCGAATCGGCCTAGACCGAAAAAGATTTACTTTTTGGCCGGTACTAGATGATGAAAAAGAACTGTTTTTGAAATGGTCGCACAAAAAATATTCTTTTTAACCTAAAAATATAAATAATGTTACACACTTCTTATATTTTGTGGTGCAATTTAAGCTTTATCTTCATCCAATTCCAACCTATAGAGAACTAGTAGTTCTAACCCTTTCGTACTGGTCCAGCTGATGTTCAAAAATTCAAAGGGTGTTTATTACGAAATCAAATATAAGAATATGCAATATAGACATCAATGCGTTAAGTTAATCTGGGAGCATAACGAAGTGTGCGGCGTCACGGTAATCCCTTCAACAATCGACCACTCAGGGATCATTTCAACCCTTCATTCAACCCTTAACACCCCGAGACACTATGGGAGAAACAAATAGCGACAAACTGGTCCCGTGAAATTTATTATTTGAGTTATGTGTGAAAACTGAACCACAAAAATTGCTTTTTGTTTTTTGTTAGTCGTAGACGTTAACTACGAAACACAGTTTATTGCGCATAAAACTGTAGAGTAATTTATAAGCAACTGTCCTAAAGTGATGTTGCTTTGTACTTCATTAGAAACGATAACATGCCAGAGCTTGATAAAATACTTTCTAAGGTATTTAATTACAATTTGAATACAAAATACAAAATATGGCACAAAAAGTATTTGCTTTTGGAACCGAACATTATGCTCGGTTGTATAAAACAGTGTTATTCAACCCATGGTCCGCAGAAAAATTAGACCGAATCATGTAGATGCACACTTCTGCTCAGGAGTATATAGCGGATTTTTTTAGTCGACGTAGAAGCTTACTTTTGTTCGAACCGTGATTTGTTTAATATTTACTAGCCCCAATAAAACGCCTCTCGCGGCAATTTTTCATTCTTCTTTAGATAGTGTTTCCAGATTTTGCCGTTCATTTGAGCGGTGGCAAAGCTTGCTTACGTGGCGCACATATTCAGTCTGCCCAATGAAGTTAATATTTCTCTGTAGGGGTTATATACAAATATTTTTACTTTAAGAAATAAAATGGAAGCATTCAAAAAGAAGCTAGCTCTTTGGAATAGTCGCTTACAAGAGGAAGAAATAAAAATGGTTCCTCTTTTGTATTTTTGATTGCTGCTGATGTCAACCAGAAAGTCATATTCAACGTAATAAGTCAACATTTAAGAGCATTAACTGAAAATTTTAATAATTATTTCCCTGAAAATGAGGATCCTCGTAAAGGTAACCTCTGGATTAATAATCCATTCTTGGAAGATATAAAGTCATGCGCACTTGATCCTCGTGAAAAAGAAAAGCTGATCGAGTTGTTTACTGATGTCACTCTGGTGTCCAGACATAAATTGCAATCGTCACAATTTTGGAAATCGCAAGAAAAAGAACATCCATCTTTGAGTTATAAAGATATCAAATTATTGGTCATTTTTTCGACTTCCTATTTGTGCGAAAAGACTTTTTCAGCCATGTTAATAATAAAAACCAAATAGAGATATCGAATGGACGTTAATGCAGTGCTAACAAAGAAGCAGCAGCAGATGCCGCACTAAAAATTGCGGTGTGTAAATTAAGTAACCAGACTGATTTAAATTTTTTTTTTTTTATTCGAATAGAATTACAATTCAATATTGTCTCCCTAAAAATAACTTCATTGGGAAGCCACACAGTGTTGGAGATGGTTCTTTCAATCCTCATAGCAGTGCTGGAACTCGGATAATGGAATAGCTTTCAGCTCGTTCGTTACGGGCGTTTGAATGTTTTCGAGTCTTTGAATTTTTCAATCTTGGGAAGAGGAAAAATTTACAAGGACTCAATTCAGGCAAATAAGGAGGCTGAAGAGTTACAGGAATGTTTTTACTGGCCAAAAACTCGTTTATTAAAATTGCTGTGTGACAATTGCTGTGTCTCATCCCCAATTCATTGGTCAAAGTCTGATGAACAGTAGTGTGAGTCAAATTCAATATTCCCTGATCATTCTGAGGCTGAAGCCTATTTTTTATGATTTAAAACTGCATAATTCTATAAAAAAAACTAAAAAACACACGGACGCTATGTAGATATATGTATAAATCTTTATTTTTTATATATTTATTTATTTATTTTATGATTAATGCATTAATCAACAAAACCCTTTATTATTCTTTTTAAGTAGTGGCACACTTTCCCTTTTAACTTGTACCAAATTTGTGAATCAATTAGGCTACCTGTCTTCTTTTGTATGCTAAGGTTAAGATCGGAGTTTTACCTGCTTGACTTGATTCGTTTGAGACCCTTATACCTGGCCCTATTTTACATAAGCTACCGAACACTTTTGCTTTCAGAATGCCGTCAAAATATTAGGACAAAAAGGGTTAGTTTTTATAACTTTTTAATATGATTATCACGTCAAAAAGGGGTTGAAGTTACCCTTAACATTCTAATTTAAAAGATACGGCATTAAATTCTTTTCTCTGCAGTTGAAAAACTAAATAAGTATAACTTAGACGTTACCTTATATAGTAATAACAATATAGTATTGTTAAATCTACTGTCAATCAACTTAAAATGTATGTACAATTCAAATATTTGTTCTAAAACATTACGTTCTAGAATATTTGCTTCAAATATAAAGTTTTCCTATTCTGCATTTGTTATTTAGATTATCCATTAAAGGTGAAATATATTCGTTATTTGTTCTACAACCATATGACTTAACCTCCATGCAAATGTTATTCTATGTTTACTTCACGATCAAAATTGTCGTTTTCTTGCGCATCAATTCTATTACTTCTAACCAGCCACCAAAAAAACGCACACAATCAGATCAATTCTGTAAAAAGTTACAGTGTAATAACGTTACTACAACATAAAATGTTATAAAAAGTATAATGCCTTTCATTCATGATAGTAACTGACCTTGCTCATAGTGACGAATTTAGTTACTATTATTATAGTAACAGAGTTACAGAATTGGTCTGTGTATCTTGTTGTATTTAAATATAATGTCCAAAAGCAATAAAGTTAATTCAGAACCCTAATAAAGCTATAAATCAAAAATTCAACCCTTTACTGACCACATAATCTCTCACATATTCTTCCAGTCACGTGTCATTTAACCCTTTCATTGCATAAATCTTCTATTGTTTTAATTTAAAAATATATAAAATAACCTTTATGGGTTTAATGCCAAATAGGGGAAGAATATAAAAAAAAGATGATTTGTAGCATTTGTCATCTAGGGGAAAGTTGACCACTTATGACCCTTTCAAGATATTTGCATTTTTAATACAGCATTTCCGGTTTAAGACCGGAAGTATGAAGCTATCTTTTATCTAGGGTGATATATTTGAAACATTTGGATCTAATGATATAAATTTCTGTTGTTTTCTCAATTGTTGTTATAATTTTTTTATTTAAATGAGTAATGAGAAGTGGCATTTCTACCAAAATGGGCAAAATATGGTCGCCGAAAATTTACTTGAGCGATCGATTGATCGAGAATCAATATACGACGATAAGCGATGGCAACTACGTTTTTCATGGACAAAAAACACATCTGTTAGGGCAGTGTTTTTCAACCTCCGGTCCACGGACAGCTGCCGGTCCGCGAAAATTTAAAAACATACATCTAATAGAATCAGAGCTGCAGTAAGGAAAACTTGCGCTAGGGGCAAAACTGCGTTTTGGCGCTCTTGGCAAATAAATGTAAGGGATAAGCAAAAACAAGATTCTCACCTCCCAAAATTTAGATGATGAGCAAACAAAAAAAGGTCCTCACCTCGCAAATTCCAAGTAAAGAGCAAACAAAAAAAAAAGGTCCTCACTTTCGCAATGTGGCGCCCCTTAGACAAGCTCATCAGCGCCCTTTTCCTTAGTGCGCTAAGGGCTATCGCCCCCTCCACCCCCCTTACTACGGCTCTGAATAGAATAATATTTTTTGTAAAATAATTTACGGCTAGTAGAACTTACGGCTAGTATATAAAATTTTAAATTTGTACTTCTACTAGTAACTACAAATTTATGTTAAGTGTGAATTTTCACATAATTCAGGGTTTTGTGGGTATTTAATAAGTGTTAGAAGGCAAAATAATGCTGGATGTCTAGGAATATTTGTTCTATAATCACATCAAAATCAACAGTTTTTTGATAATTATTAGAATTATTGAGAACTAAGAGCTTCCATTTAATTTTTTTAGACAAAATTTAAATAATTTGATAAATTTTTATCGTAATAAAATTTAAATTAAAAAATCCCAGCGTATTTTATCTGCATTTGCTTCGCATTCAAGGCTTCATTAAATAATAAGAAATATGTTGATACATGAAAAATTTTAGCGATTTCAGAAACGTATTTCTCACTATTAACAATGTGTTATTTGATTTATAAGTATTTCATTACCATAAATGATTTATTCCTCTTTGATACCGGAGCCTGCTGAATTTAGCTATAATCATAAAAAAATCCACAACAATGGGTAATGTGCATAAAAATGTACTAATTACTTTTAGCATTCAGTGTAAGCAAAAGCAATTACTATAGACCGGGAGCTCATGACAGTTTTTGGTTTCCGATTTCATACAGCATGCCTTTTGCAGGAGAGAATATTTACCCTGTGACAACAAAAAAGGGATGGTACTAAACCCCTGCACGCTTTCCGGTCATAGGGAAAATTGCATTTCCACTTAAACACAAAATTTTTGTGCTTTTCTCTGATTTAATATTGCTTGCCCTTTTGTCAAAAGAAAGTTATAACAAATTTAAAGTCTCTTAAATATATGCATGCGATTCGGAGGGTCCCAAAGGGCTCAAACGGTCATGTGATCTTGTAGTAAAAAAATATGATTTTCCGCGTTTTCATACAGCATGCCTATAATTAAAAGACTTTAAATTTGTTATAACTTTCTTTTGACAAAAGGGAAAGCAATATTAAATCAGAGAAAAACACAAAAATTTTGTGCAAGTGGAAATGCAATTTTCCCTATGTCCGGAAAGCGTGCAGGGGTTTAGTTCCATCCCTTTTTTTTTGTCACAGGGTAAATATTCTCTCCTCCAAAAGGCAAGCTATATGAAATCGGAGACCAAAAATGTCATGAGCTCCCGGTCTACTAGTAGGAAAAGGTTTTGCTTTTAGCATTTGCTAGAATGATGGTGAACAATCTTTTGTTTCAATCAGTAAGCAAATGCTGTGAAGTTGTCAGTACATACTTGTAATAAAATTCGAAAATTCATACTCGATTCTTATTTTGCAGGATGGAAAGTTTCTGTTTAAATTGCCGAAACACCTTTCAATAATGACTCTCTCCTTTGTTATGTGGAATATTGTATGTTCTCTCTGCTGCAGTTTGTGGTGACTTGAAAGGAGTAAGTAACCACGGTGACATGCCATACCCCCATCACTAAGGATGACTGCGTCAATGGGAATCGAATTCATTAACTGATATAATTCAGACCTTTTTAGTATCCTACTGTCGTGGACAGATCCAGGCCACTGGTCATCAACACTTGTAAATATTTCGTTTGCAATACATATAGCCTGTACATTTATACAGTAATATCCTTTCCTAATCAAATAAATAACACCGTAGCGAGAGGATTTTTAATAGCAATATGTTTTCTTCATTACAACTTAGTTTCTAAGAGTTTTCTGACTACTGAAAAATTAATCCATTCTTCAGATTTTTCTAAAATTTTTTGTATAACCATTAGTATAGTTTAAGTAAGAGTTAAACGATGAACTCCCAAATCTTGAGCAATACCACTTTGAAAACCTGGATCACCAAGAAAACAAAAGCATATCATCATGTTTTGTTTATTTGTTAATACTTTACCACTTTTCTCAGTACTATGACAATTTTACAAAAAATGATCAGTTCCATCCATTATATTAGTTCCTACAACTCCTCAAGACGAGCAAAGGGCCTCAATAAAGCATCTCCATCTGGTGCGGTTCTGGGCTAAGATCTTGATTTTGCCCCACGACTTTCCCATGTCTCGCAATTATTTCTCCACTGTGCGCCTTCATGTGTTCTTCGGTCGTTCGATCCTCCTTTTTCCTTGCGGATTCCAGTGAAGGGCCTGTTTGGTTATTTTATCTGAGTCTCGTCTAAGTATGTGTCCCAACCATCTCCATTTGCGCAAGCGTATCTCATTTCCGATCTCTTATGGTTGGTTTATATACGGAACAAGAATAAGGAATAGGAAATAAGAATAGTACACAAGAATAAAAAAATTTAAACCGTTTATATAGGACATAACATTTCGTCGCTGCGTACTTGCGTTGGCCTGTGTTTAACGTTTGTCCCTTGACAGGTTCTTAAAACTTACAAGAAGAATAAATAAAAATAATAAAAACATTTTATTGTTGTTTACAACCCTCTGATCACAACTGAAAAACATCTGTTGAACAAACTTTATTACGGCAGACATTTTGATTGTTGTGCGCAGGCTTACCGTGTCTTATTCTTGAAATAAGAATAAAATGTTGAATGTTACCAACTATTCTTATGTTTAAGTTAAATTTCATTCCTACATAAACCGATATACGGCGGAGCCATGTTTTAACATCTTGTGTACTATTCTTATTTCCTATTCCTTATTCTTGTTCCGTATATAAACCAACCATTACTGTTTTGTTAAGTTCCACCTATTACTAGCCATAATCTAGCAACGAATTAAAGAAACCCTCAGTCATCTAAAGTCTCACCGAGTGTACATGACTTTTCATGTCAGATGTGTGTTAATTATTCTGTAATATATTATTAATCTAAAGATAGCAAAACTTCTTTTTTAAGTTTATTATAAAAATGAAAGAATTATCTACTTCGTTAGTTCTTATTAAAAAAGTTGAATGAAGTTCATAACTGGACTGCTATAAATGGAAACATAAATATATATGTACAACATTGTCTTATTAAAATTAATAAATAAGAAGATAAAATAAATTAAATGTTACTGTTAGGTATACATAATAGTTGTTTGTGTACCATGGTCAAAAACTGGATCTATTTCGTCCGCATCTGAATTTGATGGCCGAGGCTGAACTGATGGCCCTGTGCTTTCAGGATTGGTATCACCGGATGGAAAAATGCATTGAACATAAAGATGAATATTTTGAAAAATAATTACTTACAGTCTGTATAATAAGACATAATGCTTATAACTCAGGATCAGGCAAGTGCACAAATAATAATCAGGTTCAAACATGATAAGAACATCAACACCTAATACGCCCGATAATAAAAATTATTTAATTACTGTTTTGTCTTTTAGTAGTGCGGTTGTGTAATAATAAGTACTGTTAATGCAAAACGTTTTGAAGCGGGATTTTTATGTACCCACCCAAAATAGCCAAAAATGTCCTTTTCAAGTGCAGCAAAATATATGCAGACAAAGTCAGTAGACTTTGTGAAGTATTGGGTGATACGTTATAAACTTAATAAAAATGTTAACGATTTACCTAATCGTAGATTAAAAAAAGTGACCACTAAAAAACAAGATAAAGTGATTTTTAGCGGTTTTAAAAATAATCCTATGTTATCTTTAGGTAAATATCAGGCAATTTCGTTAAAAAAGAACATTAGTTTAAGTCTAATGACCCTGAGAAGTCGTTTAATTGAAAATGGTATTAAATTCAGGAGCACCAAACAAAAACCATTGTTATCGGCGAAACATGTCGAAAAACGAATCTGCTGGGCCAAGGAAAATTTAGACCGCGATTGGAGTGATGTGGTTTTCTCTGATGAATCTAGTTTTTACATAGGGGGTACATGAAATATAAGCTTCGAACAAAAAAACGTTCAAAATTTGGGTCAGCTAACTGGTCAAATACGGCAGATATGGAGATCACTGCCAAAGTATGCCGAAAAGCTGGTAGAAAGTGTACCGAAAAGATGCCAAGCAATAATTGATAATAATGGAGATTGGACCAATTATAGTGGCGTAATACTATTTATAGTAAAATTTTAAATTATTTTTAGTTTTTCCTTTCATAGTTCACCAAAAATCAACAAGGACGTCTTATTATACAGACTCTACTTACTTTTCCTTTCTATCTTTTGGTGTAAGGCGTTGTGAAGGAGAGTCATGGTACATCTTCTGGTGGTCTTATCCAAATTTTTCTCCAGGTTTTCCTATTTGCCGTGAATGTTATAATATCTATCCATTTGACCCTTCGCCCTTCTGTCGCTTGTCTTACTTAGTCCTTCCAAATCTTAATTAGTGGTCCTCTTCTTTTCTTCCGTACTGGTCGCGCCTCAAATGTTGCTTTGACTATTATTTCATCTACCATTCTTTGGACATGTCCTAGCCATCTCATTTGACTTTCTTAAATTAGATGTTCTAATAATAATAAAAATAATAATAATAATAGTTTTATTGACCAAATAACAAGTACAAAGAACTGCTTTCAGTCAGTCAATACAATATTATGGGACAAAGTCATACATATTCATCAAAATTAACGTTGTTAAATTCATCAAATTACAGCATAGTAATTTGAACAATTCCTGGATTTATTTAAGCGCAAAAACTTACCACGAATATTACCTTTACAACGCGTGTTGTGCTCATGCGTTTCACTAAAAGTGACATAATAGTGCAAGTTTTTGCGTATAAACAATAGACACAAATAAATAAATAGTGAAGGCAATGACATTATTTTCAGCTTCACAAAAAGATCTCGACAATCCGCTCTAAAAGGAGCACTGGAAATTATTCTTACAACTTTACGTTGCAAGCTGATAATTTTATTGCCTGCATCTACTGGTTACGTCTGTAATTCTTTCCTGAAAGTCGCGTTTCTAATTTGGTCCATCTTTGTCTTTCCCGATATTTTTCTCAAAAGTCTCATTTCCATGCTTCTGATCTTACTTTGATGTTTAATAGTGGTAGTTTACGATTCACTGGCACATGTTAGTATTGGTACTGTCGCCTTTTCTTTTACCTCTTCTTTCACCTCTGTGGGGATTTGTTTATTTTCCAGGAATTTACTTCTGATGGCATTAAACAGTCTTATTCTTCCTATTAAGTATTTTTAGCTGTTCACTTGTTCCAAATTTATGATTTCTTTTTTTATGTTCTTTCAATTTCTTATAATTGTCTTTGTCTAATTTTTGTTTATCACCATATTCTTTTTCTTTAGTTCTTTATAATACACTTCTATGTTATGTTGTAATTCTTGTTCGTTTTCTGCCACTATGATCATGTCATCTGCATAACATAATTCTGTCACTTTTACTTCTTTCATCTTCCAGTATCCTACCATTTATGATATTGTTTTCTTTTTATACTGTTTCACTACGTCATCAAGCACTACTGCGAAAAGGAGTGGACTTCAAACACATCGTTGCCTGAGACCTATTCCCGTAGTTGGAAAACAATAAAAATATTAAATAAATAAATTTTGTTGTTTTCGTCATTATCTGCAAAATTTACGTAGCAATTCTCGTATCTTTTAAACGTAGAAATTAGAAACCTTCCCAAGAGAGAAGAATTTTTCCTTGGATAGAATCCACGTTGCTGTTTAGTTGGTATATAAATTTAGATATCAGCAAGAACATCTTTCACACGACGTTACTTCCGAATGTTTTCAATCAGAGATTGTCAAAATTTCAATTGCCCATTCAAAATCCCCAAATACCATCGGTACACGCGTCCCATGTCAAAAGCAATGATCGATGGCTTTTAGATAGCTGCAAATATTTGTCTCGACCAGAGTACAATGAATATAGTAATTTTCAAATTTTAATAGCCAAAGAGAATCTCAATATCTCAAAAATAACAGTATTTATAATATAAGTACCAGCATAACAATTTGCAAAAATAATGTTAATTTCACCATATTTTACATAAACCTACATTAAATATTTCGCTAATCAAAACAGACTATTTTTTTATCATTTGCTTTCACCATAATAGATAATTTTTATTAATTATACGGGTTTGTCCAATAACACAAAATTATAGAAAATAGGTTATTTTAGACTCTAATGCTAAGTTATCTCTATTAATAAAGTTGGAGGCTATATTTGTTTTTTATTTTTTGGCCTCTTTTTTGGTTTCTACACGTTTCAGATTATAAAACGAAATTCTTTAAAAAATCAATTTCTGTTAAGCGTCGTTTATAATATTTCCATAACTTTTCCCAGATTTCACAAAGGGTTTCACACTAGGATGATTAAGTAAAGGATGCGCTATTCGTGTGTAAAATGTGTGGAAACCCTTACTGAGTGAGAAAGATATAAATCGCGGTACTGCGTACACACGTAAGACGCTATTACTGTGCTAAATTGTTAGATATACACAAGGTGGCGAAAAGAAAAATGTTCAACAGACTTGTGATATTTCAAAACGAATAAAAATATGTGTATATATTTGTGTTATATATTTTATTTCCATACTTTCATTTAATCAATTATCACAACCAAATAAAAATTATCAAACCATCCCTTATAGGTAAAGATTAGAATATTTCTATGTAATGTAAAAATATATATATCAAAATTAACCCCTCTACACCCCCTCACCCATATATTTCATTTTGTACATCCGTCTTTCAATCCTTCATTAATCGAACGATAAAAATTAAATTAATTTCTGGTTTGTGGGGGGATACTCAAAGGATGTGGCCCTTCAACGTCTTATCGAAATATTTGAAAAGGACCCATAGCTAGCCACCTCTGGTATTTTGAATCATTAAATTTAATAGAGATTCTTGCAATCGGGCCATAGTCATGTAATTTTCGCAACAAGATGTTTGGGTAGTATTATTTGGCACTAATATTTTTAAAGCTTATTTTAGTTTATTGTAACTACCACTTTATCCTTTAACTGACTGATTAAATTCATAATACTGCTTCCTTTATTGGCAGCCTTTAATTTTTAAAATATCATTAAAGATTGTTTTAATGACAAATAATATTATTTTAAAATGATTAGATAAATTTTAAATACACATTTATAAAGTTTCAGGTCCGTTTGACACGATACGCAGAAAATTAACACCGTGTTATACAAATTTCTCAAATATGTTATAAAATTTGCTGTGAAATTACGAGATTTTAGAATAATTTCTAAGAAATTCCATTATTATTTTCATTTAAAAATACGCTTGTTTCAAATTTAAATGAAGCACATGCGCATTACGTAGTTACAGTGTGCACAGTACAGACATATATTGCCTTCTTTCTCAACAGGGGTTTCCACACAATCGTCAATGTTGTTAGTATACGAATAGCGCATCCTTTACTTAATCATCCTAGGTTTCACAGTACTGAACATCAAGGCCGGATCTAGGGTGTGGCGAGTGATGCACTCGCCTCAGGCGTAAAGCTGGTAAGGGCGCAAAAATCATTCCGGCACTCTTTTTTGATCATAATTTTGACCTATCATTCTTTTTCAGTTGGTTATAACCAAGGATAAGAGCGCAAGACTGGTACTTTGCCTCAGGCGTAGAAATATCTTTGTCCGGCACTGCTGAATATCTGTTTGTAATAAACAGAGCTTACTGTGATTAAGAGATTACTGTGATTTTCATGCTATGGCTGTGAAATATATTATTATAAACTAGGCTTTAGGCTGTCTGTTCGAAATTCACGCAAAAACGGCTGGACACATTTTCATGTAATTTGTTATAATGACAGAGAAAAATTAGGATTCGAACAAATCTGTTTGGCATCATTTTGGAGAATATTTGGGTTACTGGGGGATACCCTGAAAATAATATTGAAATATCTTGGTGCAGCATCGAGTGCGGGACAGTAATTTTTTAGTACACTTTTGGAAAAAAAATGTTAAAATTTTATAATACTTCTTTTCTCTATCAATCTACATCTTAAGAGCTTTTTTGATATCACACAATAAATTTAAAAATGGATATATATATATATATATATATATATATATATATATATATATATATATTTCTCAACGACAATTCTAAAAAAAAAAATGAAAAACTTATCCGAAAAAAAATTCTTGTTGAGCTACTCCGGTTCTCATCAATGTACATTGTTAAGATCTTTTTTTTCAGATTTTTAAATCAACCCATCTGAGAAATAGAGTGGGGGCAAAAGTTTTTGACATATTATTGGCGAAAATTGCATAAAAAGAAATAATTTTACAAAAAAAAATCCTTTGTTTATCCACGGATTAAGAAGTATTACTTAAAACCCATCAAAATTAAAAAAAAAAAAAAACTATTATATTTTCATTAAATACATATTTGTTTATATTTTTCCAGCAATGCGTATTTTTGAACTCTCTATACACAGCAAAAAGTATAAAAGTTCATTCTCAGTTTGATTAAAATTTTAGTGTTAAAATGTTCATTTAAAAAAGGTACAAGGATTAAAATTAACACTACTTTAACACTATTTATTTTCTAACACTATATTTAAACAGTATGTAAGTGTACAATTTACACTAAATTTAACCAAAAAAGAAGTGTAAATAATTAAGACGAAGAGCGAGGGACTTCATGGTACACTAAAAGTTCATTTTTTGTGTACCATGAAGTCCCTTTAACACTACTTTTTTTTAGAGTGTATGCATAAATAACAGCCGGAGCATTATGAATCCATAACGCCCTCTCATTACGCTCTCAACAAATATTAGTCTCATTTACGGCCGGTACCGTATTTTTTGATTGCCCTTGTCCAGAGTTTCCCAAACTGTGCTCCGCGAGAGTATACTAGTGCTCCGCGATCTACTAGTGTAGCTTTAATATAGCAATGATAATGCTCCGCGACAAATTCTTCTCGTGAAAAGTGCTCCGTGGCTCAAAAAATTTGGGAAACTCTGCCCTAGTCTAAAGCAGTGTTTCTCAACCTTTTCTGCCATGGGACCCCCCAAAATAATATATATATATATATATGAGCAAGTTGGGAAAAATATATGGTGTCCAGAGTTTACCCAAATAATTGGATGGTAGTATTTAAATTTTCGGAATAAACCGGAAGTACAAGATATCAAGGACAACTTCGATTTTTTATATAGGAACGTATGGCGTGTTGGGTATAATTGGATAAAACTTTTGAAAAGAAACAACTTTTACATAAACATGTTTTTAATATCTGTTACGATTACCTATAATGGCTTGCAAGCAGGGCCGGCTCAGAGGTCGGGACTTCGGGGATTTTCCCGAGGCCCCGCGCTTTCATATTTCTAACAATTATTAGTAGATAGGGCAAGTTTTTGACACCAAATGCAACGTTTGCACCCGAGGCCCCGCAAAACCCACAGCCGGCACTGCTTGCAAGTATTTTTATTTACAAGTGTTCCATTGTTCCAAGTTGCTTTCCATTTTGAACACTTTCGCATCCTTCGCATCCTCCCTCTTTAGCTAACAGTAGCTCGAAGCATAACAAAAAATATTGCTAGTTCAAGTCGTACTTACTTGAAAGTCCCTCCAACGCGAACCGTTTTAATTAGTTTAAATTAGGTGTCAAAATAAGTATAATTTATTTTATTTAAGTTTAAAAGGTATATTTTAATGAATATAAATGTCATATATTTATGAATATATCTTGCAAAATTGAGCGTTTATCTATTATAATTTCATATAAAATCGAAGCATGAAATTATATCATGCTTCGATTTTATATGACTTCGCGGCCCCTCGACGAAGCTTTCACGGCCTCCCGGTTGAGAAACGCTGGTCTAAAGGTTTCATATTCTGTTTAGATTTAAGGGACATCATGGTAGGGAAGTTCATTTTTTAGTGGATCATTAACTTCCATTAACTTTTTTTTTAGAGTGAAGGTATAAGAACCTTAATTATAACCAGGTAATTTTTTAATGAAGAAATTACAACAAACTGGCGCTGATAAGAATCTTTCTGCGTGTGCACTAACCGTCATCAACAAGTCTTGAAAACGTAAGCTTATAGGAGTCATAAATTTGTGCCGAAAATAATCTTTCTGTGTTCGTACCCTAACAGACTTTTTTTGTCCATGGATTACGTAATTGTCGTTGCCAAGAGCATATTTTAAAAACGAGGGTTTTGTATCAGCTTTTCTCGTTTATTACAAGCACGTGCTATTTCTAAAGAATACCAAATAAAAATACCTATTTACAATTTGTTCTTTTTCAACATTTCCCATCAAATATTAATCACATTAGTTCCTATAAAAGGTAGTGTATCTTATTATAACATTACCATATGCATAAACCATATTGTTACAAAGCAATAAATCTGGCTTATCTAAAACTTTTTGAAGAGATGTTTGTCATTAAGTGTGCAAGTGAGAATAGGGTGGAAAGGACACAGTACAGCTTGTTAATGACCATTGTTGTGGTCATTTGGGGTCGCTAGGTTTCACAAAATACAATAGTTTGTTGTTAAAGTCAAAATAGACGTGTGGCTAAAGTCGAAAGAATGTTGAATTAATGGAGAAACGTTAATAATTTTGTAGTAATAGGGAAATATATTTAATATCGCTGCACCACGATGGTCAATTTTGAAATTCGATAGATTTTTAATAATTCATCAAGTGTAGTATTTTTTGACGAAGGTTCTGAAATCTAAAAAATCATATCGATAAAAATGTTGACGAATTATCTGTCACTGGTCTCATTAAAGGTGCTGCGGGTTAAAATTTATAAAATATCTAACAAGAACACGTGTAAAAAGTGGCATTCCATTATCATCAGGTAGGTATAGTCACAAATTATAAAACAAGGAAGATAGCGGACTCCCACGTTACGGCTTTGGACAGCGATAGTTGTGACATTCGTGGTTGTAATATGAACTAGGATTAGGTAGTATGCAATGTAGTGCACACAAATATATTTTTATATTTTAAATTGCTATGAATCGCGCGATCATTAATTTTCTACCAAAATTGAAAAATAAAATGTAATTTTGGTAGAAAATTAAAGATTGCCTTGAACCGAAAATTATGATTAATTTATTTACAACTCTCATAATTAATTTCCTAAAATTAAAATTAATTACAATTGTTAAAAGTTAATAGTTCAGTAAGCATTAAGTTTTATTATTTTATTTGCAAGCAAGCATATGAAATAAATAAACAAGTATTTATTTTTTACTTTTATATTTACTTTTATTGTACATATTAAATTTAGTCTGTGCCATTTTTTTTATTACACTATTTATATTTCTTTTGCATTTACCATTTAAAATATTATTAATTACACTACACCATTTGAAAATAAAAAATGTGATGCTATATATATAAAATTTCTTATAAAATTCATTACTGTCACAATCACAATTCACTGTCACCTATCGTTACAACGTCAAAAACAATTGCCGCAAATTGCCGATAATGAAGTGTTCTCAAAATGTTGGTTAAAAAAAACGCTTTTAGCGCTGTCGGTGGATGGAATATAACTTAAAACCGTTTCAAGGCCGTGTATATGAGTTTCATACCCCTGGGTATAGTGTTTCCAAAATGAAATGGCCATCCTCACTTATTCATTCCAATAATGGCTGACAGTATAACCATTATACCTGCTGAGATTCTGTTTCTGTTAATAATAGTTGCCAGGATCGTAATAATTATTTAATATAAACGTGTTTTCTTGTATGCTATTTAGAATGAACAGTATAGACTCATATGAAATTCCTGCACATTTTTATCAGGCTTAGGACTGGCTATATTTGAATTATAAATATAGGCATGTTTAAAAATCGTTTTGTTTTAAAGTCTTAATAGTTTATATTAAATACTTCAAATTTGCACAAATAAACATCTTTTTTTTGCAACAAAAATAAATCCTAGCAACTTCAAATAATTATATATATGGCTAACTTTGTATGGTAATTCTATTCCGTCTTCTTCCAACTTTTTTATTAAAAGATGCACAGTCGGCACTATATTTTTCGAATAAAATTCGTATATTTTATTTATTATTATTTCAGACATAAGACTATCTATTTTCTTAAAAACTTGTAAATCGGGTCGTTTTCGATGCTGATTTTTGTCACGAAAAATGCTACGTTGAATTGTTCTGTATGGAACACTAGTTAATTCTGCCGTTCTATTCTAAGTATTGGTTTGTCATTACTTTCAGAAACTAACTTTTTATAAACTTTTAGTATCAGAACTTTGCAATCTTCTGAAAAATTAAATTTGTCTTTAGTAGCTACACATTTTCGCATTCCACGTCAACGTCCACATTTTCGCACTCCAAATAACCTTGCACAGATTCACTATTTTCATTACAGAAATTAGGGATTTCTTCAAAATGGTCGCCAAAGAGCCATGTTGTTAATGTATGCACGCTATGAACGTTAAAAATTAACTAACAAACAAGTATAACAACCCCTAAAATTTAGAAACAATAGGATTATAAATTTGGAAAATATCCTTAATGGTTTTTAAGAAACTTCAATTGAACTAGTGTTACATCTATTCGATTTAAATTTCCCTTAATACCTCTTATATTCTTTTTACTGCAATAAGGCCCGGTCTTTCCACCTTCAGATAAAGTTCCAGGTAACTATCTGACAGATAAGGTTATTTATAACTTCATCTGCTGAATAAATGTCATCCCTTCTTTCTATACAAATGTATCTATCGGATAGTTATCTAACGGATAATGAGACTGACGTATTGGATTCACTGACTGGTATTGACATTTATTCAGCAGATGAAGTTATAAATAACCTTATCTGTTAGATAGTTACCTGGAACTTTATCTGAAGGTGGAAAGACCGGGTCTTATTCTTGGGATTACTGCGATAAACCCATTACCGTATTGTTAAGCTTCTTAACAAGAGTGGCCATTTCATTTTGGAAATCTATACAGAGCTCGGATATTTTTATTAGTGTAGCTAAATTTTTTTTAAATAGTTTCAATTATCGGCATTTATCCAATCTTACTAAAGTGTATTATAATTTAATAATCTAAGTACATCATATTGTATATGATTCTGCATTTTTTTCCAAAATCAATCATACCAACTTATCGAATTATTCAGTATCAGTAATGAATATGAATGATTGATAGTTTAATGATGGTATCCTAAAACATCCCTCTTGTTGGACTGGTGGGAAAACAGTTTAACACTGCCCTAATGGAAGGGAGGATAGAGTAGTTCCTAAACCGAACACCAGAGGGCTTTATGATTGATTGGTTGTCAACTTGACAGCAACTAATAATGCATGACAGTTACCAGACTTTTAATTATAGTATTATTTACTTCAGATTTAGGGAGTTTTCTTTTTTAATAGTACCGAAATCAACTTCGAGTAAGAGATTAAATATTTATACCCAAAAGTACTTTAATAATAAAAGTTGTTCATACAAATTTGTACTAGAGTATCTTTTTAGGGTTTTTTAGGTATGACCACCGAAAAACCTTTATAACGTCACTCATGTGTCTGTCTGTCTGTGCGGTAGAATTTGTAGCAAACGGCTAAACACCAGGAAGACCGAGAAAAACTTGGCACCAAGAAACAAACAAAGCTGCAACGAAGAGAGGCGTAAAGTGGGGGGAGATAAGAAAATATACAAAGGACAGAACACGATGGAAATAAGTATGGAGAACAACACCAGAAAATAAGTACAGTGGTGCCTTGACTTACAAGTTTAATTCTTTCCGTGACGGAGCTCGTAACTCAAATTACTCGTAAGTCAAATCAATTTTCCCCATTGTAATGAATTGAAAAGCCATTAATACGTTCCGGGCCTTCAAAACACACCGCAATTTTTTTGTTACATGTTTTTAGATAAGGAAATTGTGTTTATAAATAAAGAATATTGTATAAAAGCGCAATACAATAGAATTACTGCAGTAAACTGATTAAGTATTATGTACATCAAGGTATAGAAGATCAGACGACTTGAAGATACTGACAGAGGTGGAGAAGAAAGGTTGAAGTGCATAACTGAATCTTATTTGCTGATTTTTGTTCTTTTCGCCACGCTTTCTTCACTTTCATCTGCAGGGTTTTCGATAAAAACCTGTCCAATTTGGTCTGTTTCATCCTCCCTTTCACAATGTTTCTGAAATGAGTTCGGCAAGTGTCATTAAATAGCGTCGTCGAACACCCAGTTGTAACTTATTCTGGTGTTTCTTTTGATTAAAGTATGAAACATTCTCCCACATTTCCAACATTTCGTTCATCTCACTTGTAGAGATAACCTCCTCCGCTCATAATTCGAATTTTAGCCCTCAGCTCAAGGCAAAACATCGAGAGAGCCGTCTCTTGGCCGATGTATCTCGAAAAACTCTAGTTGGGACACTCGTAAGTCAAGGTACCACTGTAACTCGAGTATAACCTCACACCGCAAGGTAGAAAGGCTTCAGGATTAAGGAAGTAATATGTATTTTAATACGATCTAGTGTTGAATTCCATAAACCAAATTAAAAACAATTAAAATTGATCCCCCTATTTTCATCGCGTCGATTAAGAACATCACCATTAAGGGTGGAGCAATTTAATTGCCAGCAATTTGAATACAACGTCATATGTTTCACGTCAGCTGTACCATCGAAATCTAGATCATAGCTCGCATTTGCATAGACGCTACCGTATACGGGGAATCAGACACGCACGTGCTATATGGTTTACTCCAACATATGTTGGAATGATGGAAGTGTTAATTGGATGGGGGTGATTGTAATTTTTTATTCATCTCGTGGCATTTCAACAAAATTATAAATATTAATCTACAGTAGGGAAATAAAAGAAGACACACAAAATGTTATCTATATATCTATATGAGTGGTTCTCAAACTTTTTAGGATTTCATGCGTCGCGGACCCTTTTAAAATTTTTAACTAAAATTAAGTAGGTATAATTAACATATAGGCTACTGTTAATAAAACATTTTTTGATCAATTGTTTATTGAGAAAATGATACATCCTAGTCATAAAATTTTAATGGCATGGATGCATCTGCTTTGCCTGAACCAGTTCTTCTATTTTCGGCTTTGTTTTGGACAGTGCAACTCGCATGTAATTTGTCACGTCTAATCTATTTCGCGATTTTGTTTGTTTGATGTCAAGTAGTGTGGAAAAAGCCGTCTCACACTCATAGCTGTTGCAAATGGATTCAGCGCTCTTAAAGCCATCTTTGCATCGGGATAGAACTGTGCCATTTCAATAAAAAAATCACTACAACACATTTCCCAGAAAACGTGTTTTGCACCTTCATCATTTATCAAATCAATAATCTGTTCATGAATTAATTTGTCCTCCGAAGGCATATCACTAAGGGAGTGATATATATATATATATATATATATATATATATATATATATATATATTACACTGATTACTGATTACTGAATTTTTGATTACCAGAACAGTATTTCTGAAGACTCCAACAGTAGTAGGCCATCATGTGGCTATCTTATCTTTCTTGATATCTATCTTCCATAGTTTAATGTCCTGATGGAATCTTTCCCCCAGTTATTCACTAAAATCACCTAGGTTTTCTGGTAAGTGGTCATAATACAACCGAGAATATTAAAGTTGGAAAGTATATTTTCCACTAATTCTCTACCTTATGATTTCCAAAAAAATGTTGTACTACTTGAATAAATGATCACCAAGAATTAGATTCAATCTCGTTCATTGATGCGATGGATTGGATTGTGGATTTTTCAGTAGGTTGCCTTATCTGAGGACCATCAAGTATTCTGGCTTTCAGTTTTTCAGAGTTAATCCTAGGAAATTTACGTGTTAAGTAGCCTATTAAATCCATCTCAATTTATAGCCTTCAAAAATTGCTACATAAGCCCAAACTTGATATGCAAGGGTGGAAATATAATTTTCTCTCTCGCAACCAAAAGTTCGTTGACAACGTTTTGTTTTTCTTGAATTATGACATTTCTTTATAGAAATTACCCAATTTCTGTTAACCCAGTGCTGATCCTTAGCTCTGCTGTCCCAAAGACATAAAAAAACAAGGATATTTTGTATATCCACTTTGTTGTCCAAGGAGTAAGTTTACCGTTTTTAGATAAAAAAAATAAAATTCAGTTAAACTGTACCTCAAAAACTAGAGCTGCTGCGAAAAAGTGTTGGGTATTTTTGGAATCAGCACATCAAAAATATCCAAAATCAGTTCTTACTTTCCCGACACCAAGATAAAAAAATTATTTTGTTGGGCAGTGTAATACGTTTTAATTTATTCTCGTAAATTTTATTTGCAATATTATCTAAACCCATACCTTAATCGTATACGGTTGTCTAATGTTCAGTGAGCGTACCATCATAATTGTAACAAACACTAATCTGTTGCTGATCTAAAACGCATCTATTTTAGATAAAGCGTGCGCGATAACATACTGACGCATATCCCAACAAATGTTACACATTCTCTCCACCCTCTATGTCATTATGTAAAATTGAATCATATACCTGCATCGTACAATATGGTACAATTAAAAAAACAGAATTAATTCATTTAAATTAGATATTTTAATTGTTTTAACTTGAATAATGAATATTTATTACCTAAGTTCCAAAATATTTGAAGTATCTTCAACACAATATGAGAATACGATTATTGCCTTTTATATTTCGGGATTTGAGATCAAAAATAATTATTTTTCAACAAAAGTGGCTTTTTTCCAAATATTCTCCATAATGCCGGGTTTATATTGGTAGAGTAAAAGAGCTAGTAACTAGCGCAAGTAACTAGGAACTAGTTACTATCCCCGTGTAAACAGTTGACAATGTGACTAGTAGAGTACTAGCTTCTAGTAATTGGGCTAGGATAGCAGTTAGTTCGTCGACGTATTCATTAGCTACTATCTTTTCCCCCACTACGCAAAACTGATTCATTTCAAATTGGCGGCAAGCGGTAACCTGTCATAACAAATAGAAAAAAAACCATATCAGGTAAGTTACAATTTATTTACATAAATTGCGTAACATTGATTTATTAATTGATGATTTCTGAAATCATAAAAAATAGATGCCTTTGACACACGAAAAAGATGTTGTAGACTACGATAACTATTTCCTGTGGCTAGGAAATAAAGCATTAATTCCAATTTTATTCTTGCTGGAATCGCATCTCTTATTAGTGTATCAGTTCGTTGTATTAATGGACTAACTAAATTTAATAGCCTATTAAAATCATCTGGTGTCATTCTTAAACACAGTCTGTACTCTTTTTGATCTTCTACGGCTAATTCACGAAATAGAAGGGATGCGCTATGGGTAGCTCTTCTATCAATCCATTTCTTAACCCATTTTCGTTTAGGCTTATATTCTGTACCGATTACTTCAATAAGACATTCAGTTATTTCCTCCACAAGAAATGATGTAATACAAAATACTATTTTTTTAATGGCATCACGCCGGCGACGATGTATATTTATATTCATATTTTTTGCAAAAAGATAATTGCACAACAAAATCACAGTGAAGATGTCAAATGTGTTTTGACACTTACTATCCAGACAATAAGATAGTATGCCAATTGTGTACGAACACCTACTATCCCGAAAATAAGATAATAGAGTAAAGTTAGTTACTAGCTCTTTTACTCTACCAACGTAAACCCGGCATGAAGATCAATATACTTTTGCATGCGTTTGAATCAATTTTCGCTGCACTTTTCCACTCCGATTGAGGCCTCGTATGTATTTAGATTTTTGCTGTAAATAACAATATACCTAGTCACGTGACTGTGGCGTACCCTAACCTTAAATTTCCAACCACAAAATCACCTCTACCCATCCTGATCAGTGTGGCATTTACAATGCTATTATGACATGATTGTGCGCATCACAAAAAGATATTTGATCCTGGACGTTAGCTAATGTTTCCTACATCAAGAGAAGGTATTGTGAAGTTTTCAATGAACTCTCGTATTAAACGAGGGGTAAAAAGAGCAAAACCACGGGAAATAACGGGTGGATGACTATATAATTATTAAATAATTGTTCACTCATTCACAAAAATATTAAATATATGAAGTTTAATGTACAAAACTAGACGAAATCATTTTGACATACAGAACAGAGAACTGGGTTATGAACAAGAAGATAAAATAACGGGTACGGAAATGGATTACCATAAAACTAAAGCGTTTGGGTTATTCTTAGATAATATTGATTTGATTTATTGAAATAGAGGTACCAGACAAAAGTCCTTACCCTCATTGTCATTACATTTTCAATACAATTTTATTAAATGAGTATCTTAAACTATACTTAATCTAACTTAACCTAAGCACATATTATGAATATTTACAGGGAAAAAATAAAATGTAAGAAATGCAAAAAATAAAAAACCTGTCACATATGAGAACATATTGTGTTAATTTATCGTTATCATCTTGCAATTATTATTTTTGGTTTCTTGTGTTTTGTCTTGCTGTATTCGTCGTAGTTGCCGAGGTTTTCAATCAGTGGGTTCTGATGTCCTTTGAGTTGCCCATACAGTGTTTTGGCTTGTTGAACTATGATGTCTTGGATAGGTATTACTTTAAAATCGTTTAGTAGAGTTGTGTGGCGGACAATTTGCCACGATTCTTAAAAATTTGTTTTGTATAATTTGTAATTTATACAAATGTGTTTTTGCGGCAAAGGCCCAGGCTGGTGATGCGTAAGTTAGAATAGGTTGTATTAAGGATTTGAATAGAAGGATGGAGTTTGAATAACTGAGTTTGCTACGTCGATTGATCATAAGGTATAGTAAGTAGAGTCTGCTATATGATTTGTTTAAAATATTTGTAATATGATTATGTCGTAATAATTTTGTGTCTAGTGTGACGCCCAAGTATTTACTGTCGTTACTCCATTTTGTAATTTTACCATTTAGTGAAATATTCTGGAAAGGCAGATGTCGTCTTTTAGAGAATAGTATTGCTGTGGTTTTGTCTGCATTTATTTTGATTCGCCATCTTTTATACCAGTGTTCGGCTTTTTTAATATAGTCATTTATGGTGGTGGTTATATATTCTGGGGATTTATCCTGACAGAATATAGCAGTGTCATCTGCATATATCGCCAGATGTAGATCTGGAGTAGCTGGCTGAGGAATGTCATTAATGTAGTTGTTGTATAGGGTAGGGCCTAGGATGGATCCCCGAGGTACGCCGGCAGAAGCTGTTCGAATTGCTGAGCTAGATTTATTTATTTGAACAGAGTACTGTCTATTCTGTAGGTAGGATTTTATTAAGTGAATTATTCGGTTTGAAAATTTGTAGTGTCTTAATTTATATATTAATCCGTTATGCCAGATTGAGTCAAATGCTTTTTCGACGTCCAGAAATATTGCACCAGTTGATTTAAATTCGTTGAAGCCGGTAGTTATGAGCTCAGTCACCCTGAGTGGCTGTTGAGTTGTAGAATGATGCGAACGGAAGCCGAATTGCTGGTTGATCATAATATTATTGTTCTTGATGTGCTTATTTAGTCTAATTAGTATTATCCTTTTCATGATTTTTGACAAGTTATTCTTACCATCAACCAAACATATAATAATGTGGTATGCTTGTTATAATTTTAGTGTCATCATTGTTAAAAATCACCTTTCCTCTAGCTAATATATCACATATCCTAAACGAGTTTTGTATTTAACAAAATCAATTTCAACTAATTACTTCCAACTAAGTACTCCCATAAACCATTAAAACCAGCATTGCCCTAAGCTAGAACATAAAATAATACAGAAGTCATTAATAAATTGATGACTCCACGGATAACCTAACCTAACCCTCTCTAACAAAAGAAATAATTGTCGGCGTATTAATAAAAAGATCTACAGTGACATTAGGCTCGGGAATTAAATAATATTAGTTTCGTGACAATCACAACGCCATCTATATAATTGAACTTAAATTAGATACTTTGTAAGAGTTATTAAATATTTTTATGAACGTTTTTTATGACTAATATTTTATGAGTAAATACGATATTGATTTAATTTAATTTATAGGTTAAATAATTAAGGGCTATTTATTTAAATTAGCTTACTTGGTTAATATTTGCTATAAATATCTTGTTTTATATAATGATTTAGCAATATTCAATCTGGTTTATAAAGGAAAAGCTTTTAGCTCATTAGTAGACTGGGAATAATAATTTTTAAAATATGTAGGAGGTCCTTGATATGTGTTACAGTCCTAAAAAGGACTTGAACCACTTGGGTGGGAAATACGAGCCCTGTCCACTATCAGTTGGCCCAGCTACGAAATTTTTACTTATTGGTGTTCAATTAACAGAATGCGAATAGCTTATGAAATCTAGGTAATATTATATTTTCAATTAAACATTTTAGAGATTTACGATTAATATTTACAACTATTAAAGTAAATTAATAAGAAAAAAATAATATTTCCATTGGAAAGCCATTAACTTGGAAACCTATTTCATAAGTTACCACTGGGTAACGTACCTTTCATTTTTATAACGGCATTAATTCTTCTAGGCATAGTATCTACAAGGTCTTGGCATTGTCGAGGAGTAAGATTATCGCACATTTCTTGAAGCTTTAGTCTTAATTCTGGAATTGTTCTAGCCGATGTTATACGCAATCGTTTTTTCATTTCGTGCCAAAGTGTCTCGATGGGGGATAAGTCTGGGCTACTTGAAACCCACTCTAAAAGTGGAATAGAATGATCACGGAACCATTTCAAAGATTTTTTTGACGTATGGCAAGCGGCTCCATCTTGTTGAAAAATAAAATCCTCCCCAGAGATTAATGCATGTTCCATAGTTGGCAACAGACTCCTCTAAAATACTTAAATATTTGGCTGTGTTAACAATGCCCTCGATAAACTGAAGTATTCCTACACCTCTTGCAGGCATTGAACACCCACACCATGACAGATGCTGGAAATTTCACCTTCCTTTTCAAGCAATCGGGATGATATCCTTCATGTTTCTGACGAACAACTCTGCTCCGGTTGTCCCCTACACAAACTCAAACCTAGACTCATCGCTCTATTGCACGCTGTTCCACTTTTCACAATTCCATATTTTATCTTCTCTTGTCCATTTCAACCTGTTTTTCTTTTGATTAGACGTCAACAATGGTTTTTTCTTGGCCTAAGAAAGTTTTATAAATTTCTGTAAATATACATTTAAGAGTCTGATTAAAAAAATATTACCTTATAGGTTCCAAATTCTAATTTTTTAGCTTCCTTGTGACATGTAGACCTTGAAAAACGTCTTCCAACAACATCGCTCCACAGTACACACAATTGACTGTAGTTAGCACGTCTGTTATCCTTAATAATTCTTTTCAATGCACGTTTGTCATTGTCCGTCAGTGTAGTTTTCTTCACGTACTGGGGCTTTGGGGCCACTGAACCACTTGTTTTGTACAATTTTACAATATTTCTAATACTGTATCTTGACAAACCTAATAATTTTCCGATTTCTGAATTGGTTTTTCCTGTTTTCGCTAAGTTCACAATGATTAACCGAATTTTTTCATCAATAGCTTTGCCTCTGCCCATCCCAGCAAACATTCAACTAACGGCCGAATGCTGGCAAACTGCTTTTATGCTGGTAAATTACTGGCACCAAAAGTAAGTGCAACGCCAGTATTAATAATGTACTTCACATTTGTATTTCGCATTCAGCCTATACGAAGTACTTTACCAGCATTTTATAAGCACTCTTCTTCACTCATACTTTTTACTTAAAACCATCAGAAATAAATATTGCAACTAATGCGATTATTTTGTACTTTACCGTTGCTGGGCCGGCAACTGATACATCAATGGGCCAGTAACGGCCACGGGGACACCAGGGTACTGGCCCATTACTTTCAATGCCGGGGAGTATGTGCTTTACCAGTACTGGCCCGTATAAAAATGTTTGCTGGGATGTTTTAAAATTATTTAGACTTAACACTTTTAATACATCACAGTCAATAAACGAACTTTGTTTTCCAACGCCTACTACGCATAGCTACCGCAAAAACCCAGTTATTTTATATACAGTACAAGAATACATGAACTCAAAAAATACGTTTGTTTTACGAATATTATTTTTATAATCACAAATTAAATATTACGGAATAAATTTTTTTTATTCTCAATCATTCTAGCTTGACCGTCGTATTATCATTCAGTTATTCTGTTTCATACTCAATTTTGAGTACAGTACTCTTATATTTTTATTCTTGATGAACAGACAGACAAATTCATAAATTCCTAAGTGAAGCTTTAACTTCCTTTGTTAGTTCGGTTTTATGTTTTATGTTACTTTAACTAGAAAGCTAAACAATTAGTGTTAACTCGGTCTTAGGAAGGGCTTTGAAATTGTTATTATACTAATAAAGGCAAGCCATCAAGGTCAAATAGAGGACAGAATGATGTCTGATTCTCCCTTCTTCACCAATCATTGTATGCCACTTCTACTTAACATTAATTGACTGACTCATACGAGAATTCACCCTCGCCAGATAACTTAAATGACTACACACAAGTTTAGTTAAGGGAGAAATGGATTATTTGCATATTTTCTTTTATGGGATAATAAATTTTAATAGCTTTAATAAGCTAGACACATTAAAAAAACTCACATTCAAAATATATGACTATTTAATCAATATACGAGGTCTGTTCAAAAAGTATGTTCAGTTAATTTTTGACAGTTGCTTTGCTTGCACGTGTTTTGACTCGTCTTCTATTTTTGCCTATACCAAAAAATTGATGTGAAGTGTGAATTTTCACACGTTTCTGGGTTTTGCAGGTATTTAGTAACTGAACGATGATTATTTGGGATGCCAAAACAAATTTTATGTCAAAATATTTTTTTATGAATTTTAATTCGTATGCCTAATACCATTATTTAAGTTTCTAAATATATGCAGTATTTTTTTTTATATAGCAAAGTTCATTAAGATTTTGAAAATTGCACCTATGGCTTCCATTGGTTGCTTACACCATAAGTCCCGCCCTTTGATTCGTCAAACATAGAATTAAATTATAATTTCAACACTTTCCACTGGTTATTAAATTTACGATTTTAAAAATTAAATGCAACATTTACCAAAGATAACTAGAATTTTAACAAAATAATTTAAACAAAATAAAAATGCAAAAAAAAACAAAAAATAAAATCAACAGGATTCGAACCCTAGTTTGCAAGTTAAGTTATATTATTAAGCGTACGACAAATCCAACCACGCCACGAGAGCTACTGATCTGGTATGTTACACAACGTATTAAATAGTTAACATATTTTGGTTAAAAACACAAAAAATGCATTATTTTCCGAAAACATAATCTGATCAAAAATTCCTGTTGTACTATTCCGGTTCACACCAATATACATTACTTAGAATTTTTTCAGATTTTTAGTTTAAACCATCTGGGCTACAGGGTGTGGGACAAAAAAAATTTTTTTTTTGGCAAAAATCGCATCAATATAATTTATTTTGCAAAAATAAAATTTTGATCGTTAATCCACGTACTAAGGGCTTTCATTTCATACCCTACTCAGAATTTAAAAAAAATATTTTTTTTTTTCGATGAGCCCATATTTATTTATATTTTTAGAAGAATATGTTTTTTAGATGTTTTAGTATTTTTCCTATGTGCGGGTCAAAGAGTTGTATAAGCATGCCAAATTTCAACTCTCTAGGTTTAGCCGTTTGGCTAGAATTTTTACCGAACAGTTAGACAGACAGACAGACAGACAGACGACCAAATGACGGTATAAGGGTTTTTTGGTCATACCTACAAAACCCTAAAAATGGATCAAAGAATCTGTATCAAATTTTGTGTGAAAAACAAAATTAAGTGCGCGGGCGCATTCCGAATGTTGGTGCATATGGTGTGACTGGCATATGGTGAAGCTAACTTGGACTGAAGCAACGTTTATCGGTGGTACAAAATATTCTCAGAGGGCCGAGAAGATGTGAACGACGAAAAGCGTGCCGGACGCCCGAGCACGTGAACAACAGACAAAAACATTGATGAAGTGAAGAAAATCGTATTGGCCAATTGTCGAATCACCGTTAGAGAAGTTGTTGAGGACCTAAACATATCGATTGGCTCGTGCCATTCGATTTCTACCAATGATTTGGGCATGAGACGGGTCGCCGCCCACACATCGTTGTTTGTGCGCGAATTTTTGGCCAAAAACAACACACCAATAATGCCGCAGCCACCGTATTCCCCAGATGTGGCCCCCTGTGACTTTTTCTTGTTCTTGAAACTGAAGAGGTCCATGAAAGAACGACGCTACGCTACGAGTGAAGAGATAAAGACGATAAAGACTATATAGTCTTACTTATGTGAGAGACGCCAATTGGTTAAAGTAAATAACATAAGATCTTCTTCGCAACCAATCAAGTTCGGTGACCCCCAAGGTAGCATTTTGGGTCCAGTCTTATTTTTAATCTTTATTAATGACCTTCCAGCAAACATAGATGCTTCGGAAATTATTTTATTTGCCGATGACACCACCATTTTAAATGCATCAAACTCAGTTAATGATGCTTTAAAATTAGCTTGTTCGTGCCGAAACATGGTTCACATGCAATAGGCTTAAACTGAATCGCGACAAAACGCAACAGATGGTACTGCATAATCGTCATGATTATAACACCAACACCGATACGGTTAAGTTTCTCGAGATGATAATCGACAGTAAATTGAAATGGAAGCAGCACTGTCAAGCAGAAATACTTTGAACATATTAAAATCTTAAAAAATATGAATCATGTGCAATAATTCTAAGGTGACTCTCATACATATAAAACTTATCGTTGATCAGGGCCCCACGCAGTATTAATGCACAGGGCCCCACAAAACTCCACCCTGTCATCAAACTTATATCTTTACCATACTGTCGCGAAATGTTCCATGGGGTTCTACTAAAATCCACGGTAATAATTTTGAATTGTACAGCTTAAATTTTACGATGTTTGAAGAAGTATTCATGCACATATGTACAATAATAAAATATGGTATTAGGAAGTTCCAGATTGAAAATTCGTATGGCTGTTGAACATAAGTATTAATAAAAATATGGCTGTTCTTAGTTATTGTTTATTATTATTATTCTGTTTATTAGAGTTGGCTTTTTACTCTCCCCACTGACGGAAGTGTAATAATTCTGTACGCAACATCAACTAAGTTGTAAAATTTGATGTCCGAGGGGATGAATCTAGTTGGCGATCAATAGGATTTAAGTTAAATATAATCCACAGATCAAACAAGATGAGCTTACTTTTTCATGTAAGCTTACTGGATCATGAAATTTAAGAAAGAGGACAATTGAACTGATTGTTTCAAAAACAAAATTTCCAAGATAGGAAGTCTCTATTTGAATTGCCCAAAGCATCTTTCAATAATGACTCTCCTTTGTGTGTAGAATATTGTATGTTCTTTTTGCTGCAGCTTGTGGTGACTTGAAAGGAGTAAGTTGGTGATATACCAAGGTGATATACCATACCCCGCATCATAAGGGATGACTGCGTCAATGGGAATCGAATTCTTTAACATATATTCGAGGTGTGTAAATTAAGTAACCGGACTGATTTAAAATATATATATATATATATATATATATATATATATATATATATATATATATATATATAATTATATATATATATATATTCGAATAGAATTACAATTCAATTTTGTCTCCCTCAAAATATTGTAACTTCCTTGGGAAACCACACAGCGCTGGACACGGTTCTTCCAATCCTCATGGAAGTGCTGGAACTCGGATACTGGAATAGCTTTCAGCTGGTTGGTTACGGGCAGTGAATGTTTTCGATTGTCCCAAAATGACTATTGACGAACTATTGACGAACTGCGTAAGAATTTTCAACATGTTTCCCGATCTCTTCTCCATGACATTGTCATTATCCACTTAAAATATGCAAAGGTTTGGGGTGATTTTTCTATCTTGGGAAGAGGAAAAAGCTACAAGGACTCAAGTTAGGCGAATAAGGAGGCTGAGGAGCTACAGGAATGCTTTTACTGATCCTGTGAAAGGTTTTTTGGAACCATTTTTGCGCAGATTTTTCTCATCCCCAATTTATTGGTCAAAATCTGATAAACGGTAGTGTGAGTCAAATTCAACTCTTCCCCGATCATTCTGACTGTCAACCAACGATCTGAACGCACAAGATCCCGGATTCTGTTGACATTTTCATCGGTTCTTGAAGATGAAGGCCTTCCGCTGCGTGATTCATCTTCAATCAAATCTATTCCTTCTGAAAATGCCTTAAACCACCAAAAAACCTAGGTCCTTGACAAAACACTGTCTGCGTAGACCTGCTGACGTTTTGCAAAAGTTTCCGTTGCACTGTGCCCAAGTCTGAAGTAAAACAGGATAGCATACCATTGCTCGAAATGAATGTCATTCATTTTTAGAACGCACTAGAAAAAACTGTTTCACGAAAATTACTCTAACTCGTACTGAAGGAGTATCACATGTTCACCTGGTGCCCCTCCAAGTTCCGCGTCCAAAATATTTCCAGATAAAACGCTATGTTGCCAGTCCGGTTACTTAATTTACACACCTCGTATTAAAAAAAATTTATGTGAAGTGTGAATCTTCATACATTTATGGGTTTTGCAGGTATTTAGTAACTGAATGATGATTATTTGGGATGCCAAAACAAATTTTATGTCAAAATATTTTTTTATGAATTTTAATTCGAATGCCTAATACCATTATTTAAGTTTCTAAATATGTGCAGTATTTTATTTATACAGCAAGGTTCAGTAAGATTTTTAAAATTGCGCCTATGGCTTCCATTGGTTGCTTATATTATAAGTCCCGCCCTCTGATTTCGTCAAACAGAATTAAATTATAATTTCAACACTTCTCACTCGTTATTAAATTTACGCTTTTAAAAAATAAATGCAACATTTACCAAAATATAACTAGAATTTTGACAAAATAATTTAAACAAAATAAAAATGCAAAAAAAAAACAGAAAAAAATAAAATTAACAGGATTCGAACTTTGCAACGTTCGCACTGCAAATTACAAAGTGCATCACGAAACCAACTGAGCCACCAGAGTTATTGATGCGGAGTGTTACATAGCGAACTAAATATTTAACATATTTTAGTTAAAAACACAAAAAATGCGTTATTTTCCTAAAACTGATCAAAAATTCCTGTTGTACTATTTCGGTTCACACCAATATAGATTACTTAGAATTTTTTTAGATTTTTAGTTTAAACCATCTGGGCTACGGGGTGTGGGACAAAACATTTTTTGCACAATTTTGGCAAAAATCGCATCATAATAATTTATTTTTCAAAAATAAAAATTTGATCGTTAATCCACGTGCTAAGGGCTTTCATTTGATACCCTACTCATAATTTAAAAAAAATATTTTTGTTTTCGATGAGCACATATTTGTTTATATTTTTAGGGGGGTATGTTTTTTAGATGTTTTAGTATTTTTCCTGTGTGCGGGTCAAAGACAGACAGACAGAGAGACGACAAAATGACGGTATAAGGGTTTTTTGGTCATACCTACAAAACCCTAAAAAAGGTTTTTAGTTTCAATTGCTAAGTTTCTATTAAATAAGTATATGAATTTTCGATTCCTGGGGGGGTCCAGAACTTAGGATTCCTTGTGTGCGCACCTGTGAGTAATAGATATTCTAGTGTTGACAAAAAAAAAACAATAGTTACATGGCAACGCCAATAGGATCGCATTATTGGCCATGTTAGAATAGAATTCTATCCATCTTAATACCACCACTTGTTACTTTCTCATATTTATTGTACTTACTATTGATTTATTGAAATTTTAAGTTTTTCATGCAATATTTCTTTTATTCTTTATTTGAGGAAAATAGGCCTTGATAGACGCGAATAGCCTTAGGTGAATCATAAAATGAACGTGCTGTGAGGACGCTACTAGCGCTTTTAAAGGGGTGGCGATGTTATTAGTGTGGGAACCTGCGTTATGCCACCAACAGAGCATTTCCGCCAGATCTACAGAACGGAAGTTACGTCATGTCACCTACAAAATACGTGGACACCTAGTGGCTTTGTAGACAAATTAGGAAGAGCTGATTTTTAACCACTA
This sequence comes from Liopterus haemorrhoidalis, assembly GCA_963971575.1. Classification (NCBI taxonomy): domain Eukaryota; kingdom Metazoa; phylum Arthropoda; class Insecta; order Coleoptera; family Dytiscidae; genus Liopterus; species Liopterus haemorrhoidalis. The sequence goes on from OZ020623.1 coordinate 10,937,128, forward strand.
ATTATAATTTACACCACAGGTTTTAGTGATTCAATTCAAAAGAACCGGAAGTGTTATTGAGCTTTAGAATGATATCAAAACATTAAATTAATATTACAGCTAATTGGAAATAGTATTTCAAAAGCTGCTGTATAACGTTATGTCAAAAGTCACAACTCTTAACCTAAAAGTTGTAAAAATTCAAAATTATTAATGTCAACGACTACTGCTCTAAAGAAGTTCATTAAATGCTCACCAGATGACATTTTGCTTAACTGGAAATCCCTACAGGGAAGAAATATTTTGTAGCTATTATTTTGCCAAAGGCGAAAGCCGCACCAGGAAAAGACCCTATACGAGAAGATCGGAAAGTTTCTAGAACGAACTAAAAGACGAAATAGCGCGCTTTGTCGTTCATATGTTTTGAAAACCTAATCTTTCATATAACTGCAGTCAAATTTCCAGACTGATCGTTAGAGCCCTGCGCGGATTAGCTTTTCTGTATCCGCATCCGCATATTCATGATCCGCATCCGCAGCTTTTGTAAATAATAAATCCGATCCACATCCGCAAAAATATCCACACAGCAGTTTTTGCTGTCAGTTTGGAAAGAACTGTTTTGCCTTATTTGGTAATCGTTGCTCTAAAACACTACTGAAAATTTTTGGATTTAAACTAAAACTACCCTAAGGGATGCCGAAAGTTTTGGGGCCTAGATACGTTAATAATTTTGAAACCTAGAGAGAGACAAAAATTTTGGAGGGCCTAATGCATCATTTTCATGGTAGTGTCAAAGACGCGACAGGGGTGAAAGGCGTGGTGTTATACTGGCAAGTTCGAATTTCATGGTGGGGTTGGAGGCGTGATAAGTTCGTGTTTTCGGTTTTGACAACATTTGTATCTAACCCAAATCTAACCTAAAAGTTTATACAAGTGTTTGGAGTAAACGGTTATTCAATTTCATTAAATATGTCGTCAAACCGAAGGAGACGTCTAGTTCTTTTTTATGCATATTTAGACTTATTGCGATATGAAGAAAAGCGATGGTGGGTACGTCCCATATATACATAGAAACCGAAGGCAACAGGAAGATTATTTTAACTTGTTGCAAAAAATGAGACACAAAAAACACAGACAGTTACTTCAATTACAAGGAAAGAATTTAATTCACAATTTTTTTACTTGACATCACAGTTTAGAATGAAGATTCTGTTGGCCCCTGCTTGGGGGTGTATTATTAGTATATCCACTGCATGAGATTTCAGTAGACCAGCTATTTGAAACCGAATCCATAATAATAAACTTTATGACTGCCGACAACATTGTAAAAGTCGCTATTTCGCTACATCAATTTACGTTTTTTTAATTTTATGAAATTAATATAAGTGTCTCGCTAAAGATCTATTCCGAAAAAATATATTTGTTTCTATGGTTTCGACGGTGCTGCCAGCGGCTAGAGTTGAAATTTCTGAACTTGCGAACATGCGCTTGCAACACCGCGCCTACGACACCATGGTATGGGTTTTTTCAAAATAGAGCGATCCTATTGGTTGAATTTCTTGTTCCACGCTTCTAACACCAGAATGAAAATGATACATAAGTGTTCTATTTTGTTGGGAGCAGGTGGCATGCCGCTCATGAAATACGTGTTGATAGTTTGATGTCAAGTAGCATATTAATGTCAACTAACATCTCACGTCTGTTTTATCTTTTCCAAGGTGAGGAAAAAGTAATGCAACGTGGCTATATATTTTTTTTATCGTAAAAATACTGGTTGGACACAGCTCGCGAGCTCATATTTTTCCGTGGGCACCTGTTGAGAAATGCAGCCCTATAAGATATGTGAGCTCAATGCAAAGCAAAAATATTTTCCTTCTTGGATTACTTTATTCACTTTTACATCAAAAAAACTACTGTTTTCTAACGTACTATTCATATTATTTTATTACAACTCCTCGATTGTATGTTATTGTTCTATTGTTGGGTTCAAGTGCTCGTATTCCAGACAACCCCAGTAAAATACTAGTAACGCTTCCTTCTCTTTGTATTCTACCACCAGGGGGTCTTGAACAACAGCCCGATTAATAACTTTAGGATTGACTAGGGATCAAATTTGTAAATCGGAAAAATGCTTCAACTTAAACATTACCTTAGCATCAAATGATTCAACAATGATGGTCTTAAAAATAGATAGAGCCTTCCGCCATTTATATTAATATTATAATTTGAATTCTTGACATAAAGAAAACTTTAAGAAGAAGGCCAGTATGTTGTATACCAACGAAGTACAATTCTATAAGTCTATTTCATTTAGGCCTGGTCTTTCCACTATCAGGTAAACCTCTATACTCTATTTTTTTAAAGAACGAAGTAGATGGCGCTGCGAACGCTATCTACTGTATCAAATTAAAGTTTATAATTTAAAATTAAATAAATTTTACGGTAAATTAAAATTTGACGTTTCAAAATTAATGTTTTTAAAAAAGTTATAATTTAAATGCATAAAATTGCTATTATTCTTAATTTCTAAATAAATTGTAAAATATAGATAAATAAACAGTTCAATAATTAAAATTAATTAATAATAAGTTCAATAATTCTATTTTCTTATTTTCAAATAATTTAAAATTTAATTAAAATTTATTATTTATACAAAACTTATAAAAAATAATTAAGAAAAATATATAAAATAATATTGGAAATCAGTCCGAATCATCAATGGATTCTTCTTCACTTATTATATTTAATCGACACTATAACACAATCGTAATATGGACGTAAATATATATATAACGGCAACACAAATTATCAATATGGCGCTCGTTGACAGCATAGAGTTGACATCAAAGAATCTGACAGTTGACAGCAAAACAACTGTTGTGTTTGCTACCAGAGGCGAACGTACATTAATTCATTTTCAGACGACTTTATTTTAAAATATTTCTTTTAATATATATACATTCTAAATTAATTTCAAATCTATATATTCACTGGCTTTTACAATCTAACATTATTTAAACATATACCTCCGTTTTACTTATTAGAAATAATAGGTAGTAATATATTCACTGTAAAATTAGTTTGTACGCTTATGTTTACAAATTTGGGTTAAAATAACAGAGACAAATAGATTAAGTTAAAAATCCATTTTTCTACCATTTAAACATTTCCACGTTCTTGCCCAATCAAAAACAAGATCGAAATAGCTCTTATTTTGCAAACAATCTATTCTTAAAAAAATGAAGTTTAGGTAACTATCTGACAGATAAGGTTATCTGGAACTGCATCTGCTAAATAAATGTTAATACTAATCAGTGAATTCAATACGTCAGGGGTCGGCCACACGGCGTCCTCGGTGAGATTTTTAAGCGCCCTCGCTATCGAGACACACATACTGTGCCCAATATCCACATCGCATCTATTGGTGATTCGACTTGAACGATCAGCGCTAGATTAGACGACCTTGCGAACCACGAGTGTTTACATATTTTACGTTTTTATGCGCCCTTAATAACATTTGAATTTATATTGCGCCCTTATTGACAAAAAGGTTGCCGACCCCTGCAATACGTCAATCTCATTATCCGTTAGATAACTATCCGATGGATAAATTTGTATTGAAAGACGGGATGACATTTATTCAGCACAAAAAGTAACACATAAAAAGGTTTATCTGAAGGTGTAAAGACTAGGCCTTTATATGCCTTTAGGGGTTTTATATGTTTCCTCAACAACTGTTTTGACAAGTAACTGTCAATTACTAAAAAAAGGCAAAAACCACCCCCTTAACACTATTTCCCTTTCTAAAAGCCAAACAATGCTCTTTCCACATATTTATCAACTCATCTCTTTGGTGTAAAACCCTCACAGCGGTGTCTAGCTAGTACCAGTGTCTGGTCTACCCATGGTGACCATCCAGCAGTCGGCACGTGTTACGTCACTGACTGAATAGCGAATTAGAGTCGCACGTGGCGTGGATGGGCCAAGCGGGCTACGGGTCACGTGTCATGACGTCATGTCACATCACAAGGACCAGGTGATACAGTGGGTGGTAAGTGATAAAAGGTTTAAAAAGGAACACATTAAATATTATTTGTATACTTGAAGAAAAGTTAAATGACCTATGAAAAAAATAGTTGGAACAATAAAAAACAATTGGATATGAGCCCCCTTTCGTTTTTTTCTCGTTATTTTTTTTAGTTTTTGAAGAAATGATCTCAGAATTGGCATACATCTAGCTCATAGACTTATATACAATATTTAAAATTGCATTGTTTTTTTCCTTTAATTTGTTGGCTGCTTTGGATATTAGCCAGGGTATGGATACTGAAACCATACCCTGGCTATATAGAGCACCTCGCGAAGAGGTGTAGTGAGATGACAGTATGGTCGGGGAGCATATTAGACCTGTTACACGAAGATGGAAGGGTTGAGAGGTGGGCGAGGGAATTAGAGGCAAGAAGGATTGAGATTGGGGAAGAATAACAGGAAGGGGTAAAGGAAGGAAGAGGCCCGGTGGGAAGCAGAAGGGGAGAAATGGAAGGAAGGAAGGGGGCTGAGGTTACCTGGAAATGGAGAGGAAGGAAGGGAGATAGGAGGAGGGGTGAAGAAACGGTTGGAAGGGAAGAGAATAAAATAAATTAAAGGTAGGCGAGAGAACAGGAAGCAAGAAGGAAGGAGATCGGTGAGGGAAACCAGAATGAGAATAGGAAGAAAGAGAGGGACACTGGAGCAAGAAGAAAGAAATGAGAAAAAATATTGTAAATTGGATTGTATTGTACGTTATTTATTTTTTATTGTTGTATTTCTATTTGTAATGGTTAATACCCTGAACGCCGCAAGGCCTAGGGAATAAAGAATATATATATATATTCTATTCGATTATGAAATAAAATTATATATATATATATATATATATATATATATATAGATTAGCCAGGTATAAATGAAGAGATTACAATTTTTTTAAAATTACATTTATAATTTGATATTTTCTGCTTTAATATAGTTATAAATAATTTTATAAATATCTAGAGAGTTAGTAGCAAGAAGCGTCTGAATATTGGTAGGTAAGGATACTTTTTGGACAACTAAATTTTGTATGAATAAGTTACGATTGCGAAAATGAATGGACATCCACAAACAATAAATGGTTCGAATCGCTGACAGACAAATTATCACACGGATAGAAAGGAGACGAAATTATATTAATTCTATGCAGATGATATGGACAGAAGGTGTGATTAAATCTAAGCAGGATAAAAGTGCATATAAAAGATCTGCTTTGGTGAGAAGAAAACCAAAGCTTTCTAGGAAGAAAATGTTAAATTTGACCATAGTATGATCCTTTGAACTGCAGAGAATTTATGTAATCTTGTTGCCATTGATTGTATATGGAAGATTTGAAGATTGACATAATCAATTGCATTGTTTCGAAAAATAGAAAAATAATGTGATTTAAAGCCAACTATGAAGATCAGGAAATGTATGAAATATAGGCACCCATTAAATATTGGGTAGTCCAAAATAAATTTTATTTTTGTTTAGGATACAAACTCAAAGTAACAGTTTAACAATTACTGACAAAAATCACATTCATATAAATCTTTTTCTGTCCCGGAGCATTCATTGTTCATGTGCCAGCATATTGCACATTAGGCCCCGAACCCAAAGCCTCTTTGATCCTGTAAAAAGCAACCGTCACAATACATGCAAGCATCATCTTCATTACCCGGACTTTGTTGCCCTACTTCATCAACGTACATGTCGTCGTTAGCTAGACAAAATTGTTGAATATGCCCTGGACCATATTTAGACCTCGCGGGGAGCCCATATTTCCAACATTGCACATGGCAATCTAAATTAATGTTTGACTTTTTTTGAGATTAAGTGAGGCAGTAGCTCCTAGTAACACAATATACCTCGATTACAATACAACAGCTTCAAGTATAAATATCAAGCAGATCGAATAAAACTCTTGCCCATTCTTATAACAATAACTTACCTTAATAAAAGAATAAAAATTAAGCAAACACATTTACTGCATTTCGTTCTAATGGAACGAGAACTCAACTACACTAAATTTGTAAAATTGTTGAACGAAAGGTTGGTATGTTTTAAGCTATTGCCAAAAGATGGTGTTAGCTATATTAGTAGATTTTCTTTAGGGGCCCATATTAAATGCAGGTCCTATAGCAGGTCTCATAGGTAGTTACCTTCTCCTCTATCATCAATTAACTAGTGCGGCTTATTCTCAATAATTCTAGCATGTCCCTCATACAGAATTTCAAAACTATTGAACGCAAAGTTTCAAAATTATTAACTTTTTTCAATTTACCCAAAACTAACTTTTTGGACTAGCACTATACTTGGACTCACCGATCCAATTGTAGATAACAGTTTTTTTATTATTCAATTCTATTCTATTAGGGTTGCTCTCCCCTCATGTTTAGGGTTTTTAGGTTTATGTTGTTCATATTTAAAGCATTTGTGACCAGTCTCACCCCTCATTTGTATGTATTTTGTACTTAGGTACCAATAAATATTATTCGACATTTGCTATAATGCAAGAATTTGAATATCTGTTTTTTTTAGATTTTTACGGCACTTCATCTTCATTATTTGTTTATTGAAATCAAGATGTGATTTTAGGGTAAAAAAATTAATTATATGATAAAAAATTTGGTATTGTTATGTTAATAAATATACAAAATTTATTTAACTTGGTAACAACATTGCTTATAATTTCGATTATATAAAAATTTCCGTTGCAACAAACTTGTTAATATTAGAAAAGGAATGCTTCATCATCTACAAGTCAATTTGGTCCAGTAATTCTTTATTTATTTCTATCTACAGTTGTGGCGAACTAATTAAGAACGGCAGGTAAAATTATAGACAATGTTCTCTAGTTTTAACTATAGTCAATAAATCGCCAAATATATACTAATTTTTATATGCCTTATACTATACCCCAAAGTACACATTGCATCATCCAAAAATCTTCAGTCGTAAAATTTGTTTAGTTCAGTTCAAGCGTACATATGCATGTTTCAATTGGCGATATAATTAGGAACGACATTGCAAAACATTGTTTTGTGAAGTCTGAGCTGTGTCAACAAATAAAACACTGGTAAGAATTATTAATACAAGGGTTATAGTGGTAAAATAAATTTTGTTTTTTGTGTTGTAGGTTAAGTTTTTTTTTATTACGGGTAGAAAAAAAAGTTGCGCACCAGGCATAAGGGATGCCATAGTAAAACTGCATTAAAATGAAAATATGTCTTATGGAGTAATTGCAAATAAATTAAAATGTTCTAAAACTATGGTTTATAACGCGGTGCAACATTTTAATAAACATCACACCACAGAAAATGTAGTTAGACGTCGACGACCTCGAAAAACTTGGATCGACAAATAATTCGATTAGCAAATACTAATCTCTTTCTTAGCTCCAAAGAAATCCAAAAGGAGATATTTTCTGAAGAACCTAATGCACTATCAGCTCATTCTATCAGAGAAAGATTGAATGAGAACCAACTATTTGGAAGAGCTGTAAGAAAGAAGCTATTACTTTCATCAAAAAAACAGGAAGGACAGGCTATCTTTTGCCAAGGAACATAAAGATTGGACTATTTCCCAATGGAAGTATATCCTTTGGAGCGATGAAACGAAGGTTAATCGATTGGAGTCAGATGGAAAAAAATATTTTATATTGTGATTCATTCTTTTGTTTAAATTACTTTAGATTTTTGTTTCTAAGGTATCAAAGAGGAATAGTAATGAAATACTTCAAAAAACACATTGTTAAACGCAGGGGCGGATTTAGCTTGTACGGGGCTTCTGGCTGAAAAATGTGTCGGGGCCCTAGTATTAAACTTTCTTAGTTTTTTGCCCTAGATTTTTGTTTACAATTAAAAAAGGTTATGTTTACTAGTATAATCATATTCTTGTCATAAGTTAAAATTTTGTGAAACAAATACTCTAGTGATCATATTTGATTTTTTCAGGGTTATAGTGGTACTAGGGCGCCGGCCTGGTACCTTTTTTGAGTGGCAGGGCTTCGCTCTGGCACTTTTCTTAATTCAATAACTGTAAATACTATATAATTTATTTTTGTCAGCTTGACATAATTTTATCGCTTGTTATATAGTAAGGAATATTTCTGAATATTTGTCTAGTTAAATATGTTGGTTTAAATATTGTCAAATAAATATTTCAAGATTTTGAACGTTTTTTGTTTTTTTTTTTTTATTGTCTAACGTAAGCGCCCTGCCACTTTTTTTTACGACTACACCCTTGATTTTATTCTTATTATGAATCTACTCAAGTTAGTTAACATATGTATTGTTTACAAGTATAAAGTTTATTTATTTAAGAAAAAAAAAAAAAAAATAATAATAATCATCTCTTAAAGAACATCCCTTTCAACTATTAATGAACTTTGAAGTTATTTTTCAGGTAAAAAAGCTAATTATATAAATTAACAAAAACTTAAATAAAGTAGTACTTATTCTTAAGACAATTTATTTAAAAGTCTGCAGCATATTACTACTGGCATAAAGTGACTGAAAAAAATGTCAAAAAAACGTAATTTTAAAAGTAAACAACTTAAAAAGACCCAAAACTGTTTTCTTTTACTACTGCACAAATTCTAGTAATATAAATCAAAAACTTACCTGTTTAGGTCGTCTAAATCCAAAACTACAAATTACCACCACATTAAGTGTAAATAAAACTGTAAAACTCAATTTTTTTTGTATTTGACGCATGATCAACAGTGTATATCAGTGACTAAATGTGCCGTTCGTATTTGTAACATTACAAATGTGACCTTGCAATCTACGGCCTAAGCGGCGCCCAGCGACGCAGTAAACGCAGTAGTGCCATTCCGAACAGGCTGATCGAACATCTTCATAATTTCACAAATTCTGTTCTTCATTCAATTGCATATAAATTATTTTCAGCATTAACTTTTCAATTGTAGTATATTTTTTTATTACATTATTTGGGGGCCCCTAAATATCGGGGGCCCCTGGCTGCAGCCCAGTCAGCCCCCCCCTAAATCCGCCACTGGTTAAACGTGAGAAATACATTTCTGAAATTGAAAAAAATTAAGCCATTTATCAATATATTACTTATTAATCTAATGAAGACTCGAATACGAAGAAATTCAGAAAAAAAACTTTGCTTAAAAACATTAAATGAAAGCTCTTAGTACTCAAATAACAAATAAAAGTGATTATCAAAAAACTGTTGATTTTGATGTGATTATAGAACAAATATTCTTAAACATCTAGTATTATGTTGGCTTCTTACACTTATTTAAATATCTACACAACCCTGAAATGTGTGAAAATTCACACTTCACATCAATTTTTGTAATAAAAACTAACGTTTCTTTAAAGAGCGTCAAACTAATACGCACACGAAGAATAGTTTCTACTGCCTACTAGCCACTCGACGTAGATACGCATGAAAAATGCGTGCTCGATCGTTCGAGAATGCCGATAGGAGAACCGGATACCGGATAAGCATGAAGAGTTGCGTATACGAATGAGATCAAGAATTAAACCCGTGGTCGAAGTAGTGCTGCTACGTTATGCTATAACGGTTGGTCTTTCTAAATTGACGATAAATTTTCACAAATAAAAATGTAACCCCCATCTTTCTGTATTCAACCATTCAATATGTCTTTAGTTCTATTCCCTAATCAACCTTTTCTGCTGTCATACACAGATTGTATGATAATGAGTTCGCGTTCTTTGTTCTCGTATTTAACTACTCGCTTGAGTTTTCGTTAGTGATAACATATCTGATATATAAGATGAGATGTGTGGTTTCTAATTACACAGTATAATTACCTTTTGTAATATTAAAGGTAAATTACTAAAGTTATCTACAAAGGATTGTCAAAGGTAAATTAAAAATTTTACAAGAAATTCATGTATGATAACATATGAAAAGGATTGTGTGTATGATTACTTAAATCCTGGTTTTGTCATTAAAATGACAAATATCTTTAAAGGGTCCAAAAAGAATAATTGGGAGTTGGCTGTGACAAATACGTACGGCGTTAGGAAAATCTTGAGATACTTGCTTACATTTTAAACTTTTTCAAAGTTCTTCCCATCTCCCGCAATACAAATCTTGATACGTAGGAACCACGTGTTAAAAATATCTTTCCACTTTCCAGTTGGTACCTCTGAACAAATTTGATCCCAGGCTGGTAAAAGCTTATCATCCCTCTTAAAATGGCGGCTTTTAAGCTTATCTTTGGTGAATGGGAAGAGTCCAAAACCACAAGAAGCAATATTTGGACTATACGGAGAATCTATACGGAAGAACTGGCGCCCTACGTATTTGCAATATATACCAGGTCTACAAGTATGAAATGCGGATTTTTTTCAAACTTGCCGCGCAAACAGAGCGTATAGTTAAAAGTTTCAACACATATGGCGTTGTGTTAAGTTATCATTAAGTGTCAAATGCGTATAGGTTATAATTTGAAAAGTGATCATATACAGTTTGTTCCAAACGCTTAAGCGGAACTAGATTTTGCAATCTAGTTACTTTCATCGTTTAAATCGTGCCTTTCGGCCGTTTTGTTTAAACTTTGTAAATCATACTTACAATAAACATTTTTTGGTTAAGGTTAATATCATTTTAAAATGTAATTTTCTTTATATTTTGATTTTTTGTGTCATTCTTAATACAAATTTCCCATTAATTTATTTTTTTGTCATTAAAATATCTAAAAAAAATATTTAATTTTGACATATGTCATTCGTTTCCATGGTTTTATTGTTGGAATTTTAAATTTTGCCATCCCAACGTGAAAAATGAAATATCCCAAGCAAGGTCCCTTCTCGTGACAACCTAAAAGAACGAAATTCCCATTTAGTTCCGCTTAACCGTTTGGAACAGACTATAGTTTTGTTTTACTGTGTTAAAAATGTAAAATTTTGTGCCAAATAAAGAGCATTCGCGGACAGTAATACTGTTTGGTTTTCATTTGCAAAAAACTGCTGCTGAATCATACCGACTGCTTCGAGAAGCTTATGGTGAATATGCTCCATCGCAAGATACGTGTGAACGATGGTTTAGGCGTTTCATAAGTGGTGACTTTGATCTTACAGACAAAGAACATGGAAAACCTCCAAAAAAATATGAATATACAAAATTGGAAACATTGCTACAGGAAGACGATAGTCAATCACAAAAACAACTAGCAGAGCAGTTAGGAGTTAGTCAACAAGCTGTTTCCAATCGCCTACGAGAGATGGGTAAGATCCAGAAAGTCGGCAGATGGGTTCCACATGCATTGAATGAGAGGCAGATGGAAAAACGCAAAAACACTTGCGAAATTTTGCTTGCACGATACAAAAGAAAGTCTTTTTTGCATCGTATCATTACTGGCGATGAAAAATGGATTTATTTTGAAAATCCCAAACGCAAAAAATCATGGGCGAACCCAGGCTCACCATCCACATCAACTGCAAGACCGAATCGCTTTGGCAAAAAGACAATGCTCTGTACTTGGTGGGACCAAAAGGGTGTGGTCTATTATGAATTGTTAAAACCTGGTGGAACAGTTAATACCCAACGCTACCAACAACAACTGATCGAATTGAACCATTCGCTGCTCATAAAACGACCAGAATACGAAAGAAGACAGCACAAGGTAATCTTTCTCCACGATACCACTCCATCACATAAGGCAAAAGCAGTTTGCAACACATTGGAGGCACTCAAGTGGGAAGTGCTACCCCATGCCGCTTACTCACCAGCAGCACTTTTGTTCATATGAAAATGTGAAAGAATGGCTAGATGAATGGTTTGCGGGGAAAGGGGAAGAGTTCTACTGGCGAGGTATTCACAAATGGCCTGAAAGATGGGAAAAATGTATAACTTCTAATGGAGCATACTTTGAATAAATAAACTTTTACTGTTCTTTTGAGTTTAATGTGTTTTATTTAAAAACAAAATCCGCATTTCATACTTGTAGACCTGGTAAATCTTTTTCGGTTCGCAGTGCCACCTAGTCTATTCTTATTTGATATGGACTGTAGGTTTTAGAGCTGTGACTGACTGTGTTAATACTATTGTATTAATGAGATATATTTGTATAAAATATTTTTAAATAATATTTTTGTTGTTATATCTATATGTAATCAGAAATAAAATATAAAAACTCGTCACACGAGATAAAATATAAATTATCTGTTGTAGTTTTTATCACATTTACTGCTGTTAACTCTCAGCTGCTGTTTTCAAGCGATATCTCGTTGAAGTAATAGACCATTAAACCGATTTTAAATGCAAATTTGTTTTAAAAAATCACTAAAAAAATAACTAAATAACAAGTATTTATATTAGTAACATACGTTGCTATCAACATTTGGAGGTTAAATTCACCAAATGCGGGCTAGCGTTAGTGACAACTGATAACAACATACACCACTCATTAGTGATAATTAGGGTTTATAATTGTTACCAACAGATTCAATAAAAGACACTAAAAATATACGAACATACGAGATGTGTAAATTAAGTAACCGGACTGATTTAAAAAATATATATATTCGAATATAATTACAATTCAATATTGTCTTCCTCAAAATAACTTCTTTGGGAAGCCACACAGTACTGGAGACGGTTCTTCCAATCCTCAAAGCATTGCTGGAACTCGGATACTGGAATAGTTTTCGGCTGGTTGGTTACGGACGTTTGAATGTTTTCGAGTGTCACAAAATGACGTCCCTTGAGGTGATTTTTCATTCTTGAGAAGAGAAAAAATTCACAAGGACTCAAGTCAGGCGAATAAGGAGGCTTAGGAGCAACAGGAATGTTTTTACTGGCCAAAAACTCGTTTATTGAAATTGCTGTGTGACAAGGTGCATTGCTATCTCAAAAACCTCAAAAAGTCTCGTCACCAGTAATGACAACTTTCCAGAAAATAGGTATTATTTTCAATCGATTCCAAATAGTCAAGGCACCTTTGTCTCCTGATGTTTTTTTGGTCTAGGTTTTTTGGAATAATTTTTGCGCAGATTTTGCTCATCTCCAATTCATTGGTCAAAATCTGATGAACGGTTGTGTGAGTCAAATTCAACTCGATCATTCTGACTGTCAACCGATGATCTGAACGCACAAGATCCCGGATTCTGTCGACATTTTCATCGGTTCTTGAAGATGAAGGCCTTCCGCTGCGTGATTCATCTTCAATCAACTATCTTCCTTCTGAAAATGCCTTAAACCACCAAAAAACCTGGGTCCTTGACAAAACACTGTCTCCGTAGGCCTGCTGAAGTTTTACAAAAGTTTCCGTTGCAAGTCTGAAGCAAAACCTGATAGCACACCGTTGCTCGAAATGAATGTCACTCATTTTTAGAACGCAATAAAAACTGTTTCATGAAAAAAATCGGTACGGACAATAAAATTACTCTAGCGAGTTCAAACTCGTACTGAAGTCGTATTATATTCACTTGCCGCCCCTCCAAGTCCCGTGTAACAAATGTTGCCAAATCAAGTGCTATGTTGCCAGTCCGGTTACTTAATTTACACACCTCGTATATAAAAGATTAGGCTTTCAAAACATATGAACGACATGCGTCCGCAACTCGTTTTAGTTCGTTCTAGAGACTTTCTGATCACCCCTTGTAAAGAGTGTCCTAAAATTAACGTAAGATTTGAATTTGCCGCCATTTGTGCAGTAAATTGTTGGCAACCCTGAAAAAAAAAAATTGACAGCTGAGATTTTAGGGTTAGTAAAAATGGTTTCAAAAAGACGGTGCCACAATCAGCCCGTGAAACAATTCAATTACTGCATGAGATATTTCCTGGTCGTGTATGTACTCTCGTTTTGGTGAACAGAATTGGCCCCCTAGATCGTGTGATTTAACACCATTCGATTTCTTTTTATGGGGTTATTTGAAGTCAAAGGTCTATGTCAAGAAGCTCACAACAGCCTGTGCATTACAGGAGGAAATTAAACGCTGCATCAACGAAATTCAGCCACATTTATGCAAAATGGTCATGGAAAATTTCGGCAAAAGAGTGCGTATGTGCCAGCAAAGCCGTGGAGGCCATTTGCCCGATGTGTTATTCCATAAATAACCCTATCCTATGTAGTTTATCTTTATATATAAAAGAGAATATTTGTGGATATGTCCGGAAATTCTAACCCACTTCCAGATATGGTACCGAGTTGAAATTTGGCATACAGGTAGAAAATGCCTTCATCATAACTAGAAAAATCGAAAATCTCAAAAAGTCCCATTAGAAACGGGAAATTAATAATTTTGTTTTTAATTATATTGGACCATTGGAATATCTATTAAACTGTCAGTGAGAACACGGGAATTTCCCTTCAATAGTTGGTTGTACAATTGTATTGAGATCGGGAGTGTTCGGTCAAAATCGTAAATGGCTCAAATATGTAGGAGTGGGGACGCATTTAATCTCGATAGTTCGTGCCGGCAACATTGCTTTGAGTACAGTCGGTAGAAAATCTAGCAATAGTAAATATGCCTTTTAATAGTAAGTTAAATGGTCGCGCTATTACAAGCCACAGTCGCGAAATAGTTTCTTATATTTTGAGGCTGGGGAACCTATTATTCCTTTCAAATCAGTTTTTGCTTGAGTGGCTGCTGCAACAGGCGTAACAAGAATTTCAAAAAAAAAAAAAAAAAAAAATCTAGCAAGGTGAACCCTCGAAATTTTCTTCACCTAGAAAAAGTGTACAAAAGGATCGTACGAAAAGAAATATAGACGATTTTGATAAAGGAGTTTTAAAGAAAACTATATTAGACCTGCATACAACAGAAAAAATAGTACCTACTCTGTCTACTATTTTACCAAAATTTTAAGATTTCACGGGATATGACGGAGATCGGGAGACACTCCGATGGGAGAATTAGTATAGGCATCTTTAAAACAGTTTGTGGCCTCCAGAAATATGACATTTTGCCTTGAAAACGCTAAATAATTATCTCACTTAAATTATTTGTGAACAAGCACATATTTATACAATGGTAGAGTAAAACAAAAAATATATAATTAGACCATACTAAAACTATTCGCACCAAATATAATTTGAACCCATTCCGACATGGGTCCGGTCTAAACCGGCTACGGTTGTATTTTTTCCGGTAGCGAAGCATCGGGTACACTGCTAGTGATTCAATAAAAAAATAACAATCTGAAGACTAAACTGTTTTAATTTTGGGACACATTTTATTATGTCTTTCCACTGACCGAGGTTCAATCTTTTTTTCTAAATATTCTTTACGATTCTATCACAAATGTTTTCAATAAAAATAATCAACTATCTAACTGTCCGCATTTCCCGAGTCCGAATACAATTTTTTCACTTCTAAACACAATAGTAGATCACGGAAATGAGTGAAATTGAGAGATGCATTCATGTAATATGTATGTGTGTTACTGACAGTGATGAGTTAGGTCCATTTATTCGTGATAGGGCCCTAGTAACGGACAAACGTTACCCCAAACAGATAATCGGAGTTTTTTATTCGATTACGTTTCGCTTCATGACTATTGCTTTCCATATTTTTATCATTTATGAGTGTTTTTTTGTCATCATCTCTGAGATAAATTTGATTTGGGAAGAATTCATTATAGTAAAAGCAAGTATATGATGATACGACCATAAATTATTCTAATATTGACGTAAAATGTGACTGCGAATAATCTTGTGCAGAAAATGAGGTTATGTGCACCTTATTATCTGCTCAATTTACACTAATTTAACTAGTAAATAGGATTTAACTTGAACGCTGTTATGTGCTTTAAAACTATTAAAAATTTTAAAAATACATTCAGGAGCAAAAAAACGCCGTAGCCCATCTAGCTACTAATAAATACAAGTTAAACAAAGCATATGATATAGTAGTTAATTTTTTTGATGAATAAAATATGTTTGGTGAAGTGTTCTCACGTTTATGTTTATATTCTCAGAATTTTAATTTTTGAGTTTATAAAACTTATTTTCATGAATTTATAGGAAAATTATAAGTCATCTTTTGAGAAATAATTGATATATATTTGAATCTTTTAGCCTATATTGTCACAAAAGCGTTCATTTAAGAACATACTGAAAATGCATAATAATAATAATAAAAAAATATATATCGGATATGTCCACCACGCGCTTTAATTACAGCCTTGATTCTTTTTGGCATGCTGCCGTACAGATTTTTCAATAATTCAGGTGTTATATCATTATTCCAGGTAGCTAGTATTACATCTTTTCATTCATTTGTGTTCAAGTGTTTTTGGCTTTTGACCATTTATTTTTCGACTCATGATAGCCCAAACATTTTCGATTGGGTTTAGATCCGGGCTATTTCCAGGCCATGGTTGCGACTCTATCCCCAAATTGTCTTTGTATTGAATAACCAGCAACAGAAAATACAATAAGACATTGAAATAACTACCTGAAATGTGTCAATTAAATTTTCCAGTCACAGATACTTACTATTTTTGAGCGATGGCAGAGGGCAGAATCGTCTTGAAATACAATATTATCTTCAAACGTGGGCAACTTATCTATAGTGGGCAAAACTCCATTTTCTATAATTTGTATGTATACAGAACTATTCACAGTTTCTTCGAGAAGAATAATTTCACCAACTCCCGTTTTTGAAATGGCACCCCATACCATTACATATGGAGAATGCTTAACAGTGGACTGCACACATTCATCAATGTAGCGTTCTCCTCTTCTTCGACGAACCCTGACACCAGAATCTGCGCTGATCAAATTGAATTTACTTTCATCGTAGAAAATAACCCTATTCCACTCTTCGGCGGTCCAATTTTTTCTTTGATTTGCCCAAAATTCGATTTCGTTTCATTTTTTCGGTCAGTAATGTTTTTCTTGCCGGTCGTCTAACATATAATTTTGCATCTTTGAGGCGCCTGTTCACTGTCCATCTAGTAATATGTACTCCAGATGTAGATGCTAGATCAGAAACAATTTCTGTGGCTGTACAAAATCTGTTTCGAAGTGCAATTCGTACAATTTCGCGATCATCTCTAGATGTTGTCTTTTTTTCGGCCACTACCAGGACGTCGACGAAGAAGGTTATCATCTTGATATTTTGACCAAAATCTTCTTACAGATGATTCTGCACACTTAACTCTTTTTGAAATGGTAACATTTGAAAGCCCCTGCCCTTTTAATGTAATTATATTAACTTTTTGCTTCTCACTTAAAACCATGTTACCTTGTGGTAAACTCACAATGAACTAAATACAGAGCTAAGTTTGTCTGTTTTCACTGCAATTTATTTCATACACGTCTGAACTTGTTAGTATATACAAATTCATAAATAAAAACCAATAAAATTTTATGTTTACAGCTTCGATACGTAAAAATATAGTAAAACCTAAACCTCGGCGTTTTTTTTTTTTTGCTCCTGAGTGTATATCTAAAATAGTGGAGAGCTTAATTTGGATGTCTAAATGGGCCTTTACTGTGAAAATTGACCAAGTCAAATATTATAGAACATAGTTAAGAAAATCGCATTAGAATTTATTTATATTAGGTCGTCAAGGATGAAATTTGTAGATAAAAAGACAAAGTTGGTTGATAACTTACAAATATAAGAAATTATTTTATTCGTCAAAGTATGCACCCACATTGTCTATACACTTTTGCCATTTAAGCGGCAGGTTGTTGAAGTCGGTGGTATAAAACCCTGGCGGACGAGAGCCAATGAATTCCTGGAAGGTCAGTTTTACAGTATTGTCAGAATTAAAACGTTTTTCTATTAAAAAGTTGTCCAGATTGCGGAAGAAGTGGTAGTCATTGGGGTTAGGTCGATCTGTTGACCAATCTAGGCTGTTTTTCTTTAAGTTATTTCGTCCAGTTGGTTGCAGTATATTTCTGCTAAGATCGATGACCCAGGTTTTTATTTTTTGTTTGGTTTTTAAGTTATCTGTACGAAATTTGGCGAACCAATTTGATATTGTCTGCTGCGTAGTAACACTAGAGCCAAATCACTATTAACCCATTAGCGCCCAGTATCCTATACATAGGACAACATGATAAAAAAATCCCTACAAGAAAACAATATTATTTATGGTTAAGTTTTCCTATCAGTATGAATGTTCAAGCACTTATTAACATACTAACATGGTTTTAGTCAATGTAATTAAAATATCAGATACAAAATATATATAAATAAAAAGCGAATATTTACTGTCCCTGTTATTGTTTGACAAATATTTATAATTCAAAATAAACAAATGTTTAGAAAATATTATGTAGCTCAATTCTTGTTACCAAAGTATGTAGTTCTCAGTATCCGTATCTAAATTTATTTATTTTTTTCCTTTCGTCAAAAATAAACCAACAAAAATGCTGTCATATGTATAGGACACTGGATAGATGTGGTATCTCTCTGTTCGCTAACAGGAACATACCTGCATGCTTGTTTATATGCAAGTCTATGCGAATCTATTAAAAACTTAGATCATTTCAGAATTTTCTTGCAAAGAGTTAACTAGTGCAGTATTTTGGAAGATAAATATTATATTTTTAGTGAGTGTGTTGGTTTTTTATTCAAGGGAAATAATATAAGGTATGTAAATTTTTTAACTTTTGCAGTTATTTCTGTATATATTTAGTTTAATTTATTTTCGAAAATGGTGTCAAAAGAAGCGCTCACTTCTAGAAATGGAAGAAATTATAAATGATGATGATTTTTGGCTTGAACATGACGATAATCGTAAGACTGTAGATGTGATTGTGGTACCACCAGAACCAAATTATCTGACCGACGAAGATGAAGGCGATGATGATGAACTTGGTTTTGTGGAAGTTGTAGATATTCCAGGGACAGTGGAAGTTGAATTTGACATTGCTCAACCCAGCACTTCACAACCACAAAGTGCAAAAAGGAAGAGATTTTCTCAATCAATACAATCCAAACTAATACAATCTTGTAATAAAAATATGGGGGGTGTTGATCACCATGACAGGCTAATAAGTAAATACGGAGTTAAAATACGAGGGAAAAAGTGGTACTGGCCGATGTTTACCCGCATTCTAGACATGGCGTTGACAAATGCATGGATTTTGTATCGAAACATACATGGTCGTGAGGCTTTGAATTGTTTAGAATTTAGAAAAGCTGTTACAGTACCGTATCTCAAACTATTAGGTTCAGGTACGAAACGCAAATCTTCAGCACAAACACCACAAGAGACTGTTCGGTACGATGGCAGAGATCATCTCATTCAGCATCGCGACAAGCAAAGAAGATGCCAACGACAAGGGCGTAAAAGCAAACCTACTAGTTTTTGTCTGAAATGTGACGTAACTTTGTGTTCAGCTTGTTTCTTGCCATATCACATGAAATAATTTCCATATTTTAAAAGGTTAAAATTAAATTTTGACGTTTTCTTTCTATTATGAATTTTGTATTACTTTTTTTGTAATATTCTGAATAAATGTTATAATAAAGGGGGGTGGAGTGAACATATCCACCCCAATCTTTAGAAATGACAATGGTTTTACTTTTAAACTAAAAGTAAATATGCATTATATAAATTCAAGTAAAATTATTCATAAATACATCATCATACGTCACAAATATATCATATGTGTCCAGTGTCATATACATAGGACAGGCATTTCTAATTAACCTGGGCACAGTAAATTTTTTTCAATAATTTTCTCGTGTTTATAGTATTAATATTACCACAAAATTTGTTTTTGAGTGCATAATTCAAAAAAAAATATCTCTGGGCGCTAATGGGTTAATGTTGGCGCGGTCTGCGATGCCGTAGTTCCACATAAGAACTCATACTTCATAATAGTGCGAATTTCCAACCGTTCCATTTTCCACAAAATTAATTTAAAAAAATGTTGATATTTTTTAGAGCATCTAATGATTTCTTTAAACATGCAAAATGTGTAACTTTCCGACAAAAAAAAAAAAAAAAACAGAACGGTAAAATATTAAGCCAATGTCAAATAATAAGCTGTTAAAGTTGGCAATATTATTAACTACAAATTTCATTCTTGAAGACCTGATATATTTCTTATTAATATAATTTTCTCGTTATACCGACCTATATTGTCTTCACTGTCTGCAGTGTTGCGGTAAATATTTTAAAAATATTTAAATATACAATTTTTTTGTTTTCCTCGTTATCCACAATCCTCGTATCCACAATTTTACGAATTATTGATAATGTTAATATGGAATTTAAATAGATCAATACGGGTCCCATTAATATAAGCGTGCGGACAATTGATTTTAACATTGAAAAGAAAGAATAATATCATTGGTATACATTTACCACCTTGCTGGAATGGTGTTCTCATACGCCTTACTATATCAAAACTCTGTTCATTACTTGTAAATTTTATTTCTTAATCTTAAAAAAAACATTCTTAATTGTACACAACAATCATTAGCCAAATATGGCTTTATTATAACGCCTAATTACTAATTAAAACTGTTATTAAATCACAAACTAGAATCTCCCGCCAATTTTTTTACTTCTTCTTTTTATTCCGATGCAACGGTACAGTTTCATCCATAAAACATTAAACAAAAACTGTGTAGCACCAACTGTTCGTGCCATTATTTCAAATATCAATCAAATCGTGTTATTAATTTATGTATAAGGTTTTTATGATAGGGAGAACTTGTTTTATTTTATTTTAACGATGATATTTCAAGGTCGGTGTGTTAATATTTTGTAATACTCGTCTTGTATTCATTAATTTCTTATTAATTTATAATGTTTCAGCTTCAATTACAATTTTAAAGATGTAGCCAATGTGAATTTTATACAAGGATCTTTGACAGCTATTTGATTCAAAGTTTAAAATACAGATGGCGGCAGGTGGCTTTGAAAAAAATAATAGCAAATGATACTTTCAATACGGTTCCGCACATTGAGATAATAGAGAGAATCATCATAGCATAAAAAAACATAATTAGAGGTGCCAAATTTAAATAATGCTAATTTGAAAATCGTCTATTTAACATGGTGGTATATGGCTCTAGCAGTTTGTGATATCTCCAAGACGTGAGATAAATGGTGAATTGTTGTTCATTTTGATGTACAAATCGTAGCTATGCTAAAAGCAAGAATCAGCTTACAGCAGAAGAAATTAACTGTCCAGTATCATTTCATGCGTAAGTATTTTACTATATTGATATTTTTCGCCTTTTTCTTGCTGAAGGTGGATAGGGAATAATTAAAGACGGTGCTTTTGTAAAATCAGCTTACAAATTCAGGTTTAACATTTCTATATGTAGGAGGAAGTAAACTGTCCTCTAAAAATTGCATTTACAATTCCATCGATGAAGTAAAGTTTTCCAACTCCTTGCCCAGACATACGAGGTCTGTTCAAAAAGTATCGCGAATTTTTAATTTCCGCTGGTTACGTATATTCGATTTTCGATTTTTTTGTGGCGTTATGTTGGTACTCATGTCTCTCACTTATGCCGACAAGTTCGGCCATTTTGAATGTTCAGTTAATTTTTGACAGTTGCTTTGCTTTCACGTGTTTTGGCTCCTCTTCGATTTTTGCCTATACCAAAAAATTGATCATATATCTGTATCAAATTTTGTGTGAAAAACAAAAGTGCGCGGACGCATTCCGAATGTTGACTGTGGCATATGGTAAAGCTACCTAGGACCGAAGCAATGATTATCGGTGGTACAAAATGCTCTCAGAGGGCCAAGAAGATGTGAACGACGAAGAGCGTGCCGGACGCCCGAGCACGTCAACAACAGACGAAAACATTGATGAAGTGAAGAAAATAGTATTGGTCAATCATCGAATCACCGTTAGAGAAGTTGCTGAGAACCTAAACATATTGATTGGCTCGTGCCATTCGATTTCTACCAATGATTTGGGTTGCCGCGAAATTCACATAGTTGCTTGTGCGCAAATTTTTGGCCAAAAACAACACACTAATAATGCCGCAGCCACAGTATTCCCCAGATCCGGCCCCCTGTGACTTTTTCTTGTTCCCGAAACTGAAGAAGCCCATGAAAGGACGACGCTACGCTACGAGTGAGGAGATAAAGACGGCATCGAAGGAGCAGCTGAACAAGTTCATAAAAAATGATTTTTTCAAGTGCTTCGAGGATTGGAAAAAACGTTGGCACAAGTGTATAATATCTGGTGGGGATTACTTTGAAGGGGACAAAATAGATATTCATGAATAAATAAATAATTTAAAAAACAAACACAAAATTCGCGATACTTTTTGAACAGACCTCGTACATCCCCAAATTATTACAGAGGCTGAGAATTTCACTTTTTTTTCACTAAACAGTCATCGTGATACGCCACTTCTGATGCTCGTAGGATTCGTTTTCTGGGATCGCCTACACAAACTTCAAATCTGGATTCGTCGCTCCAAATATATTTTTTTCAGTCTTCTTCTGACATGGATTGATGTTGTTTTGCCCAATTTAGACGGTTTTTCTTTTGTTTTAATGTCTGATATGTAAAAAAAAAAGAAAATAATTGTCTGGCCAATAGTCTCGGCAACTTAGGCCAAATAATAAATTAAAAAAAAAATCAACCAACTGTTTAGATATTTGCTAGATTTTACTTGTGTTTGCATTATTTACCTAGCCGCTACGGTTGTAGATAATGTAATCGAATTTAAATTAAATAATTTTTAAAAACAATTTAGAAGTATTTTATCAACTAAGAAATTTTAGTCGTTGAATATGTTCTTGAAAACATCACCTCAACACCTTTTCATCCCAAGAATTTCCAAAACTTCCGAAAAACTTTCTCCAAAACCACCAATTTCCTGGACTATAAATTTGACAATGTTATCCACTACTAAGACCAAATCTAATAAGTGTAATTCTTCCTAAAATACTGAAAATCCTTCCACTGTCGACTATCAGAATCCCAGATAACAATACCATGAAACTTACCGTCAAATTCTCTTTGTTCCGTGCTTTAATTCGATAGATTATCCGCGCTGTTTATCATTCAAAGGGCGGTAATTGGTTCACAAAGGGCCACCCTCTCCCCGTACCCCGGTACAGTGCTCACAGCTGATAATTCTGAAAGAGATAACACTGGTAATTAGGAACATTATTACGGTACAGAGGATATGTGGAGTGCAAGTAGTGTTTTGTATGTTTTAGAGAAGGTTTAATTGAGAGTTTTTGGAAAAAAATATATTTAGAGATGTGTTTTATTTCATTTATATGCTGTTTGCATTAGACTCACAGTTGTTTGACATAAAAGTTTCCAAAAAAGAGACACTTTTAAATTTTAAAGGACATTAAAAAATCACCTGTGGCCACCACAGGACCGACCGCCATCACAAACTACTTGTTTAATATATGCTGCTTTATCAAAAAATGTCTCAAATAACAATTGTTAGATATTACTTTTATAGCAACTTTTGTTAAATAAATTTTTTCGAAATATTTCTCTGTTGTGAAATATTCGCAAAAATCTTAAAACCAACACGAGGAAACTCCCATTTATAGTTAACCAATTTTTACAAAAAGTTGATCAACTCATGCCATTGATGTCAAAAGCTTAAATATGAATAATATCTTTGAAATTATTTTGCAATGGTCCAATATTAATGCAGACACCTTTATTTTGGACGTTTGCCATTGCTGATAGTACTAGGCTAGAATAGTACAATATAATGAGTATTAGTATCAAAAAGATATAATACTAATAGTACGAGTAATATAAAAAATTCGGACGTTTCGGAAACTGCTCAACAATTCCGTCTTCAGCGATCACGAGAAGTGATGAAACAAATCTCATCACTAAATAAAGGTGTCTGCACTTAAATATGAAGTTTCATAAAAATCCTTTTAGCCAAATTAGCTCTGCATGTGTACACGGACCGACAGACAGACAGACAGACAGACAGACAGACAGACAGACAGACAGACAGACAGACAGACAGACAGACAGACAGACAGACAGACAGACAGACAGACAGACAGACAGACAGACAGACAGACAGACTGACTGACTGACAGACATCATGCTAGAAATAATCAAAACGTTATGTAGGGACCTCAATTCGTGGAGATCCATCGAAATATCGAAATGTCAAAATCGGTATGATCACAATACCTCCCTTATATATGTTGGCGGTCGGTATAAATTTATATCGCACAATACACTGATTTCTCTCTACTTTTCTTTAGCTCAGACAGACAGACAGACATACAGACAGATAGATAGACAGACAGACAGACAGAGAGACAGACATCATGCTAAAATTAGTTTAAAACGTTATGTAGGGACCTCAATTCGTGTAGATCCATCGAAATCTGGAAATGTCAAAATCGGTATGATCACAATACCTCCCTTATATATATATATATATATATATATATATATATATATATATATATATATATATATTGGCGGTCGGTAAAAATTTGTTTCAAGTCTAGGCGTTTTAATTAAATGTTAAAAAGCTAGATACTTGATATCTCTTTTCGAGTTGATATCCAGGGAAGCATACGAGGGGCGGTTGAAAAGTAATCGGAGTAGGCAAGAGATGGCGCCACCAGTATCAATACAATGTTATTTTTCGTAAATCTTTACCTTCAAATGACTATTGTAAAATGTTTAACCAGCTGCGTCATTTATTTTGTGATTGACAGTCATTGAAAGCGAACAACTTTTGCATTTTTACTAAAATGAATAAATTCGAATATCATGCAGTGATACTTGTTCTTGAAAGAGAAAACGAAAGATGATATCAACACCGAATTGAACAATATTTATGGGGACTCTGCGCCTTCGATATCAACAATTAAATATTGGACAGCTGAATTTAAACGTGGTCATAAGAGTATTTTTGATGATGAGCGTCTAGGCCGTTCAAAAGAGGTCAACTCGCCAGAAATGGTCGATAAAATCCATGGAATGATAATCGACGATCGACGATTGACTATGCGCGAGATATCTGAGGCTACGGGCATCTCAACCGAACGGGTGCTCAACATTTTGCATGAATATTTGGAAATGAGAAGCTCTCTGCCAAATGGGTGCCATATTTGTTCTCAGTCGACAAAAACCGCGATTGTCTGACCATTTCGAAGGAATGTTTGGCAATGTTCCACCATGATAAGAAGAACTTTTTGCTCCGTTTTGAAACCGCGGACCAAATATGGATCCATCATAACAGACCAAATACAAAGGAACAGTCGAAACAGTGGACTGCTACTGGCGAATCGACCCCGAAGAATGCCAAGGTGAGTCTGTCGGCTAACAAAGTCATGGTTTTTTGGGACGGTGTCATTCACATCGACTACCTAGAAAAGGGTAAAGCGAACACGGGCGTATATTATGCAGAGCTGTTGAACCGATTCGACGCTGATTTGAAGCGAAAGCGGACGCATTTGGTGAAGAAAAAAGTCCTGTTCCACCAGGACAACGTACCGATCCACAAGTGCGCAATCGCAATGACAAAACTCCATGAATTGCACTACGAATTGGTTCCTCATCCACTATATTCGGCAGATTTGGCCCCTCTGACTATTATTTATATCCAAACTTGAAGAAATGGCTCGGTGGTAAGAGATTTGGGTCGAATGCGGAGGTCATCGCTGAAACAGAGGCCTATTTTGAGGGCTTCGAGAAATTGTATTATTCGGAGGGCATCGAAAAATTGGAGAATCGTTGGACGAAGTGCAAGATTTATGGAAGTTTTATAGTTTTTATCTTCATTTGTTAAGCAAGCCTGTAGCTGCAAACGTTAAATCGTCTGTACCTGCTTTTTGACCGCTAGGCAAGACAACGGCACGGACGTGAGTTCAATTATTGCTTATGTCAAATAATTTGTGTAAAAATATTTATACAAATTACAGGTTCTGCTTAGGCGTTCGCAACCGGCTATAAACTGTAGGTGTCTTTCTGTGTACGCTAAAAATGAAATGGTCGTAATACTACATATTACTCCGGAATGTACATAGATTGAAAACATGGTCGTGAAACCTGGAAACAGGAGGCCTTGGGTCAATTCGAGCTGTCGCGCCCATGGTGATGATGATCTTCATTTGTTATATTTTAATATATTCAGATAAACGTATGTGTATTTTAGTATATGACGCCACGTAGTATTACGTCCATTTTATTTTTAGCGTACACAGAAAGGCACCTACAGTTTATAGCCAGTTGCGAACGGATAAGCAGAACCTGTAATTTGAATATATATTTTTACACAAATTATTTGACATAAGCAGGAATTGAACTCACGTCCGTGCCGTTGTCTTGCCTAGCGGTCAAAAAGCAGGTACAGACGATTTAACGTTTGCAGTAGGGATGGGAAAAAAGCATCGATGTATCGAAAACATCGATGTTTGCTTTAAAAACATGTTCAGATGGCGATAGTATCGATAAAACATCGATGTCTACTACCGATGTCGATGTTTAAACTTTGAAATTCAGAAACTACTGCTAGAGCGCTGGAATCTTAAAATTTTAATTTTTATTAATATTATTACACAAAATATAAGCGCCATCTATTGTGATATAACAATACTAATAGTGTTAGTTCTTATTATTTTTAGCAGTTAGCATAGTAAGTAAAAAATAAGAAGAAACTTCTAATTTTTGCAAACAATGCAACGACCAACGACGCCAACAAACTTGTTGCTTTTTGAGTCTTGTTGACACTTTCCCAGTTGTTATTCCTCCAATCCCTGGAATTACCGTATTGGGAAATATAATTATAATTTATTTATTAATAAAACTATTATTAGGATTATTATATTGTAATGTTAGTGTAAAATTAATATTAGGATTGCTATGTTAGTGTTATTGAGAATAAACTTTACCTATAGAGGCGCAGTTGTCGCATACAAAATGGCGATTGGAATAGGATTTTTTGACATTTGCCATTTGATACACAACAATTCACATTGCAGTTAATTTTCTGTTGCGATTTTAAAGACATTTTATTAAAGTTTTCTTTACTTTAACACATACAAACAATGCAATTAAATGAGCCACATCCAACAAAATCCTATTCCGTTAAGTTCCAAAATATTCCGCTAGGCGTCACTTCAGTTATTGTCAGTTCTCAATAAAAAATGTAATATGTATTTCAACTTAAAAAAGTGAAAAAAAATGTGTATGACAGTATTTTTATGTTAAATAATATAAAATTAACATTAAGATTACTATATTAGTATTATAATAAAATTCAATATTTCATTTTAGAAATGTAAAAATAGTAGGAACAAATTAGGATTATTATGTTGGGTAATGTTAATGTGAATTTAATTACTATTAAAAAAGAATATTTCTATTTAAAAATCTAATAAATGGCTTTTTGTGTATTATAAGTTACTTTTTTCGCATTTTATCTTTACATTAGTAAATAAAACCTATATAATATAAATAAATACCTTTTTTTAATATTAATATAACATCGATGTATCGGAAACATCGATGTTTTTCCTTCGATGTTTTTCCAACATTGATAGTAAGGCGTCGATGTTAACATCGATGTTAAATATTGATGTTTTGCCTTCGATGTACAACCCTAGTTTGCAGCTACAAGCTTGCTTAACAAATGAAGATAAAAACTATAAAACTTCCATAAATATTGCACTTCGTCCAACGATTCTCCAATTTTCTATAGTTCACTCTAATCACGTGGACCGTATGACGTTGTCTTAGGGCTTGGAGGTATCACAAACTGTTCGTGCCGTATACCACCAAGATATATAGTCTATTTCAAATTGGCATTATTTAAATTTGGCACTTCTAATTATAATTATCCAGAGTCAAACCTAAAGAAATAGCTGGCATTTCAATTGTCCCTATACTTCCAGTAACTATTTAGTTAGTTAGTTAGTTAGTTAGTTAGTTAAAATTTTTGGCGCACAGCAACAAAGGCTATTTGCGCCTAACGCAGCCTATTTAAATGACTATACTATATATTAAAACAATATATTAGACAATAAATAAATAAATAAAATCATTAAAAATACGCATACTCAATAAAAGAAATCTTGCACTGACAAACACAAATAAATAATATAAAAAGTCTGTTCGAAAATTTGAACAGACTCAGGGTGATGGTAAGAGGCTGTAAAGGGGCCAATTACCATTGAATATCACAGTCAATAACTAGAAACACATTAAAATAAGGTGCAAGACTTCACACAAAACAATAAGTTCGATTCTCTCAGGAAGAGTATCAGCCTGTCCATGAGTACCCTGTCGTCACCTAAAGCAACTGACAGGTCATAGCACAGGCCTAAGCTCGCCCTGACATCCTCGAACAGTATACACTCAGTTAAAAGGTGTAACACAGACAAATCTGTGTTACACGTCTCACAGATAGGGGACTCTTCTCCTCGAAGGAGGTGTCCATGGGTCCACCAACAGTGACCTATACGGAGGCGTGTGATGGCGGTTTCCTCCCTGCGGTTAATCCTGCAGGAAGAACCCCATGGTTTAACGTCTCCGTTAATCTGTCGTAACTTAACGTTCTGTGTGCGGCTCCACTCATGTTGCCACATGTCTAAAACCAGGTGTTTCAGATGACTCTTTGCGTCATCTGGAAAAATGAAACTCACATCAATCATAGGTCTGTGGGAGGCGGCTTTTGCAGCTGCATCTGCCGCTTCGTTGCCTTTAATACCAACATGTCCCGGTGTCCAAAACAGCTCTACCCTCACATTCTGACCATTCAGATTGTGGAGTAGCAACCGGATCTTTAGAACAAGAGGATGCACTGGATCTGGATCTTGGATACTGTTCAGAGCGCTCAGCGATTCCGTCAAGATAACACTTGACCAACTTTGCTCTGACGAAACAAAACACAGGGCCTTGAAAATAGCGTACAGCTCAGCAGTGTACACACTCGTTATAGAGTGCAGACGGTATTGAAACTGTTGGCGTGGATTCAAAACAACGAACGCACACCCAACCCTGGTTCTATTAACTCCAGTAACTATTTCACCACCCTAAATAAAACAGACAACAATGATAAGTGATAAACTATTTTAATAAATATTTTCCCAGGACGACTCATCATTTCTTAAAAATCAATTAAACCAAACCAATCCTAAAGATATTCTGTGAACTCTATCGCATGTTAAAGTCTAGTTTCCACCCCACCTTCCACGTGTGAAACAGTGAAAAGTCTTTACTAGCCACGTGTCATATAAAAGGTTAATACACATGTGATGGGAATCTGATGGTGCGAAATAGGAAGAGACCTGCTATAATGGACTTTTGACACGAAACTATACTGTATTTTGACATGGATATATGTTTCGGAAGTACCATGAACAAAGGATGAAAATAATGATGGGTTTTACAGATTGGACAACCCTAAAATAATTATAGAATATAAATGTAGGAAAACATGATTTAGTAACAAAAGAATTTGGATACTATAATTAATGTGTAATCTCAACTAAAAGGGGAAATAATGGTACCTTTTGGAACAGTATTACACTCATACCTCGCTTTACGGCCTAGATACGTTCCGTAAAAGTTGGCCGCAAAGCGAAAAGCCGTATAACGAATCAATTCCGAATTCTCAAAACCAAGATCATTTGCTAGGTTCAATATGGTTTGTCGAAGTTCAGAAATAGAATCAACTGAAGGATCATTAGTTTTTATTCTTTCTGGCCATATTTTTTTCACATTTATTATTTTTTTTTGCCGTTTAACGAAACATTTTGGGCCGTATATCGAAAAAGTGCCATAATTAATGAAGGCCGTTATAGTGAAAAGCCGTATAAAGAGCGGCCGTATAGCGAGGTATGAGTGTATTTTCATTTCACAATTCGTTAAATTTAAAATTATAAACATGTACGAGGTGTGTAAAATAAGTAACCGGAGTGGCAACCTAGCGTTTGATCAGGCAACATTTGTGGCGCGGGACTTGGAGAGTCGGCAGGTGAACATGTGATACGCCTTCAGTACGAGTTTATACACGCTAGAGTAATTTTGTTGTCCGTAGCGATTTTTTTCGTGAAACAGTTTTTTCTAGTGCGTTCTAAAAATGAGTGACATTCATTTCGAGCAACAGTGTGCTATCAGGTTTTGCTTCAGACTTGGACACAGTGCAACGGAAACTTTTGCAAAACTTCAGCAGGCCTACGGAGACAGTGTTTTGTCAAGAACCCAGGTTTTTTGGTAGTTTAAGGCATTTTCAGAAGGAAGAGAGTTGACTGAAGATGAATCACGCAGCGGAAGGCCTTCATCTTCAAGAACCAATGAAAATGTCGACAGAATCCGGGATTTTGTGCGTTCAGATCGTCAGTTGACAGTCAGAATGATCGGGGAAGAGTTGAATTTGACTCACACTACCGTTCATCAGATTTTGACCAATGAATTGGGGACGAGAAAAAAGCAAAAGCTGGTGCAAAGCTGGTTCCAAAAAACCTTGCACAAGGCCAAAAGGACATCAGGTGGCAAAGGTGCCTTACTTTTTAGAATCGATTGAAAATGATACCTATTTTCTGGAACGTGTCATTACTGGTGACGAGACTTGAGTGTTTGAGTACGACCCGGAAACCAAGTGCCAGAGCATGGAATGGCACACTTCAAGCTCTCAAAGGCCCAAAAAAGCAAGAAAGAGCAAGTCGAAGATCAAATGCATGTTGATTTGTTTTTGGCCAGTAAAAACATTCCTATGGCTCCTCCGCCTCCTTATTCGCCTGACTTGACTCCTTGTGACTTTTTGTTCTTCCCAAGATTGAAAAATCACCTCAAGAGACGTCATTTTGGGACACTCGAAAACATTAAAACGTCCGTAACCAACCAGCTGAAAGCTATTCCAGTATCTGTGTTCCAGCACTGCTATGAGGATTAGAAGAACCGTCTCCAGCGTTCTGTGGCTTTCCAAGGATGTTATTTTTAGGCAGACAATATTGAATTGTAATTGGAATTGGAACTTCCACATCATCCTCCTTACTCACCAGACCTAGCCCCCACTGACTACCACTTCTTCCGCAGTTTGGACAACTTTTTAATAGGAAAACAGTTTTTCCGACAATGCTGTAAAACTGGTCTTCCAGGAATTCATTAACTCTCGTCCTCCAGGGTTTTATACCATCGGCCTGAACAACCTACCGCTTAAATGGCAAAAGTGTACTGACAATATGGGTGCATACTTTGATGAATAAAATAATTCCTTATATTTGTAAGTTATCAACCAACTTTGCCTTTTTTTCTACATATTTCATCCTTGTCGACCTAATATATATATATATATTGTTCAATTTTGCTTTTATAAAACAACTAGGTTATTACCCGTCAACAATGACGGATTTATAATATAAAAATTTCAATTGTTTCTATGTGTATTTGGTTTAATTTTTTAATGTATCCTAATTTCGTCGCCAGTTTGCGAATCATGGGATAGGATATCACCAGTTAGCTAATCACAGGAGAGGGCGTCACCTGTCAGCAAATCAAGAAACAGGGTGTCCCCAGTTAGCCAATCATGAGAACTTTAGAAAAATTGACGTCATAATGTTACCGACACTATATACAGACACTTGCTAATTATATAGTTAGATTATTTTCATTAACTTTTTAAGATGAGAAAACGATTCATTTTTACTTAGTACATTACATTTATATTGTTAAAACTAAAATTAATTTGAGACGTTAATTTATGCCTACAAAACTATATTCGTAGATACTTAGAGAATAAATCTGCAAAATATTGTTCATATCGGTTAAAGGATATAGGCTTGTCTAGAGTTTCTCGTTTATGCCTACGAAACCGAAAACATTTATATATGAAATTTTATCCGCAGTTTCTTAGAGAATAAATCTGCAAAATATTGTTCATATCGGTCAAAGGAAACAGGAGTATCTAGAGTCTCTTGTTTATGGCTACGAAACCCTAGGCATTTATGTATGTAATTATATTCGTAGATTATTAGAGAATAAATATGCAAAATATTGTTTATATCGGTCAAAGGATATAGGAGTCTCTTGTTTATGCCTACGAAATTCTAGAGATTTATGCATATAATTATATTTGTAAATTCTTATAAAATAAATCTGAAAAATACTGTTCATATCGGTCAAAGGATATAGTAGTACCCTAGGGTTTCTTGTTTAGAAAGAATATAAAGTGTCTACAGTTTCTTATTTATGCCTACGACATTCTAGATATTTCTATACGATGTTTTATCCGCAGATTTTTAGAGAATAAATTTGCAAAATGTTTTATATCGATCAAAGAATATAGTAGTGTCTAGAGTTCCTTATTTATATCTACGAAGCTCTAGATATTTCTGTATGTTATTTTCATCCGCGGATTCTTAGAGAATAAATCTGCAAAATATTGTTCATATCGATCAAAGGATATAGGAGTCTCTTGTTTATACGAAACCCTAGACGTTTATGTATGTAATTATATTTGTAGATTCTTAGAGAATATATCTGCAAAATATTGTTCATATTGGTCAAAGGATATAGCAGTGTCTAGAGTTTCTTGTTTATGCCTACGAAACTCTAGATATTTCTGTAAATAATTATATTTGTAGATTTTAAGAAAATAAATCTGCAAAATATTATTCATATTGGTCGAAGGATATAGCAGTGTATATAGTTTCTTGTTTATGCCTACGAAACTCTAGATATTTCTATATGTTATTTTATTCGCAGTTTCTTACAGAATAAATCTGCAAAATATTGTTGATATCAATCAAATGATATAGGAGTATCTAGAGTTTCTTGTTTATGCCTACGAAAACCTACAAATTTCTATATATAATTATATTCGTAGATTCTTAGAGAATACATCTGCAAAATACCTGTCAATCAAGTCAAACTGGGAACATCCTGTTTTCCAGTTAGCCAATCACGACAACCTTAGGAAAAATTACGTCACAGTGTTACAGAATCACTAACACACGGTAGCTAATTATATATGTACGATATCTGGTAACGAGTTCGCCAAATGACTCATAGGGGTAGCTACAAGTTCTCAACACTTCCAAAATACTGAAATTAAGTTATTATTTCGATAATTCCAACTTATTGACATATTGCATGTATTTAACAGGAACTTAACAGTCACGGAAAAAATAACTTAGAGTTAAATCGACAATATTATTTATACAACATAATTTGTTTTGATAATGGTACTTAACCCCCATAAATACCTAACAACCGAATATGAACGAATAAAAGCAACGCACTTCATCGAACACAAACGAAAATCCTTCGTCATTGTTTGCGTTCGTTATTTATTCGGCGATATTCGTTAAGTCCCCACATAAATTTCCCTTAATACGTATTCTACGAGGTGTGTAAATTAAGTAACCGAACTGGCAACATAGCGTTTGATCTGACAACATTTGGGACGCGAGACTTGGAGAGACGGCAAGTGAATATGTGATACGCCTTCAGTACGAGTTTGAACTCACTAAAGTAATTTTGTTGTCCGTAGCGATTTTTTTTTGTGTAACTGTTTTTTCTAGTGCGTTTAACAATGAGTGACATTAATTTCGAGCAGCGGTGTGCTATCAGGTTTTGCTAAACTTCAACAAGCCTACGGAGACAATGTTTTGTCAACGGCCCAGATTTTTTGGTGGTTTAAGGCATTTTCAGAAGGAAGAGAGTTGATTGAAGATGAATCACTCACAGGAAGGCCTTCATCTTTAAGAACCAATGAAAATGTCGACAGAATCCTGGATCTTGTGCGTTCAGATCGTCGGTTGACAGTCAGAATGATCAGGGAAGAGTTGAATTTGACTCACAATCAGATGCGCCTTGTCACGCAGCAATTTCAATAATCGAGTTTTTGGCCTGTAAAAACATTCCTGTGGCTCCTTAGCCTTCTTATTCGCCTGACTTAGTCCTTATGACTTTTTCCTCTTCCCAATATCGAAAAATTGCCTCAAGGGACGTCATTTTGGGAAACTCGAAAACATTCAAACGTTGGTAACCGACCAGCTGAAATCTATTCGAGTATCCGAGTTCCAGCACTGCTATGAGGTTTGGAAGAACCTTCTCCAGCGCTGTGTGGCTTCCCAAGAAAGTTATTTTGTGGGAGACAATATTGAATTGTAATTCTATTCGAATATATATATATATATATATATATATATATATATATATATATATATATATATATATATATATATTTAAATCAGTCCGGTTACTTAATTAACACACCTCGTATGTATGTATTAATATTTTTAGTAAATTTATTAATATACTGTTTTATTTATTGATATTTTAAACAGTTTTCACTAAGTTAAAAAATATATTCCTATTTCAACACTTCCTTTTTATTTAAATATACAAAAGTTATTAAGGGTTTACAATATTTATATTCCCAAAAAGGGTTGTAGAGCAAACATCAAGGGTTGTCCAATGTCATATGACACGCGCCAGGGGTTGCTACAGTCTGTCAATTTGTAGCCGGTCAAAATACTTTTTCCAACACTGTAAATACAGTATTATGTTACAAACTAAAGCTGATTAACTAAAGGGGTGAACTGTTGAATATGTAACGGATTTAGAAAATTTGGATTAACTTAGGATTAGAATTAATTAATCTTTGTCAATCGAAAAAATAATACGAAAATAAGAAATGTAATGCCACTATGAGTATTGATTTGTATAATTCGACCAGGATAATTTGAAATGACTTGTTGACTCGGTGCAGATAATATTTAGTAGTAATGAGGATTAAGATCCTTCTGTATTAGGAGTGCAGGTAAGAAGAAAAAGGTAGTCTTATCTCGTTTCTGGTCGTACATAGTCATGATGAAGAAGGATTCTCTCTTTTGTTCGTTTTTCCCGAGCTTTTTCGATCACATCCGGCAAACAAATTGTAGTTACCATTCAACATTTACTATACAACAATGTTTTAATGGAAGAGTAAAATATGATCAATATTTCTTCTAGAAATAGGATTCAGTT
Organism: Liopterus haemorrhoidalis; assembly: GCA_963971575.1. Lineage (NCBI taxonomy): Eukaryota > Metazoa > Arthropoda > Insecta > Coleoptera > Dytiscidae > Liopterus > Liopterus haemorrhoidalis. Next base: position 10,972,040 of record OZ020623.1, read on the forward strand.
TAAGAAGATTTGTAGACGACAAGTAGTAATGGAAACTAAACGTATACAACTCTGCTTTTTCTAGCTTTAACTAAAATCTATTAGTTTTATGAAGTTTTTGACTCTCCCAGATACTTAGTCATTAGATCTCATTTGAATCTGCTATTTCAATTAATACTCTTTATTTAACTAGATCTACATACATGATGTAACACATAGTTTTGATAATACAGTGTTTGTCAGGGTTTGTCACGATGTGGGGTCGGTTCGAAGAACTCCCCTGTCACTTCATTTTATGTCTGTTAATTCGCTACTAATGTTTAATTAGATTGTTCACTATCCGCACTATCACTGTCACTGTCTATTATAGTGTCTTGCGGTAATTTTCTCTTTAATCTTCTGTGGATTTTTCGCTTACCCAGTTCATAGTGTGGGCACCGGAGTACTGTCCAATTTTGTGGAAAAATGTTGTTGACAGCTTTTTCATGAATTCTTCTATTGCCATTATACCCAGTTCCTCGTGTAAATGGCTGTTCCTGATAAACCACGGACTGTTGGTGGCGATCCGAAATACTTTCGACCGAAAAGCTTGCAATTTTTTAATGTGTATTCGGTGTGCAGCACACCATACCATGCACATGTAGGTCAAGGTAGGTCTCAGTATACCTTTATATATTTATTTTTAGTAATGGATAGAGCATCGCTAATTTAGTTTGGGCTTCTCGTAGTTTTTTCGTAATGTGGTGCCTCCATGTTAGTCTATTATCGAGATGCATCCCTAAATATCTTATTGCTTGGTTAGGCGGGTTCCATGGAATAATGTTTTTGTTAATGATTATATGTTGCAGGTTACTAGTTTTTCTTAGCGTGAACATTTTTATTTCGCATTTACTTGTATTTAGTTTAATGCACCATTTTTTAAAGTAATCTGTAGTGATGTCAAGTTGTTTTTTGTAGATCACTGACTGCTCTGTTTTGAATCTCGTTTTTTGTAACAATTGCCGTATCATCTGCAAACATGGCGATTGTTGCATCTGCTGGAACGGGCATGTCGTGCACAAATACGTTGAATAGAACAAAGCCTAAGACTGATCGCTGTAGGACTCCTGCTCGTATGTTTTTAATTTCTGATAAAGTGTTATTGATATTTACTTTAAGTGCAGGGTCAACATAAACACCCAGAAAAGCAACAGAAGCAGGATTTGAAAAATTATGGTTTTTACAACTAATTAAGAGGTTTTGAGTTTTCGAATTATTGAGAAATAATTCGTTCGAAAGAAACCAGTCATTTGCTTTTTCAATGATTATATTATTTTCATTTATTAAATTTAATGATAGTGAGTGAGAGATTATGGTGGTATCATCTGCATATAAAATACAATCATTTTCAATGCAATTGGAGAAATCGTTTACGTAGATTAGAAATAGAAGTGGTCCTAAAATAGATCCTTGTGGAATACCTCCTTCAACATTCAGCGACTTCGAAAATTTATTATTAAAAATAACAAATTGTTTCCGATTGTTCAGATATGATTTGATAAGTGAACAACTACATGGATCAAAGTTATATACTTTTAATTTTTCTATTAGTATGCTATGCGAGACACAGTCAAAAGCTTTACATAGGTCTAAAAATGTTGAAAGACAAAATTCACCAGCTTCAAGACTTTCTGTAACTTTATTTATATATGATAAAATGGCATCAACAGTAGATCTGTGAGAGCGAAATCCGAATTGAGATTTATTGAAAAGTAAATTTGATTCAAAATATGCCATTATTTGGTTAAAAAGTACCTTTTCAAAAATTATGGAAAATATTGGCAATAAAGATATTGGACGATAATTGTTCAAATCATCTTTGTTGCCTTTTTTGTGCAACGGAACTACTGCTGCAAGTTTGAGAAAATCAGGGAGTATGTTCGATTGTATGCAGCGATTAACTATCTAAGTTAAGGGCGAAATTATAGAATTTTTCATTGACTTAATCACATCTGAATTTATGCCATATGCGTCTCTGCATTTACTGTTTTTCATATTAATAATAATATCTCTGACTTTGATAAATGAAGTTAGTTGAAAAGCAAAGTATGTACTTTCCAAAAGACACAAAGACGACATATAGGAAAGGGGAGATATATTTGTGTTTGGTAGATTTTTAATTATATTTTCAGCAGTATTGACAAAATACTTATTAAAATCATCAGGCGATAAAGCAGTCGAATTACTAAAAATTTTTTTTTTTGCTGTCTGTTGTTATTAATGACCGTCCATGTTGTTTTAACAATATTGCCAGCTGATTTAATAAAAGAAGAATTGTATACAAACAGCCAGCATCCAAATATATAACTAAACAAAAAGATGGCGAATGAATCTAAATGAATCGGTTCACATTAACTTCACCAACAAATGTTTTGAACATATCCCGGTAACAATAAACGATAAATAGTGCAGTATGCAAATACAGCTAAATATCTTGGTGTGACCTTAGACGCCAAGCCTCGATGGAAAGCTCATGTCAAAAAGAAAAGAGAGGAACTGGGTCTAAAAACTCTTCTATGCCAATCTATAACAAGTTCCTACTCTACAAGCAAAAACAAAAAAAAAAACAACTTGTTGAATCCAACATCTCTCAAGCACAGCCAAATCACAAAACTTAAGTAGTATTCTCGTATTATAGTATCATTTGCAAATTTACTTTAGTTCATATGCAAAGTTCTTAATTCTATTAATTCCCAATTAATTGTTGATCAGAGGCTTCATCAGTCAATGGTGTCAAGTATAGAACACGCGTTAGCGTCATATATCACATTTGGCCGATTAGACAAGGGCATATGTCGATGTTATTTAAATGTGTCTATTATATCCAAGGGCTAGGGACGAGAAGGGGGTTGTCTGGTCGTGCATGTCTGCTTGTTTTACAAATTAAAAGGGGACCGATGGAAATGAATCATAGGTGACGATATGCTAAAGGAATTTGATTTTAATTTATTTCTACTGTGTGAAATAAAGATGAAACCATTTATGAAATCTGTGCAAGTAATTAAAAGAGTGCTATTGCCAATTAAAACGATTCCAGAAGCCTATGAAGGTTTTAAGATCTTTATAATAATTTCATAAATGTTCATCACACTTCAAAGCAGAACTTTCTGTATGATTACCCTTAAAATTTGTACAAAAGTAATTAGAAAAATTGGCGACCTGATAATCTATCACTGCTTGATTTAATAATCAGTCGCCTATAGGCAACATTGAGTACAGCCCATTGCTCAAACAAAAATATTGCAAACTTAACCAACTGAATGGTTTGTAATTTGAACTGTAGATGGCGTCGCTATCGAAATATACCTTCTTCTACTTCTTTGGGCACTATCAGTCTGGTTAACTTTTGGCCTCACTCACATAAGCCCTCCATCTCGATCTATTCATTGTCAAGTCTTGCCAATTACCCTGTATACCAATACTTGTCAGATCTTCGGTTAGCTGATCTCTCCATCTCTTGCGAGGTCTTCCCACTGGTTGACGGGTATTCAATCTTCCTTCCCATATCTTCCTAACCATTCTGTCCTCCATCATCCTCATAACGTGTCCTATCCACTGTAATCGTCTGCCCCTGAGTTCTTGGGTGATACTTGGCTTTGAGTACAGTTCTCGGATATCTTTGTTCTTACGGATTCTCCATTCACCATTAATTTGAATGGGATCAAAGATTCTGCGTAATATTTTATTTTCGAAAACTATGAGGTGTTGTCGATCTCGCTTTGTTAAGGTTTCATGTGTTGGAGCCATACATAAGTACAGGACGTACTATAACTTGGTATAACTTGATCTTGGTGCTCCTCGGCAAGAGTTTCGTTTTGAAGAGGGGACCAAGTGCAAAATACAATGCATTAGCAGCTTTAATTTTATTCGTAATTTCCTGCTGTATCATATTCACCTGATTTATCATGGTGCCCAGGTATTTGAAAGTAGAAACTCTCTCAAAAGTGTTGTCATTAATTTTTAGGTCGGTCGTGTTCTCATGACTGCGTCTACTACCAATGAGATACTTTGTTTTTTTCATTACTGATGATGAATCCTACTTTATGAGCTACAACATCAATAAAGTTAGTAAAGTATATTACGTCTTCAACCTTATTTGAAATAATATCCAGGTCATCTGTATACCCTAAAATCTTGTGGTACCCATTGAGCTCTAGACCACGTTGGTTGGTATCTTGGGCTTTTCGTAACACCATCTCCAGCACGAGGTTGAACAGCAAAGGTGAGGTGGCGTCTCCTTGTTTGACTCCAGTATGAATTTCAAAAGGCTGTTACAAAAGGTTTCCTACTTTCACTCTGCTCTTTCTCTCTTTAGTATAAGACCCCAGACTTGACCGAAATATGTATATACTATTAATAAAGAATGGGCAAAATAGATTATCGACGCTCACGCTCTTGCCGAAATTGTCACGAAATGTACGTTGTAAACCATTTTAGCCATTTTTCCATCTACTCAAAATCCCAATCTGATATAAAAAGAATTGCCTACATTAGCTAGTTGCCTATCTGTTATAGAGGCGTAAATTATAAAAATTGCATTCCTCAAAGAATGAATATTTGGGTGATGGGTTTTATAAATTTTGCTTTTAAGGTGACCCCACAAAAAGAGATCACACGGTGTCAAATCAGGAGATGTGGTTGATTATTTTATTGCGCCACCTCAACCAATCCATCGATTTGAAAACGATTGATCTAAATATTCCCATAGATCTCTTCCAAAATACGCCTGGACACCTATCCTGGACACCTATCATGCTGGAACCAGACTTCTTGATTTCCCCTTGTTATTTCGTTAATTGCAAGGCCGATACGTTAATTGAATTACGAATCGTTTCTTAAAAAAATGTTCATGAATAGATTTTTAATATTGTGGTTTCAACCACCAGAACAATATGGCGCATGCTACAATTTTACGAGAAACTTGTGAGAAATCACCGACGAGTCAAAAGGGGGGGCATTAACCTACTTCAGTCATTAAAAAAAACAGTCAAAAAACTTTCTAAACAATTTAAAATGGCATCTATATGCCAAAAAGGAATGTTATAACACAACAAACACAGCAGTTACGAAGGGTTCTATAATTCACCCCGAATCTAGATTCGCTATTTTAGGGGTTGATTAAGGCAAAATCCTCAATCATGTTCTTATACATGTATATGGGTAACCTTTGAAAGCTAAAACCAAGTTAATATCTCATAGGGTCCAAGACGTATAGAGGAATCCGTGAAAAAAAGCATTTAATCCTTGTTCACACCCTTGATCATCGATTTTCGAAAAATTCCTTTTTACTGTTTTCTGTGTTTATGTCATGTAGAGAATATACTTTGCGAATTTCATGTTTATAAGTCCAAGAGACGTTATATCGAATAAAAATTACCAATTTACCCTTTTACGAGTGAAATATTAAAAAACTGTTAAAACCCTTTCAAAATATTTTTAAAAGACACCTATGTATCAAAAAGGAATGTTATAACTCAACAAATACAGGCCATACATCGGGTTTCAACCCTCTACGGGTTGATTAGAAAAAAATCCTGTAATAAGTTTTTCAACATTTGTATGTGTAATCTTTATAAGCATAAACCAAGTCGTTATCTTATTGGTCCTAAGAGATAAAAAGGAATCCGTGAAATCATATTTCCGCTTTAACCTCTGAGGGGTCGAATTTTAAAGAAACCCTTCTAAGGGACGACGTTATATCGAATAAAAAATACCAATTTACCCTATTACGAATAAAATATTAAAAAACTGTTAAAACCCTTTCAAAATATTTTAAAAAGACACCTATGTATCAAAAAGGAATGTTATAACTCAACAAATACAGGCCATACGTCGGGTTTCAACCCTTTACGGGTTGATTAGAAAAAAATCAAAAGTTTTTTTCAACATTTGTATGTGTAATCTTTATAAGCATAAACCAAGTCGTTATCTTATTGGTCCTAAGAGATAAAAAGGAGAGAGATAAAAAATCAAAAAGTTTTTCAACATTTGTATGTGTAATCTTTATAAGCATAAACCAAGTTGTTATATTATTGGTCCTAAGAGATAAAAAGGAATCCGTGAAATCATATTTCACCCGCTTTAACCTCTGAGGGGTCGAATTTTGAAGAAACCCTTTTAAGTGGGTGCTTACGTCATGAAGGGATATACTCCCGAAATTTCATGTTTCTAGGTCCAGTAATTTGGGCTGGGCGATGATGGGACAGTCAGGAATTTGGTTTATATATATATATATATATATATATATATATATATATATATATATATATATATATATATATATATATATATATATATATAGTAGGGATGTTGTTCTTGACGAAAATATGTAGAAGGAAAATAAAAATTCTTGTTTACTCGTCAATAATGCAATGGATTTTCATTTCCTGCATTTTTTTAAATAATATTGACCACGTATCTCGGTAAGCTGTCTAGTTAAGAACACTTATTTTCAATAACTTAAAAAAAAAAAAAAAAAATATTTTATTAAATATGTATAATTTTTCTCAAGAACTTTGTAATTAAATCATGTAGTTTCACAAAATGGCGCCTCACGCCATTTTAATAAATTCTTATTTTTGATAGTTTTTAATATATTTTCATATCATTTTGATTCAAATTTATTTAATTTTAATTTCACTTATGTTGTTTGATAATTTTTTGTTTTTTTATAATAATTTTAACACTGTAATTTATAGACTGAGGATGACTGGACTTACCAGTCGAAACGTCTCTAGAAACTATTTAATAAATTATTGACGAGTAAACAAGAATTTTTATTTTCCTTATATATATATATATAGATTAATTTAATATTATTGCTGCAGTTATCAAATTTATATGTTTGAATTAATTTGTACCTGTCCATTAATTTTGTTAATTGTGTTGGACAGATGTAATCTTAAATAAATAAATAAAGAAAAATAGCAATACACTGCATCTGCTTTTTATCTATTGAAATTTATCTCATGCAATTTGTTATCAATTGATATAAACATCAAACTAAATCACTTATCTGAAAATCAGCTATAAACAATTGAAAATTATCATTTTCGTCACCAGGTGTTGATGTCATTAATTATTCATGAACCGATGAAATCAATCGATAGACTTAACGGTGGGAAAGGGTAAGCTACCCTTATTAGCTAATATATGCAATATTTAGGGACCGATTTTAATTTATTGCTATGTTTTCAATGCAATTGAATACATGTCAACAAATTTGTTAATTTATAGTTGTAATTTCAAGTTTCTTTTTCATTGGGCACGTTGAATGGTAAAGAGTTTTAAATTTTGAAGGCACGCGTCGTGTTTGTAGCTAATTTATTCGCTTGAGAGATTAACAGGGCAAGTAAATACGAGGGTAATACTAGGATTAGTGAGAATAAGAAAATCAGGTAGGTCGTGGAATACAAAAGTATTATCGGGTTATTTTAAGCTGCCCAGTGATAGACTGTACTGCGAGAATGCGAGAGAGTGAGCGCTACATTTGTTGGATTGATAACCTTTTTTGTTGTCATGTTGGTTAACCTGTCTTTGACGACTGTCTCAGTTGGCAGCTATACGAGGGCTACCTTTTACAAAAACTAAGATAGAATAAAAATTTTTTTGGACAAACTGTTTTATTGCTTTTCAAATTCATATTCGCCTTTAAGATTTATACACTTTTGCATGCGTTCAAACCAATTATAGAAACATTTTTTCCACTCTGAATATGGTATCTCAAAAACATGTTTCTTGAAAGCTTTAACAGCTTCTTGAGGTGCTGAAAATCACTGTCCTCGCATTTTTTGTTTGACATTGGGGAACAAAAAAAAGTCGTTAGGGGATAAATCAGGCGAATACGAGCAATGAGACATTAATTCGATGTTTTTCTCCTTCAAATAATCAATTGTTTGACGTGCTGTGTGGGAGCTTGCATTTTCATGATGAAGAATGATGCGACGTTTTTGGTTGGTTTTCCTAATTTTGTCGATGACTTCTGGCGAACAAATTGTTGTATACCATTCAGCATTAACTGTTCTCCGATCCTTTAAAGGGATGGTTACGACATGTCCAGTTCAACCGAAGAAACAAGCGATCATTTTCTTGGAAGTACTTCGTGAACGAACAACTTTTGTGGCTTTCGGTTTATCTTGGAAGACCCAAACAGTGGATTGTTGCTTAGTTTCCAGTTCTTATGAATAAATCCAAGTTTCGTCACCTGTAACGATGTTGTATACGGATTTTGCAGTGCCTAGGTTCATTTTGTTTTAGCATTCCCTTACACCAATCAACACGAGCCATTTTTTGTGCTTCGGTCAAATTATGCGGAATCCATCGGGAACAGATCTTTTTTACAGCTAAATGTTCATGCAAAATCGAATTTATTGCAGCCTGCGATATGCCAAAGGATGTCTCTATCTCACGGTAAGTCACATGTCGATCTTCTTCAATCATTATGCGCACAGCATCGATGTTTTTTTAAATCACAATCGATTTTGATCGTCCTTCACGAGATTTATCACTGACGGACGCACGACCTCGACGAAATTTTGCAAATCTATTGTAAACAATCTTTTCTGATGATGCTTCATTACCAAAAGTTGAACGAAGCAAATCTATGCATTGTTGTTGTGTAAGGCTTTTACTAAAATCGTAAAAAATCATCCAAAGAAAACCTTCACGAGTAATATCCATTTTCTCACAAACTTGTTTTTTTAACGCTCACTCTCAACAAACTACTCGGTCAATTTATAAGCTGCCACTGATTTCACAATAACAATCGTTAAATTTTACCAATATAATAATGACACATTTCAATGTTGCCATCTAGTGGTCGTTACTCTCGTATTAATCATTAAATTTTACTTTCTAAAAGAACCTCGTAAAATGAAAAATATCCTAATATATTGTGGTAGTATCTAACATTCTTAAATCTGCAATAATCTCTCTTATCTACTAATCTACAGTTCTGTTCCAAATTTGAGTTTCCCATGTGTCCTTGAGACATAATAAAATGCTTCCTGTCCAGACACGAATCTCGTGAACGGAAGATGTATTTAAACCACCCTGTGTACAGAAGGGGAGGAAACGGTCATAACCGCATATACACCAATTTATATACAATGGACACTTAGATAACATCAATGCCTGTGACTAATACATGGTCAACTTTGGGAAACAGAATTTATAGCTTAAGGCTTCCTGAGAACGAATTTGATTCATTGAATTTATTGGTTATTCTGTGAAACGAAAAGAAACGCTTAGACGGAACGCCCATCAAACTGATATTACATATGATATGATGCAAGTTACTTGTCATAATTTCCAAAAGACGCGTCACCAGTTTTAAACCCCCCCCCTCCCTAAGCACTCAAAAAACACTTGTTTTTAAAGAATAGTTGTTTTTTTACTCTTTCGCTTGAATTTTATGGCCCGGTTACACGATTCCAGTGACTTGTGCAAGTACTGGCACAAGTACTTGTGCCAGTACTTGCACAAGTCGTTTTGTCGTTTACACGTATTCCAGTATCTTATTTAAGTAACCTTGCAAAGAACCCGAAACACACTGCAAAATGTAGATGCTTCCAATTATTTTTTATGCGTAAAACCGTCTTTTTAACGCGCCAATTTTCGATGTTTAACCTAATTTTATGTATTTTATGCGTAAGTCTTTTCAAACAAAAATGAATTGGTGCCAAAAACTACATTTATTAAAAAAAGGTGTGAAAAAGTTTGTTTTTGTAACCACGGAAATACATCAGCTGTTCACAGCGGCCATTTTTAAGTCACTGGCACTTGTGCCAGTAAATAGGAACGGCTTCTATTCACTTGACTTGCATGAGATACTTGTGCCAGTACTGACACTAGTACTGCATGTACGTTTACACGATGCCGGTGGCTGGTGCAAGTACTTACTGGTGCAAGTTACTTGCATCGTGTAACTGAGCCATTAGGGTTAACGAGCTTGTTTTTGTCATTACGACATTTTGAATGTGAAGACTTTTTTTTAGGTGATCACTTGCATTTTGGAAGTGAGGAGCTTTTTTTAGGCCACTACTTGCATTTTTGTGTTTACAGGTTTTTGGTTTTTAAACGAATTTAGCCTGATCAAAATGTGGGTCCTGGTCAATCTCCACCCCTATAAAACAATTTTGACTTCTAAAATCATTAGATCTAGTTACGTATTCCAAAATTAAACATCTTACAGGAAATATTTGAAATAATTGAAATGCTAGGGAAATATTTGAAATAATAAGAAAATATTTGAAATACTAGAAAATATTTGAAATAATAGGGAAATATTTGAAATATGTATTAGGGAAAAATTTGAAATACTAGGAAAATATTTTAAATACTAGGAAATATTTGAAATATGTACTAGGGAAATAAGTGAAATACTAGGGAATATTTGAAACATGTACTAGGGAACTATTTGAAATACTAGGAAATATTTGAAATAGTTGAAATGCTAGGCAAATATTTGAAATACTAGAGAAAATATTTGAAATAATAGGGAAATATTTGAAATACTAGGAAATAGTTGAAGTATGTACTAGGGAAATATTTAAAATATTTACAGTAAAGAAATATTTGAACTACTAGGAAATATTTGAAATATAATGAAATATTTGAAATATGTACTAGGGAAATATGTGAAATAGTTGGGAAATATTTGAAATATTAGAAAATATTTGAAATAAAAGGGATTAGTGTTTCTTCTCGAGAATTTCTTGAGAAAAAGTTATAATTTTCATTTTTCATTTCTCGAGAAATGTAAAATTTTCTCGACGCCACGTTAAACGTATTGTGCTTTTAAAAAACTATTTTAAAGAAATATAATGTTTAGTGAGTCACTGATTATAATTTAATTTTGATAAAACTTGTCTTCCGTTTCCCACAACGCAACTGTGGCAACATATAAGAAGCGATTTATAATATTTAGCTAATTAGCATTTATTGTTACAATAATTTATTTTAATTTAGTGTATTATTTATTATAATCAATTTTATTTCATTTTTTGTTCGATTTAAAACTGTTATGTAAAAGATTACCTACCAGTTAAATAAAATAATTATTACTATTATTATTAATTTCTTAATTTTTTGAAAATTTCTCTATACATATGTATTTTCAATTAATATGCAATTACGTGCCGTTTTCATAATCATATTTAAAGCCCTGTTATCTATTGGTTTTAATATTATTTAAATGAATACTTAAGTACTTTAAAGTTGACTATAATTTTAACATGTTTTTATCTTTTCAACATTAAAAAAATATATATGTTCTAGTAATTATTTTTCTCGAGATTTCTCGAGAAAATAAGTCTAATTTTCCATTTCTCGAATAATGAAAAATGTCGAGAAATCAGAAACACTAATAGGGATATATTTCAAATACAAGGGAAATATTTGAAATACTAGAAAATATTAAAAATACTTCAAAGTATTTCTAATATACAGACCAATTCTGTAACGCAGTTACTATGATAATTGTAACTAAATTTGTCTCTATGAGCAAGGTCAGTTACTATCATGAATGAAAGTCATTATACTTTTTATAATATTTTATCTTGTAGTAACGTTACTACACAGTAAATTTTTACAGAATTAATCTGATTGACATATTCAGACAACCAATATCAAACAAAAATACCCTGAAGAAGGTATTTGCAAATTCAAATACCATATTTGTTTGAAATATTTGAAATACAATATTTCAAATACCAGAAAATAATTGAAATACTTTTTTAAATACTTTATTTCAAACATTTAGCTTTGTTCTGTACCCTATTTATTAAATTTGTCTTCATCATAAACTAAAATGATTAATTTTCTCAATTGTATGTTTAAAAATGTCTTTAATGTAAAATTCATGGTCCCTAATATATAGGCAAACACAGATTGCTATAGATTAAGAGACAAAGGGCAAATAAAGGCTCATATGTTCTGTGTTTGAAGTCTGAAAGGGAGAGCACATCTATACCAATTATCAGATCGTAGCTCAGAAACATAATAGACAACTATAAATCTAGTTAAGGAATTAATGGATTCACATCATTGTGGTAGAATTACTGGCTAAAGGACAATGAAAATATCTACACAATTTGGTTATTTGCACCCATGTGTATTCTTTTTACTTTTCCCCATTTTTATGTAGTTTTAGGGTGAAATTCTGTGATTGACAAATTTCCTTCGTCTCTCAAGTATAGATAATCCTATTATTGTACAATGAAATAATCTTCTCTCCTCCCAAATCAAATATTTTGACCGAAAAATCGCATTTGGGACAGATGAGTGAAGATGACGCAAGCAGAATTATCTTCATTTACTGGATAATGTTTGTAAACAGAGGTTAGTTTTGGTTCGTTTGAAATAACTGTACAGTGTTAAGTTTTTTGTCACGTGACCAATGTGCACACTGTGCAAGAAAGTCAAAGACGAACGCATCGTTCAGATTGTGCAGTTACTCTTGTTATTCTAACCTTTTTTTGTACACATTTAAATTATGTGTGTTTGATTACATGAAGTCTGTCTCCTGCTACTTATTTTGTACGATAATATAAAAATGTCGCATGAAGCTTTTGGGATGCTTTTAAGTAGGTAATATAAAAGAAATTTTATTTACTGAGGAAGACAATGCAGAAGAATTTTCCAAACCAGAAAATATTTGGGAAAAAGTCCCAGCAAACATTTTTATCCGGACCAGTACTGGTAAAGCACATACTCGCCGGCATTGAAAGTAATGGGCCAGTGCTGGCATTTCGTACTGGGCCAGTACCCCGGTGTCCCGTGGCCCTTAGCTGGTCCATTGATGTATCAGTTGCTGGCCCAGCAACGGTAAAGTGCATTGAAAGTAATGGGCCAGTGCTGGCATTTCGCACTGGGCCAGTGCTGGCATTTCGCATTGGTCCAGTGCTGGCATTTTGCACTGGGCCAGTACCCCGGTGTCCACGTGGCCGTTAGCTGGCCCATTGATGTATCAGTTGCTGGCCCAGCAATGGTAAAGTGCAAAATAATCGCATTAGTTGCAAGATTTATTTCTGACAGACTAGTGCTTATATTATACCCACTCTCTAGTGTTTCAAATGTAATATATGTGTACTTACCCAGTATTAAAATAAATTAATGGTTAGGTGCAAAATAAATACTCATTTGGCCATTTTCACCATCGTTGAATAAATTTATTTAACAAGTAAAGTTGACAATATCGCATCGGTTTTAAACTATTAATGAAGAAATTAACATTGCTGTCAATAGAATGATGGGATATTGTTAACTTAAGTTGTTAAATAAATTTATTCAACGATGGTAAAACTGGCCGATTGTAAATTGTATTAATAGTTATAATTTATTGATTTATTTATAAATATTAAATAAATATAATTTCAGGAATAACAGGAATTAGTTTATTTAATTTATTAATTTAATGAAGAATTTTAAGAAAATGGTTTTCTGCCATTTCGGTCAAACCAATTTCATCCTAAAGATAAGGGGTGACTAATAATTTTCGCCAATATTCGTCTTGTATTATCTACCACATCTTTTCCCCCTGACTTGAAGAGTGCCAACCTAAAGAAATCATACTTGTTAAAATAAATTCAATAAACAAATTTTATAAGCATTAATGCTATAAGCTGTTCACTTTTGTAAGAACAAACTAGATCTGGTTATTTTGGTGATTTTTATTGTGTACTTGCTGAGTACCCGTGCTTCGCTACGGTATACTGACGGACGCATTAGTGTAAAATCCTCAGTTTGTTTTTAAACATGTGTATGGGTAACCTTTGTAAGCAAAAACCTAGTCGATATCTCATCTGTCCTAAGAGATATTGAGGAAACCATGAAAAAACATTATACCCTTTTACACTATATAGGGCTCGAACTACTGAGTAAAAAAAAACTGTAAAACTTTTTAAACATTTTAGAAAGACATATATATGTTAAAAGGAATATTATAACTCAACAAACGAAGAAAATGCGAAGAGTTTTATAATTCTTCTCTAGGGGTTGATTAGGGTATAATTTTGACATGACTTTATATTTTTATGGGTTACCTTTGTAAGTAAAAACCAAGTCGATATCTCAATGGTCCTAAGAGATATTGAGGAATCCGTGAAATCACATTTCAGCCAATTTCACTCCCTTAGGGACCGAATTTTGAAAAATTCCATATAAGTGGGTGCTTACGTCATGGAGGGAATATATTTCCCGAATGTCTGTATGGCAAGGGACGTTCTATCGAATAAAAATATCAATTTACCCCGTAAGAAATGAAATTAAAAAAACTGTAAAAACGCTTTCTAAATATTTTGAATAGAAACCTATGCACCAAAATGAAATGTTATAAGTCAGGAAATACAAAGGTTTCTATAATTCAACCCGAATGTAGATTCACCCGTTTAGGGGTTGATTAGGGAAAAATCCTGAATAAAAAAAAAAATGTATGGGTAACCTTTTTAAGCAAAAATCAAGTCTATATCTCATTAGTCCTAAGAGATATTGAGGAATCCCTGAAATCAAATTGCATCCCTTTTCACCCCTTAGGGCTGGAATTTCATAAAACCCCTTCTTAGTGGGTGCTTACATCATGGACGGAATATAATTACCGAATTTCATGTCTCTATGTCCAAGAGATGTTCTATCAAATATGAGTGTTATAACTCAACAAAGATTGGAACTAAGAAACTGGAAATACGAAGGGTTCAATTTAGAGGTTAATTAAGACAAAATTCTGAATTCCTATGTTATTTAAACATTTGTTTAGATAACCATTGTAAGTAAAAACCAAGTCGATATCTGATTGGTCCTAAGAGATATTGAGGAACCCCTGAAATCACATTTGACCCCCTTTTTAGACCCTTCGAGGTCAATTTCGAAAAATCTCTTATTAGTAGGTGCTTACGTCATGGAAAGAATATACTTTGCGAATTTCATGTATATATGTCCAAAAAACGTTCTATCGAATAAAAAAAATACCCATTTACCCCTTTAAAGGTGAAATTTTAAAAAACTGTCAAAATTATTTCGAGGTATTTTAAAAACACACCTATGTGCCAAAAAGAAACCTTATAACTCAACAAACACAGGAAATACGACGGGATGTAAAATTCACCCCGATTGTAGATTCACCCCTTTAGGAGTTGATTAGGACAAAATCCTGAAATAGGGTTTTCGGCATTTGTATGAGTAATCTTTGTAAGAAAAAACCAAGTCGATATTTTATTGGTCCGAAGAGATATTAAGAAATCCTTGAATTGACATTTCACTCCTTTGCACCCTTAAGGGATGCAATTTTAAAACACTGTCAATATTATTTGGAGATATTTTAAAAAGACACTTATGTGCCAAAAAGAAATTTTCTAACTCAACAAACTCAGGAAATACGACAGCATGTTTAATTCACCCCGATTGTATATACACCCCTTTACGGGTTGATTAGGACAAAATCCTGAAATAAGTTTTTCGGCATTTGTATGAGTAATTATTGTAAGAAAAAACCAAGTCGATATCTTATTGGTCCTAATAAATATTAAGGAATCCTTGAAATCACATGTCACCCCTTTTCACCCTTTGGGGCTGAAATTTTAAAAAACTGTCAAAACTATTTCTAAATATTTTAAAAATACTAAATCTGAAATAAGTTTTACGGCATTTGTATGAGTAATATTTGTAAGCAAAAATTGGACCTAAGAGATATTAAGGAATCCTTGAATTCACATTTCACCCCTTTTCACCCTTTAGGGACGTAATTTTAAAAAACTATCAATACTATTTCGAGATATTTTAAAAAGACACTTTTGTGCAAAAAAGAAATTGTATAACACAACAAACACAGGAAATACGACGGGATGTATAATTCACCCCGTTTGTAGATTCACACCTTCAGGGGTTGATTAGGCAAAATCCTGAAATAAGTTTTTCGGCATTTGTATGAGTAATCTTTGTAAGCAAAAACCAAGTCGGTATCTTATTGGTCCTAAGAGATATTAAGAAATCATTGAATTAACATTTCACCCCTTTTCGCCCTTTAGGGATGTAATTTTAAAAAACTGTTAATACTATTTCGAGATATTTTAAAAAGACACCTACGTGCAAAAAATAAATTTTATAGCTCAACAAACATATGAAATACGACGGGATGTATAATTCACCCCGTTTGTAGATTTACGCCTTTAGGGGTTGATTAGGACAAAATCCTGAAATAAGTTTTTTGGCATTTGTATGAGTAATTATTGTAAGAAAAAACCAAGTCGATATCTTATTGGTCCTAAGAAATATTAAGGAATCCTTGAAATCACATGTCACCCTTTTTCACCCTTTGGGGCTGAAATTTAAAAAAACTGCCAAAACCATTTCGAAATATTTTAAAAATACACCTATGTGTCAAAAAGTAATGTTACATCTCAACAATCACAGGAAATATGACGGGATGTATAATTCACCCCAATTGTAGATTCGCCCCTTTAGGGGTTGATAAGAACAAAATCCTGAAATTAGTTTTTCGGTATTTGTATGGGTAATTTTTGTAAGCAAAAAGCAAGTCGATATCTTATTGGTCCTAAGAGATATTAAAGAATCCTTGAAATCACATATCACCCCTTTTCAACCTTTAGGGATGAAATTTTAAAAAACTGTCAAAACCATTTCGAGATATTATAAAAAGACACCTATGTGCCAAAAAGAAACGTTATAACTCAACAAACACAGGAAATACGACGGGATGTAAAATTCACCCCGATTGTAGATTCACCCCTTTAGGGGTTGATTAGGACAAAATCCTGAAATAAGTTTTTCGGCATTTGTATGGGTAATCTTTGTAAGCAAAAATTGGACCTAAGAGATATTAAGGAATCCTTGAATTCACATTTCACCCCTTTTCACCTTTTAGGGACGTATTTTAAAAAACTATCAATACTATTTCGAGATATTTTAAAAAGACACTTTTGTGCAAAAAAGAAATTGTATAACACAACAAACACAGGAAATACGACGGGATGTATAATTCACCCCGTTTGTAGATTCACACCTTCAGGGGTTGATTAGGCAAAATCCTGAAATAAGTTTTTCGGCATTTGTATGAGTAATCTTTGTAAGCAAAAACCAAGTCGGTATCTTATTGGTCCTAAGAGATATTAAAAAATCATTGAATTAACATTTCACCCCTTTTCGCCCTTTAGGGATGTAATTTTAAAAAACTGTTAATACCATTTCGAGATATTTTAAAAAGACACCTACGTGCAAAAAATAAATTTTATAGCTCAACAAACATATGAAATACGACGGGATGTATAATTCACCCCGTTTGTAGATTTACGCCTTTAGGGGTTGATTAGGACAAAATCCTGAAATAAGTTTTTTGGCATTTGTATGAGTAATTATTGTAAGAAAAAACCAAGTCGATATCTTATTGGTCCTAAGAAATATTAAGGAATCCTTGAAATCATATGTCACCCTTTTTCACCCTTTGGGGCTGAAATTTAAAAAAACTGTCAAAACCATTTCGAAATATTTTAAAAATACACCTATGAGCCAAAAAGTAATGTTACATCTCAACAATCACAGGAAATACGACGGGATGTATAATTCACCCCAATTGTAGATTCGCCCCTTTAGGGGTTGATAAGAACAAAATCCTGAAATTAGTTTTTCGGTATTTGTATGGGTAATTTTTGTAAGCAAAAAGCAAGTCGATATCTTATTGGTCCTAAGAGATATTAAAGAATCCTTGAAATCATATATTACCCCTTTTCACCCTTTAGGGGTGAAATTTTAAAAAACTGTCAAAACCATTTCGAGATATTATAAAAAGACACCTATGTGCAAAAAAGAAACCTTATAACTCAACAAACACAGGAAATACGATGGAATGTAAAATTCACCCTGATTGTAGATTAACCCCTTTAGGGGTTGATTAGGACAAAATCCTGAAATTAGTTTTTCGGTATTTGTATGGGTAATTTTTGTAAGCAAAAAGCAAGTCGATATCTTATTGGTCCTAAGAGATATTAAAGAATCCTTGAAATCATATATTACCCCTTTTCACCCTTTAGGGGTGAAATTTTAAAAAACTGTCAAAACCATTTCGAGATATTATAAAAAGACACCTATGTGCAAAAAAGAAACCTTATAACTCAACAAACACAGGAAATACGATGGAATGTAAAATTCACCCTGATTGTAGATTAACCCCTTTAGGGGTTGATTAGGACAAAATCCTGAAATTAGTTTTTCGGCATATGTATGTGTA
Source organism: Liopterus haemorrhoidalis (assembly GCA_963971575.1). Lineage (NCBI taxonomy): Eukaryota > Metazoa > Arthropoda > Insecta > Coleoptera > Dytiscidae > Liopterus > Liopterus haemorrhoidalis. The sequence continues at coordinate 10,990,293 of OZ020623.1, forward strand.
ATCTTTGTAAGCAAAAACTAAGTCGATATCCCATCGACCCGAAGAGATATTAAAGAATCCGTGAAATCACATTTCACCCCTTTTCGCCCCTTAGGGGTTGAATTTCGAAAAATCCCTTCTTAGTGGGTGCTTACGTCATGGAGGGAATATACTCTCCAAATTTTAAGTTCCTAGGCCCAAGGGTTCGGGCTGGGCGGTGATGAGTCAGTCAGTCAGGACACTTGCTTTTATATATATAGATTACTGACTTTTAGAAACTTGATTATATTGTAAAAAAAGTTTTAGAGTTTTGGATTAAGTTTGTATTATTTTAGGTTAGTATTATATTTACAAAATATTGCAGATGTCACTATTCAAAATGAAATATGACAAATTATATTTTTTAAATGACATATTTATAATCTTGTATCAGATTTATTAATAATTGAAAATTTTATTACATGAAAAAACTATGATTGAACTAAACTAAATATTAAACAATTTAATATGAAGAAGTTTGTGTAAACTACGTCCTTAAATCTAACAAAACACACACAAATCACAATAAAAAACTGTATAATGCTCACAATCAATAACTATTCAAATACACATCCTGATAAACTGTTCACCAACACGTCCAAACTTGTACTCACAGAATATCACTTGTACCGACCCTCGAAGGCCACGCCATTAGGGTGTTTTATGACTAAGAACGATCAGACTTTTCAAATTATTACATTCAAAAAAAGTTATAAACACAAGCACTGGCCCGCTAGAAATAATCTTGGATTAATACAAATAAGGAATGCTTATAAAATGCTGGTAAAGTACTTCGTATAGGCGGAGTGCGAAATACAAATGTGAAGTACATTATTAATACTGGCGTTGCACTTACTTTTGGTGCCAGCAATGTACCAGCGTAATGCCGGGTTTACATTGGTAGAGTAGCAGAGCTAGTAACTAGCGCAAGTACTAGGCGATTTACTCTACTATCTTATTTTCAGGATAGTAGATGTTCATACACAATTGACATACTTATCTTATTTTCTGGATAGTAAGTGTCAAAACACATTTGACATCTTCACTGTAATTTTGTTGTGAAATTATCTTTTTGCAAAAAATAGTTTATGAATATGAATATACATCATCGCCGACTTGATGCCATTAAAAAAATGGTATTTTGTATTACAGCATTTCAAATTATATTACTCTAAAAATTATGTAAAACTAGTTATAACGTCTTTAGCTAAGCTACGGCTATAATATTAAGAATAGATTGATAACAATTATGTACGTGTCAAATATAAATATTACTTACGTTTTCAAAACTCTTATAGACGGTGTTACAGCAATAGCACAATACAAAAAAGAAAAAATAGTGAAAAAAATAAGTGAAAACTTTGGCACACCAAAAATGTTGGATTGGAGATGCGAACACTTCAAAAGAAATATTTGCAATGACTTAATGAATAATTACACAATTCGTAAAATGTCCCATATTTCCATGTGTTCTAAGAATTTTGGTTAACCCCACCTCCGAGCCCTTGTTCCAAAATTAAAACAAGTTTAAAATGTATTTTCGGCAAAGATTAAAGCATTAGACCTATTTATGGTTTAATCCCTTTTGAATATGACCATAAAATTTTACAACAAATTTCCTGTCTATATTGTGTTTTGCATAAAATTATTAACAAATGTGAAGAATGAATTTACACACATTTTAGGTTTTCAATTATTAAGGTTTTTTAGGATTTTGTAAGTATGACCACCGAAAAACCCTTATAAGAAAAATAAATGTATATTAAATAAATTTTTTTAATAAAAATAAATATTTTTAAAAGAGTTTGAAAAGGTTTCATATATCACATGGTATTGTTAAATTGAAAAGAAATCATCAAATAATACATCAATGTTACAAAATTTATGTTAACAAATAATAACTTATTTGATATGTGTTGTTTTCTATTTGTTATGACAGGTTAACACTTGGCGCCAATTTCATATGTATCAATTTTGTGTGCTAGTGGACAAGATAGTAGCTAGTAAATACGTCGACGAGCTAGCTGCTATCCTAGCCCAACTACTGGCAGATAGTACTCTACTAGCCACAATGTCAACTGTTTACACAGGGCTAGTGACTAGTAGCTAGTTACTTGCGCTAGTTACTAGCTCTGCTACTCTACCAATGTAAACCCGGCATAAAAGCAGTTTACCGGCATTCGGCCGTTAGTTCAATGTTTGCTGGGGTGTTTGAATATGCAGAGAGTACTGTTCCAAACATGACTACAAATCAATTTAAAGTACATTTCCGTTTTTATCCAGAAAATTTTGAGTCTTTTTAAGTGTATTTACATGTTCCATCATGAGGTTCATGTCTGTACTATTTATTTTGCAAATGTTGCAGGCATAAACAATGATTTTTTTCTCGCATATTGTTTTGTAGAAATAATAACTTCTATTTTTATCGCGAAAAACACGATTGCACAAATTGTCGCACGATCTGAACTTGTGACGACTACAACACAAACTGCACTGCACGATATTTGCTGAACGATCTTCCTGCAGCACAGAGCACACAGAAACTTTATGCCGAACGTTTCTTGTTTAAATTATGCAGAATGTGTAGATTATTAGTTTATGCCGAACGCACCTTTTATTGTACAGCTCTAAATTCCCAACGTGCAGCTATAATTCTATTTTTTAGTTGTATTATACAATTAAATATGGGGATCTCCTGAACGGTAAGAGACACGAGGTCGGTTAAATTAGACCAAAGTTGCCACATTAAAAGACCATTTAGCGATGCGGACACCGTTATTTTGGACGTTTGCCATTGCTGATAGTACTAGGCTAGAATAGTACAATGTAATGAATATTAGTATCAAAAAGATATAATACTTCATGAGTTATACGAAATATTTTCGGACGTATTATATTCATCACTTCTCGTGATCGCTGAAGACGGTAACAGATCGTTGAGCAGTTTCCGAAACGTCCGAAAATATTTTCGAGGGAATACGAAGAAAATGTTTTTTCAAAAGGTTACGACACGACACAGTAAAAAACACTATATAATACGACACGCTTTCTATATGCAAACGTAAATCAAACTAACGATCCAAGATACAGCTCGACTTTAATGTAATTCTAGCGCATGGTTTGACCACTCGATCTTCCCGCCTACTCTCCGCGGAGACCTACAAACTGTCTGAAAACTGAGCCAGTGTTGATTTGGCTCGCCTGCCTAAAGAACTGCAAAGCGTGCTTCGTCGCATCAAATGCATGGCAATAGCAGCGTTCCGCACTTAAACGCGTGTATGTTTATTTGTATTTATCGGTATTTTTAAAGAAAATAAAAACTTTTGAATGATTAATTTGTGATGGTGTTGCCATAATTTTACAATGGTAGGGCTTTGGCTTTTTGGCTCTTCGTGAGAAGCTGCCACTGATATTATCTAGTTAAAACATAATTTTAATTCATTTCCAATTTATAGAGTATCAGATTACAAAAGATTTACTATATGGCCGATAATTGTCGGTAATATATACAGAACTGGTGCGTAAATACTCGTTAGTGCGCATGCGCATCTAACAAGCGGCGTATTAGACTAGATATAAATTAGACAATTTAAAGTAAAAAACTTCCCCTCGATATTATAAATTAAAAGAGGAGACTACTGTTCATCGGATGTTTTCATGAAAGATATGTTGTCACTGTGTTTTTATTAAACTTGTTTCAAACGAAAGTGCTCTAACGAGCCACGCGCAACAAGAAAATTAATTAAACCTTATTTCTTAGCGAAGACGTTAGCTATATAGATTTTATTTCTTCATCTGTCTTCATAATTGTTATTACAATCTCATTAGGATTGCCTTTTTAACTTTGGTATGTTGTAATTTAAACTTAAACTTAAAGTAAAATATAGTAAAAGAAGAGATTATTATCTTCTGGTTAAAAAGTTCCGGATAATATTACTAATGACTTAAAAAAACAAAATAGATGGTAGTCCACAAACTAAAGTATGTAATACCAAAGATAATATAGTATAGTAATATAATAAACATACGAGGATTGCCTTTTTATTTCGGGATTTGAGATCAAAAACAATTATTTATCGGCAAAACTGGCTTTATTATTTTTCAAAATATTCCCCATGAGGATCTTTACACTTTTGTATGCGTTTGAACCAATTTTCGAAGCACTTTTTCCACTTCGATTGAGGCATTTTCTACTGCGATTGTCAAATTGTGTGGGATGCAACGCGAATAAATCTTTTTGACGGCCAATTGTTCATGCAATAGTGAATGTATGCTGGTCCCACTAATGCCCAATGATACCTCAATCTCACAATAAGTCACATGACGATCTTGCAATATCAGTTCACGCACAGCATCAATGTTTTCCGGAACAACAACCGACTTTGAACGACCTTCACGAAATTCGTCCTTAAGCGAACTACGGCCATGATTGAAGTCAGCAAACCATCGATAAACAGTAGTCCTTGATGGTGCTTTATCGCCAAAAGTCGAAATAAGTTTTTGATGCACTGTTGTTGGGATTTTTGTATACATTATTTTTCAGATAAGGGAATATAAAGTAATCTAAAATAGTCAATTCTGGTGATCTAGGTGGAAATTCTGGATTTTAATGTAAACTTATTATTCGATCGTCAAAAAATTCACGAAATGATGAGTCTCTTGAGCGTTGTGGGCTGTAGCGCCATCCTGTTGGAAGTAGCCTTGCTGGAGCTCATCCTCATGAAGCTGATTAATAAATTCACGTACAATATTCTGGTATCTCTGAGCAGTAACAGTTTCGTGGAAAAATATAATAAAATAAAAAAGATAATACGTTTTCGAGACACAGCAATCCAAACACCAACTTTTAACAGTTGAAGGGGAGTTTTGCGAAAAGTTTGAGGATTTTGAGCACTCCATAACCTCACACTTTTTGAATTTATATACCCCGAAAGGGTGAACCAGGCCTCGTCAGAAGAAACCATAAATTTAACAAATTATTATTATTAATTAAATTTTGTTGGAACCAGTGGCAATACACAATTCGCCTATTGTGATCTACTGGCACCAACTTTAAAGCAAGAATTTTGTATGGGAAGAGCTTTAAATCTTTTTTGACAATAGTATAACAAGTTCCTAATGATAAAGCAGTCTCTTGCGAACGTGTACGTAATGTTGTAGTGGGTTGCTCGTTCATACGTTGACGAACATCATCAACTGTATTTTGAGTACGAACTCTTGGCCTTCCAGTTCTATTTCTATGAGTAATGTTTCCTGTATCTCAGAATAAATCAACACATATAAGTGCGCTGTAAAAATCTTCCTCAAGGAAAGCAATATCTGGAAATTGTAGCCGAAATTCCTCTAAACATGACATCGCAATGTAAATTCCTGCGCTGTTCTCTCGAACACCATTACGAAACAATGATTCAATCATACATTTTTTGTGTTCTATTGTAAAAACCATTATAGTTGTAGCTTAATTGAATTTTCAAAATTTATTTATTAAAATTACTCAGTTGAAAACTTTTTATATTTTTCCGAACTATGAATCTTTTTGAGTAAGTCTTTTTTGCTTTGAAGCATTTTATAAAAATCTGCAGAATTTTTTTCATAATTTACTTTAGTCAGAAATATTGTTTTTAATCTACATTTTTTTGTCTACATCAAGTTGAGTCTTGTCACTTGTCCAAAAACTGTTCATCAAGGAATACCCTTTCGGTAGATGTTTTTTAGTTCAAATTTTGTAAAAATAATTCTAGTTGAAATATGATAAAAGTAAATATTGAAAATAAGTACCTTTTCTAAAATTCGGGACAATTCGGCACAAAAAACCCGAATGCAGGACAAATATTGCCTTTGAAAAATGTCGGGACGCAAGGCGGAAATTCGGGACTGTCCCAGCCAATTCGGGATGTATGTTCACCTTACTTTTACTTTCCATAGCCAACCCTTATGTAATTTTTTTTTGAACTCATGGTATTTAACTACTAGTTGAAAATACCAAGCTTAAATAAATTTTAGAAGTATACCCAGCAAACATTTTTATCCGGACCAGTACTGGTAAAGCACATACTCGCCGGCATTGAAAGTAATGGGCCAGTGCTGGCATTTCGTACTGGGCCAGTACCCCGGTGTCCCGTGGCCCTTAGCTGGTCCATTGATGTATCAGTTGCTGGCCCAGCAACGGTAAAGTGCATTGAAAGTAATGGGCCAGTGCTGGCATTTCGCACTGGGCCAGTGCTGGCATTTCGCATTGGTCCAGTGCTGGCATTTTGCACTGGGCCAGTACCCCGGTGTCCCCGTGGCCGTTAGCTGGCCCAGCAACGGTAAAGTGCAAAATAATCGCATTAGTTGCAAGATTTATTTCTGACAGACTAGTGCTTATATTATACCCACTCTCTAGTGTTTCAAATGTAATATATGTGTACTTACCCAGTATTAAAATAAATTAATGGTTAGGTGCAAAATAAATACTCATTTGGCCATTTTCACCATCGTTGAATAAATTTATTTAACAAGTAAAGTTGACAATATCGCATCGGTTTTAAACTATTAATGAAGAAATTAACATTGCTGTCAATAGAATGATGCGATATTGTTAACTTAAGTTGTTAAATAAATTTATTCAACGATGGTAAAACTAGCCGATTGTAAATTGAATTAACAGTTATAATTTATTGATTTATTTATAAATATTAAATAAATATAATTTCAGGAATAACAGGAATTAGTTTCTTTAATTTATTAATTTAATGAAGAATTTTAAGAAAATGGTTTTCTGCCATTTCGGTCAAACCAATTTCATCCTAAAGATAAGGGGTGACTAATAATTTTCGCCAATATTCGTCTTGTATTATCTACCACATCTTTTCCCCCTGACTTGAAGAGTGCCAACCTAAAGAAATCATACTTGTTAAAATAAATTCAATAAACAAATTTTATAAGCATTAATGCTATAAGCTGTTCACTTTTGTAAGAACAAACTAGATCTGGTTATTTTGGTGATTTTTATAGTGTATTACTGACTTTTAGAAACTTGGTTATATTGTAAAAAAAGCTTTACAGTTTTGGATTAAGTTTGTATTATTTTAGGTTAGTATTATATTTACAAAATATTTAAGATGTCACTATTCAAAATGAAATATGACAAATTATATTTTTTAAATGACATATTTATAATCTTGTATCAGATTTATTAATAATTGAAAATTTTATTACATGAAAAAACTATGATTGAACTAAACTAAAAATTAAACAATTTAATATGAAATAGTTTGTGTAAACTACGTCCTTAAATCTAACAAAACACACACAAATCACAATAAAAAACTGTATAATGGTCACAATCAATAACTATTCAAATACACATCTTTAAAAACTATTCACCAACACGTCCGAACTTATACTAACAGAATATCACTTGTACCGACCCTCGAAGGCCACGCCATTAGGGTGTTTTATGACTAAGAACGGTCAGACTTTTCAAATTATTACATTAAAAAAAAGTTATAAACATAAGCACTGGCCCGCTAGAAATAACCTTGGATTAATACAAATAAGGAATGCTTATAAAATGCTGGTAAAGTACTTCGTATAGGCAGAGTGCGAAATACAAATGTGAAGTACATTATTAATACTGGCGTTGCACTTACTTCTGGTGCCAGCAATGTACCAGCGTAAAAGCAGTTTGCCGGCGTTCGGCCGTTAGTTCAATGTTTGCTGGGTACTCAGCAAACATTTTTATACGGGCCAGTACTGGTAAAGCACATACTCCCCGGCATTGAAAGTAATGGGCCAGTTATGGCATTTCGTACTGGGCCAGTACCCCGGTGCCCCGTGGCCCTTAGCTGGCCCATTTATGTATCAGTTGCTGGCCCAGCAACGGTAAAGTGCATTGAAAGTAATGGGCAAGGGCTGGCATTTCGCACTGGGCCAGTGCTGGCATTTCGCACTGGGCCAGTGCTGGCATTTTGCACTGGGCCAGTACCCCGGTGTCTCCGTGGCCGTTAGCTGGCCCATTGATGTATCAGTTGCTGGCCCAGCAACGGTAAAGTGCAAAATAATCGCATTAGTTGCAATATTTATTTCTGACGGACCAGTGCTTATATTATATCCACTCTCTAGTGTTTCAAACGTAACATATGTGTACTTACCCAGTATTAAAATAAATTAATGGTTAGGTGCAAAATAAATACTCTTTTGGCCATTTTCACCATCGTTGAATAAATTTATTTAACAAATAAAGTTGACAATATCGCATCGGTTTTAAACTATTAATGAAGAAATTAACATTGCTGTCAATAGAATAATGCGATATTGTTAACTTAAGTTGTTAAATAAATTTATTCAACGATGATAAAACTGGCCGATTGTAAATTGTATTAACAGTTATAATTTATTGATTTATTTATAAATATTAAATAAATATAATTTCAGGAATAACAGGAATTAGTTTATTTAATTTATTAATTTAATGAAGAATTTTAAGAAAATGGTTTTCTGCCATTTCGGCCAAACCAATTGCATCCTAAAGATAAGGGGTGACTAATAATTTTCGTCAATATTCGCCTTGTATTATCTACCACATCTTTCCCCGCTGACTTGAAGAGTGCCAACCTAAAGAAATCATACTTGTTAAAATAAATTCAATAATCAAATTTTACAAGCATTAATGCTATAAGCTATTCACTTTTGTAAGAACAAACTAAATCTGGTTATTTTGGTGATTTTTATAGTGTATTACTGACTTTTAGAAACTTGGTTATATTGTAAAAAAAGCTTTACAGTTTTGTGTTAAGTTTGTATTATTTTAGGTTGGTATTATATTTACAAAATATTTAAGATGTCACTATTCAAAATGAAATATGACAAATTATATTTTTTAAATGACATATTTATAATCTTGTAACAAATTTATTAATAATTGAAAATTTTATTACATGAAAAAAACTATGATTGAACTAAACTAAAAATTAAACAATTTAACATGAAATAGTTTGTGTAAACTACGTCCTTAAATCTAACAAAACACACAAATCACAATAACAAACTGTATAATTTTCACAAAACAATAACTATTCAAATACACATCTTGACCAACTGTCCACCAACACGTATCAACTTGTACTGGCCCTCGAGGGGGTACTGGCCGTTAGGGCGTTTTATGACTAAGAACAATCAGACCTTTTCAAATTATTACATTCAAAAAAAGTTTAGTTTTAAGTAAAAAGTATAAAAATGTTTGCTTGGATTAATACAAATAAGGAGTGCTTATAAAATGCTGGTAAAGTACTTCGTATAGGCGGAATGCGAAATACAAATGTGAAGTACATTATTAATACTGGCGTTGCACTTACTTTTGGTGCCAGCAGTAAAAGCAGTTTGCCGGCATTCGGCCGTTAGTTAAATGTTTGCTGGGTAGCTTATATAATTTTAATAACCAATTTGTCGAAATAATAAAAATTAAAAAAAATAGGAAGTAGTTCTGTCGAACCGGTTTAGATCGGCAGAATTCCATAGATTTTACGGCATACCTGCTGAGTATCATATTTGGACGGCAAGAATACAATAATTGTTGCAAAGTCGTAATCCAAAATTTTGATGAGGTTATCCTCAAGATTAATTCAACTCGGAATTTAACTATTAATATTCCATATCAGACCAGTAACGAAGGGGGTGATGACAAAACAAACCAGTGAAAAAATCACCATAACAATTGAAATCAAGAAACGGTTGACAATTACAAATATTAGTAATTTACATTTGTTATCATAGTTTTATAGTCACGTGTTAGATCACTGAACCCAACATTACAGGGTGTCAAAGAAACTTCAATTGTCTGTTAATCCCCCTAGATGACGTTGGGGTGCAACCGCGTATCATTTCGTCATCAATTGTCAAAAGTTCACGCTTTGTCAAATGAATCATTCGTGTTGCGTATGTTATTAAATTTAAAGAAGCAGGCAAGTTGACATCCTAGGATGACACTGTTCAGTCGATTGTCAAAGTTTGTTTTGTGTTTGATCATCCTGTGGCAAATTCGCTTTAAAAGCATTTTAAAATTTAAAGCAATTGCGACAGTTGGTGTATCTAATCATGCAAGGGCGGAGAGGTTTTAGTTTAATTAATTTTTAGAGCAACATGTTTTAAATTTTTTGCTGCAAGCTATTTGCTTAGCAGTAATGAAACATTAATACCGTTTTTTCAGTTGATGTATAAGGAGGTTGCATTGAAGGCCGTTGTTTTCTTGTGTTTTTTGAGTATTTATTTCAATAACAAAACGCGTCTATACTTTAAGAACGATGTTTCTAACTATAGGCCTTATGGGCAGTTTTTGAAACAATTGTCAATGGAAAAATACTAAAATTTAATTTGATACGAGGGCTACCTTTTAGGTTTTTACGAAAACTAAAGGGCGTATCACCCTAGAACGCTATCCAAGTTTTATTTTGAAAGTCTTTTTCGAGGTTTCAAGTCTTCACGTTTTCAGCTATCACACGCGAAACAGGGAAAAGTAACTTGCGTCTGCGTACATAACGTTAACAATATACCCATCTCACTTGATCTGACTGAGACGGCGAGGCCACGCACGCGCATTAGGCGACTTGAATTCTAGAGACAGGGGAAATATACCTCGATGTATTTGCTCAGTCTTAAAGACCTAGGTTTTTTGTCATGCTGTCACACACACAAGACTTCGATTCGAACGTAAAGACTATAATTTTCCAAGTTTAGACTTGAATAATAACTCTAGTGTGATAAGGCCTTAAGAAAGATATTTTTCTTTTATATTTTTTTTGTGTTATTGCTTTTCAAAATATAACTATAAAATAATAAAAGTATATAAATCTTATACCTTTAAAATTTATATACTTTTGCATGCTTTCAAACCAATTCTCGAAGCATTATTTCACTTTGAAGTTGGTACCTCAAAAACATGGTTTTCAAAGGCTTCAACAACTTCTTGAGGTGATGAAAATCGCTGTCCACGCATTTTTTTGTTTGACATTGGGAACAAAAAAAAAGTGGATAAATCAGACGAATACGGGTAATGAGACAATAATTCGATGTTTTTCTCCTTCAAATAATTTGTTTGACGTGCTGTGTGGGAACTTGCATTGCCATGATGCAGAATGATGAGACGTTTTTGGTTCTTTTTCCAGACTCTGTCGATGACTTCTGGCAAACAAATTGTTATATACCATTCAGCATTAACTGTTTTCCGATCCTCTAAAGGAATGGTTTCGATATGTCCAGTACAACCGAAGAAACAAGCTATCATTTTGAACTTCGTAAACGAACAAGTTTTGTGGGTTTCGGTTTATCTTGGAAGTCCCAAACAGTGGATTGTTGCTTAGTTTCCGGTTCATATGAATAAATCCAAGTTTCGTCACCTGTAATGATATTGTATACGAATTTTGCAGTGCCGAGGTTAAATTTTTTTAGCGTTTTCTTACACCAATCAACACGAGCCTTTTTTGAGTTTCGGTCAAATTATGGGGAATCCATTGGGAACAGATCTTTTTCACAGCTAAATGTTCATGCAAAATCGAATGTATTGCAGTCTGTGATATGTCAAAGGATAATCTCACAGTAAGTCACATGCTAATCTTCTTCAATTATTTTGCGCACAGCATCGATGTTTTTTGAATCACAACTGATTTTGATCGACCTTCACGAGATTCATCACTGACGGACGCACGACCACGACGAAATTCTGCAAACCAATTGTAAACAGTCTTTTCTGATGGTGCTTTATTACCAAAAGCTGAACGAAGCGAATCTATGCATTGTTGTTGAGTTAGACCTTTACTAAAATCGTAAAAAATCATCGAACGAAAACCTTCACGAGTAATATCTATTTTTTTACAAACTATTTTTTTTAATGCTCAACAAACTACACGGCCACTGATTACACAATAACAAATGTCAAAAATTTTACGAATACAGTAATTTCACTTTTCAATTTTGCCATCTAGTGGTCGTTCGTAATAACATGAAAGGTAACCCTCGTATGAATCAAAACAAATGAAGTGTTATTCAAATGCCTAGTTATAGAGATAATTTGGTCTAATTTAACCTAAGTCATATCTCTTGTAGATTTTTAAATACCCGCTACATGGCTATTGATTCAAATCCAACATCTTCAACCCCTAAAATAAATAAAAATCTCTCCGCCCTTTTATTTAATCCTTTAAAGTGACATCATTGAGTTAAGTCTTGCATTCGATGTGGCAAATTCGTTTAGATGAATTGAATTTCGAACCCTTCACGTCCGCAAATAGCTTCTGATGCGTTCTTTTCAAATGTTATCATGTAGTCAACTATTGTTCGACCTTATGTTACATATTGCTTCCTGTGGCCATGTTGTAAAAGCAATTTTAAACTTTAATATAAAGAGGGAAATTTTAATAGAACATTTGGAAATCTGTTGTTGCATTGGATTATGTTTCTTGTTCATTTAATTTTATTGGTGGATTAAATTTATTGACGAGAAATAATTTGATGAAAAATTGTGTGGGATTAAAAGTACCAAATGTGCTTCAAATTTGGCGCTGTATTTGGGAAATATTTAAACATTGCTAACTTCTTAACTATAAGGGATATGAAGGTAGTTAATAATAATAATAATAATAATTTATTGACCATAATACAAAATAAAACATTGTTTTAGTCAGTCAAGCAATACAATACAAAGTACAAATACATGTTAATAAGGAGCAAAAATAAGGTGCAGTACATAAATAAATTTAAAATTTAACATTCAAAAATTCGTCAGTCGAGTAAAATGGGTTTCTAATTAAAAATTCTTTTACAGTTTTCTTAAAATTCAGAAAACGCAGGACTTTATATTCCTCTGGCATAATATTGAAAAATTTTATGCTGTAATAATTAGAGGCATTGCGTGATTTAGTTAAACGTAAAAAGTTTGGATATATATGGTCTTTATGCCTAGTCGCATTCGAGTGCATTCTGTCACCAGATGGCCATATATTTCTATTTTTATATGCATACAATACACACTGATAAATATAGAGGGAAGGTAATGTCATTATTTCTAATTCTTTAAATGCATTCTTACAGTCAGCTCTATAGTTAATTTTTGCTAAAATTCGAATAGCACGTCGTTGAAGGGAAAAAATTCTATTAGCTGAAGCAGAATGTCCCCAAGCTAGAAGAGCATAAGAAATATGTGACTGAAATAGGGCATAATATGATATTAACATTATTTCTTTTGAGACAGTATTGACCAGATTGCGAAAAAGAAATATAGTTTTGCAGATTTTTTTGGCAAGAATCTTTACGTGCTGATCCCACTTAAGTGCAGGGTCAACATAAACACCCAGAAAAGCAACAGAAGCAGAATTTGAAAAATTATGGTTTTTACAACTAATTAAGAGGTTTTTAGTTTTCGAATTATTGAGAGATAATTCGTTCGAAAGAAACCAGTCATTTGCTTTTTCAATGATTATATTATTTTCATTTATTAAATTTAATGATAGTGAGTTAGAGATTATGGTGGTATCATCAGCATATAAAATACAATCATTTTCAATGCAATTGGAGAAATCGTTTACGTAGATTAGAAATAGAAGTGGTCCTAAAATAGATCCTTGTGGAATACCTCGTTCAACATTCAGCGACTTCGAAGATTTATTATTAAAAATTACAAATTGTTTCCGATTGTTCAGATATGATTTGATAAGTGAACAACTACATGGATCAAAGTTATATACTTTTAATTTTTCTATTAGTATGCTATGCGAGACACAGTCAAAAGTTTTACATAGGTCTAAAAATGTTGAAAGACAAAAACTAGAAGGGATCAAGGGCCAGTTGCATAAAGCGTTGTTAACCACGTCGTCAAGTAATGACGATGTTAGGTGATGACGTCAAATATTTGATAATGGATTTTTTCAATTGGATGAATATTTTGGAAGTTTCATTTGTAATGTTTTACGTGTAATTATCTATTATTATCAATTTTATAATTATGTAATTTTGTAACATTGACTATGCAAGCTCATTATTAATGTACTTCAATAAATGAATACGCATATGAATATGCGCAGCGCTATGCTGCCAACCGCGATGACGCGGAATTCAAAATGTTCGGCTATTTTCTGAACAGATCTCGTACAAATTATTTTTCTACTTTTATGAATCTTTTTCAAATTTGTCCTTTATTTTTTCTAAAAAATATTGTCACTTTACTAATGAATTAACATGGATGGATAAAATCACTGACGGAGGCCAAAAACTAAAACGAACATGAGAAATAAACAGATACAAAGAAACCAATATTAAGATAAATAAGTAGATATGAGTGAAGTAAAAAAATGAAAAAAAGATGGTTGAAACAAGCATTCCAAATAAATTGTTATATCCTGTTACATCAAATTTTAAATGTAACAATTTATGTAATATATAATTTAGATTCTCATAAACTTCTCTAGCAATCTGATATTTGTTCCTTTTTTAATTTACTTTTAATGACGTTGAAGTTAAAAGCAAGTAAGTTAATACTACCTATAGAATTTTATAAAAGACTCATACAACCTCCAAGTCTATTGAAGTCATCAAAGAATGCTAAAAACAAAAGAGGTAACTCGGTAAGCCTAATTTTTAGACAACTCAGGTGGTCTGGACTTTTATTTTTATCTTTAAAAGATTTGAATAGGAATTTCGATTTAACAAAAAAAAAAAGCTTAAAGATATCATTATTGTCTAAAAATATAGTACCAGAACGCTCGTCGATTAACTACAAATACAATCGCCGACCAATAAGAATGGGATTGTCGCCGACAAATCAATCTTACTATTGTACTTTAAAGACTGCTAAAAAAATATTTAGCCCTTTTAATAGGAAACTATAAGTATCTGGAGGTAATACTATGTTTATATAACGAGTCTATAAAAACATATTTTGTTGCTAACTAAACAGGCTGTAAAAATAAATAATGCCCACTTGAGCAAAGAATGTATACGACTGTTCAAAAAGTATCGCGAATTTTGAATTTCCGCGGGTTACGTATATTCGATTTTCGATTTTTTTATGGCGTTATGTTGGTACTCATGTCTCTCACTTATGCCGACAAGTTCGGCCATTTTGAATGTTCAGTTAATTTTTGACAGTTGCTTTGCTTGCATGTGTTTTGGCTCGTCTTTGATTTTTGCCTATACCAAAAAATTGATCAAAGAATCTGTATCAAATTTTGTGTGAAAAACAAAATTAAGTGCGTGGACGCATTCCGAATCTTGACTGTGGCATATGGTGAAGCTACCTTGGACCGAAGCAACGTTTATCGGTGGTACAAAATGTGGAGTTTCAGTGAATTTTTGGCCAAAAACAACACACTAATAATGCCGCAGCCACCGTATTCCCCAGATCTGCCCCTTGTGACTTTTTCTTGTTACCGAAACTGAAGAGGCCCATGATAGGACGACGCTACGCTACGAGTGAGGAGATAAAGACGGCATTGAAGGAGGAGCTGAACAAGATCACAAAAAATGATTTTTTCAAGTGCTTCGAGGATTGGAAAAAACGTTGGCACAAGTGTATAATATCTGGTGGGGATTACTTTGAAGGGGACAAAATAGATATTCATGAATAAATAAATAATTTTTGAAAAAACACAAAATTCGCGATACAGACCTCGTATAACAAACACAAATAACTCATTTTCAAAATATTATTTTGGGCATTAGTTACCCATCTTATGGGTTTCTTAATTCCGGCAAGTGTATTTTTGTGTAATAAAAATGTAACCGGAAGACGATGTACGAGCTGAGTCATTATATGAAGATGGCTGCAGTGTTCGAATATTGCTGGCTTTTTGGATGTAGCTAAAAACATTAATTACGCTATAAAGCGTCATCAATGAACTAGTCGCTTCACAAAAAAATCAAGTTGAAGTCATCTTAACATATATTTTGGATTAAATTAATTTTTTAAAGCAACTAAAGTAATCTGTTGTTCTTTAGTATTAGATACCATTGGATCTCCCCTATGGCTTAAATGTTTGATTGAATTTTGGCTTATAGTGGTTTGCTATTAGGGTTGTTGGGTGTTCAATTTGCATTTAAATTCATTGTCAAATAAGAATTGGTTACGCTTGTCCATCAAATTGTATTAGACATGAAAGAGAATACACAGACTCCTGTACCAGTTAAATTCTAATGCTTAACTCAAAAATAGAATTTTGGTATGAAAGTATAAATCGAAATAAATCTCAAACCGCAATGGGTATTCTTCTACTTTACAATTATGTATAAAAATCAATTCTTAATTACAAAAAAACTTAAATCTGAGTGATGGAACAAATGTTAGAAATAAGATACGAGTTGAAAGACGATCCCCATATAGCACAACAGACATACGGACAGAGAGACGAGCTCCGAATGACAGCTTACTGGTTCTGAAAAGAGTGTTAAGTTCCCCGCTGAGCCATATACTCAATACAAGAGTTACTCGGTGCTTCACTGAGCTATATACTCAGTACACGCTGCGTACATCTTGTACAACATGTGAGACAATTAAAGGTAATGTTAGTACATCAAAGAATGAATGTTTTGCGAGATTGTTTTGTTCGAAGTTAATTTATAAGATTTTTGCTGACAGAGCTTTTATTTTTATTGGAATGTAATGACGAGGTTATGCATTTAGTTTGTAGAATGTTAGCTAGGGGGTAGTTTCGGGGTTAAAACTGTTAATTAAAACTTAAAATATCTCTATAGGTATTTTCTTGGGTTTCGGTCGATAATTAAAAGCAAATTTAGGCAATATTTAAAAAGATTTATTTACTTGCTAACTAGTTTCGGTTCTATCTGAACCATTCTCAAAGCCTAAAAATAAGTACATGTATGTTAAAATAAATTACGTAAATTAAACTCATTAGAACACAGAATGGAAAAATAATTACAGAGTGGTACAGAAAACCAAGTAAATCAGACAGATATATAAATTTTAATTCCAAACACCCTTTAAGGGGGGGGGGGGTATGGTCAGATCAGCACATTTTATACCCATTTTCAAGATTTTTTTTTAGAAAACTGTTAATAGTAACTTGATTGGGATAGTACCTACAGTAAAGAACAACCTTTGAAGAGTATCCAAAAAAAAAATTATTGAAAAATATCTAAAATTAAGCTCGTGACATGAATTTGAAATTTTCGTTCAGGACAAAGAGTTGATTTGCGGTGAGACACATAACTAATGACTGGATCATCTAAAACAAAAAAACCAAAAATATTTCGTTAGTTTATGAGTTTCTTGAGGTAACGCTACCCTTATATATTTATCTATAAAATACGGTCAAGAATTCTTTTATTCAACTTAAAATATCTCCCTTATTATTTATTTGAAATTGAAAATATATATAAAAGAGTGTATGTTCGACAGAATGGTAAAACCTATTATAATGTACGGTGCGGAAATCTGGGGTTGGAAGGAGCAACATAAAATGGAAAGAAAAAAAATATCTGAGATGGATTTTAGGAGTAGACAGAAAAAAGGGACAAGATGAGAATAAAAAGTGGCAAGGTAGCAATGAGATATGAAGAGCGGTTAAGAAACATTCAGGAAGACACAGTTTTAAGAGAATGTTGGAAATGAGACAGAGAGAAAGGAATTTATAAAACAAGTCCAGGTGGGAGATAAATAGAAGAAAATATTATGAAAGAAATGGGTATTCCACGATCTACATAGAGATGATGCGAGAAAGAGGTGAAAATGTGATCAGCGAAATAGAAAATAGAGATAGAGTCAAGTACAGCACGACAGAATAAGAACTCTACTTACTTCCCAATGTACCATCACATTGTCACTCTTGATAAGCCAAGATATCTACTGAACTCCAAAGCAGAAAGAATAAGAATAATTGCCAGATTTAGATGTGGTAATGAAAACACTGGAAATAAAATATGGAAAAGAGCTGAGGAAAAAAAATGCAGAATATGCGAAGAAAAAGAAGAGACAATGTGGCATTTGTTCTATGAATGCGGAAATGGAAAAGAGAGCAGAAGTATGACAGAAATATTAGATGACTTGGGATCAGGAGAAGAAATAATGAGAAGTATATTAAAAAGAATGAAGAGTAAATGATAAAAGAAGGAAGATGGAATGTATATATGTATGGACTGAAGTTAAATGAAAAATTAGGCTTTCAAAACATATGAACGATATGAGCGCTTAACTCCATTTTTAGTTCGTTCTAGAAACTTTACGATCACCCCTCGTATATTTTTTCTGAGTGTGTATAAAGCAGATCCTTCGGAAAGTCCATTATTCCAATTTTCGCATTACTTTGATCAATATCATTAATCATTAATACAATATCCACTTTACTTTCAATCTTGTAACTAAATTAAAATTAATTTACACCAATTTCACCTATTCATAAAATTATTAAATAAGCATAAAAAATAGCAACAGGTTGATAAAAATGTTTTACAGTAACAGCTTTCCAAAATCAATTGTGTAACTATTATCGTTACCCGTATGAAGTGGAAGATAGTTCAGCCATTGTAATAAGCTAAATCATCATTAATCATTTGCTTCAAATGCTAATCGTTACAATAGGCTCGCTAGGGAAGGGAGGATCGATATCAACAGCGTTTCTAAAACAAATGAAGAAATAATGCATATACAACTTGCTGGGGAAAACTGCAAATTATGGATATCGAATCACAAGATAATCGACATCGATGGTCTACTCCGACGAGTATTAAATTAAATGACTTTGTTGATTGAGACAAATAATTAGAGAAAGGAACATTCTAAAAAATGTTGAAATAAGCACTAAAAAGTATAAAAAAAGCAGAAAACAAGGAAAACAAGCAAGATAAAAAGGCAAATATGGCCGGGCAGTAAAAATGTAGATATTTGTATATAGATACCCCCCATCCGAAAATATGGCATATATTTTGATTTATTTTTCGAAAATATGATATACATTTGCATTTTAAATTAATTAGAATGGTATTATTTATGAAATAATTACAAATATCTAGTAAAACAAAGAAAAATACAAAGTTTTAATTTAACAAGGACGTAGCTTGTATGGAACATGAGAATGTTGTTTGTGATCGTCTTTTTCGATGAAGTTTTGCCTAATTAATGCATGTATTCTTATATGAATTCCCTCTTTTTGCTAACATAGTTGCTTCTAGACATGTTAGAAAAACATTAGCAAGGATTTGTATGTATAATGCATTAAATGCATTATGTACGCATTCAATCAGTTCGTCGATTGTATTCGTTGGAGCTGTTTTAAGGATTGTATATAATGGCACTACTTTATTCGCACTACGTCGGATCAGTACAATTATAGATGGTGAAACGGCAAGACTGGCTTACTTTTCAAATTTTCAAAGTCACTTAAGCTATGGCATCTTGTTATGGGGAACAAGCAGTAACAGAAATAAAAATTTTATTATAAAAAAAAAAGCGATACGTATTCTATCTAATGCAAACTACTTAGCTCACTGCCGACCACTATTTCAAAAACTTAAAATTCTACCCCTACCTTGTATCTTCATTTATTTTACAGTAATTTATTTTAAAAAGCATATAAAAAAATATTCAACTCATTCAAACATTCATTCACACCATACAAGAAATAAAAACAAATATAAAACTTTAAAAATTAGACTTAATAAATCAAAACAAGGTCCAGAATACTGGGGTCCAATATTTTTTAATAAACTGCCAGAACAATTTAAAATATTACAAAATATACCATTTAAAAAGTCTGTTAGGAATATGTTACTGAAACATTGTTTTTATACAATCGAAGAATATCTCTGTACTCCATTAGAATAAGTATTTACTAAAAATGTATATTATATATAAGTGTGAAATTATGCTATAAAATTATATTATGTATGTATGTATATGTATATAGGCATGTACGATACGTATGTGTGTTCTGTATTTACATGTATGTACGGATATGTTGTATGTGCGTACAATGTGTATATGTATTTGCAAGAGTATATGTATATGTGTGTGTGCATCTGTGTATTTGTATGTACAGGTACATGCATAACCCCTGACTCCAGGCATGCAATTACTTTGTAAATAACCTGCAATAAAATTATTATTATTATTATTACTATTAATTAAATAAGCCAAGATCCAGATTAAAATATGGACTGTTTGGCGGTTGTGGTTTAAGTCGAGTTGTAATTTCTTCCTTGCAACACAATTTTGATCAAAATGCGCCATTTTGTTAGAAAAGCGGGTGTCACTTTAATTTATCTAAAATACGCATCTTTTTTGTGAATTATTTTTGATATATTCAAAACTATATTCGCGACATTTGTTTATTAGTTGCCTAGCAACCATTTATTTAGAAATAAAAACAAAAGAAGATCAAGATAATATTAGTTTCGTTAATCCCATATTTTTTAAAGCAATTTATAGCATATTTTCGGAGCACTTTATTTCACTCAATAATTTATAATACAAATAATTAATATTAATAACTAGCTGGAGTACCCATACTTCTTACAGTTTTTGTAATTAAAATTTTTGTTGTAACGTAAATGATAAGTGAGATATTTCAATTTCAAATAGAACAGAAAATAATCGTTTCTATATCTGAAACCATTCTTTTATATGGAATAGAATAGAACTTTATTTGGCCTAAGGCTTCGAATCTTATATAATATTTTACAATATTTAAATAATCTAGTTATGTATGTTTTACATTTTGTTACACACTTCATGAAGTTCTAGAAAACCTTATCTGTCAGATAGTTACTTAGAGGTTTACCAGAAGGTGGAAAATAATATCTAATAGAGATTTAAGATTAAAAATTTCTTTACAATATCAACAGTATATTGCTTTTTTTATTTCAATCTCTTCAGAAATTTACTAAGACAATGGTACTCCAAATTTGTTACCTACTATTAAAGACTATTACGAGTGGAGCTAATAGCGTGAGAATAGGGGTAGATTCACCCTCTTTTATTACTTAAATAGGTGTTCAAGCGCTACTTCCAGGGGTAAACCTCCCCATAAAAGTACCACTTGTTGTAAAACAATAAAAACTAGTCTTTTCTTCAGTCTTTATGTGATTTTCTTTGAAGTTTTAATGTTTTCTATTCGTCTTTGTTGTTCATTTAAAAAATCTTTTATAAAAATAGAAATAAATACGAAACATTATATTTTCAAAGCACGTAATGACCTTTTGAAATCCTTCTGATAATAAATGAGGTTAGGTTTTAGTACAGTTTTTCTAGAATTTTCCATTGTAGTACATAATGGACAATACATATTCAAAAGGATATTTGCATTTGTAAATTTTAAAAATGAGTTTTATTTCCTTTAAATTCATTCATGGTTTAATGTAGCGATTTTTTAAATGTCAGTGAACAACAAAATATAATTACTAAAAATTGTATGATTTCTCAAACTTTTTAGGATTTTGTAGATACGAGGGCTACCTTTTTACAAAAACTAAGAAATACAATTTTTTTTGAACAAACTATTTTAGTGCTTTTCAAAATATTCGCCTTTAAAAATTATACACTTTTGCATGCGTTCAAACCAATTCGCAAAACATTAGTTTGGTATCTCCAAAACATGTTTTTCGAAGGCTTCAACAGTTTCTTGTGGTGGTGAAAATCGGTGTCCACGCATTTTTTGTTTGACATTGGGAAACAAAAAAAGTCGTTAGGGGATAAATCAGGTGAATACGAGCAATAAGACATTAATTCGATATTTTCTCATTCAAATAATCAATTGTTTTAGCATTCCCTTACACCAATCAACACGAGCCTTTTTTGAGCTTCGGTCAAATTATGCGGAATTCATCGGGAATAGATCTTTTTAATAGCCGCTTGCAAATGGCTAAGTAGTTGCACAAATTATTTGCCATAGTCGGGAATTGAACCCACGTCCATACCCATGCTAAGGGTCAACAGCAAGAACAAACGCTTTAGCGTTTGCGACCACAGGCTGGTTTGCTTTCATTCGATAGTCCAACAAAATTTAGAAAAAACATATTTTTTTAAAAATTACATATATGTATTTTTCGGGCGATATATGTTTTTAGTCTCAGTATTTTTCCTTTATTCGGGTCAAAGATCTGTATATGCTTGTCAAATTCCAACTGTCTGAGTCCAGCCGTTTTGCTATCATTTCTGCGGAACAGACAGACATATAAGTGACGGTATAAGGATTTCTTGATCATACCTACGAAATTCTAAAAATGGACTTTGTTTTACTAAAAATTACACGTTGTTTTTGAAAATACATTTAAATTTATTTTCACAATTTTTTCCCAGCAGACAGACAGACAGATGAGTGATAGTTCTGGGTCATACCTGCGAAATCCCAAAATATAGTTATAATGGTTTCTGGATCATATCTACGAAAGCCATTAATGGCATGACCACGTTTTTTTAAAATTCATTTACCATACTTCAAAATTATTTTAGTTAGACCCAGGAAGGCAAAAGATATGTTAAATTTTATGTCCAAAAGACATAAATTGTACAAAACCTAAAAATATGATAACAAAAACCAAACCATAGGTGGTTTTTTAGTTTTTTTATTCTGTCACCTAAAAATCACATCTCTATCAAAAAATTCTTTATATCCAACGGTTTATAGATCATAAATTATTCCTGACATATTCCCAAAAACTGCTAAAATGCTACCGTTATAACAACGTGTGAGGCCAACTTGGGAAAAGTGATCATCTTGATAATGGAACTCAGTAGGATTCTAACCAGGTGGTGTTGCAAAAGATACTAAAATTTTGATTTTGTTTGACGTTTGGGATTATTAATGAAGAATTTTAGATTTTACGATTTTTAGAATTTACAGTTAGAATATTAACTAAGAATATTCTATGTTAAATATTTATTTATTTACTTTTGGTCAATAAAAGGGTGACACTAAAGTAGATTAGAAACTACGTTATTATAAAACACTAACTAAAAAATAAAATTAAATTGTTATTATATAGGATGTTTGGAAAAGACAAAAAATTGTAAAAAATCACTTTGACGAATTGGCAACAGATCATCGGTTTCATAACGCGTATGATTTTTTTAGATTAACTATACAGTTAATCTAAAAAAATCAGTTAATGCAGTTCTCGATATTGTTATCAATCAAATTGATAATAGATTCAGAGGGATGAACAACGTTGTAAATTTGTTTTTATTCATGTCACCTCGAAATTTAATTAACTTGGCTGAATCAGAAATTTTTGAGTTCTGCCGAAATCTTACAAATAAAATATATATATATACAAAGGTGATATTTCGTCCAATTTTCCGTGACAAGTTAATGTTAGCTTCGATGCTTAATGAGGAAATCTCTAAAATATCAACAATGAATGAATTTGCCGAACTCTTAATAATTAAATATATCTCCCTGTCGGTCAGTTTTCCACACGTAGTTATTGCAATTTTATTATTTTTAACACTTCTTGTCATTGTGGCAACGGCAGAGCGTTCTTTTTCCAAATTAAAAATAATAAAAAACTATCTACGAAATTATACTGGAGAAGAACGCTTAAATAATTTATCGTTGTTGAGCATTGAGGCTGAAATTGCTCAAGAAATAGGCATTCAAGACTTAATTAGAGATTTTGCTAATTTAAAATCCAGAAAGAAAGATTTAACATTTTAAATTGATTTATTTATTTATATCTAGTTTTGTTTTGTTTTGTCTATGTTTCATTTGTTTGATATTATTGTTTTTCTTTTATATTCATAATAAAATATGCATTATAAAGTAAAATGATTCTTTGTGTAAGAAGAATACAAGGTTAAATTTCTTCAAAATTATGGGACGATAGATACCAAAAGAAAAAAATTGATGTGAAGTGTGAATTTTCACACATTTCTGGGTTTTGCAGGTATTTAGTAACTGAACGATGACTATTTGGGATGCCAAAATAAATTTTATGTCAAAATATTTTTTTATGAATTTTAATTCGAATGCCTAATACCATTATTTAAGTTTCTAAATATATGCAGTATTTTTTTTTATATAGCAAAGTTCATTATGATTTTGAAAATTGCACCTATGGCTTCCATTGGTTGCTTACATCATAAGTCCCGCCCTTTGATTTCGTCAAACATAGAATTAAATTATAATTTCAACACTTTCCACTGGTTATTAAATTTACGCTTTTAAAAATTAAATGCAACATTTACCAAATATAACTAGAATTTTTACAAAATAATTTAAACAAAATAAAAATGCAAAAAAAAAAACAAAAAATGAAATCAACAGGATTCGAACCCTAGTTCGCAAGTTAAGTTATAGAATTAAGCGTACGACAAATCCAACCACGCCACGAGAGCTACTGATCTGGAATGTTACACAACGTATTAAATAGTTAACATATTTTAGTTAAAAACACAAATAATGCGTTATTTTCCGAAAACATAATCTGATCAAAAATTCCTGTTGTACTATTCCGGTTCACACCAATGTACATTACTTAGAATTTTTTCAGATTTTTAATTTAAACCATCTGGGCTACAGGGTGTGGGACAAAAATGTTTTTGCACAATTCTGGCAAAAATCGCATCAAAATAATCTATTTTGCAAAAATAAAATTTTGATCGTTAATCCACGTACTAAGGGCTTTCATTTGATACCCTACTCAGAATTTAAAAAAAAATATATTTTTTTTTCGATGAGCACATATTTGTTTATATTTTTAGAGGGATATGTTTTTTAGATGTTTTAGTATTTTTCCTATGTGCGGGTCAAAGAGTTGTATAAGCATGCCAAATTTCAACTCTCTAGGTGTAGCCGTTTGGCTACAATTTTTACCGAACAGACAGACAGACAGACACACAGACAACAAAATGACGGTATAAGGGTTTTTTGGTCATACCTACAAAACCCTAAAAATCACATACGGTTGGGGGGCCGATCTTTTTTTTGCGGGGGGCCCAAAATTTGTAGTTCCGCCACTGCAGTCAAGTAATCATCCCGCTTATAGCAATGAATATTTTAGATAAACTCAAACATATTTACGAATAGTTTTTGTCTTGGTACTAAACTGTTTATATAATTTAAATTAAAATATCACCATTTCCAATCACTGACGAAAAGCAATACTTTTTTGCACAATTTAAATTTTAAATCTTAAAAGATTTACGACTTTATTATTTATTGTCTATTAGCTAAAATGCATTTACTGTTTTAACATCTTCATATTGTGCAAAAAAAAGAAAATTTTATGTTTGAAAGTTATGCTCATCATAAAAAATATGAAGCTGTTGCACTTCTTAGTGTCAATTTAAATGTTAATTCCTTATTAATCAGTAATTTTTATGTATTTTAATTTAATATTCATTAATTAATAATAAGAATAAAACAGTGTGTTGCATATTCTGTATGTAAATGTTTGGTGTACTTGTCAAAGATGTGATACATAACCTTTATTCGTGTTATAATATGCATGTTCAGAACTGAATTTCATAAAATATAATTAGACAAAATGTTTATTAATATCGAGTCGAGTAGTGTCTGTCAAACAGTTTGTTGCGGCACAAGGCGAGCATTGTCATGGAGAAGAATCACTTTCCGTCGATTGATGCAATTGATGGTCGTTTTGGCATAAAATTGTTATTCAAACGTTCAAACTGTTGTCGATAATGTTTGGCAGTGATGGTTTCCTTTGGTTTTAACCTAGGATGATTAAGTAAAGGATGCGCTATTCGTGTGTAAAATGTGTGGAAACCCTTACTGAGTGAGAAAGATATATATCGCGGTACTGCGTACACACGTAAGACGCTATTACTGTGCTAAATTGTTAGATATACACAAGGAGTCGAAAAGAAAAATGTTCAACAGACTTGTGATATTTCAAAACGAATAAACATATGTGTATCTATTTGTGTTATATATTTTATTTCCATACTTTCCATTTAATCAATTATCACAACCAAATAAAAATTATCAAACCATCCCTTATAAGTAAAGATTAGAATATTTCTATGTAATGTAAAAAAATATATATCAAAATTAACCCCTCTGGCGCAGAGGGGGCGCCCCTTCGCCATATATTTCATTTTGTACATCCGTCTTTCAATCCTTCATTAATCGAACGATAAAAATTAAATTAATTTCTGGTTTGTGGGGGGATACTCAAAGGATGTGGCCCTTTAACGTCTTATCGGAATATTTGAAAAGGACCCATAGCTAGCCACCTCTGGTATTTTGAATCATTAAATTTAATAGAGATTCTTGCAATCGGGCCATATTCATGTAATTTTCGTAACAAGATATTTGGCACTAATATTTTTCAAGCTTATTTTAGTTTATTGTAACTACCACTTTATCCTTTAACTGACTATTAAATTCATAAATCTGCCTCCTTTATTGGCAGCCTTTAATTTTTAAAATATCATTAAAGATTGTTTTAATGACAAATAATATTATTTTAAAATGATTAGATAAATTTTAAATACACATTTATACAGTTTTAGGTCCGTTTGACACGATACGCAGAAAATTAACGCCGTGTTATACAAATTTCTCAAATATGTTATAAAATTTGCTGTGAAATTACGAGATTTTAGAATAATTTCTAAGAAATTCCATAATTGTTTTCATTTAAAAATACGCTTGTTTCAAATTCAAATGTAGCACATGCGCATTACGTAGTTGCAGTGTGCACAGTACAGACATATATTGCCTTCTTTCTCAACAGGGGTTTCCACACAATCGTCAATGTTGTTAGTATACGAATAGCGAATCCTTTACTTAATCATCCTAGGTTTTAACAGCTCGTAATACACGACATCCTCTAAAATCATCATGTGTTATTCCAATACAAAAAAAAAGGCTGTACTACTAATATCTATAAATATAGACCAATATCTCTCTCATCTAGCTTTGCAAAAAAAATTGAATATGCGATGTTAAATAGGTTGGTAAATTATATGGAAAAGCACAATATTATAAATGATAGTCAACACGGATTTATATCTGAATGGTCAACAATAACAGTTATTAGTGAATGCTTATATTGTTGTTATTCCCACTTGAATTAAAAAGTCTGTCACAGGGAGCGACGTGTAGGCGCGCATTATCCTACATTAGGGTAGGGTGACCATTTTCTTGGAGAAGGCAATGCGGGACAGAGCAAGAAAAAGGTCGTCACTTCCGAAATATAAGTGAAGAGCAAACAAAAAAAGGTCCTTACCTCCCAAATATAAGTAAAGAGCAAAAAAAAGGTCTTCACCTCCCAAATATAAGTACAGAGCAAAATTCGGCCCTGGGGACACCAAATCAAAATGCGGGACGAATGGTCACCCTACATTAGGGTGAAATTTTCTCTGATATATAGGGCAAAAGGTACAACATGGTCTTGAAGAATATCTCTGATGTACCTATCTGCAGTTAACGCTCCGCCATCAATCACCACTAACTCTGTGCGAGCTCCCAAACATATTCCACCCCACACCATAATTGAACCTCCACCAAAAGATACAGTAGTAGCCAAATTAAATGGTGCATTTTGTTCTCCTTGGCGTCGATACAATCTTCGTTCATTGTTTAGTAGAGCATTCAAAGCTATCTATATATAGGCTACAAAATAATAAAATTTAAAGGAAAACATAATTTTCAATCTGTTACTTTAAATTTGCCGGTGTATATATATTTATATATAATATGATATAAAAGTTATTGGAAATAATGGTGGAGTAAAGTATACTGAAAAGTTACTAAGGCCCGATATTTCTATATATATATATTGGTTTAGAGATACATGATCAAAAAAGTTTGGGTTCCATTGCCTAAGAACCTTTCGATAAACACCGTTTAAGAACCACTGGCGTAGGAACAATCCTTCTTTTAATCTTCCCAGCTAGTAATCCTAAACTCACGGTTAACAACTTGTTAACTGGTAATTTAATCACGTAACCAAATAATAAATAACTTAATCGACAAATATTCGTCCAAAACTCAAATAATACATATTAACAGTTGTGCCAACTTTGCAAAACAAATAAAATCATACAGATTGAGTTTATTTTGTTGGCATTCCTTCATTATATTCATATATGCAAATTTGGTATCGGCGTGTGTATGCGATTTCAAATTATAGACAATTTCATGCTATTCAGTTTTCTTCGCCTCGTACACAAACATATATTTTGCAACTTGATACGTGTTACTGAGACTCGAATTATGTCGCCAAATTAATTGACCTTGAAACTTTTACAGACTTAAAAAATTACTTCGTTACCAGTAATTTTATTAAAGGGTTATTTTATTAAACACTAGAAAAAATATCTTAGCACTACATAGCACTGGTTCTGTAGAGTCGCTTTATTTTTTTGTTTGTATTGGGTTGATGTAAAATTAACGACGATTTTTTTTTGTACATAAGTTTATTCAACAAAAAATTTCTGTATGGAGACGATCGAGCTGAGACAGATAGGCCTCGCTGTTGATGTTGAATTGCCGTTTGCAGTTTTTGTCCGGAATCTGCTTCTGTTGACGCTCATCATCTTTATTCCACCCACAGAAAATGCCGTTTGCAATGATCTCCCAATGGATGATTTCGCTTCTGTCCCACCATACGCGCCACATTTCTTTCTTACTGTGGGCACCTTTTACTATTCCTTTTGGTGTTTCACCCGGAGATACACAAACTTTCTTTCTTTTGACGTTTTTGAAGAGCAACCTCGATTTGTCACCAGTGTATAGGTTATAATGTGAAAAGTGATCATATAGTTTTGTTTTACTGTGTTAAAAATGTCAAATTTTGTGCCAAATAAAGAGCATTCGCGGACAGTACTACTGTTTTGTTTTCATTTGAAAAAAACTGCTGCTGAATCATACCGACTGCTTCGAGAAGCTTATGGTGAATATGCTCCATCGTAAGATACGTGTGAACGATGGTTTCGGCGTTTCAAAAGTGGTGACTTTGATCTTACAGACAAAGAACATGGCAAACCTCCAAAAAAATATGAAGATACAAAATTGGAAACATTGCTACAGGAAGACGATAGTCAATCACAAAAACAACTAGCAGAGCAGTTAGGCGTTAGCTAACAAGCTGTTTCCAATCGCCTACGAGAGATGGGTAAGATCCAGAAAGTCGGCAGATGGATTCCAGATGCATTGAATGAGAGGCAGATGGAAAATCGCAAAAACACTTGTGAAATTTTGCTTGCACGATACAAAAGAAAGTCTTTTTTGCATCGTAACATTACTGGCGATGAAAAATGGATTTATTTTGAAATTCCCAAACGCAAAAAATCATGGGTGAACCCAGGCTCACCATCCACATCAACTGCATGACCGAATCGCTTTGGCAAAAACACAATGCTCTGTACTTGGTGGGAGCAAAAGGTTGTGGTCTATTATGAATTGTTAAAACCTGGTGAAACAGTTAATACCCAACGCTACCAACAACAACTGATCGAATTGAACCATTCGCTGCTCATAAAACGACCAGAATACGAAAGAAGACAGCACAAGGTAATCTTTCGTCTAGATAACACTCCATCACATAAGGCAAAAGCAGTTTGCAACACATTGGAGGCACTCAAGTGGGAAGTGCTACCCCATGCCGCTTACTCACCAGACTTGGCCCCTTCAGATTACCACTTGTTCGCATCGATGGGTCACGCTCTTGCCGAGCAGCACTTTTGTTCATATGAAAATGTGAAAGAATGGCTAGATGAATGGTTTGCGGGGAAAGGGGAACAGTTCTACTGGCGAGGTGTTCACAAATTGCATGAAATATGGGAAAAATGTATAACTTCTAATGGAGCATACTTTGAATAAATAAACTTTTACTGTTCTTTTGAGTTTAATGTGTTTTATTTAAAAAAAAAATCCGCATTTCATACTTGTAGACCTGTGTATATAAGAAGATAAAAGAAAATAATACAACAGAATGGAAAACATAATTTTTGACAATTTTTTCACCGGGAGCAATAGTCCAAAAGGATTTTACTTTATTTTTAAAGGTATGGATTGATGATATATCCTTCAATTCTTGCGGCAGTTTGTTATATAGGACACAAGACATATACAATGGACTTCTTCTACTTTTTCAGAGTTTAAAATATTGAACTCTTATATCATTGGCATGTCTGGTGTGGTATTTATGTAAATCTTTGTTTAAATTGAACATCCTAGGATTTTCTTTTACAAAGGTAACAGCTTTTAGGATAAATATTGAAAAAAAAAATGTTAGGATGTTATTATTAATAAACCAGTCTCTACAAGAATCACGGCTATTTAGGTTAAAAATTAAACGGAGTATTCGCTTCTGCAAAATGAATACCCTTTTGCTCTCAATTGAATAACCCCAGACACAGACATTGTAGGCCAAATTTGAGTAGACCATCGCATAATATATCTGCTTAAGGCTATTTAGCTGAAGGAATTGCTTAAGCACTTTTATACAATAATAGGCTTTCTGTAGTTTCTTGCATACGGCATCCACTTGTAATGTCCAGCTTAGGGAGTCATCAATAATTACACCAAGAAGTTTTGTTTCAATATTAGGTTCTAATTATTGAATGTTACTGAGATATCCGCTGGAAGTTTTTATTAAACAGAAGTAGTTTAGTCTTGGATTCTTTGACAATTAATTTGTTATTATAGCACCACTGGTTAAACTCATTAAGTGCGATATTAATTTTATGCTCAAGTACCCTCGGGTTGTCAGCCATAAGTAAAATTGAAGTATATGTTCACCAAAACGATTGTATCCCTCCTGTTAATGTTGGTAAAACACTCATTTCCAGTTTTGTTCAAATTAATATCACCTTAAAAATTTATAAATAAATTAAGTTTGATTTCAGTTATTTTGGATTTTTTTTTGGTGTGCTATGCTAAAAATCTTTCACCTAGAATATCACGATGTAAAAAGTTGGCAAGCACTGATACAGAAGATGGAAGATTCATTTAGAACAGTTTATTAAACAGTATTCAGGATTTATTTATGACTATAAATGCAGAAGATACAATCCAGAAAGAATTGCACCTTCTGCTAGAACAGATGAACGGCTGTGCTGCCTCGTGCGACGTTCTATCTAACGTGTACGCTTTTTTAACGACACTAGTAGTATGCACTCCTAATGCACATCCAGTGACGTAGTCAAGTTATTTACAAATCACTTACAAGGGCTGTCACAGAATGAAATTGACTTGAAAATGATTTACATTATCACAAATTACATCTGAGAAGTTAAAATACGTTCTTAAAAACCGAGAAGTACCAACCAAATTAAAAGCAATGTATTCTTCCTGTTGCAACCTACAACTTTTTATTTTGTGATAGTAATAGGTTTGTTCTTAGTAATTTCCAATGATTAATTATTATCAGACGCAAGCGCAAAGGCATTTTAACATACTCCTACGAACTCTGCGCTTGCGTCTGATGATAATAAACCGTTACAAATAAATCCACGAACAAACCTAATGATTCATACGAAATATATATATATATATATATATATATATATATATATATATATATATATATATATATATATATATATATATCGTTATTCCGTGTCTGTATTATATTTGGTAAAGTTATTGGGAATAGCGGTGGAGGAAAAAGTAAACTCAACTTCCTCCACCGCTATTCCCAATAACTTTACCAAATATATATATATATATATATATATATATATATATATATATATATATATATATATATATGTGTAAGCAAACTAAAGACCACCCAGCGAGCCATGGAACGTACTATGCTTGATGTAAACTTGAAGGATAAACTGAGAAACGAAGATATCTGAAAAAAAGAAGAAAAATTACGATATTGACTACAGAACAGTATTTCTAGAATATAACTGGGTTGTTATGGAGTAAAAAAAATCACTAACCGATAGACATAGTTCATTGGCGGCAATTAATTTCTAAAATTAGGCATAATACATAGCTCCAGTTGCATAAAGCGTTGTTAAGTCTGACAATGTAGTTAACTATGCATGTCGTCAAGTGTTGCTGAAAGCATTGATAAGTATCATACACAATCAATTGCTTTTCATCATGACAATCAGCCGTAGGAATAAAGTTGAAGTAAATGCTCATAAGTAGAAGGTAGAAGTAAAAGCATTTGCTTCGAGTAAAAGGTCGGAGTAAAAGCATTTGTTTCTATTTATATGAATAATGATTACCTTTTACTTACAAGTCAATGTTTCTACCGGTGAGTAAAAGGTCAAGAGGATGTGTTTATGTTGAAACCTGAAAATCAGTATTTATCAAAATCGTACTATTTCTTTCTGATTGCTGTTAACTTGAAATTTGTCTATAAACACTATCAAAACTGTACTAGTGCTGTACAGAGTTCCATGTTTGACATATCAGTTTATTTTTATTGGTGTAAAGTCATGTACAGATTCAGGGCACTTTACACCTACACTTGTGAACATTTCACTGGCATTACAAATTGCCTAAACATTTAGCATAGGTTTTCCTTTACGATTGACATATTCAACTTCATGGATCTTCGTTTTTCTATCCCTATATGTGCACAATCAATGACACCAACTGCGGTTGGAAAACGGTATTTTCTTTGCCACATTTTTTTCGACTCCACTAATAAATTTTGGGAAGTAAGAAATTTAATCCAGTTGCCACCTTCTGCAACTATTTGATCAATAACACTGCTGACAGTCAGTGATACTGTGGATTGCTCCACTCCAAGTTCCTCACCGATACTTCTTTGAAATCCAAGATCAGCTAGATATCTCAACATAAAAAAAAGTTACCTAAAAATTATTAGCTAAACACTCCATGTTCTCCTGTGCGAAACGAAACTAACTTTTATGTCAATACAACGTGATGAAGAACGATGTCTATAATGTTTCATATTTCTTAAATGCACAATATCTTGCATTTTAAAATGGCGGAAGAATTTACATCAAAACATTTGTTATGCTATTTAATGTTGTATGAGTACCATAAAAAAATCTGCTACTGTTGCCACGTAAAACATTTGCACTGTTTATGGTGATAAACTAAGTGTAAGCACATGTCAGCAGTGGTTTAAAAATTTTAAATCAGGAAATTTATGCTTGGATGATGAACTACGATCTGGAAGGCCCTATAAAGGAATAATTTATTATAAGATGTTAAAACCGGGGCAACGTGTTAATTTTGATTTCTGCTGTGAACAATTGGATCGACTGAATCAGAACTTGATCAGAAATCAGCCAGAAATTGTGAATAGAAGAGGAGTTATTCTTCAAGGTGGTAATGCTTGACCTCATTCATCATAAAAAAAACACTTGAAAATATTTTCGAGCTTGATTGGGAGGTTCTAACACACTAACCCTACTCACCAGATATTTCAACCTCCGACTATCACTTATTTTGGTCACTGGAACACTTTTTAAGAAACAAGACACTTAGAGATATGAACCATGTTAAAATGAGCCTTGAACAATTTTTTCCTTAAAAAGAAATCAGGAATTTTATAAATTGTGAATATTTTCTCTTCCTAATAAATGGCAGAGTGTTATAGATCACAATGGTAACTATTTTACTCAATAAAGTACTTTTTTTTTCGATTTGTGTCTATTTTACTAATACTAAATATAACAAAAGCTGATCTTCTGAGTAAATTTCGGCCAAATTCAAACCAGCTACAGGATGCCTGTTCAAATTATAAACAACTGCTCACGAAAACATGGGACGAAAACTATCAAGAAACAATAACCAGGAAAGGAAAAAATTACGGAGCACTCCACCTCAATCTCCCTAGGAAAGTGTGGTTTAACTCCACCTATAACAGAGGATTTATAAGTAAAATATGTAGGATCAAAGTTAATCACACTTTCTCTAAAAGTCACCTATATAAAATCAATATGGCATCAACACCATACTGTACATGCGACAATGTCAGCGACGTTGATGTACCACTTTGATACTTGGATGTCCAAAGTACCAAAACGATCGCACAACGCTTATGACACAATTAATAGCAGAAGGAATAAAACTACCAACAAACGTCAACTCAATAGTTTCAACCAAACACATAAATATTCTAGAGCTCATTTGTAATTTTATAAAAAATAATAAAATAAGAATATAATCAAATCAAATTCAGAAAATAGTTAAATTAAAGTTTTCA
Organism: Liopterus haemorrhoidalis; assembly: GCA_963971575.1. Lineage (NCBI taxonomy): Eukaryota > Metazoa > Arthropoda > Insecta > Coleoptera > Dytiscidae > Liopterus > Liopterus haemorrhoidalis. Next base: position 11,024,406 of record OZ020623.1, read on the forward strand.
AAAATTATACCTGTTTTCAAAAAAGGAAATCTGACAAACAGCTATAAAGAACAGACTAGTTAATTTTCTAAATAAATACAACTTGTTTTCGGATAGTCAGTTTGGTTACAGATCTAGGTATTCTACCACTACAGCTGCAATAAGATTACTATCCGAAGTCATGGATAATTTAGAACAAGGCGAACACATTGCGGCAATATTATGTGACCTCTCTAAGGCGTTTGACTGTGTTCCACGCGTAGATTTGGTACATAAGCTTGAATTTTACGGCATAAGGGGAAATGCACTAAATCTAATTGATGACTTTCTCAACGATAGACAACAATGTGTTTATGTCAATGACGTATTGTCAAAATTGCTAAATGTGGATGTTGGAATCGGACAAGGTACAATACTGGGACCTTATCTTTTTATATTATACATTAATGACCTACCTAAGAATGTAAATGCAACATCTATTATTTACGTTGACGATTCTACGTTCTTATGTAGGGGGGTTGACCATAATGACATACATACAGTTTTACAAGATGCATTAAATGAAGCAACGCAATGGTTCATCGCTAATAGTCTAAGCCTAAATTCATCAAAAACCGAATCTATAGTATTTAGTCTAAATAGAACTGTTTCTGATGATACTCACTATAGTGATGTAACTAATAAGATGTAATAAGATGTAACAATGTAAAGTTTCTTGGTTTCTATTTAGATGCGCAGCTTAACTGGAAAGATCACATAAATTGTGTTGCTAAAAAAATGAATATCTACAACTTTATGTTAAGCAAGATCATCAATAACGTATCGTTCCATGTAGCTAAAATAGTGTATTTTGCCTATATACAATCGGCTATGCAATACGGCATAATTTTGTGGGGAAATTCTGTGGACTGGATCAGAATTTTCAAACTACAAAATCGGTCGATACGAATTATTTGCAAAATCGGTAGAAGGGAATCCTGTAGGAAATTATTTTCGAATCTTGATATTTTAACTTTTCCATCGCTATACATCTTAAATTTACTAATATATATCAAAGAAAATATCAGAATGTTCCCAAAAAATAATTCCCTGCATGATCACAATACTAGGCATAAAAATGATATTCGTATTCAACTAGTGAAATACAAGGTGACAAAAAATTTGCCTAGCTATATTGGAGCAAAACTTTTCAATAAATTGCCCGAATGTATACAAAGGCTAAACACAACAAAATTTAAGAAGTGTTTCAAAATGTTTCTTATAAAAAAAGCTGTCTATAGTATACAGGTCCATGTAACCTAGATTTAAAAGGGGTAGCAGAACATATTCTGTAAAGTTTGATTAGTGATCATATTATGACATAAGTTATGTATATTTTGTACCTCAACTTAAATAAAAATATTATTATTAAAAAAATATTATTATTAAAAAAATATTATTATTAAATATTATAGTACTGGTTAACGGTCCAAGCTGCCAAGACCATAGAATACGAAGAAGAAGAAACAAAAACAAATAAACGAAAAAACTTTCCGGTAACACCTAATAGAACTTGTTCCTTGTCGATTATTTCCTGTGTTTAGTGGCCCTAAATGATTTCTTTAAACAATTTATGTGCCGCCACTGATTTGTAGTACACCTTACTTATAGTATGTATTCCTGTAGTTGTTTTGAAAAAATCCCAAGTGCCACCTGTACCCTCATACTTCGGCACACGACTTCAATTTAGACATATTAAAATAGTAATTGTGTATGAAAAGGTGTGTTTTACTTATAAACCGGCAGATGGTGCGCTTGTTCTAAGGAAATCATTGAAAATACGTTAGATGGATAGTTTAAAAATACGGATAATTGCATTTATATGACGAGAATTAATTATTACTTAATTATATGTGGATTTTTATTTATTTATGTTTATAAAACTGTTCAAAAGTAAGGAATTTTTACAGTACATAGGGCGCTAGGTAAGTTTTGAAAGACTGCTGTATAAATAAACATAGCAAGTTTATTCAAAATTGTAGTTGAATAAATTTCTACTATGATTTCTAGTAAAAGAAATTACAGAGCATTTATCGTTATTAAGGAATAATTTATTCGTGGTACAGTAGTTATGAAAATTATCAATGTCATTTTGAAGGAGTTTGGTATCAGATAAAGACTGTATTTTTCGATAAATTTTCAAATCGTTTGCAAAAAGAAAAAACTCAGAATGTTTTATTATTTGATTAACGTCGTTGATAAAAATCAAGAAGAGCAGTGGTCCAAAGTGTGAACCCTGTGGAACGCCAGATGTTATAATGATATAACTAGGTGTAAAGCCATTAATACATACAGCTTGGGTTCTAAATGGAAATGTAAGATATTAACCATCTTAAAAGATCACCATTAATACCGATCAATAAGAGCTTAGTTGATCAAAATGTAGTGATCAATTTTGTCAAAAGCTTTACAAAGGTCTGTGTATACGGAGTCAATCTGAATTCTATTGTCAAGATTTTCTAATATAAAATTACTGTAGATCATTAAATTAGTTTCTGACAATGCACCAGCTATCCGTTCAATTCTTCACGACCATCTGGAAGTTAAGAAAGTTTGCACGCTATGGGTACCCCACAACCTGATTGATGCACAAATAGCAATAAGAGTTGAATGGTGTCGAAGAATATTTAAAAAAAAAATTGAGGCACTCGAAATGCGTGAACTCCATTGTGACAGGGGACGAAACATGGCTTTATTATTATGATGTGCCATCAAAGAAACAAGATATAGCGGAAGACGAACAAACTCCAACCGCTGTAAAACAATCATGAGCCTGAACCGGCTCACTGAGCCGACTCAGTACTCTGACCGAAGTGACACGGTTCACCAAATTGAAATGAGCCGGCTCACGACTCACTGTATAGTTTTAAGTTTCAAGGATACGATTGGTCGGGCGATTGTGAGCAGTGACCGGAGTGAACCGGAGCTGGATCGATGTTATGTTGAACTTCGCGAGAACTCGGCTTGTAATGTATCATGATAAAGTGTATTTTATCATCAATTTGTAGGGCAGTTTATTTGAAACTAATAGGCTTAGTCTGTATTTTCTTACAACCATACTATATAAAAATATTAAAAATATTGCCCAAATCCCAGATGTCCGATTTATAAGGGCAATAAACATCGCCATAAACTTAACACATCTGGTTTAAAATACAGTAGCTACATAAAGTGAATTGTTTGTTTCAAAAACGTTAGATAAGAGCCGGGACTAAGCGACGTTCTACCTACGAGCGAATGACCAACAACTGACTGACCTGTGTCTCGGGATCATGTTTACAGTTCATATATTGCAAGAACCGGCTCTAAGCAAGAGCCGGCTCTAAGCGACGTTCTACCTACGACCAAACGACCAAACGACCGACCAACCTGTGTCTCGGGATCATGTTTACAGTTCATATATTGCAAGAACCGGCTCTAAGCAAGAGCCGGCTCTAAGCGACGTTCTACCTACGACCAAACGACTGACCGACCTGTGTCTCGGGATCATGTTTACAGTTCATATATTGCAAGAACCGGCTCTAAGCAAGAGCCGGCTCTAAGTGACGTTCTACCTACGAACTAACGACCGACCTGTGTCTCGCAAACATGTTTACTTAACCGGATCCCTGAGTCGGATCAATGAACCGGCTCAACAAACTGAACTACCTCTACTGATCCGGTTCCGTAAACTGAGCTGAAATTCCCATCTCTAATTCTGAACTACAAGTGTTAGAACATCCTCCATATAGTCCAGGACATGTTCCTTGTGATTTTGGACTCTTCACTTTCATCAAGGATAAGAGTAGTATAGCATTTATTTTGTTATACTATTGATAAGCTTAAAGACCTCCATTTTAATAGCGATGATGAGCTTCTAGCAGCCTGGGACCATACCTGTACAGAAGTACCAACTGAAAAGTGGGAAGACATTTTTAACACGTGGTTTATACGTATGAGGAAGTATGTTGGACGTGATGGGAAGTACTTTGAAAAAGTTTAAAACTAAGCCTTTATTAAAACTGGCGCCCTACGTATTAAATAAAAAAATAAATATTTATTTTGCTTAAGAAACTGTAAGAAATAGGGTTTGACCTCCTCTTTACTTACGTACATGTTTTGATTTGTTTAGTCAATAAAAATTAGTCTATCCACTGAAATAAAATATTGCAATGTAATTGCAACCAAATTTGGTCAAGCCAACAAATTGACTCAATTTGATCCCATATATCAACAAGCTCACTCTCTCGCCCTAAATGGAAGTTGCAATTTATTTGAACTCAAAAAAAATTGAAGGTTATATTTTACATCATTTTCCATAACATATCAGCTGATGGTTAACAACAATAAAAATCTGTAACGAATCAATTTCTTAAAAGTGAAAATAAGATTTTTTAGAAGCGCTAATTTAATTATATTGGTAAAACCAGTTGCTGCTCAATTTGAAAAATATTCAAGGACGTTAGTTATTGAAATTTAATTTATAACAGATTTACACTTTAGCTTTGTTGAAACCGCTGGGGTAATAGCTATTTTTTTATATTGTTATTCATTATTTATTGTTGAAATAAAACCGCTCTAAAGATTAAATATTCCTTCTTTTGAAGATAGCTGATAGCTTTAACATATATAATATTACACAAACTTGAAGATTTCGATTATGCTGATGACATACATATGTGTGATAGCTTCAACATACCGTGAAAATATACCCACATCGGAAAAGTCTCGGGATATTAAAAAAAATATGAAAATATATTGCTTATTGTACATTTAATGTTGTATTTCAATTAAAGTAGCCAATTATGAGTAGTTGGCTATGGAAAACAACTAAAAACAATAACCAACAAAACAAAACAAATACAAATTTGACAAATTTTATTCAGTACATGATCCGTAGGTTGATCACATGTTTTATTTTAATTCGATTTAAAACCTTTATATTAATAATTGCAGTGTTTTTAAGTAGTGGCATTCTTTTTTAATAATGGAGCGCAAGCATTCAACTATCCACGAGATGAATCGAGCGGCGGGACTTCTCCAAGCTGGCTTCAGGTCAGTTGATGTTGCCGAGCGGATAGGAGTTTCTTAAAGTGTCATCAGTCGGTTATAGAGGCGTAACAAAGAAACAGGGAGTCCAGCCGACCAACATCCGGACGTGATCGTTGTACAAGACAGATTTTTGGTCTTAAATGCTAGAAGACAACTTACTATTACAGCACCCGAATTGGTAAGGGAGTTACAGCGAGCGCATAACTTAACCGTTAGTCGCGATACTGTAAGAAATCGTCTCCACGAAGGTAATAGTCTACCTCGACGACCAATCAGATGTCAACCCGTTTCTAGAGGCAATCTCAGAGCAAGATTAGACTGGTGTCATAATTTTCAATATTAGTGTGATAATGATTGGGCTACAGTTTTGTTTACTGATGAATCCAGATTTGGAATTCATCCAGATTCTCGTCGAATAAGGGTATGGAGAAGATCCGGTAATTTGGAACCATTGAGGGATGTCCAAGAACTTCACAGTTACAGAGGTGGTACTGTTATAGCATGGGGTGTGATAATCATTGGCGGTAGAACAAATCTGGTTTTTCCCAATGGATTTTTAACAGTACAATAATATTCTTCAATCTATTGTGCGTCCATTTCGTGGTGCTGTTGGTGATCAGTTTCATCTTGCCCAGGATAATGCTCGGCCACATGTTGCGCGAATTGTAACGAACTGGCTGGATATCGAAGGTATTGATGCGATTCTATGGCCAACACAGTCACTGGATCTAAATCCGATTATTATTATTATTATTATTTATTTAAAAAGAACTGAAGCCAATGATTGAACATGTGTGGGACATGCTTAAGAAAAGAATTACTGCACATATGGATAACATCCACGATAATTTTAGATTCCAAGAGCAGAATGGGCACAGTTACCTCAAGATTATATCGATAATGTCATGTTTGTGCATGAATCGCAGATGTAGCGCTGTGATCAACCAACGTGGTCATACACCCTATTTGCATTTTTTTTTTGTCATTTTTTACAATTCTATACATAAATTTGGACATTCAATTTTTTTCTTTTTCAAATATTGATTATTTTTATAAATAACATTTAGCTTATTTTGTTGTAAACTATTCTTTATTGAGTATTTTAATTGTTAGAATACAATAAACGTACAAAAGAAACCATACGCTATTTATTTACATATATTTTTTTTTATATCCCTAGACTTTTCCGATGTGTGTAAACGCTCTAATATATTGCTGCCAATCATAACGTAACCATGAATACGCTATGGTTCACATTAAAATAAATTCACGGTATAATGATACATGTACTAAATTATCCGTGTTAGATTATCTTTATCTTTCTTATCCTTCTTCTTTTTCTAACACGGATATGTTAGAAGAAGCCAAACTGGTAGAAGACATCAATAACATCAATCTGACATAAATATTTTGATATACAGGTGTCTCAAAAGAAATTTTATATTTATTTAGCTTACTGCGTGAACGCAACCTATCCGAGGGGCGCGGGGGTTATGTCAATCGGTAGCCTGGCTCTTGGGAATTCAGTCGCTATGGAGCGTTTCTCGGGAGCAGACCGCGCTTTATGCGTGCGAGAGTTTTACAAAAACGGTGATTCGGCGACTGTAGCGCGTAGAAAATTCTGCAGTATTCGAGGTTTTCGCCACTTAAATGATGCGCCAAGCATTCCTCTCATTCGACATTGGGTTAAAATGTTTGAAGAGACTGGTACAACGCTGGATAAATCAAAATCCCGGCGACCTAGGTCATCAAGAACGGTAGAAAACGTGGAGAATGTTAATCAGTCTGTTCGTGACGACCCGAACCTTTCAATTCTGAAGCGCGCAAGTGCTTTAAATGTGCATAGATCTTCATTACATCGCATTATGCACAAAGACCTAAAGCTGCACCCCTACAAAATTCAATTGGTGCAAGAATTAAAGCCCCAAGATGCCAGTCAGAGGCAATTTTCTCAGGCAAATTGATCTCCCGGAGAGGTGACATAAATTGGCCTCCACGCAGTCCAGATTTAACCCCTATGGACTTTTTCCTATGGGGTTATCTTAAATCTAAAGTTTACGCCAATAAACCGACTTCACTGGCGCATTTGAAAGAAAATATCCGTCACGAAATGGCAGCCATCCCTGAGTCCACCTGCCGAGGCGTCATAAGTAATTTTACTGTTCGATTAAATGAGTGCCGAGAACGCGAGGGTCTACATTTAGACGATACTATTTTTAACAAATAAATCCCCAAAAAGTGTATTTTAATAATTAATAAACATTTTTTCTATATACGGCTTACTATTTTTTTAATCGATCGACTAAATATAAAATTTCTTTTGAGACACCTTGTATAAGTACGTTATTGTGAGTAAATTAATATAATTTAATAGAAAAAGAACTTGAAAAAAAAAAAAAATGTTACAATTTTAAAAACAAATGTTAAAAATTGATCAGGGAAAATTTGACGTTATCGGATATCGACGCTTAAATTGCCATATTGCGACGATTTTGGCCACTGGCTACCTTTTCAGACATTAACAGGGCTATTATAAAGGCTATTCAGAGACAAAATATTAAACACTGTCTAAATTAAATACTGTTTAAAGTTTAGACAATGTTGAATTTATTTGTGTATTCAGAAACATAGTAACTATTTTTTAAACAATATCTAAACTAAAGTCTGTTCCAAACGGTTAAGCGGAACTAGATTTTTCAATCTAGTTACTTTCATTGTTTAAATCATGCTTTTCGGCCGTTTTGTTTAAGGTTTGTAAATCATACTTGCAACAAATATTTTTTGGTTAAGGTTAATATCATTTTAAAATGTAATTTTCTTTATATTTTGATTTTTTGTGTCATTCTTAATACAAATATCCCATTTATTTATTTTTTTGTCATTAAAATATGTAAGAAAATTAATTTAAGTTTGACATATGTCATTCGTTTCCATGGTTTCATTGTTGGAATTTTAAATTTTGACATTCCAACGTGAAAAATTAAGTAACCCAAGCAAGGTCCCTTTTCGTGGCAACCTAAAAGAACGAAATTCCCATTCAGTTCCGCCTAACCGTTTGAAACAGACTGTAAACACCGTTTAAATAAAGACAGTTGAAAATTGTGCAAGTTGGTAATAAAATAATTGAACTTAAGTGTCATTCTGAAATTCATAGCCATAGTTTCAAAGCACAATAGAGTTTTAAATATTTTATGGCCGGTTGCTATGGCGTAGTGGTCAGCTCATTTGACTGCTAACCATGGGGGCTCGGGTTCGAATCCCGGTGATGGCATGGATGTTTGTATTTGTTATAAAATTTCTAATGTATCCATAATAAAAATAAAGATATCCTGGTTAATGATCATCGTAGCTAAGACCAAAAAAAAAAATTATGATTGTTTTTCCTTGAAATTTCTTAAATAATGTAGATAATGGAAAGCAAAATTAAAAGAGAACGTTCAGATAATTGGAAAAAGATGGTCTTCTACTATTAATATATTATTATTAGTAAAACTTTGTTTGTTCTTTTTATTACGGAAATTTTGAAGTTAAAAAAGCATTATTTTCGGAAATTTTTGAAGAATTTAGTATTTTGTTTTCCGGATTATATGAAATTCTGCTTATCTGACAGGGCGTCTGCTTTGGTGTTCGTCTTACACATTCAAATAAAAAAATAAAACGATTTTTCTATTTATTAATAATGCCAGGTTTCATCCCGGTTTCTTAATTTTAATATGGGTGCCATTTATTGCTCCAATAATAGATGGACACACTGCCATATTATAAAAATTTCCCATTTATTTTTCTTGATGCTTTACTCAAAATTTTATAAAAGCATCTATTTTTAGAGCCAACGCAACTGAAACTTTACGTATGATACGTGACATAGTAGGTTGACTAAATCCATGAAGATCAGCTGTACTATCCTGAAATGTTCCCTACTGAAATATATTAATTCGGATAATATTTGTAATTTTGAATCTATGTCCCTTATATGTCAAATGATTAATTTCATTTTCAACAAGGTGGTGTTTAAAGTTAACTACTTGTTTAGAAAAACGATATTTTTCAAGAATAATGTTATCACTATAATTATCATAGGGATTTTCCCTGTCTATATAAATGCTGACAAAATTTGTACATACTAACTCATTTATATCCTTCACTTCTTCATTTCGAAATCTCACGAAGATAATAATCTTAATACACAAATTTAAACTACCCAAATACGTTGTTTAAAAATTGTTGATTAAATTGTAACTTAACTACGGTAACTAGAATGAAATTGTTGCGTAGAGACAACAGATTGATCTACGGAAATTCTACAAACATTTTTATCAACCTACAGATCAACTCCAAATTTTACTCTACCGAACAATGCAAGTCCTGCAGCAATGTGTCTCGGTAGGAAGTTGAGAACAGCACTAGAATAATTACGACCTTCAAAAAAATCGTCAACACATAATTCGAAGATGGAAGATCAATTTAACAAGCACCATGGAACTCGCAAACGTTTCTATCGCGTTGGCGACCAGGTATTAGATTACCGATTAGAGACCAGATTAGAGATTACCGTAAAAATGGTTGGCTGGAAGGAAAAGTCATGAAACGAAAAGGAAGTGTGTTGTATAAAGTTGACGTAAATTCCAAAGTTGTAACACGTCATGCGATACCGATTCACCACGCCTGGACAAAATGATCGTAATTTGCTGTCAATTTTTGACACTTTTATCTTAGACCCACCTAATCAAGACTCTAATATAAATGACTCTGATGTACTTCATGTTCCAGACGCTCCTGCTAATCTTATTCCAGTCCCTCTAGCTGATCCTATCACACCTGATGTTCTCTTCCCAGTTACTCCTGCTGAACCTTCCAGAGAAGTTGGTTCTTTATCAACAAAAATCCCGCTTCGCAGATCAACACGCGTTTCCGTACCACCGTCCCGCCTGATGTACCAATAAAAAGGGGAGGTGTTGCGTAGAGACAACAGATTGATCTGACGTTGATCGTAACTGGGACAACACATATATAAATATGTCATGTCTTGTTTTCTCCTGTAAATAACAGGAACGTATTTTATTGTATATAAATATAGATTCATATAAATATATTATTTCCCCCATAATATTAGTATTATTTGTTATATTTAAGAACATAACAGAAATGTTGTCTTTGAATAGACACAATCAATTTAACCACTGTATCTAAGAAAAACCGTGCTAAAAAAATTAAACAGTGTTTAAAAAGTGTCTTTGAATACAAAGAAAATTTAAACACTGAATTTAGATAGTGTTCAATTTAAACACTGTTTATTTTTTGTATCTGAATAGCCCTGTAAAAGTTCAAAAACTGCCGCACTTATTATGTAATATTGTTTTTATATAGTTTAACAACAAATTGATATATTTCACAAATGAAAGAAGACTTAAACATGCAAGCTGCATCGACTTATAACATACTTAAACATAAAAACAATAAGAAACTAATTAATTTTCTTTATTAATGATATGCAAGAACACGTATTTACAGAAGCGCATGAATTATTACACACTGAAAATAAAACGCGATTTATTAATGCGTGTAATAAACAAAAAGTAATTCAAATTAAGTGCTTAAATGTCAATTTATAATAACATTATTGGAAAAAATATATAGATTTATAGCATCTTTCAATTTTTATATGAGATGAGTTCTAAAAAAACTTGTAAGTTTCTTTTATTATATAAGTTATGTAAATGAATAATAAAATTGTATACACAGAGAAGCTAACTTCTTATTTTCGTTGGTTAAATAATAATCATCATTATCTACCATCCGATTTCGTCCATAACTGGACATAGGTCGTCTCATTATCAGGGGCAGATTAGAAATTCACGAGTACCTGGGAAATTATTAGGAAAGCCGTCCATATACAGTATTGGCCATAAAGATTGCAACTTTTAACATCATTCAATTTTTCAAATTTTAATAATAATATTGGAAAATAAATACTCTTAATTCTATGATTTAATCATATTTTGTCTGTTACATCAATCAATAGTCAAATAATCTGACTTACAGATTAATAATAAATTATTTCTTCATTTTTTCTTGGACAAAATTATTGCAACTACTTCAATTTTCTTGTTATATGCAGGTTTTATCCATAAATAATATGTAGTGCACAAGTAATATTTCAGTTTATATATGTCAATCATGGGTCGTAGTAAAACTGTTTCAAGTGAAATTAGAAACTTCATAATTTCTGGTTTTAAAGACGGGCTGCTGCAAAATGTGATTTCACAAAATTTAAATGTTCATAAATCTACTGTGTCGCGAATTATAAAAGAAGAAGGTACGAGAAGAAAACATTTCGAGAAGAAGGTACGTTTGGAGTTTCAAAAATTCCATGACGGCCACCCAAAACTACAAAACGAACTGATAAAAAAAATATTTATTTATCTACCAATAACCCCTTTCTGTCATCGGAGAGAATTTTGGGCCTTTTGCCACAAATGGATCAAGAAAACATCTCAACAAGAACTATTCGCAGAAGATTAGTTAGTGTGGGTCTTTTTAGTCGCCGTCCTGCTAAAAAACGACTTCTATCCAAAAAGAATGTGAAGGCCTGATTATAATTTGCTAAAAATCATATTAACTGGACTGTGGATCAACGGAAAAAAGTTATTTTTAATGATGAATCTAAGTTCAATTTGTTTAAAAGTGATGGTGTAAGTTACGTTAGGAGGCCTGCTAATAAAAGATTAGTTCTAAAATACACCTTGCCAACAGTTAAACATGGCGGAGGTGGTGTGATGGTATGGGGCTGTTTCTCGGGATATGGTATGGGTCCTCTATACCATATTGAAGGAATAATGGATGGATTTAAATATAAAGACATCCTTCAGAATGTTATGGAACCTTATTCTGATGAGTTCATGCCTTTAAAACATATTTTTCAGCATGATAATGACCCAAAACATTCTTCGAAGTTGGTCAAAAAAGGTTCGAGGATTCAAAAATTAACGTAATGACTTAGCCGTCATAGTCACCCGATTTAAATCCAATAGAAAACCTTTGGGAGATTGTCGACAGAAAGATTAGAAACAAAACGCATTCAAATATTGAAGATTTGTTTAAAGCTTTGCAGGGTGCCTGGTCTAATATTGATAATGAAATGATCACGAAATTATTAGAATCAATGCCGAAAAGATGTCGGGAAGTTATAAATACTGGTAGTTACTATACAAAACATTAAAAATGATCTGTTAATAATAATTCATTTTCTTAATTAATAAAACAAAAGATTCTTTTATAGACTAGTTGCTATCTTTATGTCCAGGTAAAAATAATAAATACTATAATAAAAAATAGAATTTACTATTAAAATTTAATTTTTTACTATAATATATGTAGAGGATTGTTAAAGGTAAGAATTACATTTTTTAATTTTAAAAATATTGAATAGAATAAAAATAAAAGAGGATTATCAAAAGTTGCTATCTTTATGGCCAATACTGTATGTACATAACGGCTACGTCGAATCAACGATAGCACTTCGGTACCTTGATTATACCTAGGAAATCCTAAAAAGCTGCTTAATGCGTGTCGTTCAAAAATTAATATCGAGCCGGGTACGGCCCGCGGGCCATATGCTGGACATCAATGGTATAGCTGTTTCTGATTATACCTAGGAAATCCTAAAAAGCCGCTCAATGCGTGTCGTTTAAAAATAAGTATCGGGCCAGACACGGCCCGCGGTCATAACGTTAATTGACACTACATTCTTTAATTAAGCCAAGGTATATACTGACTGGAGAGCTAAGAGCTATATTCTCGCTAAGGCTAAACACATAGTGAAGCAGAGAGCAAAGCTGCGATGAAACGGAGAACAAAGCGGCGAAATTAAATAAATGAATTCCTGTTAACACGCGCATAGTGGAGCATACTGCAGCGAGGTTATATCGTTGTTATAGTCGAGCAAAGCGACGCGTTCAAACAATTTTGATTTCTCTGCTATCATCGTTTTTAAAATAGTTGTTTAAAATGGATATTGAGGCATTTACAAGTAGTTCTCATTTATAAGAGGTATTTATAGTAGGTTCCGATTGAAATTTGTCCATTTTTTACCAATTTATGTTGTATAACCTAGTACTAGCATTATAACCTCTGAATATATACATTTACATAAAATGGATTCACAAATATTTGTACTCTTTTTACCGACCGCCAACATATATAAGGGAGGTATTGTGATCATACCAATTTTGACGTTTCGAGATTTCGATGGATCTCCACGAATTTAGGTCCCTACATAACGTTTTGACTATTTTTAGCATGATGTCTGTCGGTCTGTCTGTCCGTCTGTCTGTCTGTCCGTCTGTCCGTCTGTCTGTCCGTCTGTGTGTCCGTCTGTCCGTCTGTCCGTCTGTCTGTGTACACGTGCAGAGCAAATTCGGCTGAAAGGATTTTTATGAAACTTCATATTTAAGCTTCTGCCATCAATGGCACGAGTTGATCAACTCTTGGTAAAAATCGGTTGACTAAAAATGGGAGTTTACTCGTGTCGATTTTAAGATTTTTGCGAATATTTCACAACAGAAAAATATCTCGAAAAAAATTATTAAACAAAAGTTGCTATAAAAGCAATAACTAATAACTTTTATTTGAGACGTTTTTTGATAAAACGAAAAATTTTGAATAATTTCTGTAAAATTTTTCGAAATTTTTTCCAAGTCTCAATTTTTTCATATTTATATGTAACGTTTCCATGGTCATGCTAAATAATATCATTGTTAGAAAATATTAGGTCAAGTTATTTCTACTCTGCTGCTAGAATGTAATTTATATAAGAACTTTATGATGGCGGTCGGTCCTGTGGTGGCCACAGCTGATTTTTTTACTCATTTATAATTCAAATATACTGTATACAACAAGAAGACATAAACTTGACCAAAAAATATCCGCTAAGTCTTTCCTGTCCAAAAGTCAGGCGATAGTGTCGTCGTTTCACTAATTTTAATCGTCTTGCTTTGGTAACGATTGATCTATGTATGTTGATCTAAACCAATTTCACGGGCAGTCCAGTGTTATAAACATAATGTTGGTAATGGACTGAGCACGCATTCAGCGAGATTCTATCACGCGTCGTTTAAAAATAAAATTGCCAGTAATTTCACCAGGTAATTTCATTATTTTTATTTGTAAATGATGGATTATTTGATTTACGTTTAATGATTTAATATTGATTGTCTGGTTGGATTTAAAAATGATTTTGAAATGTAACATTTTAGTTTTGTGTTCATCGGTATATTGCAAGTACACGTTATTGACATGTGTTAAGTCATAGAATGGAAAATAGAACCACCTGCCCTCAGCAGTGGAGGGAGAAGTAGGTACTGATGAACAAACTACAGGCCAAACCATTACCTTAACTATCATGGCTAGATAATTGTTTTTCAATGAATGCTTTGATAAATAGGACATAATAACACCTGTAATGTGAACAGTTAGGTAAACAAATAGAGGATCATTTCAAAATTTTACTTGATGATATACTGTGTTTTTCTTTTGAGGGTTTGGTAGGTGTAACCAAAAAATCATTTTACAAAGGCTATCTTTTAAGCAGGACTTCGAACCGTTATTTTTTTTGTTTCGGTTTTCGTTCCGGTTCAATAAAAAAAAAATATATATCGGTTCGGTTCCGGTTTTCGTTCCAGCTAAAATAACGGTTTTTTTCGGTTTTTGGTTCAGTTCCGAGTGATAAATTTTTAAATGCTTTTATTTGTATTAGAAATTTATTTTCTACTATAATTTAGAACATTTTATTCCTTATTCTGTGATAATCATACCAAGGTCGCTGACAGGGGTGGGGGTTCTGGGCGTTCAACCCCCCCTCCCTCGAAATAATAGATTTTTTTTTACTTCAGTTAAAAAATTACGAATTACGATTTTTTCTGCTTATCAGTTTTAGACCGGGAGCTCATGACATTTTTGGTCTCCGATTTCATACAGCATGCCTTTTGGAGGAGAGAATATTTACCCTGTGACAATAAAAAAGGGATGGTACTAAACCCCTGCACGCTTTCCGGTCATAAGGAAAATTGCATTTCCACTTGCATAAAATTTTTGTGTTTTTCTCTGATTTAATATTGCTTGCCCTTTTGTCAAAGGAAAGTTATAACACATTTAAAGTCTTTTAATTATAGGCATGCTGTATGAAAACGCGGAAAATCATATTTTTTTATTACAAGATCACATGACCATTTGAGCCCTTTGGGACCCTCCGAATCGCATGCATATATTTAAAAGACTTTAAATTTGTTATAACTTTCTTTTGAGAAAAGGGCAAGCAATATTAAATCAGAGAAAAGCACAAAAATTTTGTGGTTAAGTGGAAATGCAATTTTCCCTATGACCGGAAAGCGTGCAGGGGTTTAGTACCATCCCTTTTTTGTTGTAACAGGGTAAATATTCTCTCCTCCAAAAGGCATGCTGTATGAAATCGGAGACCAAAAACTGTGATGAGCTCCCGGTCTATTTAAAAAATAATCTTAAATAAAATGTATTTTATATTCACTAAGAAAGAAAAACTTTTTTTGGAACAATTTTGTTGCTTTTCAATTCGCCTTTAAGATTTATACACTTTAATGCGTTCAAACCAATTCTCGAAACATTTTTTCCACTCTAATTGGTATCTCATAAACATGGTTTTCGAAGGCTTCAACAGCGTCTTGAATGAAAATTGCTGTCCACGCATTTTTTGTTTTACATTGGGGAACAAAAAAAAAAGTCGTTGATAAATCAGGTGAATACGGACAACGAGACTTTAATTCGATGTTTTTCTCCTTCAAATAATTGTTTGACGTCCTGTGTGACTTGCATTGTCATGATGAAGAATGATGTTTTTGGTTGTTTTTCCTGATTTTTTCGATGACTTCTGGCAAACAAATTATTGTATACCATTCAGCATTAAGTTCTCCGATCCTCTAAAGCAAGGGTGTCAAACTGGCGGCCCACGGGCCGCATGCGGCCCAATAGTTGCATTTAAGTGGCCCGTAACGACTTCTTATACTATAATAATTTTTTATAATATATATAGTATAAACATTTATTTGAACGAAAACACCTCGTGACAGAAGCTGTCCGGGCTGCGGCGTCAAGACTTCGGCAAGGGCGGAAAGCCAATAGTCAGGCAATAACTGTTGCAGTTAGCCGTGCGATAGTCGGTAGATCAGTGATTCCCCGTGATTCCAAATAATACTCTCGTAAGTAGAGCTTTCAAATACCACTTTTCTATAGGTGCAACTGCTGTGTACAGTACTACTACGCTGATTTCGACCCGTTTTTGTTTTGTTGTTCGATAAATCAAATATTTTGGCAAAATTTAATTGTTATTATTTAAATGTTATTTCCTTACTTTCCTTCAAATAAATATTCAGAAAAATGGAGGAAAATAAAAAACAGAATAAGTTACAATATAAATATAGGCTATTCCAAACGTTGAGATGGAACTAGATTTTGAAATCTAGTAATTTTTATCTATTAATTTGAACTTTTGGTCATTTTGTTTAAGCTTTGTAAATCATAATCACATTGCAAATTCTAGATTAAATTGATTGTTATTATAAAATGTCCGTTAAAATAATTTTAATTTTGTGTCATTCTTAATAAAAATTTCCCATTTGTTATTATTATTTTTTTGTCTTCAAAATATGTGAAAATGTATTAAAATTTTTAATAAATGTCATCGTCTCTATGGTTTCACTGTTGGAATTTTTAATTTTCACATACCAACGTTCAACTTGAAATTATCCAAGCAAGGTTCCTTCTCGTGACAACCTTAAAGAACGAAATTCCCATTTAGTTCCGCCTAAACGTTTGGAATAGCCTGTACATAACGTGCGGCCCGCGTAAATTTTACTTGTTATAAAAATGGCCCGAGGCTGAAATGAGTTTGACACCCTTGCTCTAAAGAAATGGTTGCGACATGTCCAGTACAACTGAAGAAACAAGCGATATTTTCTTGGAAGTGGTTCGTGAACGAACAACTTTTGTGGGTTTCGGTTCATCTTAGAAGACCCAAACAGTGGATTGTTGCTTAGTTTCCAGTTCAAATGAATAAATCCAAGTTTCGTCATCTGTAACCATGTTGTGTACGGATTTTTCAGTGCCTAGGTTGAATTTTTTTAGCCTTCCCTTACATCAATCAACACGAGCCTTTTTAGGGTTTTGTAGGTATGACCAAAAAACCCTTATACAGTCATTTTGTCGTCTGCCTGTCTGTCTGTCTGTCTGTTCGGTAAAAATTGTAGCCAAACGGCTAAACCTAGAGAGTTGAAATTTGGCATGCTTATATAACTCTTTGACCCACACATAGAAAAAATACTAAAACATCTAAAAAACATATCCCCCTAAAAATATAAACAAATATGTGCTCACCGAAAAAAAAAATATTTTAACATAAAATTTGTTTTTAAAGCTCTGAGATTAACAGACGATAAATTATTTTTAAAAGATCGTTCATTTTGCCGTGGTTACTACAAAGCAAAATTTGTCCTACACACTCAGCATGCCGCCTTCACTTATTATATACCTGCAAAACCCTGCAATGTGTGAAAATTCACACTTCACATCAATTTTTTGAGCTTCGGTCAAATTCACGAGTAATATCCATTTTTCACAAACTTATTTTTTTAAATACTCACTGTCAACAAACTACTCAGTCAATTTATAAGCTGCCACTGATTGCACAATAACAAATGTGAAATTTTACTAATATTGCCATCTAGTGGTCGTTTGTAAAAACATAAATTGTTTATTCGGTTGAAGAATTTTTGAATATAATAAAAAATTTGTGAATTTTCTCAATGGTAGCATCAGTGAATATATTATTTTATGTGTATGTTGTATTTCAATATTTCGTTGTTAGGGTATTTTATAATTTATTTTAATGTGTTATCCTAAAATTAAGATGTTTGTAAGAAGATAACATTGATTAATTTATTTATTTATTCTTAAATTACACACTTTTGTCATTTAATTTTTAATAATTTTACCGTTAATTTATTTTAATTTATTTTAATGTATTGATTATTTTACTGTTTTAATTATTTTTTAATTTTATTTTAATTTAATTTAATTTTGTTTTTCTAATGACCTTTATTAATTAATGTTTTCTTTAAGTGATTTTGACTGTAATAATAATTTTTTTATAAGTATTTTAGACCTGTATTTTAAGTTACTGACTTCTCATATATCATGTAATGATCAACTGAGCAAAATAAATTATTATTATTATTATTATAAAAGGTAACCCTCGTAGTTGAAATTTAATTATCGCTCGTTTACACATTAAATAATTTTGTTACAGCTCGGAGTATCTATGTGATGTGCTTTTGAGTTTTGTTGCACTTTAAGTGCAGTAGTGGTTTGTCATTTCTACCCCTATTTACACCCATTTTACCCGAACTACCGCAACTCCCAATACCGCCCACACTCTAGACTTTCTCGTAACGTTACCCTCAACAAAGAAGCAACATTTTACATTGTAAAAATTCTTAGTTTTGAGATGAATCCCGTAAATTTATATTTATAATTTGCATCATTTATATCAGTAGTAATTAACTGCAAAGTAAAATATAAAACAAAAAGCAAACTTCTGATTTATAACTACTGAAGTACTTAAATTATTACATTAAATAATCAATTGGAAATATCGTGATCGGTTATTCTTCTTATTATCTGAACAGTATAGCACGGGAGATAATGAAAAAATTGATAAATTTAATTATGATGAATCTAGATAAGAATGAATCTCGTGTACGCCATATTTTAATTATTATCTACAGAAGAAAATGAGTAATAACATTATATTGTTATTACATATGATTCTAAAGCTTTACACATAAAGCTTCTTACTTTCTAACTGCGTGTGGCAACTACTTATAAAAATTAAAACAATTAAAAGTTTTTAATAATAAATACTTTAAAACACGCCTTCTGTAATTCATTATTGAAATACAAGAGGTTGCATTGAAAGTCGCAGTTTTCTTGTGTTCTTTGAGTACTTATTTCCAGGCGTGCACACAAGGGGGGGTCCAAGGGGTCCGGATGGGGGGGGGGCGTACTGTGAGATGTGAGGACTTTTTTTTGCTCTTCACTTAAAATTTAGGAGTGAGGACCTTTTTTTTGCTCTTTACTTAATATTTAGAAGGGAGGACCTCTTTTTTTGCTCTTCACTTGAAATTTTGCCCTGTGTTTATAAAAATTATGTATAATTGGACCCCTCCCAAGCCAAAAATCTGTGTGCGCCCCTGCTTAGTTCAATAACAAAATGCGTGAGTACAATAATCAAAGTATTTGCCCTCGGAAGCTATGACTTTTTCCCACTTTTCTGGCAGAAATTGAATTCTGCAACGAAAGAATGGTCTGTCTTTTGAGCCAATCCATTCAAGATACATGTACACTCAAACTCAGAGCCGCAGTAATGAAAACTTACGCTAGGGGCAAAACAGTGTTTTGGTGCCCTTGGCAAATAAATGTAAGTGATAAGCGAAAATAAGGTCCTCACTTCCAAAAATCCAAGTGATGAGCAAAAAAAAGGTCCTCACCTCCCAAAATCCAAATGATGAGAAAAAAAAGGGTCCTCACCTCCCAAAATCCAAGTGATGAGCAAAAAAAAGGTCCTCACCTTCGCAATGTGGCGCCCCTTAGTCAAGCTCGTCAGCGCCCTTTTCCATAGTGCGCTAGGGACCATCGCCCTCTCCGCCCCCCTTACTGCGGCTCTGCTCAAACTTGATCGATTTAACGCTCGGAGTACACCCAATTGCATTCGTTTTGCGGTTGAGAGTGTATTTAGAGTGCGCTCTATATGTTCGGGGTTTTAAGACCGGGCATATGGGGCATGACGGAAAAAAGTGAGGGAACGGCGGGAAAATTACTACAATTTTTCGTATTTGTGACGTTTCTATTAACTTCGAAAGCAGTATTGTGTTCGTAAACACAGCATAAAAATAATTAAATACACCGTGCATAAAATTAACATGGAAGACACAGGGTTTTGTTCTATTTGCAAATTTATAGGAGCTCTCAATGTTGGCAAGGTACTATAATGCTATCATAGGCTGTTTTTCGAGTTTTTTTTTCGAGATTTCCCCCTGATCTCAGATGAATTTCATCTGGCACTGCTTGCAGTTTTCCAAGAATATTTTCGAAAATTGTAGAAGATACCCGAAAATGTGATTTAAAAATCTTAACACCGTATTTTCCGCAAATCCCCATACTTTTTCTAAAATTAATTGTTCAGATACATTAACGTCATCATTGAAAAATAATTCAAAGGCAAATCAAAGTACATAATTTTGATTCATGACTGGCGTGAACTAATCTGACAGTAAAAAAACCGCCTAAAATTGTAGGGTTATATTTTATAAACATTACGTCACAATCCATGCTCGCTCCGAGTACGAATTGTTGCGCTCCGTCAGTGTTCTATTCATGACGTCACCATCAACTGTTTGCTCAGGCTCGCTCTACCCTGTACAAGTCGTACATATGTACCCTCAGCAACCCAATTTAGTTATTGAAATGCTTATCTTCCAAGGCGTGTTGCATCGAACGGAACAGCTGATAACTTGGGACCAGGTCCGAGGAATACGCTAGGTGCGGGAGAACCTCCCAGTGGAGCTCCATCAGTGTTTGTTTCACGGCTATATCAACATGGGGCCGAACATTGTCATGGAGAAGAATCACTTTCCGTTTTGATGCAATCGATGGTTGTTGCATCAATTTAACAATCAAGCGCTCTAATCATTGTTCATAAAGTTCGACAGTGATTGTTTCCTTTGGTTTTAACTCATAATATACTCCATACTTTATATCCCACCAAATAGCTTCATGACCGTGGACGTTTCGATTTGGTGTCGACGTTGGTTGTTGGCCAGAATCAACCCATGATTTTTAATTCTTAGGTTGTCGAAATGTATTTATTTTTATCGTTGGTCACGAAATGCTACAAGAAACTCTTCTCTTTATGCCTTGCAAGCAAAGAAATCGAGATATTTAAACGATTAGCAATTGCATTTTCGGTCAATTCATGTTGCATTTCCCTTCTTTCTGGATCTTTCCCATGGTTGTAAACGTCGTGAAATTGTTTGTTTATCGTCTTCGAGCTGTTAAGCCAATTATTTAAGTGTTTGAGCAGGACATTCTTCCAATAGACCTTGCAGTTGTTCATCTTCAAACTTTTCCAGTTGGCCTGGCCGTTGATTGTCGGGAACGATTATCGCTCTTGAATCGAAACCAATTTCTACATATTAAAGTAAGACAGCTCACAAAGAGATAAATATTGTTTGGTCTTATTTTAAGTACAATCTAATGGTCATGTTAAAGATAAGAATGACTTACAACTTCTGTTCAAAATCTAATGGAATTGTAAGATATTTTACCGCCAATACTTTTATAATCCATAGATTTATTCAATCTCGTTCGCTCTATTATTAAGTACCAGTCAAAAATGTTTTAATATCTTAAATCTTGAATCCAATTTTACTTACCATTAAGTAAATATCTACACATTGAATGAGTTTGCAGAAAGCGGTTTAGTTAGTATGCATAAATTAAAGACATCTGATTACTTAAAACAAGTTCAAGCCTAATTACGAAGTACACTTAGTTTAAGAAGAAATAAGAGACAAATGACAAGAACTTAAGATCCAAGATTACTTCATATAAAACTAGATTTTATAATACAATAAAAAAATAAAGATTGGGTGTAAGTATTCGTCATTATCGTCATTATAATTAACGTTATTTGGTACAATATTCAAGGTCGCTTTGCCGCTTGGGTCAACGAGGCCATGGTGGAGATTTCGTTTTGACAAGTCCCGGTAGCGATCAATGAATTAAAATTTATTGGTTTTATTATATAGTATAGGCAGCTAGTGAGCTGGACTACCCTTACTTCTTATGGCTTTGAAGTGTTCATTTCTGTTGTAACATAAATACATAAATTACGAGAGTAATTTTTTAAATACCAGGTCTACAAGTATGAAATGCGGACGCACATGAAGTGGAAACCATAATAGCACAAATCAAGAGAAATAGAAGTAAAGATGTTTATGGTTTTAATACAGATTTTATTAAAAACATCTCCAGCTATATATGTGAGCAATTAGCATATATTTTTAACTTATGTCTAAGTGAGGGTATTTTTCCTCGTGCTTTTAAAGTTTCGAGGGTAATACCGATACGCAAAAAACGAAACTCCGATAGCCTGGACAACTTTAGACCGATTTCTCTACTACCTGTAATTTCTAAAATATTTGAGAAAATCTTAAAATCAAGATTGCTAATTTTTTTCGACAAAAATAATTTATTCTCTGCGAAACAGTATGGCTTCCGGTCGGGCAAATCAACAAGTCTCGCTGTAGGAGAGGCGGTACACTTCCTCCTAAAAATGTTTGATGAGGGTCAAATAATATCTTCTTCTTTTTGCGATCTAAGTAAGGCATTTGATTGCGTCTCGCATGATATCTTACTTGCCAAGATGGAATACTACGGTATAAAAGGTTTGCCATTAGAACTGTTCAAATCTTACTTATGTGAGAGACGCCAATTGGTTGAAGTAAATAACATAAGATCTTCGTTGCAACCAATCAAGTTTGGTGTCCCCCAAGGTAGCGTTTTGGGTCCAGTCTTATTTTTAATCTTTATTAATGATCTTCCAGCAAACATAGATGCTTCGGAGATTGTTTTATTTGCCGATGACACCACCATTTTAAATGCATCGAACTCAGTTAATGATGCTTTAAAATTAGCGAATGACGCACTTGTTCGCGCCGAAACATGGTTCACAAGCAATAGGCTTAAACTAAATCGCGACAAAACGCAACAGATGGTACTGCATAATCGTCATGATTATAATACCAACACCGATACGGTTAAGTTTCTCGGGATGATAATCGACAGTAAATTGAAATGGAAGCAGCACTGTCAAGACACCGTTAGTAAAATTCATAGATCAATATTTGCTATGCGAAAATTGGTCGATGTGGTGCCGTTTGAGGTTGCCCGAATTGCTTACTTTTCTTTAATAAACTGCCACCTCTCCTACGGTATTTTATTATGGGGCGCCAGTCCAAGTGCTTTTGGGGTTTTGCAAGCACAAAAAAGAGCCTTGCGTGTTTTATGTAAGGTCTCTTCGCGTGAATCTTGTAGGCCTCTCTTTAAACGGAATAAAATTTTAACTGTACCTTGTTTGTACATATGGCATTGTTTACTATATGTCAAGCAAAACATTACTAAATTTTGTACTGTCTCAGATGGAAAATATCGAGCAACTAGATATGGTACCCAATTTAAAACTCCAAAATTAAGACTGGAAGTGGGAAAGAATTCACCTAGTTACTGGGGACCTAAATTTTATAATAAGCTCCCAAAGCAAACTATAAATCTTAATTTTCGTAATTTTAAGAAGAGTATCAAATCGATGTTGCTTGAAAATCCATATTATTTTTTTAATGAATTTCTGGATAGTACATATGTAAATGGCTAATGTTCATGAAATTTATATGTAATATTTTTGTCATGTATATGTAAATTCTTTTATATGTAATTTTCATCAATTATTTATTGTAACACCTAGACATATTCCATAAATGTAATTCTCATTTCACGGAAATAAATACATTATTATTATTATTATATATATATATATATATATATATATATATATATATATATATATATATATATATATATACTGCCATAATGAAAAATGCAGATAAAATCAAACAATTTGCTCAGCAAACTACAGAAGTAAACGCCAAGTACGAGTCAACGAGTACTGAGTCAAATAAAATAGCTTTATAGATACCCTTCATGTCTATTGTTTATTTATTTGAAATGAACCTACCCTTACTATAAGTTAGGTTCATTTTACGCCAGTTCGGTTTACGTCGGTTCTCCCAGGAACGAAACTGCGGCTTATATGGACTTCTACCTGTATTTCGATTAATTCTTCATGTTGACCTCCCTGTAACTGAAGAAAATATATATCTAAATCACTACTATTACCCCGTCTATTATTAGATAATGGTACTACTAGATTACATTATTAGATTACTCTTAACTATTCATCTTAAATTGCAACAAATAACAACCTTACTGGTCTTGAAAAGTTGCATTCGCGATGAGATCAGTGGTACAGTGTCTGGTACATATGTGTAAAAGGATTTCGTGCAGCATACATTGAGAGGAGCGTTTATATCCATCGTATGTGAACATATAATTATGACTAATACGTGCGGTATGGTATACTGAATCTTGCATTGCAAAATCGTGTGTTGGGTGCTACGTGTTTAATTGCTATAAGATGCCTTACAAAGGTTCAAAAATATATGCTTTAAAAACATTGCGTGGAATAAATTATTACGATTCGTTGTTGAGATCGTGAAATAAAAGTTGCTAACGATTATAGTTTTCTAGACACCTGGTTTACAAATTCTTGGAGATTATAACTAAATAAACACACGCACGAGTGACTACGTTATAAAACGAATTATTACGAACTGCATCTTTACCACTACCATACTTGTTAACACGATTTTTAACGTCTTCAAAAAAATGTCTTATACAGTACATACTACATCCTATACCATGAGTTCAAAAAGAAATTACATGGATTGGCTATGGAAAATAAAAATAATGTCAATAGCAAGCTTTAGAATTAATTAACTGTCATCACTGTTGTTGTTGTCGTAAGTTTATACTGTTAATTTACAATTATTATGGTTTTTATAATAGAACACATATAACAACAGCGACTCGAGCACTTTCGTAACTGCAGAAGGATTAAGACAGGGAGGAGGATTAAGTCCTACACTCTTTATAACTTTTATGGACGACATTATAAA
Organism: Liopterus haemorrhoidalis; assembly: GCA_963971575.1. Classification (NCBI taxonomy): domain Eukaryota; kingdom Metazoa; phylum Arthropoda; class Insecta; order Coleoptera; family Dytiscidae; genus Liopterus; species Liopterus haemorrhoidalis. The sequence goes on from OZ020623.1 coordinate 11,049,332, forward strand.
AAAGAGTAAAAAAGAAACGTCTAAATTCAAATTGGATACAGGAACATGCGAATAACAGAAATATCAGAAGGATTAAAAATAATAATAATATTTTTATTTAAGTTGAGGTACAAAATATACATAACTTATGTCATAATATGATCACTAATCAAACTTTACAGAATATGTTCTGCTACCCCTTTTAAATCTAAGTCCATGTAGTCCTGTATACTATAGACAGCTTTTTTTATGAGAAACATTTTTAAACACTTCTTAAATTTTGCTGTGTTTAGCCTTTGTATGCATTCGGGCAATTTATTGAAAAGTTTTGCTCCAATATAGCTAGGCAAATTTTTTGTCACCTTGTATTTCACTAGTTGAATACGAATATCATTTTTATGCCTAGTATTGTGATCATGCAGGGAATTATTTTTTGGGAACATTCTGATATTTTCTTTGATATATATTAGTAAATTTAAGATGTATAGCGATGGAAAAGTTAAAATATCAAGCTCCGAAAATAATTTCCTACAGGATTCCCTTCTACCGATTTTGCAAATAATTCGTATCGACCGTTTTTGTAGTTTGAAAATTCTGATCCAATCCACAGAATTTCCCCACAAAATTATGCCGTATTGCATAGCCGATTGTATATAGGCAAAATACACTATTTTAGCTACATGGAACGATACATTATTGATGATCTTGCTTAACATAAAGTTGTAGGTATTAATTTTTTTAGCAACACAATTTATGTGATCTTTCCAGTTAAGCTGCGCATCTAAGTAGAAACCAAGAAACTTTACATTGTTACATCTATAGTGAGTATCATCAGAAACAGTTCTATTTAGACTAAATACTATAAATTCGGTTTTTGATGAATTTAGGCTTAGACTATTAGCGATGAACCATTGCGTTGCTTCATTTAATGCATCTTGTAAAACTGTATGTATGTCATTATGGTCAACCCCCCTACATAAGAACGTAGAATCGTCAACGTAAATAATAGATGTTGCATTTACATTCTTAGGTAGGTCATTAATGTATAATATAAAAAGATAAGGTCCCAGTATTGTACCTTGTCCGATTCCAACATCCACATTTAGCAATTTTGAAAATACGTCATTGACATAAACACATTGTTGTCTATCGTTAAGAAAGTCATCAATTAGATTTAGTGCATTTCCCCTTATGCCGTAAAATTCAAGCTTATGTACCAAATCTGCGCGTGGAACACAGTCAAACGCCTTAGAGAGGTCACATAATATTGCCGCAATGTGTTCGCCTTGTTCTAAATTATCCATGACTTCGGATAGTAATCCTATTGCAGCTGTAGTGGTAGAGTACCTAGATCTGTAACCAAACTGACTATCCGAAAACAAGTTGTATTTATTTAGAAAATTAACTAGTCTGTTCTTTATAGCTGTTTCAAATATTTTTGAAAATATTGGCGTAATCGCTATAAAAATGTCATTCCATTTGACATATTTCATAAAGATAAATGATATCTTAGTTATAATGATCATAACCAACAAATCTGAAGTAGGTTTTACGGCGTAAGGAATATTTTGAAATGAAAATTTACATTTAAAAATCAGTACTTCACTTTTTTTTTTTATTTAATGGCCTTTGCTGCTGTGGCAATTAGCCAGGACAATTTTTATTCTATGAATTTGCCCATGGAGTTGGGGAAGTCTTCGGTCCTCCCCGTGTTGACCAGAATCAGCTTGGACCTATCTCCGAGGCGGAGGCTACCCATCAGGGAGTCGAGGAGCCTGGAGAAGTCTTCTCTCACACACATGGTGACTACTTGCTTGGCTCACCAGCGGTACAAGTATCTGGCGTAGGTGTCTTGGTCGTCACCGTTTAGACTAATACGTGTAGAGGAGTTGGCTACGTTCCTCTGCCTCAATATTCTGTGACTATTCCATCTAATTGTACTGAAAGTTAACCCAATTCCCATATTCATTCGTCATGACAAATATTTCCTCATTGCAAAAATGCGGCGTATGCATTTCGTAATCAAGCCACATATATCAGACGCTGACAATTAGTTTTTTAATCAGACAACTGAGTATCACAATGTCTAGATGTCGTAATCCTGACCTAGGATTACCTTTGTGACAATATCATTAATAAAATATTGTATAATAGCGGACCGAGATACTGCCTTGAGGGACACCGGATGTTATGAAACTATAATTAGATTTGAATCCTATCAGTGACACATACTTCTGTCTTTTTAATACGAATGAAATCATTTCAGAAAGACGTTGCTCACACCAACTTCAACAAGATAAAAGCATTTTGTAATATAAATTTAGTTTATAAAGAATTAAATGAAAGCCTTTGTAACAAATTAACGAAAAATGTAAATATCAAAAAACTATTGATTTTGATGTTCTATTATAGACCGGGAGCTCATGACATTTTTGGTCTCCGATTTCATACAGCATGCCTTTTGGAGAAGAGAACATTTACCGTGTGACAACAAAAACGGGATGGTACTAAACCCCTGCACGCTTTCCGGTCATAGGGAAAATTGCATTTCCACTTGCATTTTCTCTGAATTAATATTGCTTGCCCTTTTGTCAAAAAAAAGTTATAACAAATTTAAAGTGTTTTAATTATAGGCATGCTGTATGAAAACGCGGAAAATCATATTTTTTTATTACAAGATCACATGACCGTTTGAGCCCTTTGGGACCCTCCGAATCGCATGCATATATTTAAAAGACTTTAAATTTGTTATAACTTTCTTTTGACAAAAGGGCAAGCAATATTAAATCAGAGAAAAGCACAAAAATGTTGTGTTTAAGTGGAAATGCAATTTTCCCTATGACCGGAAAGCGTGCCGGGGTTTAGTACCATCCCTTTTTTGTTGTCACAGGGTAAATATTTTCTCCTCCAAAAGGCATGCTGTATGAAATCGGAGACCAAAAACTGTCATGAGCTCCCGGTCTATTAGTTTATTATATAACTACAAAAACCTGAAATGTCTGAAAATTCACACTTCACACCAATTTTTATTTTTAACAAACCTCGTACCTTTGTTACGCGACAACATTTAAACAGTAATACACTGATTGAAAATTTTTGTTGGCAAGTGTTGTTGTTTTTTAAAAACATTTAAGTAGTTAAATAGGTGTAAATTATTACAAACATATAGTCACGGTTTCGAATCCAGTCTTTTAAAAGATGGCAATGTTGTAGCAGTGTGTAACTCGTAAAACCCAACTGAAATGTACAAGTTTAGACTGTCCTTCTAGGGAGAATGTCTTTTAAATCTTTTACAAACAAGAATTTTTATTTTAAGTAAAGTAATTGTAGAGCAAAAATAAAATGTTCTGAAAGAGTACTAATGCTGGGTTACATTGGTAGAGTAAAAGAGCTAGTAACTAGCGCAAGTAACTAGGAACTAGTTACTATCCCTGTGTAAACAGTTGACAATGTGACTAGTAGAGTACTAGCTTCTAGTAATTGGTCTAGGATAGCAGCTAGCTCATCGACGTATTTACTAGCTATTGTCTTTTCCCCCACTACGCAAAATTGATTCATTTATAATTGGGGGCAAGCGGTAACCTGTCATAACAAATAGAAAAAAAACCATATCAGGTAAGTTACAATTTATTTACATAAATTGCGTAACATTGATTTATTAATTGATGATTTTTGAAATCATCTGTGAAATAACTGCCATTGATACACGAAAAAGATGTTGTAGACCAGTGTTTCTCGACCAAAAATGCACCGTGGACCAGAATAATATATAATTTTCTAACGCGGACTACTAATAATAATTGTTGGTTTATTTTTTGCAAGAAAACATATATATTTAATGTGCTACTAAACACATTTATTTTATTTGTAGAAAATCACAGAAAGTTTACAGAAAATAAACAAAATATAAACTATTTACATAAAAAATGTGCAAAATAAATTAAAAATAAAACTGCAAAAAACACATATAAAAACTTTCGCGGACCACTAAAATTTTTTTGGGGACTACTGGTGGTCCGCGGACCACCTGTTGAAAAACACTGTTGTAGACTTCAATAACTATTTCCTGTGGCTAGGAAATAAAGCGTTAATTCCAATTTTATTTTTGCTCGAATCGCATCCCTTATTAGTGTATCAGTTCGTTTTATTAATGGACTAACTAAATTTAATAGCCTATTAAAATCATCTGGTGTCATTCTTAAGCACAGTCTGTACTCTTTTTGATCTTCCACGGCTAATTCACGAAACACTGATGCGCCATGAATAGTTCTTCTATCAATCCATTTTTTAACCCATTTTTGTTTAGGCTTATATTCTGTACCGAATACTTCAATAAGACAATCATTTATTTCCTCCACAAGAAATGATGTAATTCAAAATACCACTTCTTTAATGGCATCACGCCGGTGACAATGTACCAGGTCTACAAGTATGAAATGCGGATTTTTTTAAAACATAAAACACATTAAACTCAAAAGAACAGTAAAAGTTTATTTATTCAAAGTATGCTTCATTAGAAGTTATACATTTTTCCCATCTTTCAGGCAATTTGTGAATATCTCGCCAGCAGAACTCTTCCCCTTTCCCCGCAAACCATTCATCTAGCCATTCTTTCACATTTTCATATGAACAAAAGTGCTGCTCGGCAAGTGTGTGACCCATCGATGCGAACGAGTGGTAATCTGAAGGAGCCAAGTCTGGTGAGTAAGCGGCCTGGGGTAGCACTTCCCACTTAAGTACCTCCAATGTGTTGCAAACTGCTTTTGCCTTATGTGATGGAGCGTTTTCGTGAAGAAAGATTACCTTGTGCTGTCTTCTTTCGTATTCTGGTCGTTTTATGAGCAGCGAATGGTTCAATTCGATCAGTTGTTGTTGGTAGCGATGGGTATTAACTGTTTCACCAGGTTTTAACAATTCATAATAGACCACACCCTTTTGGTCCCACCAAGTACAGAGCATTGTCTTTTTGCCAAAGTGATTCGGTCTTGCAGTTGATATGGATGGTGAGCCTGGGTTCACCCATGATTTTTTGCGTTTGGGATTTTCAAAATAAATCCATTTTTCATCGCCAGTAATGATAGGATGCAAAAAAGACTTTCTTTTGTATCGTGCAAGCAAAATTTCACAAGTGTTTTTGCGTTTTTCCATCTGCCTCTCATTCAATGCATGTGGAACCCATCTGCCGACTTTCTGGATCTTACCCATTTCTCGTAGGCGATAGGTAACAGCTTGTTAACTAACGCCTAACTGCTCTGCTAGTTATTTTTGTGATTGACTATCGTCTTCCGGTAGCAATGTTTCCAATTTTGTATCTTTATATTTTTTTGGAGGTTTTCCATGTTCTTTGTCTGTAAGATCAAAGTCACCACTTTTGAAACGCCGAAACCATCGTTCACACGTATCTTGCGATGGAGCATATTCACCATAAGCTTCTCGAAGCAGTCGGTATGATTCAGAAGCAGTTATTTTAAAATGAAAACAAAACAGTAGTACTGTCCGCGAATGCTCTTTATTTGGCACAAAATTTGACATTTTTAACACAGTAAAACAAAACTATATGATCACTTTTCAAATTATAACCTATATGTATTTGACACTTAATGATAACTTAACAAAACGCCATATGTGTTGAAACTTTGAACTATACATTCTGTTTGCGCGGCAAGTTTGAAAAAAAATCCGCATTTCATACTTGTAGACCTGGTATATTCACATTCATAAACTATTTTTTGCAAAAAGATAATTTCACTACAAAATCACAGTGAAGATGTCAAATGTGTTTTGACACTTACTATCCAGAAAATAAGATATGTATGTCAATTGCGTATGAACACCTACTATCCTGAAAATAAGATAGTAGAGTAAAGCGCGTAGTACGTGCGCTAGTTACTAGCTCTTTTACTCTACCAATGTAAACCCGGCATAAGAGCTGTCAGCAAAATCGAAAAATCGACCATCTCTTCTTTTTCTTTCCAACAAACTTATATTTTCATTTATTTGTTTGTTCCGATTTCTAGATAAGTTAATAATATTCTATCCTCAAAAATGTATGTGAAGTGTGAATTTTCACACATTTCAGGGTTTTGCAGGTATTTAGTAAGTGAATGATGATTATTTGGGATGCCAAAACAAATTTTATGTCAAAATATTTTTTTATGAATTTTAATTCGAATGCCTATTACCATTATTTAAGTTTCTAAAGATGTGCAGTATTTTTTTTATATATCAAGGTTCATTAAGATTTTGAAAATTGCGCCTATGGCTTCCATTGGTTGTTTTTAGTCATAGCTCCTCCTCTTTGATTTCGTGTACATTCAAATATAGAATTAAATTATAATTTCAACAATTTCCACTGGTTATTAAATTTACGCTTTTAAAAATGAAATGTAACAATTGCCAAAATATAACTAGAATTTGAAAAAATAATTTAAACAATATAAAAATGCAAAAAAAAAAATAAAAAATAATATTGTCTCCTCTCGTAGGATGCGAACTCATTTTCTTGGGCAGAACACCAGTATCTTAGGCACTGCACCAAGATACACGTTGCTGTTTAGCGTGTTATATAACTAGAGCCCTGCGCGGATAAGCTTTTCTGTATCCGCATCCGATCCGCATCCGCACATCCATGATCCGCATCCGATCCGCATCCGCAGCTTTTGTAAATAACAAATCCGCATCCGATCCGCATCCGCAAAAATATCCGCACTATCCGCACTGCAGGTTTTGCTGTCAGTTTGGAAAGAACTAACATATTTCGCCTGTTCAGGTAATCTCTGCTCTAAAACGTTACTGAAAATTTTTGGATTTACCAGCTTATTTATTACTAACCTAACCTAAGGGACCCCAAAAGTTTTAAGGCGTAGATGCGCTAATAACTTATTTAAATCTAGAGAGAGATAACAATTTTGGGGGGCCTAAGCGTTCTTTTTCGTAGGGAGTAAGTGGCGCGCTGCTTTTTTTAAAAATGAATTTAAAAAAAAAAATCAGAAAAGTTACTTGATAGAAGGTGCTTCATATTTTTAGGATCAAGTAATTCTCTTACGCCATTTCGCGCATTAGTTAGGCGTTGCAACTTTTTCAAATAGCAACATGTGTCAATTTTCAAATTTTTGGGATCTGCAAGACTTGTTACTTCGGGTAGTATAAAAAAATTGGCAAGTTACATAATAAAATTTTCGAGAAAAAATTATGTAGGTAAATTTTGGTATTTAAATAAAACTTACTAATCAGTTTTATGTAAAAAAAAACCTTTATCAGTTTTAAAAGCCAGAATTAGAGCAGAGGTAGGAAGAATTACGTCGAAAGTGTACCAGGAAACTTTTGTCCAAAATATTATTTTCTATAATATATTCAATAATAAAAAGAAAGCTAAGTTGATTGTCTCAACTCAGTCTTGATCATGGACAATTGTCTTAATAAAAATAACATAAAGTGAGATTGAATGCTACAATATATCATGTATATACAGGCAACCGAAAATAACCGAGGACTAAGTAGTCAGAACACAATTGCTTGTTTCTCCGAAAGTAACCGAAGATTTAATGTTCACGCGGATATTGCGGATAAGCGGATATGACATTTAATCCGCATCCGATCCGCATCCGCATAGTTTAAATGATAATTTATCCGCATCCGCAAAAAATTTGCGGATATCCGCGGATAATCCGCGAATACCCGCGGATTTGCAGGGCTCTGTATATAACTATAAGTTTTCAATATTAATAGCAAAAAGACATGAAAAATGCTTTTTTTTCCAAAAAAATAATCTGATCAAAAATTCCTGTTGTACATTACTTAGAATTTTTTCAGATTTTTACTTTAAACCATCTGGGCTACAGGGTGTGGGACAAAATTTTTTTTTGCACAATTTTGGCAAAAATCGCTGCAAAATAATTTATTTTGCAAAAATAAAAATTTGATCGTTAATCCACGTACCAAGGGCTTTCATTTGATACCCTACTCAGAATTTAAAAAAAAAAATTTTTTTTCGATGAGCACATATTTGTTTATATTTTTAGGGGGATTTGTTTTTGAGATGATTTAGTATTTTTCCTATGTGTGGGTTAAAGAGTTGTATAAGCATGCCAAATTTCAACTCTCTAGGTTTAGCCGTTTGGCTACAATTTTTACCGAACAGACAGACAGACAGACAGACAGACAGACAGACAGACAGACAGACAGACAGACAGACGACAAAATGACGGTATAAGGGTTTTTTGATCATACCTACAAAACCCTAAAAATGGGCTGTGTTAATCGCAAATAGCCATCGACTAACTAACTAAAGTTTTGTGAAGCAGTGTTTAGCAGGAAAAGAATTTGGTTGGTAAAAAGCACAAATTCTTTGAAAACGATTGTTACATTTAAAAATTGCACAAAAAACTGATATTTATAAGGAAACAAACACTTAAGTCATAACTCTTGGTAACATTTAATTTAATTAAAATTACAAAGTAATTAAAACTAAATTAAATATTTTTTTTACAAAACTCGATAAATAACTGCAATGAATGAAATTTTGACCTTGACAAACGTTCAATGAAATTATAAATATATATATAAAAAAATATTTTTTTTATAATAACGTGATTTAATTTACCATCTGCGGCAGAATATTTTTAGAAATAATTGTCTGTGACAATAATTTAGGTATTTTTTTTAACAAAATCTTTAGTTCTATTACATATCTGAAAGGTATGTTGTAAAAAGTTGAAAATGACACAGTAGAAGGAGTCTTATAAGTTGTTATAGAGAAAAACAAGATACTTAAACAAGATCTGAGCATTATAAACTGATTATCTGGCGCAATTGCGATAATTAAACTTCCATAAAAATAAGCGAAAATGATGAAGAAGAAGAAAAAATCTACACCGTGTTCTTTTTATACAATATTTATTTATTTACAGTGGCGGTTACTAGAATTCAAGCTGTAAATTCATATTATTTAACACTAGATCTTAAAACTAAACTCCTTTGCAGAAATACCAAGATCAAACTTAAAAACTATGATAATCTTAAGGTGTGTTCGTTTGTGTTGCCCAACCTACACTGAACTAAAGTCACTAGATTATATAAAGTAGCGCAACAGCGACCATACTGGGGCTAAAAATGTCGCCAACACAAATGATTTTCAGTGATTCCAACAGTACAAAAATAAGAAACTAGTACTACCAAAATTTTTTATTTTTAACATTGTAATCACGATTTTTTTAATCAAAGATGCACTATAACAAAATTGTAGCACAATTTCAGTTATTTTTTTTTATTTTCATCAAATAAAATGGATATATATATATATATATATATATATATATATATATATATATATATATCTAAAAGCCTTCTACCATAGTATGGTGTAGGCTGTATTTCTTTGTTTTCTCCTTCTTTTCCATATTATGGCAGTACGGGTTCATGTACGAATTTTGCCCAGTCTTTTTTGTTTCTTGTCATTCTTTTAGCTTCTATAATCGTTTTTCCTCTTTTCTCTATTATCCCTTTTACTGTTCTGTCCCATGTATTTCTTGGTCTTCCTATTCTTTGCTTTTTGTAAGTTCTGGTCTCCCAGATCTGCTTCACTTGTCTTGTGTCTTGCAGTCTTTGCATGTGTCCCCACCAGGCCAGTTGTCTGTTTTCTATGAATTGTTCAATCGGTTCTATATCGAGTTCTTTTCTTATATCTGTATTTCTGATTTTATCCATCTTAGTCACACCCTTTACTTTTCTTAAATACTTCATCTCCAAAGCTTGTATTTGACTCTTTTCTCTTCTTGAAAGCGTCCAGGTCTCACAGCCAAAAGTCAGTACCGGTCTGTATATAGCTTTGAATACGTTTATTTTTGTGGTTCTTGTTATTTCTTTCCTATTAATGAGTGTATTCTTTATGTCAAAGTAAAGTTTTGTTTTCTTCTCTATTCTTGTATTTATCTCCATTTCTTGTTTTCCATCCTCTCTTATCTCTATTCCTAAGTATTTGAAATTCTTAACTTGTTCAATATTAATGTCGTCTATTTTTATATTTATGATTTCATCTGTTCCTAATACCATAGCTTTCGTTTTATTTTTATTCATTGTCATACCGTATTCTTTTAATATTCTATTCCATACATTTAAATTTTCCTGTAATTCGTTTCGTCCTTTTGCTATTATAACAACGTCGTCAGCAAACACTCCTTCCGATATTTCAGTTATTTGCATATTCCTATATCCAACCTTGAACTTTGTTGTTTCATTTTTACACTTTTTTATAATTTCATCCATAAATGTTATAAACAGCGTTGGACTTAATCCTCCACCCTGTCTTAATCCTTCTTCCGTTTTAAAAATACTCGATTGTTGACTATTATAAATTATTGCATTACGATTATTTTCATATACTTTCTGTATAATTCTAATTATTTTGTTACTAATTCCCCTATTTTCTAGCATTTCCCACAGTTTCTTGCGTGGTACTCTATCAAACGCTTTCTCTAAATCGATAAAACCTAGATAAATCTTAGTATTCTGTTTATGCGTTTTCTCTATTAGTTGTTTTATTGTGAAAATATGGTCTTGAATACTTCTTCCCCTTCTGAATGCGCTTTGCGACTCATCCAATGTTTGTTCAATTATAGGTTTTATCTTTTTGTCGATGATTTGTTCTAGAATCTTCATTACAGTGCTCAATAATGTAATACCTCTATAATTATATAAAATGGATATAATATATAAATTTAAATAAAACTTAACCTTAAATATTCAAAATAAGTTTCTGTGACCTTAGTAAAGCCTTTGATTGCGTGTCTCATGAAATTCTACTGGCGAAACTCGAATACTACGGCATTAGAGGTACAGCACTCGATTTATTTGAATCGTATTTGACAAATAGGACTCAAATGGTGCAATTAAACGGTATGCACTCACAATCTCAAAAAATAATGTACGGAATAGCCCAGGGTTCTGTAATAGGCCCAATCCTATTCCTGCTCTATATTAACGACCTGCGTAGCAATATACCGGTGAAAACTATTTTATTTGCAGATTACACTACGTTTTTATGCGCAGAAAACACCCTAGAGTCGATAACCACTCTGACTCAACTCACGGTTGAAATTGCGGAAAACTGGTTTACTGCAAATAAACTAAAATTAAATAAAAATAAAACCCAGAACCTTCTTATTACTAATAAAAAATATTTACCTATAAAGAAAGCTAATGTAAAGTTTTTGGGCATATATCTCGACACATACCTAAATTGGAAAAAACCATATTTTTAAAACTAGCACTAAACTATCTTCAGTGCTCTACGCTCTAAAAAGACTAATGCTGTTGGCAACCGAGGACACAGCAAAACAAGCGTATTTCGCACTTTTTCATAGCCGATTACGGTACGGCATATTATTGTGGGGCTCAAGTCCACATAGCAAACGACTTTTTATAATACAAAAAAGAGCTATAACGAATCTTAACAAAAAGCGGGCTGACAGAACACTGCAAGCCTTTATTCAAAAAATTAAAAATATTACCATTGCCATGTCTATATATATATTACTGCCTAATCTACACAAAGAAACAAATAAATAAATTTTCCACACATGCTAGCATACATTCTCATAATACGTGATACAAATACCACCTAGTTACCAAACAAGTAAGACTAGCGCGCTCCACGCACAGCCCCGACTATTGGGGACCAATATTTTATAACAAACTACCGCAGGACGTAAAAGATCTTCCAGTTGTTAAGTTTAAAACTATTATTAGTAATCTCCCACATGAGCACTGCTATTACACTATGCAAGAATTTCTTTGTAGTAATGTTTCTACTAGTTTTGTTAACTTAATATTGTAAATTACATATGTATTTACTGCTTTGTCAGTTTATGACGATGATATGCATGTAAAAATGTCTTACTCTAATAAAGATTATTATTATATTATTATTATTATTATTATCAAAACACTGACAAAGGTTATAAAATGAGAGCGAGAGAGAGAGATGTGACAGCGCAGACAAAAACTTAAGAACGTAAAAATTGCTGCTTTAGTTTGCTTAACAGGGGAACCAAAGTTGCCAATCAAACTTTGGCTTCTTCAAAGGCTTGCGCTACTTTGTATAATTTAAAGTCACTACGACAGACAGACAGACATACAGACGACAAAATGACGGTATAAGAATTTTTTGGTCGTACCTACAAAACCCTAAAATAGTATCTTGACAAAATAACAACGAATTTTTTTAAAGAGTTAGAAGAAAATACATTAAGTTTAAAGTAGTTATTTTAAAAATCTTTAATCTTGTTCTTAAATTTATAATTTTACCCCTTACCTCTCCAGGCCCCCCTGCAACGCAGGGGTTGCATATTGCTTTAAAACTTATATATTTTTCTTTTTAAAAAATTTCTTTGAACCGTCTCTTATATGAGTTTAACCAGTAATTTATAAAGGGGATAATAAGGGATACTAAGAGATTATGATAATTTTTCATGACAGTCGCGAATAATTGAACGAATAGCTGTTGCATTAATGTGTAAATACTTCTCTATCTGCCTCTATGTAATTCGCACATTTTCATTGAGCAGTTTTTTAATCGCAGAAATATTTACAGGAGTAATTGGTTCAAAAGCCTGAATTAAAAGCATGATCGATATAATTTAAAAAAATGCTTTAACGAGTCGCCTCTGTATTAAACCTATGTATTTTTTTCATATATTGTTACGCGTCTTTAGTTATGAAAGTAGCAGAAACCAGTGTCTCGTTTAAAATAATCGTCTACTTTATATTTGCATTTTAATAAAGGCGTCACTGTTGCCATAACAAGAGTACAAAAGATTATAAGCACGAGCTTATAGCTTCAAACTAGTTTACTCAGCTTTAATTGGTCGTTACATTATAAAGATAAATCTGTAATGACATTTGATCATATTCTAATACTTGTTTACTTTTGCCTCAAAGCGCTACGAAAGCTGTCAATGATTTTTTTGAAAATCCTTAACGAAGATGAATCTATTTTATTGTGTTTGTAGCGAATTTTATAATTTTAACTAGGGTTTAGTTTATATATTGTATCCTAAATTTCCTTGCTGAAGCGTAGGGCCTTTATAAACTCGCACCATCAAGTTCTGTAAAGAGCAAGCCTCTTCACCAGGTATTTCCGTGGACATCAAGTTCTCTATGTTCTCCTCCATTTGAATACATGGTGACCTCTACGACGGCTTCCCTGAGGGTTCCACTCTAGTTCCATTCTGGTTATAACACTACGTTCCCAAGGATATGAACAAGCCAATTCTACTTTCTTGCCTGGATTTCCAACAGGATAGGTTTTGTGCTGTCGATTCCCAAAAATGAATATCAATTTTGCCAAGATATCTGTTAATAAAAACTTTTTATTAACAGATATCTTTTATTTAAACAGTTTATGGGTAATTTCTTCGCAGCTATACATCAGATTTTACATTGGTTTTAAATATGCGGACATTAGTGTCCTTTTAGACTTCTTTCAGCAAACCGAAAGCTTGTTGAGCTTTAAGTATTCCCCTGTTCACGTCCCTCAAAGTTTCTCCATCTCTGGTTACTGCACTAACGAGATAGCAGAATTCTTCCACGTCTTATAAGTCTTCCAGGTTGATGGAAATCTGTTGATGTAATTAGTACCAATCTGCATTACTTATAATAATAAATGGCTAAACACCCCTACGTTGTTACGCCGCCCTTTGGGCTTTCTAAATCCGTTTTCAGGATGGATCAATTCCTATATCTCGAATTAAATCTTCTTTGTAATCTCTCTCCATAGTTGTCTGTTCCTAACTTTAATTCTCCATCTCGTTATTCCGGCCCTTTTCAGATCTCCTTCTACTTCTTGTTTTCTTTTCCTCCCTGGTTCCCCTTGTAACGCTAAATATACAATAGATGCTTCTTCTCCTCGTCATACATGCCAAAGCCATCTTACTCGCTGTTGCTTAATTTTTTTTAGTACATCGACCCCTTCCAGTATTTCTAATATCTCATGATTCATTCTCTGCTTATATTCGTTCTCCCCAATTTTTACTGGTTAAAGTACTGCTCTTAATATCTTCCTTTAATCTATTTTGAGTTCTTCTTCCTCTTTCTTTGACGTATGGTCTTATTATTGTTTTGTTTATGTTCAGTTTAGTTGTTTTTGTCAGTATAGTACTATTTAGGAGTTTTTTATTCGCATAGCAAGCTCTATTTGTTGCTAATATTTTATCTCTTAGTTCTTTCTTTCTGTCTTTGATATCCACACTCCAAGATACTTAAAATTATCTACCATTTCAAAATCAAATTTTCCTATTTTGCTTTTAATTCTTGTGTTTTTTCTATGCTCATCATTTTCGTTATATTTTCATTTATTATCATGCCCATCTTTGCTCATTCTTTAACTATTTCCTGTACCATATTTTCCAGTATTTTCCTATTTTTTGCAATTAATATTACGTCATCTGCATATGCAATAAGTTGACTTCCTCCTGTCCTAATATTTCCTTTATTGACATTTCTGGTACAGTGGAACCCCGCTATTCGTCCGCCTCTCTACTCGTACAACTCGATATTCGTCCAACTTATTCAAGTAAAATTCAACTCGTTATTCGTACGCTTGCCCGCTATTCGGACAGCGTGCGGTCGGCGCCACGCGACAATGTTATTGACTATTTTAGAAAAATTCTGAAAAATCGTCAAAGGCAGACAACATTGGACAGGTTTTCAGAGAAAGAATCCCAAGATTCTTCTAGTGCAAAAAGACTGAAAAAAGAAAGAACACTAGAAGGAGAGAAAACACCTGAAGGGATGTTACCTGATGTTTTTATGGAAAGTGACTCCAATTCCAAACAGTAACATCAACATTCCTCTTTCTCCTCTTCATATTCTACTTACGCCATAAGCTCACCTAAGTACAAGTAAAGTGCAGTTAAATTTTTATTTATGTATTTCATGTACAGTACTGTATATTTATTGTTTTTATAGGTTTAAATAAACGATCATCTATGGATCTAGAACTGATTAATCCAATTTACATTATATCTTATGTGAAAAAATGATTCGTCATTCGTACAAATCGCCATTCGAACTACCTTCTGGAACGAATTGTGTACGAATGGCGGGGTTCCACTGTAATGTATTTGAGACCCAAATTAAATAAAGTTGCAGACAATACGTCGCCTTGTCTTACTCCGCATCACTTTGGTTTTATTTATGCTTAAGGCAACTAAATTAGCCATAGTACTTATACTTTCAAATTTGTCTCGCATATCTTCGTAATTATGAGACAGAAGGCATAACTCAAATCTTCTAAACGATTTTGGAAGGCCCACTATATTCCGCTATGTTCTGTGAAGGCATTACGAAGAACCTAAGTAGTTAAACTAAGTCATAACTGTGACACTTTGGCCTTGAAAGTCCGATCAGCCGACTTTTACTGAAACCTGATGTAAAAAGATGTCCAACAAGTTATTAAATAATAGAGGAGATAGTAGGCAGTCTTGTTTAACCCCACTTTTGACGCCAGTAGTTTTAATTCTCTTCCCTTTATACATAACTTGTGAAGTTGCCTCACGGTATAGTTCTTTAATGAGGTTAATATGGACCCCAACATGATCCAGGATAAGGCTGAATTTAGGGTTTTTAAATTTCTCATATTTTAAATTTTCGGGAATTGGGAACAGGAAATATTTCCCATAAATTTCCGAAGTCATATTTTTTATTTAATGAATACAAAGACTTTATTATAACATACTTTTGGACAGCGTTTCCCAAACTATGTTCCGCGGAACATTGGTGTTCCAAGTGGTTGCATTGTAAATTTACGAATAAATATTTCTAGACATGGTGTCATTTATTTCATTGTTGTCAAGAAAAAGTATCAATTGAATCTGACAAGTCGATTAATCTGTGTAAACGTTTGACCGGTACTTGCGAAAGAACAACACTTCAAGTGGTACCACACATATTACACAGCATCACGCAGTTAAAAGACATTTTCATACTGCAAACCTTGTATTTAATATAACATGCAGGGGTATCTAAGCTACAGCCAGACGGTTTCGGTCCGCAAGAAAATTTTATCCTGCTCGCAAATAATTGTTCCTAATAGGACAAAAAAAAAAAAAAAAAAACTAAATACTTATATATGAGAGGAAGAAACAAGCAACAAATGTAAAAAAAATCAAGAGACAGCCAATATAAAAAGACCTGGACGCTGAGTAAACCACAATATTTGACACCCGAGTAATAATATCTAGTACTAGAGATGGGTCGTTCATGAACGAACCGGCTCACTGAGCCGACTCAGTACACTGACCGAAGTGACACGGTTCACCAAATAGAAATGAGCCGGCTCACGGCTCACTGTATAGTTTCAAGTTTCAAGGATACGATTGGTCGGGCGATTGTGAGCAGTGACCGGAGTGATCCGGATCTGGATCGATGTCATGTTGAACTTCGCGAGAACTCGGAGTGTAATGTATTATCATAAAGTGTATTATTTATTGTCATCAATTTGTAGGGCAGTTTATTTGAAACTAATAGGCTTAGTCTGTATTTTATTACAACCATAATATATAAAAATATTAAAAATATTGCCCAAATCCCAGATGTCCGATTTATAAGGGCAGTAAACATCGCCATAAACTTAACACATCTGGTTTAAAATACAGTAGCTAAATAAAGTGAATTGTTTGTTTCAAAAATGTTAGATAAGAACCGGGGCTAAGCGACGTTCTACCTACGAGCGAACGACCGACAACTGACCGGGTTTAAGAAAGAGCCGGCTCTAAGCGACGTCTACCTACAAGCGAACGACCGACAACTGACCGGGTCTAAGCAAGAGCCGGCTCTAAGCGAAGTCTACCTACGAGCGAACGACCGGCAACTGACCGGGTCTAAGCAAGATCCGGTTCTAAGCGACGTCTACCTACGAACGAATGACCGACCTGTGTCTCGGGATCATGTTTACAATTCATATATTGCAAGAACCGGCTCTAAGCGACGTTCTACCAACGAACTAACGACCAACCTGTGTCTCGAAAACATGTTTACTTAACCGGATCACTAAGCCGGATCAATGAACCGGCTCAACAAACTGAACGACCTCTACTGATCCGGTTCCGCAAACTGAGCCGAAATTCCCATCTCTATCTAGTACTAGCTGAGAACCCGTGCTTCGCTACGGTATACTGACGGACGCATTAGTGTAAAATCCTCAGTTTGTTTTTAAACATGTGTATGGGTAACCTTTGTAAGCAAAAACCTAGTTGATATCTCATCTGTCCTAAGAGATATTGAGGAATCCGTGAAAAAGCATTTTACTCTTTTTCGCCACATAGGGGTCGAACTTGAAAAAATCCTTTTTAGTGGGTTCCTACGTCATACTGAGCAAAAAAACTGTGTAAATTTTTAAACATCTTAAAAAAATCAAACAGGAACAGGGCCGGATTATCCCCTTAAACAAAAAAGACATTTTTCTAGGGCCCGGATTTGGTAGGTGATGTCTTTTTTTTTTGCTCTCCACTTGGATTTGGGAGGTGAAGTCCTTTTTTTTGCTCTTCACTTGGTTTTGGAAGGTAAGGACCTTTTTAAAAAAAAACATAGGTTAAGGGCCCGTAAATCCAAAATGTCTTGGGCCCGGCGAAGGCTTAGTAAAAATACCAAAAAGGAATATTAAAGCTCAACAAACGAAATTGAGGAAAATACGAAGGGTTTTATAATTCACCCTGAATGGAGATTCACCCTTTTAGGTGTTGACTAGGGTATAATTTTGAAATAAGTTTAAATTTATAAGCAAAAACCAAGTCGATATCTCAATAATCCTAAGAGATATTGAGGAATGCGTGAAATCATATTTCAGCCCTGTTCACCCCCTTAGGTATCAAATTTTGAAAATTTCTATATAAGTGGGTGCTTACGTCATAGAGGTACATAGATTGAAAACATGGTCATTAAAACTGGAAACAGAAGGCCTAGGCTCAATTCGGGTTGCCACGCCAATGATGATGATGATAATGAGAAATACCGCTTAAGAATCGAAAAATTAAGCCATTTATCAACATATTTCTTATTAACCCAAGCTTGACCAAATGGGGTGTGTCACACCCCAGTATATTAATAGTGGAAATGATGTATCTATTGACAATATTTATGAATTAGTTAATATTTAACAATAATTTAATTTTTAACCGACAAAAAAATCAAAAACACCATTTACAAAAAAATATGTCTAAATTATATTTGCCAACAGCGCATTTCGAACGAATTCTAAATAAATAAACGTTGTTAGTATCTAATAGCAACTAATTCAAAATTCAAGCTTTGCTTGAGAAGTGACAAAGAAATTGTCTCCCCCACCAAAATACATAGACCAATCAGAGAGCTAACTAAATTAGTATGTGTGAGAGTTGGTGTGAACGAGAGATGCAATGTTGTCAGTCAACACGAGACGCAACTTGAAGTATGATGCAATTTAGGAAAGAAATTGGCGTGATTTTGACTTTTATTGAAACAATTATTAAAAAGGCATTAAATAATCACTTGATTTTTTTTTTTTTTGTAATAGTGTTCTATAGGCTTGACAGCATCTAAGTGTATAAATTTTACCTTATTTTAATTGATATTAAATGAGAAAAGCCTAGGGTATACTACACCCCACTTGGTTGGATGTGTATATTTTGGTAAACTACGGGTTAATTTAATAAAGACTTAGGTACGAAGTAAATGCAGAAAAAACGCTGGGATTTTTTAATGTTAATTTTATCGTGACGAAATATTCGCAAATTATTTAAAATTAATTTAAAAAAATTAAATGAAAGCTCTTAGTACTCAAATAACGATTAAAAATTATCAAAATACTTTTTATCAAAAAAAAAAAAATAATAATAATAATAATCCGACATCTATCATTCCGTTGGCTTCTTACACTTATTAAATACATACAAAACCCTGAAATGTGTGAAAAGGCACACTTCAAATCAACGTTTTAATCGTTTGGAGAATCAGCTTGGCCTGGTAACTAGAATTCTCAATCTTTTGCATCACAACTTGCTTAAGAACTCCTTAATTTCAATATTAAAATTTCCATATTGTATGTCATTAAAAAGGTAATAAATTCAGCTTAATGTTTAATAAAGTTTTATAGTGTGAAGCTGCCTTCTTTAGCGTGTATTTTTTTAATGTTTTTTAGAATATCGATATCGCAATGTGACAGATTGTAAAATATGAACCTCGCATTACAATACATATGTTGCTATTGTCTTTGTATTTTGATATCTTAACTTGTCATCACTATTGTTAATTCCATGTTTATTTATTATTTACACCATTTAAACAATAAGCGAAGAGAGAAATAAAACAGAAAATAAAAATAATTTTCACTTAACACTTAAATCGGACAGATCTGAAATAGTTTTAAAATCATTGACATAAAATCATTCACAACGCTGAAGATTTGATCCAAGCCAAGTCAATAATATTGAGAAGCTACAAGCTACAAGAATATACGAGGGCTACCTTTTAAGTTTTTACAAAAACTAAGAAAGAAAAAAAAAATTTTTTTGGAACAAACTATTGAATTGCTTTACAAAATATTCGACTTTACGATTTATACACTTTTGCATGCGTTCAAACTAATTCTCTAAACATTTTTTCCACTGAAGTTGGTATCTCAAAAACATGGATTTCGAAGGCTTCAACAGTTCTTGAGGTGATGAAAATCGCTGACCACGCATTTTTTGTTTCACATTGGGGAACAAAAAAAAAAGTCGTTAGGGGATAAGATAGGTGAATACGGGCAATGAGGCATTAATCCGATGTGTTTCTCCTTCAAACAATCAATTGTTTGACGTGCTATGTGGGAGCTTGCATTGTCATGATGAAGAATGATGCGATGTTTTTAGTTGTTTTTCCTGATTTTGTCGATAACTTCTGGCAAACAAATTGTTGTATGTCATTCAGCATTAACTGGTATCCGATCCTCTAAAGAAATGGTTGCGACATGTCCAGTTTTGTGGATTTTGGTTCATTTTGGTCTTCCAAGAGGATATAGTTGCTTAGTTTCTGGTTCATATGAATAAATCCAAGTTTCGTCACCTGTAACGATGTTGTATACGGATTTTGCAGTCCCTAGGTTGAAATTTTTTAGTATTCCCGTACACCAATCAACACATTTTCATGCAAAATTGAAAGTATTGCAGTCTGCGATATGCCAAAGATTCCTCTATCTCACGGTAAGTCACATGTCGATATTCTTCAATCATTTTGCGCACAGCATCGATGTTTTTTTGAATCACAACCGATTTTGGTCGACATTCAAAAGATTCATCACTGACGGACGCACGACCACGACGAAATTCTGCAAACCAATTGTAAAGAGTATTTTCTGATGGTGCTTCATTACGAAAAGTTGAACGAAGCGAATCATTGTTGTTGAGTTAGGCCTTTACTAAAATCGTACAAAATCATCCAATGAAAACCTTCACGAGTAATATCCATTTTTTCACAAACTTATTTTTTTTTAACGCTCACTGTCAACGAACTTCTCGGTCAATTTATAAGCTGCCACTGATTTCACAATATCAAATGTCAAATTTTACGAATATGGTAATGACACATTTCAATATTGACATCTAGTGGTCGTTAGTAAAAACATAAAAGGTAACCCTCGTACCTCGTATAGAACTGTTTCACAATTATTTACAAAAAAAAAAACTACAAAATTTCTGTTGATTGTTTGTTAGGTCTCCTTGCATATATCTCAGTTGGATTATCTGTCTTGTCCATTTACAAATTTCTTTTTCAAGACATTCATGTTGCAATTTTTCTATATTGTTTTGTGGATCATGTCTATTTTTTTTTCTGTTCGTACCTACGAAACCCTGAAAATAGTAGTTGGCTCTTAATACATATAAATGAAGGTAATAAAACTTGAGAAATGCAATGATGAATGGAATACAATGTAGTAATGACAAGAATTCTCATTTGATATTACGAGAGTTTTTATTGATGAACCAAGACAAATAGCCAACGTATCGCATCCTAATAGATTCATTTGGAATTTTTAAAAATCCTGAATTTAAATTAAAATAAATCGTTGATATCAATCAAGTCTTTTTTTCAACAAAAAAAATTATATCTTGGCAGAAAAATTTTAGGTTTTATTATTATAAATGATATTCATAAATGCAAATGGTTGAATTTAAATATATTTTAGTAAATTGTGGTAATAATTCAAGAGGCTTCAGAATAATTATAGTCCTCTGAAGATCTGGACATTTATAACTCTATTTTATGACTAAATATATAGAGGTATCTCACGAGAAAAATTAACAAAAAACTATTAACAAAACAACGATAATTTTCACGATTCTATTTCCCTATCTGGGTTCAGAATAGATCAGTTTAAGCTGAGGTTTATTCCCCATGAAAAATTATGAAAATTAAATTATTTATCCTTCTTTAATTCAGTATAGATATATATATATATATATATATATATATATATATATATATATATATATATATATATATATATATATATATATATATATATATTAAACTTTTCATGGAACGGAGATACTTGAACGGTTCCCAGCAAACATTTTTATACGGGCCAGTACTATTGAAGCACATACTCCCCGGAATTGAAAGTAATGGGCCAGTACCCCGGTGTCCTCTTGGCCGTTAGCTGGCCCATTGGCGTATCAATTGCCGGCCCAGCAGCGGTAAAGTGCAAAATAATCGCATTAAATGCTGATTAAGTACTTCGTATAGGAGAAGTGCGAAATACAAATGTGAAGTATATTATTAATACTGGCGTTGTACAAACTTTTGATGCCAGCAATTTACCAACAGAAAAAGCAGTTTGCCGGTATTCGACCGATGGTTGAATATTTGCTGGATTCCGTCTTGTGATCTAGATAACGGCACCTCCAGAATTATTCATCCCGATAATTTCCAAAACTCCAGCAAAACTTTCTCCAAAATCACTCCAGAACAATTTCCTGAACTCATAGGGTAATACTGTCAAACGCAAAACCGAAATAGAAAATATCCAATAACACAAGGCTCGCCTCTTATATTTCGGGATTGCGATAAACTGTGCTGCCATTTGGCAACTGACGCTTCTATCGTAAAGTTTGTCATTTGTATACGTACTCAGAAAGTTTTGACGTACGAGAGCTATTTGTGTTATTTACTGCAATTTGAAACAATTCATCTCGGCTAAAAATGGAATTAAATCGTGAACATTTTCGAGCGATTATTTTTTACAACTTTCGACGTAGATTAACCTAACAACAGTGCATCGATGAACTTAATTCGACTCTCGGCGTTGAAACACCATCAAGGACAGACGTTTATCGATGTTTTCTCGACTTCAATCGAGGCCATAGTTCGCTTAAGGATGAATTTCGTGAAGTTCGTCCAAAATCGGTTGTTCCGGAAAACATTGATGCTGTTCGTGAACTGATACTACAAGATCGTTATGTGACTTATCGTGAGATTAAGGTATTCTTGGATATTAGTGGGACCAACGTACATTGACTATTGCATAAACATTGGGTCGTCAAAAAAATTTTCGCGTTGAACCCACATAATTTGTGCCTGTTGCACTATTGGTGCCTCAATCGGAGTGGAAAAAGTGCTTCGAAAATTGGTTCAAACTAGGGTTGTAAATCGAAGGCAAAACATCGATGTTCAACATCGATGTTAACATCGGCGCCTTACTATCGATGTTGAAAAAACATCAAAGAAAAAACATCGATGTATCGGAAACATCGATGTTTTATTAATATTAAAAAAAGCTATTTATTTATATTATATAGGTTTTATTTAATAATGTAAAGATAAAATACGAAAAAAGTAACACGTAATACACAAAAAGCATTTATTAGATTTTGAAATAGAAATATTCCTTTTTAATAGTAATTAATTTCACATTAATATTATTATACCCAATATAATAATCCTAATTTGTACCTACAGTCTATTCCAAACGATTAGGCGGAACTAACCGCAATTTTCATTTTTGTAATTTGTTATTAGATATTTTTTTATATATTGAAGTTGACTTTTCCTGAACAAAATGATCAAAAGCTTCAATCAATCGGTAAAGGTAACCGCCTAAACCAAAGGAACAGACCTTACTATTTTTACATTTCTAAAATGAAATATTAGATTTTATTTCAATACTAATATAGTAATCTTAATGTTAATTTTATATTATTTAACATAAAAATAACACTGTCATACACAATTATTTTTATACTTTTTTAAGTTGAAATAAAGTCTGTTCCTTTGGTTTAGGCGGAACTAGATTTTCAATTCTAGTTACTTTTACCGATTAATTGAAGCTTTCGATAATTTTGTTCAGGAAAAGCCAACTTCAATATATATAAAAAATAGCTAATGACAACTTACAAAAATCCAGGGATTGGAGGAATAACAACTGGGAAAGTGTCAACAAGACTCAAAAAGAAAAAGTGTGTTGGCGTCGTTGGTCGTTCGCATTATTTGCAAAAATTAAAAGTTTCTTCTTATTTTTTCGTATTCTGCTAACTGCTAAGAAGAATAAGAACTAACACTATTAGTATTGTTATAACACAATAGATGGCGCTTATATTTTGGGTACTAATTTTAATAAAAATTAAATTTTTAAGATTCCAGCGCCTCTAGCGGTAGTTTCTGAATTTCAAAGTTTAAACATCGACATCGGTAGTAGACATCGATATTTTATCGATACTATCGCCAGCTGACCATCGATGGTAAAAACATCGATGTTTTCGATACATCGATGTTTTTTCCCATCCCTAGTTCAAACGCATGCAAAAGTGTATTGATCTTCATGGAGAATATTTTGAATAAAATAAACCCACTTTTGTTGATAAATAATTGTTTTTGATCTCAAATCCCGAAATATAAAAGACAACCCTCTAATTGTGTCATAATTTTATTCTTGTATAACTCTTACAATAATATCATTTAATAGCTTCCATCTTTATCCATCTTATAAGATGCTGTGCCCCTATAGTATCTCTGTCTTACAATGACTTTGTCTATCATAAAGTCTAGAGCAATGTGTCTTTAGGTTTGTTGGTCAACGGTAATCAGCATCCTGAACCATTAGCTTGGAAGTAAGGAAGGATGTTGCTGTAATATTGATACATCCTTTTATTAATCAATATTAAAGTAAAAACCACTTTCGTTTAAGTGAAAACATAATTGCATGACATTTGCTGGCAAGAATCTAAAGATGATTATGGAAATATGATTATTATTTGATAAAACGGATATGGAAGGGAAAAACAAAAGGTAGATGGACATGAGGAAAGAAATTTTGAAGAACAAGGTTGAGAATTGATATTTTAACGTGTTCGGGTTATTCATACAAAACCCAAAATTTTCCAGAAGGTAAAACACACGAGGGTTACTATTAAAATTTAAAAAAAAAAGATTTTTTTTGAACAAACTGTTTTATTGCTTTTCAAAATACTCGCCTTTAAGATTTATACACTTTTGCATGCGAGCAAACCAATTCTCGAAACATTTTTTCCACTCTGAAGTTGGTATCTCAAAAATGGTTTTCGAAGGCTTCAACAGCTTTTGAAAAAAAATTATTAGGGGATAAATCGGGTGAATATGAGACATTATTTCTATCTTAAGTTAAATATATGCGCAATAAGATTACTATATTTGGAAATGTGGATACAATTTTTGTGGTCTTTATAAATTGTAGCATATCAGATGGCTGCTTTAAATTTTGGCTTTTTGACATGAATTGCAACAGTTCCTCGTCCAATTCTTCAGTATCAATGACTTCATTGTACCATTTTTTTTAGCAATGCGGTATGTTCAGATCTAATTGATACGTCGTCATCTAATGGTTGGTTTATATACGGAACAAGAATAAGGAATAGGAATTAAGAATAGTACACAAGAATAAAAAATATTAAACCGTTTATATAGGACATAACATTTCGTCGCTGCGCCTGCGTACTTGCGTTGGCCTGTGTTTAACGTTTGTCACTTGACAGGTTCTGATTCATAAAACCTTTTAAAAAATTTCGTATATTGCCGTGAAAAACATTTTATTGTGCTTTACAACCCTCTGATCACAACTAAAAAACATCTGTTGATCAAACTTTATTACGGCAGACATTTTGATTGCTGTGCGCAGGCTTATCGTGTCTTATTCTTGAAATAAGAATAAAAATGTTGAATGTTACCAACTATTCTTATGTTTAAGTTAAATTTCATTCCTACATAAACCGATATACGGCGCAGCCATGTTTTAACATCTTGTGTACTATTCTTATTTCCTATTCCTTATTCTTGTTCCGTATATAAACCAAGCATTAGTCTGTATGAAATATTTTTAAAATCTCATCAATGTCTTTGTATCTTTAGCTACGTAGTTTTAGTTCAAAAGATATTTTGTCACAAATCATATAAAAACAATTTCGTTTAAAGGCTTCTTGACCCTGACTACAAGAACTTACGTCTTCCTCATCATGATGAACATCATAAAAAAATCTTTTCCTTTTTCGGTACCTTTTTTTGAATCGGAAGTTTTTATTTCTGATGCGTTTAATGCCTCCGTTTCTAATTCGGGAAATAAACTTCATTTGTCTATGCCATGATCCGGCCTTGTTTTCACTCTCCGTGGAATGCCAGTATTCCACAGAATATAGTTTGAGAAACGCTGTACTATACAATAGCTATTATAATCTAATAGCAAAATGTTTCATCTTTATTTATCTTATAGTATTGCTTACCCTCATGTATCTATGGTTTGTCTAGACCAGCGCTAGACCAAGCAGTGTGTCTGTGGGTCTGTTGGTCGTGTAGCGGTGTCAGCATCCGCTGGTCCACTGTCCAGTCGGTGCTGGAACTCAGGAAGGATGTCTGACGGAGCTCACAGACAGGTTCTCAGAATTGCGAGCGTGTGCTATAGACACAGTGACGGAGAACCTTTACTTTCAATATTAACAACTGGGCTACTTACTTCCAAATATTTATTAAATTTAAATGGAATTATCATCTATTATCCTTTTTTTTCTGTTAGTGTTGTCTAAGAAACTTATAATCTGTGGGGGTAACTTACTGTTAAGTCCGTCAAGAAAAAATGCCAAAAGTCGCTCAATTTGTTGCGGGTCCTCAGTCACAAGACATGGCGTGCAGACCGCACTGTCATGTTGCGTTTATATCGTTCTTTAGTGCGGTCTAAACTGGACTTGGATGTATAGCTTATGGGTCAGCTAAACACCAAGAGATACGAATTCTTGACACTGTACATCACACTGGGGTTAGATTGGCCACAGGTGCATTTCGCATCAGCCCAATATCAAGCCTGCTGTGTGAAGCAGGCGAACCGTCACTGTACATTCGTCGTAAAATTCTATCCTTGCGATATATGGCTGCACTCAGTGCCAAGCCAAATCATCCTGCGTATGATCCTATTCTACAAAATTGGCATACAGAGACCTATGACAGAAAACCAAGAGTCAATAGGCGTTTTGGTTTGAGGATTTTCGACATTTTGGGTGATATTGATTTTAATATGCCCGAAATGGTAAGTGGCCCGAAATAATGGTTCGTTTTGTGTGCTGTTCCACCATGGACGCTGCCGCGTCCGCTTGTGAATCTCACATTAACAAGTTTGATAAAGATACTACGTTGCCTATGGAATACCAACATGAGTTACAAAGAACACTGGTTCCTAGGTTCTAGGATACTGTCATTTTTACTGACGGATCAAAATCCGGAACCAGGGTTGGATGTGCGTTTGTTGTCCTGAACCCACAGTTTCAGTATCGTCTGCACTCCATAACGAGTGTGTACACTGCTGATTTGTACGCTATTTTCAAGGCCCTGTGTTTTGTTTTGTCAGAGAAAAGTCCAGCGCATCCTCTTGTACTAAAGATCCGGTTGCTACTCCACAATCTGAATGCTCAGAATGTGAGGGTAGAGCTGTTTTGGTTACCGGGACATGTTGGTATTAAAGGCAACGAAGCAGCTGCAAAATCCGCCTCTCACAGACCTATGATTGATGTGAGTTTAATTTTTCCAGATGACGCAAAGAGTCATCTGAAACACCTGGTTTTAGACATGTGGCAACATGAGTGGAGCCGCACACCGAACGTTAAGTTGCGACAGATTAAGGGAGACGTTAAACAATGGGGTTCTTCTTGCAGGATTAACCGCAGAGAGGAAACCGCCATCACATGCTTCCGTATAGGTCACTGTTGGTGGACCCATGGACACCTCCTTCGAGAGGAAGAGTTCCCTATCTGTGAGACGTGTAACACAGATTTGTTTGTGTTACACTTTTTAACTGAGTGTGTACAGTTCGAGGATGTCAGGGAGAGGTTAGGCAACCTGTCAGTTGCTTCAGGTGACGATAGGGTACTCGTGAACAGGCTGATACTCTTCCTGATAGAATCGAACTTATTGTTTTATGTGTGAAGTCTTGCACCTTATATTAATGTGTTTCTAGTTATTGACTGTGATATTCGATGGTAATTGGCGCCTTTACAGCCTCTTACCATCACCCTGAGTCTGTTCAAATTTTCGAACAGACTTTTTATATTATTTATTTGTGTTTGTCAGTGCAAGATTTCTTTTATTGAGTATTCGTATTTTTAATGATGTTATTTATTTATTTATTGTTTTTAATATATAGTCTACTCATTTAGATGTGCTGCGTTAGGCGCAAATAGTCTTTGTTGCTGTGCGCCTGAAAAATTTAACTAACTAACTAACTAACTTACTGTTAAGTATAATTCTCGAACATTCGTTTGTTCATTGTCCCGCGGGTCCTTCTAATTTTAATGGGACCAAAGATTCGACATATTTATTATTTTAGTTAGTTTTCATCAGTTTTTTAATTTAATTGAGTGTGTTACTATTTCAAATTAAACGATTTCTAAAGAATAATCTCAAGAAATTTCGAAGAATCATTTTAAAATAAAACTCATAAACCAAGAAATTCATTGTCTTAGTGTCATCTGTCGGTTAAGCCTGTAATTTTTGTCTCTTAACAACCTCGTTAAGAGGAAACAATGTATTAAATCTACGTCCATGCTTAAAGGCGTGGGTATGTAAAAAAAAAGAAAATAAATTGATTATAAAAATTGTTGTTTCCTGCAGGATTCTGACGGACGTGCAGATGTGATTGAATTTTTATTTATATCCTTTTTCGTCCTGTTTTATCAGTTTCGTTTCTTCCGTTCTTAATTATGCATAATTAACGTTTCTTATTTAATAACTACCTTATCAATCATCGTTACATGATTTACAGTGATTTAAAACAGTTTTCAGAGAAAGGAAGTGAAAATTAAAATGTTGAGACTGTAATTAACTAACGAGCTTTGTATTGAAATTAATTCGTCAACTGGTACAGTGATTTTTAGTCATAACTGGTATGGTAGGGTATTCGATCTCCCAATTGTATTTTAAGTAGAATAAGAAAACATTTTTTTCTTTTTTAGTGTTTTGCAGGTATGACCACAAAAAATCCGTATAACGTCACTCGTGTGTCTGTCTGTCTGTACGGTAGAAATTGTAGCCAAACGGCTTAATATAGGAAGTTGAAATTTGGTATACTAATAATTATATATATATAAGGTTACCTTGCAGATATTTATAATTACTGGCTAGGCATGATCAACATGAAAATAAGTTGCGAGAAAACCAAAAGTATGGTCATAAGTACAAGACCGGTGAAACAGCACATTAAATTAGAAAGAAAACCCTTAGAACAGGTCGAGCATTTTAAATATCTCGGATACGTTTTTTCAGTAGACGGAAAAATAGACCGAGAAATAACGGAACGAGTTGGATCTGCTGGCAGGATATTTAATAGCATTAAGAACTGTTTCTTGGCAAAAAGGGAAATTCCGACTGAAGCAAAAGTCCAGATATTTAAGATGGTGGCCATACCAGTGCTGACATATGGGTCAGAGGCTTGGACAACAACGGAGAAGCTAAGAAGCAGAATAAGAAGTAGCGAAATGACCCAGCAAACATTCAACTAACGGCCGAATACCGGCTAACTGCTTTTATGCTGGTAAATTACTGGCACCAAAAGTAAGTGCAACGCCAGTATTAATAATGTACTTCACATTTGTATTTCGCATTCCGCCTATACGAAGTACTTTACCAGCATTTTATAAGCACTCTTCTTCACTCATACTTTTTACTTAAAACCATCAGAAATAAATCTTGCAACTAATGCGATTATTTTGCACTTTACCGTTTCTGGGTCGGCAACTGATACATCAATGGTCCAGTAACGGCCACGGGGACACCGGGGTACTGGCCCATTACTTTCAATGCCGGGGAGTATGTGCTTTACCAGTACTGGCCCGTATAAAAATGTTTGCTGGGGAGGTTCCTACGAAAGATCAAGGGAAAGACAAAATTGGACAGAATAAGGAACACAGAATATAGAGAAGAACTAAGAACCAAACCAGTAGAAGAAGTAATAGAAGAAAGGCAACTTAGGTGGTACGGTCATATTCAAAGGATGGAAGATAGTAGAGACACGAAGAAAGTTTACGAGGCCAAAGTAACTAAAGGAAGACACCGAGGAAGACCGAGAAAGGAGTGGAGTGATGAAATCAAAAGTGCAATAGAGAGAAGAGGTATCACCTGGAATGGAGCGAAAAGTAGGACGAAGAATAGGAGTGAATGGAAAAAGCTGTGGCACCGTTCTCCCACAAAAGAAGAGAACAAATACAAGTAGCAATCAAACTCTACATACAAAGCCCGACACCAGTGATGGTAAAAGGGCTCAACGATTAAGTAAGTAAGTAAGAAATTTGGTATGCTTATTACAGAACATTTCGGTAGATTTAATATAAGTACCTACAAAACTCTGAAATATTTCAACCAATTTATTCGTATATCGTAAAGACTTCTTTTAAGCGAAGCTCTAATCTTTAGTTTTATCGACTTGTATTACTGCTGCAAATAAAGTTACAAAAGTCCATTTCTTAGCAAAGATATTTTAGTACTCCTTAAGTCTGACCGTACAAATCACTTAAGTTACACATCAACAAATCATCGTATTTTTAAACTTGCCAGTCGCATGTAGAGCACATATTTTCAGGTAATTTTAAACAGAAAAGTAACAAGTCAATTATTGTTGTTTATTTTCTAACATATAACCCACGCGCCGGTTACAACATGACAATGGGTTGTACTTAAAAGAAGATATTGACAGACAGACGTAATACTAAAAAGTATAATTATCCGAAAGAAAAACTACAAAAAATAACACATAAAATAACATACAGTACAATAAAAAGTGACAGTAAAATAAGAATAAGATGAAGAAGATATTGTTCATTTACTTTTCAATGGTTGAAATGGTTTTCTTCTATTCATCATTTAGTTCTTTATAGAATTTTTATAAAGTTGATAATGTTATTTCAAATTTGTTACATCCAATAGTATGTGATGTTTACAACAGTCCATTGACAGCGTGCTGCAACATTTCAACTCGGAAGATTAAGACCAGTGGTACCAAACATATTTTAACATTATCACCATTATATTAGGTATGCTCCATGAAAATTTACTTGCCGATGAGGGAACATGAATATTAAATTTACTTAAAACTATCAATTTATAAGAAAAATTAAAATTGCAAGAAACTCATCCTTATGTGGATACCTTCACATATAAGAATCGAAGGTAATGAACAAGCTGACCATCTAGCTAAAGAAGCCATAAGTGAAGAAATCATGGACATACCTATACCAAGCTATGACCTAAAGAACTACATCCGTAGAAAACTCGAAGAAAAGTGGAAAGTAGCATGGCAAAATAACCAAAATAACCACTTACACCAAATAAAAGATAGTGTAGGTAAATGGTCCTCCCGCACTAACAGAAGAGAGCAAGTAATATTGTATTGTGCGATATTTTTACCGACCGCCAACATATATAGGGGAAGTATTTTAAGATCGCAGCGCTATTGTGGCATACTTGGAACCTTCAATATAGACATTCGTTACATATAAACAACGTGAATTTTAATGTTTACTGGTGGTTTTTGTAATTTTGCTACAATATTAATACTTGTTTTTATGCAATTATATTTTTATGCAAACATTTTTTATAAAAAAAGCGCGATAGAATGTCTATTTCTGTAGTTCCTAAAATCCCACCAGATGTCATATCGCTTAGCAATTTTTGCCTATAAGGGAGGTATTGTGATCATACCGATTTTGACATTTCGAGATTTCGATGGATCTCCATGAATTGAGCTCCCTACATTCCGTTTTAACTATTTTTAACATGATGTCTGTCGGTCTGTCTGCCTGTCTGTCTGTCTGTCTGTCTGTCTGTATGCCGATCTGTTTGTCGGCCCGTGTACACGTGCAAAGCAAATTCGGCTAAAAGAATTTTTATGAAACTTCATATTTAAGCTTTTGACATCAATGCACGAGTTGATCAATGGTAAAAATCGGGTGACTAGAAATGGGAAATTTTGCGCACAGCATCGATGTTTTTTTTAATCACAACCGATTTTGGTCGTCCTTCACGAGATTCGTCACTGACGGACGCACGACCACGTCGAAATTCTGCATAATTGTAAGTTTTTTCTGATGATGTTTCATTACCATATTCAAAATCGAATGTATTGCAGTCTGCGATTTGCCAAAGGATGCCTCTATCTCACGGTAAGTCACATGCCGATCTTTTATCGTTTTGCGAACAGCATCGATGTTTTTTTGAATCACAACCGATTTTGGTCGACCTTCACGAGATTCATCACTGACGGACGCACGACCACGACGAAACTCTGCAAACCAATTGTAAACAATCTTTTTTTAAGGTGCTTCATTACCAAAAGTTGAGCGAAGTGAATCTATGCATTGTTGTTGACTTAGGCCTTTATTAAAATCATAAAAAATCATTCAACGAAAACCTTCACGAGTAATATCCATTTTTTCACAAACTTGTTTTTTTTTAAACGCTCACTGTCAATAAACTCGGTTAATTTATAAGCTTCAACTGATTTCACAATAACAAATATCAAATTCAAGTAATGACACATTTCAATTTTGCCATCTAGTGGTCGTTTGTAAAAACATAAAAGGTAACCCTCGTATTCCTAAAGAGGGAGGAGTTATCAAGTAACATGCATTTCTATTCGTTTTTAATAGATCTTCAAGTTTGTGTCTGTGGATTACTTTTATACACTCTATTTTTTAAAATTAAAAAATAAAATAATCTAAAATCAGGAGAGCGTGGAGAGATATTAACAATGTGGTCATTTATGCTGCCGTTATGCATCATAAAACTCTTGTATCAAACCGATGGTTTGTCTTGCGGTATGTAAAGTGGCATTATCTTGTTGTAAATACCTACACAAAAGGTAATCATCGCACAAGCTCTTAAAAAAGATTGTAGTTGGTATCTTTCAGTATTAATTGTTCATCAGAGAAAATTGGAAAAGAAAAATGCTTAGTAAATACTTTTATTAAACCATCATAGAAAGTTTGACGAGCACTGTATGTGGAATCCAACATTTCGAGCTGATATTACATTATGGACCGTGCTGGTGAGGTCAACTAGTTACTCCACATACTCACAAGCACCGACTTCACATGCGGCTGCAACATTTGACAGGGGGTACAAGTTCAAGGCCTTTAATTAAACATAACACGCTATGTATCTTGTGTAAACATATTATTGCTCTTTAACATCAACAACTTTTCAACAAATCACTTTAAAAAATACAATATTTTGAATACAGAAGTTCAATTTATATGATGCAATGAATCATAAAGAATGAAAGACAAATTGTTTATTGAAAGAGATAATACGAATCATTTATTAAATAAGATAAAAAGGAAGATAGATGGAGTTATAAATGAGAAGAAATGAAGTAAGAGACTTTTGACAAATTATACTGGAGAAGATTTGTGAAAGTGGTTCTCTTCACAAAAAGAATAAATTTTATGAACCTCAAGCTGCTGGATAAATCACATATTATCCATTTCTTAGCTATGTGCGGAACAGAATTATTTATTTACTGTTAGACACATAATGCATTTATTATTTGATGGTCTTAGACTGTCGTGACTCCTGACAATATTGAGTGGTAGGGCCAATCTTGGGCCAATGCTCTACCCCCCTCCATTTTACCCGAAGTTTTGAATCAGCTCTGCTTGCAGTAATTTATTACCATTTAAAAAACACACAGACACAAATATACGAATATAGTCCCAGCCAAGTGGCTCACCATTGCTATCTTTGTTAATACGATGGATGTTTCTAAAGTTCTGGGAATTTAGCTATGATTTTTATTTATTTTGTTAATTTTCATCAATATTACAATGTAGTTTTTCATCATAGTAATAGTAGTAATAGTAATTTATTAAATTTGCCAAATACAAGAAATGTACATTAAATTATGTCATAATACACAAATATACAAATATACAAAAATAAATAAATAAATAAATAAATAAGCTGCACGCAATTATACAATCACAAAATTGCAGCTATCAATATTATCATTTAAAAATTCTTGAATACTGTAGTACATTTTCTCCAATAAGAATTTAAAAATAATTTTTTTAAATTTTTGGAGATTTAATTCTCTGATATGCATAGGTAATTTATTGAATAGGGTAACGCCTATAAATGAAGGAAGAGATTTTGAAACATTTAACCTTATTTTCGGTAGACGAAAATCAGATTTGGCTCTGGTGTTATAGTTATGAAGGTCGCTTCCACTATTCAATAAATATCCATTTTCTTTTATATATAATAGCATTTGCAATATATATATGCAAGGAAAACTTAATATTCCTAACTCTTTAAATATCTGTCTACAATGCGCTCTTTTTGCAACCCCACCAAGTATTCTAATTGCATTTTTCTGAGTTCTGAAAATTCTAATAGAATCAGTAGAATTGCCCCACAGAATAACACCATATTGCATGACTGACTGTATGTATGAAAAATATACAGTTTTTGCTATATGTAGTGATACGTATCTCATGATTTTATAAAGCATAAAGTTGTACGAATTAATTTTGTTAGCTACATATTTCACATGTTCTTTCCAATTTAACTGTGCATCTAACACAAATCCTAAAAATTTTACATGTTGGACATGATACAGATGATACATTGTGGAAAGATCTGTTGAGACTAAAAACTAAATGGGAAGTTTTATTTTCATTAAGTTTAAGCTTATTCCTATTAAACCACAATATAGCTTCATCCATAGTAGCTTTTATATTCTGTTCAACATGATCATGATCAACACCACTATTAATAAAATTTGTGTCATCTACATACATAACAGTACTAGCATTTACTTCATCAGGTAGATCATTTATAAATAATAAGAATAGTAACGGCCCAATCACCGTTCCTTGACCGACCCCTGCATTAAGAGCAAGTATGTTAGACGTGTTGTTATTGTACATTACAACTTGTTTTCTATCCGAAAGATAGGATTTTATTAGAGTTAATGCAACTCCACGCAATCCATAGCGCTCGATTTTGCGTAACAATTCATAATGACTGACACAATCGAAAGCTTTAGTGAGGTCACAAAAAGTTGCAGACACATAAAGACCGCTCTCGAGTGCCTTAATGGCATCAGACAATAGTTCACTGGCTGCTTTCGTTGTAGATCGTTTAGGTCTAAAACCATACTGACGTTCTGATAACAAATTAAATTTTTCTAGATAATTTATTTACATAATCTGCATTTAACTGAATACATTTATCCCAACGATAAACTAATTTTTTTAAGCCGTCCTCAAAGAACTTTTTCGGTGTCTCCTCAATCCACCTATTCCAACAGCCTTGGCACCCAGCGCGGCGAAAAATTGCTAACGCCCAAACAATCATGCAAGATGTCATGAACTTGTTGTGTACCTATCCCTAGGCGCACACTAATTTGACGAATAGTCATTCGCCTGTCCTCTTTGAGTAGGTCTTCGACGGCAGTAATGTTTCTTTCATTTACCAACGTGCTTGGGCGTCCACTGCGTTGATCGTCTTCTAGTGATGCTCTACAGGTTTTAAAACGTTCGATCCACCGATAAACAGTACTTTTGGATTCTGCAGACTCACCAAATAGTCCTTGCAGACGCTGAAAAATTTCTGATGTTTTCATACCTTCTTTTCACAAAAAGAAAATTATTGCTCTTTGAGATTTTGCTGCGTCTTCCATGGTTAGGTTAGGTTAAACGCGTCTATATCAGTCGAACACCTAAATCAGACTGAACAATATTGCACTAGATAGTTGCATAAACATGTCAAGACTTGTCTGGCACCAATAACGTTGCCTATAAGTTCTGCGTAATTTAATTATAGCACAATTCCCAGAATTTAGGAAACATCCCTCGTATCTTAAATTTAAACAAAATGATAATTTACTTATTTAATAGTTTACTTTTTATCAGGTCGTCAAGGATGAAATTTGTAGTTAATAATATTGCCAACTTTAACAGCTTATTATTTGACATTGGCTTAATATTTTACCGTTCTTTTTTTTTTGTTGGAAAGTTACACATCTTGCCTGTTTAAAGAAAACATTGTATGCACTAAAAAAATCAAAAACTTTTTTAAAAATTAATTTTGTTGAAAATGGAACGGTCGCACTATTATGAAGTATGAGTTCTTACGTGGAACTATGGCATCGCAGACCGCGCGAAACATTAATAGTGTGTTTGGCTCTAGTGTTACTACACAGCAGACAATATCAAATTGGTACGCCAAATTTCGTACAGGTAACTTTAAAAAAAAACATGCTCATTGATCACAGCAGAAGTATATTGCAACCAACTGGACGAAATGATGTAAAAATTTAAAGAAAAACAGCCTAGATTGGTCAACAGATCGACTCCTATCTTATTGCATGATAACGCTAGACCACACATTGCACAAATGACTGTGGCAAAACTACAGGAATTGGAGTTGGAACTTCTTTATCATACTCACCAGACCTAGCCCCCACTGACTACCACTTCTTCCGCAAATTGGACAACTTTTTAATAGGAAAACAGTTTAATTCCGACAATGCTGTAAAAATGGTCTTCCAGGAATTCATTGACTCTCGTCCGCCAGTGTTTTATACCGGCTTGAACAACCTGTCGCTTAATTGGCAAAAGTGTCTAGACAATATAGGTGCATACTTTGACGAGTAAAATAATTCCTTATAATTGTAAATTATCAACCAACTTTTTTACTACAAATTTCATCCGTTACGACTGATTCGACTGATTTCATCAGTTATAATTCTCAACCTTGCCAAAAATTCAATCAGTTCAAGTCCAATGCCCTTATGTCCTTGTTTCCAAAATCCCGTTACCAAAAACCTGCTCCCAAATTTACCATAATTGGCGTACATCTGTTGTCGACACGCGTTCTGTCATGACTTCTTGTTTGAAATGTTGTTCGTCCACTCGTTTTATTTCCTACGAGACCTGTTGGTCGTTTTGGTGGTCGTACGACTAACCATTGCCTACCACAACCTCTGGACACGATGCCATGGTCAAGGATGACCAGTGAACACAGTGGCGTACTAAACAAAATTATATTGAAAGTGAAAGCGACTAAGTTTATAAATAAATAACGTTGCGACACTGCGTTTCAACTGGGATTTACAAATATAATGGTTAAGTAACGAAATGTTACTTGAAAGAACTTAATTTTTAATTAAAATTAATTAACCACAGATGTTTAACTGTCTTGAGTGACTAAATGCTAATACATAATGTCTGTCCAAAAAAGACAAACAATATTTGGATTTTTTAGGTATGATTAAAAAATCCTTATAACTTCACTCATGTGTCTGTCTGTTCGGGAGAAATTGTAGCCAAACGGCTGAACATTGAAAGTTGAAATTTGGCATGCTTGTACAACTCTTTGACCCACATATAAGAAAGGTCAAAAATACATATCACGAAAAAAATGTGTTTATCTACGACTAGTGGCAGCTCCTTATGAAGAGCTAAGGAGCCAAGACCCTAACATTGCAAAACTATGGCAATACCATCACAAATTAATAATTGAAACTTTTATTTTCTTTAAAAATACTGAAAACTAGAAATAAACATATACGCGTTTAAGTGCGGAACGCTGCTATTACTATGCATTTGATGCGACGAAGCAAGGCTAATAGATTCTAGAGGTTGTCTCATATGGACATGACCTACGCAACGTCATGTGACCCGTGACGTCAGAGCCAGTCCTAGGAGTATATCGTAATACACAATTATAAGCGTTTCACCTCACATTTATAGTAAAAATAACAGGTAATTAAGAAAAACAATATTATTTTAAACAATAATAATATTTTACAATGTTTTAGGATTACGGGAAAGATTGTTCCCTTAAAAGTAACTGTAAAAGAAAAACCTAAAATTAAATCGTAATTTGCATTTAGATTTCAATTGATTTAAGTAAGAATTATTTTTAATTTCCAGAAGCAGTTCATTTAATAATTTAATACCATTATTGAAAATATAATTTAATGTATGCTATTTTTTATGTATTTTTTAATATTTACAAATATTTTTATTTTGCTAATAAAATTTAAAAGTGAATAGTTACCTAAGGCTGTAATTAGTTAATTAAATGATACATGGATAGGTGGGCAAATAGAAACAAGTAACATAATGAAAATTATTTTATTTTTTATGAAAAATACCGCAACAACAAAATGTATTTAAGTATAAGCTATTCCAAATCTTTAAGCGGACCAAATAGAATTTATTTATTTTTTTAAGTTATCACAAGCTAATTTTTTTAATGTTTGAAGTTGGGTTTTGCTAAAAAAAAATGATCAAAGGCTTCAATTAAACGTTAGCAGTTACTAGAATTCAAAATCTAGTTCCGCTTAAAACCAAAGAAACAGGCTATAACTTATATATACATATAATTTTATATGTTGTGTTTCATTTTGTAATACGTAACTAGATCTGATGATTTTAGTGACTTGTGGTGTGTACAGACTTTGATGTATCCATGTGAACAAATACTATGATAATATTATAAATGTATTGTAAATATACAACATAAAAAATGAACTTTCTGTTAGTTACGTATCACAAAATGAAACATATAATACAGTAAAAATAAAAATAATTTTAATATTCAGAATTTTATTATTATTATTATTATTAATCAGGTACATTAAACATATAAACAAAAGATTGGATAAAAATTATTCCTATATGCTATATAGAAATTTATTAAAGTTTTTTAATTTTTTTAGAAGTTTTTGAACGATCTTTTATGTTTCGCACTTATTCTTTTTATTTTCCTTTGCTTCTCTTTGTTTTAAATTTAAATATTTAATCCTTATAAATAATCTTTGTTGTATCACATCACTGAGATAACCGTTTACGTTAGACAGTTAAATAAATACTATTCTCTATCTGATTTTGTTAATACTTCCAATAAAACTTCCCTGGATTTCGTTAAAATTAGTTGAACAATACAATAAATCCTCAAATATTATTAAAAGTCTTCGAAAATACTCAAAACTGAAGAAAAAAAATGAACTATTACAATACTAACAACACGTTTATTGCAGTACAAGGACTGGCTCTGACGTCATAGCTTACCCTCGCCGCATACCTACCCGCGCTCTCTATAAGCTGCACTATGAGGCAACCTCTAGAATCTATAAAGCTGCATTCACACTTCTGTAAATCAACACGTTGTACGCTATGGATAATTTTTAAACGAGGTCATTTGGTATGATCGGACATGCTCGTGCTTTGTCGTTGCTATACTACTGTTGAGCGATATAGTACGAGCTTGTCCGATCATACCAATTGCACTCGTTTAAAAACTATCCATAACGCACAGAGTATTAATTTACTGAGCTCTTAATGCAGCTTCAGCCTTGGCGACGAAGCACGTTTTGTATTTATTTAGGCCGGCGAGCCAAATCGAAACTGGCTCCGGTTTCAGACAGTTTGTAGGTCTCGTCAAATTTGTGTGCGCCTAGGGATAGGTACATGATAAGTTCATGACATCTTGCATAATTGTTTGGGCGTTAGCAAGGTTTCGCCGCGCTGGGTGCCAAGGCTGTAGGTGGATTGAGGAGACACCGAAAAAGTTCTTTGAGGACGGCTTAAAAAAATTAGTTTATCGTTGGGATAAATGTATTCAGTTAAATGGAGATTATGTTGAAAAACTACATTGTAATATTGACGAAAATTAACAAAATAATAAAAATGATAGCTAAATTCCCAGAACTTTGGAAACATCCCTCGTACTATTTTTTTCATTTTTTATCAGAAATATATTCTTTTTTTAATTTTTTTGTAAAATTTTTAATAACTGGCTCATTGTCCCTTTTTTCTCAAAAAAGTCCCGTTTTGTTTCCAAATATTAATGATCACGTTAAATATAGAATATCCAGTTACTGAGTCATATGACGAAAGTTTTATATCGGATTGAGTTATAAAAAACTTGTCTACCGTCTGTAAAAATCTCAAAGGAAATTGTATATCCGTTAAAATTTTGCAAAATCGTTCCTTTAGGGACATCCTGTCTACCTACAGATCCTGGCTGCCAACTTAAAGACCTATAGAACTAGTTTTTAAATCAGTGAGAGGCGTCAAACAGTTTTATTACTATAGGATATGGTAAGAATTGCATTTATAAATATTAATTTAGATGAGTAAAAAAAGACACAACTAGTTTCTTTAAATTGTTCATGGTGCATAATGCATAACATAGAGTAATACCCTTTTCAAACTAGAACTTTAAGATCGGATGTTAAAGTGAATGTGTCTTTAAACGCTAATGTGAAAACGTATGACCTCGTCTAAATACAAGCGATGTTTAAGACAGAGATCTGCGTCTTAAACTTCGTCCGCATTGCCAACATAATTTCTATTATAAAAAAATACTCTTTGAATTTGTGCTGTCAACATTTTGTATTATCATAAACAAGAATACTGTATTATATCGACGTTGTAAGAAGTTTATACTTATTGTTATAATAAAATTATTTATTTTAATAATGTGTTTAATAAAATACAGAGCTATAATAATTGAGATAAAATTTATTGAATTACATGTTAATACAGGTGTAATATATTCTTTATTGTAGTGTCTTTATTGTAGAATGAAATGAAGTATCCATATTTGTTTATAATAATTCAAAATGTGCGTCTGCGCAGACAGTTAAAAACTGGTAATTTCCTGACGGTAACTTAAGGACAAAATTACTGTAGCTGATGACAGAACCGGAGATTTAAACATCAAGTGTGAAAGCAAACCGATGTTAAACATCAGTGAACTTTAAAGCCTGGAACAGAATGCACAGCGCGCTACGCCGTCATCGCGCCGTCATTTGCGACGGCGTTGCTAAGAACGCCGTTGAATTTTCGCCTGCCCACAATGCAATCATTTTTAACGCCGTCAAGTGTCACGTGACAACCTATATCTGTGTTTATACCTGCGCTTTTTTTATTAAAAGTATAATGGATGATGAAGACTTGTGTGTGATGTTATTTATGTTGTATGCAAGTTATTTATACATACAAACACTTTATCATTCAGTAAAAACTGAGGTTAGGTGTTCTGCGTCAACGTTCACCGGCGTCAAAAGTTGGAAGTTGACGAACATTCAGTATCAACGGCGTTCGAACGCCGTAGGACGTTGTTCATTCTGTGCACTTGCGTAGTACAGCCTTGCTTTTAACTTTGCGCTGACAGTTTGCGCCGTCCAACGGCGTCAACGCGCCGTCAAACACGTTGCATTCTGTTTCCCACTTAAGTTCACTCGTCTTAAAGTTCTAGTGTGAAAAGGGTATAAGAAGTACAATTGTATGCTTGTCACCATCAATAATTGGTATATTTAT
Organism: Liopterus haemorrhoidalis; assembly: GCA_963971575.1. Lineage (NCBI taxonomy): Eukaryota > Metazoa > Arthropoda > Insecta > Coleoptera > Dytiscidae > Liopterus > Liopterus haemorrhoidalis. Next base: position 11,090,161 of record OZ020623.1, read on the forward strand.
ATTTAATGTTAGAAAATAAGGCTTTGGTAGCAAAATAAGAAGTAGCGCTTTTATTAATTGCGATTTTTAGTTCCGAAAATACAAAATTGCTGAAAAAATTATATTTACAATACGCGGTTACCGAAATTGAATAGACTGATTATTAATCAAAACAACCAAGATCGAATCCAATAAATATGGCAAGACTATGTATTTTACTACTTTAGTTATTGTTTAACAACAATGATCAAAGTCAATCTGAAATTTCTTAATTGATTGTAATCAGCGCTTCATTTAAAAACCATTCATAACGTGCAATTAGTATTATTTAAAAAATAAATCGATGTTTATTGAAAAAATATATCTTGTAAAAAATCTTTGAAATTACTTTTGCAAGAAATAAATAACAATTTTGTATTTAAACATGCAATTCTCGTCTGAATGAAAATAAGAATGAAATGCTTGTCAATTAAAAACTTAAATTACAATCGTTAATGATTAAACCAGTTACTTATTAGTTTAAAAATTTAAATGAATAAAATTAAATCACATAAGCGCGCGCAAGGTGCACAGAGATGTAAAAAAATTAAATAAACTATACAATTTTTCGAAGAATAATTCCTGGTTTTAATAACACAGTTTATTCAATAACTAAACGCTCATCACATCTAATTAAATTTATTAAAGCTTATTTAACTGATCGCAAATTTCAAGTAGTTATAAATAATTCAAGATCAAGTATACGTGAGATATCAGCTGGAGTTCCCCAAGGCTCTATTCTTGGTCCAGTTCTTTTTATTATTTATTTACGTGATTTACAACAAATTTACTTATCAGTGTATCTACGAGGTCTGTCCAAAAAGTATCGCGAATTTTGAATTTCCACGAGTTAGGTATATTCGATTTTCGTGGCGTTATATTGGTACTTATATCTCTCACTTATGCCGACAAGTTCGGCCATTTTGAATATTCAGTTAATTTTTGACAGTTGCTTTGCTTACACGTGTTTTGGCTCGTCTTCGATTTTTGCCTATACCAAAAAATGGATCAAAGAATCTGTATCAAATTTTGTGTGAAAAACAAAATTAAGTGCGCGGACGCATTCCGAATGTTGACTGTGGCATATGGTGAAGCTACCTTGGACCGAAGCAACGTTTATCGGTGGTACAAAATGTTCTCAGAGGGCCGAGAAGATGTGAACGACGAAGAGCGTGCCGGACGCCCGAGCACGTCAACAACAGACGAAAACATTGATGAAGTGAAGAAAATAGTATTGGCCAATCGTCGAATCACCGTTAGAGAAGTTGCTGAGGACCTAAACATATCGATTGGCTCGTGCCATTCGATTTTTACCAATGATTTGGGCATGAGACGGGTCGCCGCGAAATTCGTACCAAAATTGCTCAATTTAGACCAAAAACAACACGCTAATAATACCGCAGCCACCGTATTCCCCAGATCTGGCCCCCTCTGACTTTTTCTTGTTCCCGAAACTGAAGAGGCCCATGAAAGGACGACGCTACGCTACGAGTGAGGAGATAAAGACGGCATCGAAGGAGAACAAGATCACAAAAAATGATTTTTTCAAGTGCTTCGAGGATTGGAAAAAACGTACGCACAAGTGTATAATATCTGGTGGGGATTACTTTGAAGGGGACAATATAGATATTCATGAATAAATAAATAATTTTTGAAAAAACACAAAATTCGCGATACTTTTTGAACAGACCTCGTATTATGTTTTGAATGGTGTATTAATGGTGCAGGAATAAACTTGATATGTTTATTTATACTGCCGTCTCTCAAAACTTGCCTAACGCCCTTCGTATTTCTTTCTCGGTTCTCTGTCGATCAATCGGCATTAAAATCTCGTGAACTGTACCAATATTTCCCACTGTGCGTCTCTGATTACTTCTGCATTACTGACTTACTTACAACAAATTATTTTATATCCAAGAATTCTTGTTTTTACTACCGCATTTCGTGATAATGTTTTATTACTTTACTCTGTGTGGTAAATCTCAGTATACGATTTTATTTCATATAATTTAATTTAAATTTTATAGGCACAAATAACAGAAATTCTGAAACATTTGCTTATCAGAGAATCTCTACAGGTTTTTAATGAGAAAAAAATATTTTGTAATTTAAATAATTTTAAATAGGATAATTAATTAAATTACTTTGATTTACTAAGGTTAACCCTTTCAAGACTAACTGGATATATATGTCCCATCAAGTTCATATTATCTTAAGTCAAATATTAACATTAAATCGACGGTTTGTTTTGTTCTAATGCACGGTCTACACGCTAAGATAAAACGCTGTGTTTCTAAAATACCATGAGTTCAAAAAAAATTATGTAAGGGTTGGTTATGGAAAATAAAAGTAATGTCAACATCAAGCTTTAGAATTAATTAACTGTCATCACTGTTGTTGTGCTCAAAATCCTCATACTTTTCGCGAAACTCCCCTTTACCCGTTAAACGTTTTTGGATTGCTGTGTCTCGAAGACGTATTGTCGAACCCATATTTTTCTACGAAACTGTTACTGCTCAGAGATACCGGAATATTGTACGTGAATTTATTAATCAGCTTCATGAGGATGAGCTCCAGCAAGGTTCCAGCGCGACTGCCCACACCGCTCGAAGTCCAGCAATTACCGTATTTTTCGGACCATAAGACGCACCTTTTTACACAGAAAAATCGACTTACAATTGGGGTGCGTCTTATGGTCCAAAGATATAGATGCGTTGTTTCAAAAGTATGCGATATTAGTGTGGAATCAATTCGGAGCGCATAAAACAGAATCAACCAAGAAAATATAATAGAAATGAACACAGAAATAGTAATTTCTGGAGGCCTTACAAGTCAACGACAACCCTTGGGTCGATTAATAAACCATTTAATAATTTTATGCGGGAAGAGTGGAACAAACAAATGATAAAGCCAATTCGCGATGTTACAGTAACGGATGAAATGGACGACAATTTCATAAGTACCTAAGTAAAAAATTCATGGGAAGCTGTAAAAGAAAAGACGATTATAAAGTCTTTTAAGAAATTCGGTATAATCAACGCATTGGATAGTATCTAAGAGGACTTGGTTTTTGAAGAGATTGACTACAATAGTTCAGACGAAAATAATACAAACAATGACATTAACGAGACGAATGAACAGAGAGTGAAGATGAACAGAATGTTGCTGGTACAAGTTATTGTAATAATAAATATTCTTTCTAAAAATTGTCTCATAAATTTGAGGTGCGTCTTATCGTCCGGTGCGTCTTATGGTCCGAAAAATACGGTACCTTTTTTTGACGATCAAATAATTAGTTTACGTTCAAATCCAAAATTTCCACCTAGATCACCAGACTTGACTATTTTAGATTACTTTATATTCCCTTATCTGAAAAATAATGGATACAAGACTCCTATTAACAATATCGAGGAGCTGTAAAACTGAATTACCGAACAGTGTGCCAATATAACTCCTCAAAATTCTTATAACTGCTTTTAATAGTATGAAAAGACGAGTAAATTTGTGTCTGCAGAAAAAGGTGGTCCTTTTGAATAGCTTTCTCAGTTTTTTATGTTTATTTTTCTGTACCTGTGAAATAAAGTTCTTTAATCATATGTACGAAACCCTAAAAAGAAGTCCTTCACATCTTACATCTTAGGACAGCTGTGATTTTTGCTTTCTAATAAATATTAATTTTTTTTGTTGATGGTCGATATTATAAATTATTTCGATCGTCTAAGATTACAGTATTTACGTTATTAAATCATATTTTTTTGTTTAATGGCCATTATTTCCACCTACAATTCAGTATTTGTTTATGAGAACGATAACCATCATTACTGGTCAATTGCTTCGAATATCCACGATTATTTTAAACTGAAATACTCTCTATAAAATGCCTATAATGCATTATTTGCTTTAATTTAATTTGCTAAAAAACCCTTTGTGATCCCGATCCAGTTGTAAAATAACCTTTAAAGATATTTTTGCGACCTTCTTCGAACAAAGACTATATTGGTCAATTTGAACAATCAAAATAATTACGTGATTTTATCGTGATTTTATCGATGGAATCACTGAAATCAAAATATCGTTTGTTAACTATTCCTTTTTATGATCAAAATACAGGGATTCCAAAACTTTTAAGGTATCGGTATTTTATATTATATTCTTCTAATTTTTATTAATTTATCGTATAGCTACAGGCGTGCTCTTAAGGGGGTCTATGGGTCACTCTGCTCCAGGAACGCTAAAATCATATACAGGTTACCTCCGTTCAACGCGGGGGATACTTTCTGGACATGATCGCGTTAAGCGAAATTTCGCAATCAACGAGGGATTTTTGAAAAAACATTGTAAACCTCGAAAAACACTTTATTTATTAAATAAAAATTAAGAATAACAAAAAGGCGTACATTAAATAATTATTAATTTATTTATTTTGTTCCACGTTGCAAAAAGGAATCTAGATTTCCTTGTTTGGCCTCTCTACATTTATTGCGCAAAATTTGCCGATAACTGTCAAGTAATGCATTACAGCCACGTTTAACAGCACTCACCCGCTCGTAATCTTCGTCCTTGTCTTTTAACAATTCCATGCATTGATTGTGAAGAGAAAGGGCCTTTTAGATGGTTTTAACAGTTAAATTTCGCACGGGAACAGGTTCGCCATTTTCTAGGGAGGTATGGCAGTCCATTTCCTGCAGCTCTTCATTAGTCAAATTAGTAGAAATTCCGACTGAAGCAAAAGTCCAGATATTCAAGAAAATGGCCATACCAGTGCTGACATATGGGCCAGAGGCTTGGACAACAACGGAGAAGCTAAGAAGCAGAATAAGAAGTAGTGAAATGAGTTTCCTACGAAAGATCAAGGGAAAGACAAAATTGGACAGAATAAGGAACACAGAATATAGAGAAGAACTGAGAACCAAACCAGTAGAAGAAGTAATAAAAGAAGGGCAACTTAGGTGGTACGGTCATATTCAAAGGATGGAAGATAGTAGAGACACGAAGAAAGTTTACGAGGCCAAAGTAACTAAAGGAAGACGCCGAGGAAGACCGAGAAAGGAGTGAAGTGACGAAATCAAAAGTGCAATAGAGAGAAGAGACATCACCTGGAATGGAGCGAAAAGTAGGACGAAGAATACGAGTGAATGGAAAAAGCTGTGGCGCCGTTCCCCCACGAAAGAAGAGAACTAGTACAAGTAGCAATCAAACTCTACATACAAAGCCCGACACCAGTGATGGTAAAAGGGCTCAACGATTAAGTAAGTAAGTAAGTATAATCTCAGCGGCTGTGAACAGGTTTGGTGCCACTGAGTTTAATATCTAGCAAATCACTTACCTATTTAGAAAATGTGTAAAAAATGTGTGTAAAGAACAAACCGCTTTATGAAAAAGTTTTAAAAAATCCTAATAAAAAGATTGTTGAAAAGTTTGTGATAAGTGAACGAAGATAATGTTTATTGTAGACGATTTAATCTTATAAGGTAATGTACGGAATAAATCCTGTGAGTCAGTACAGTGATGAGTTGGTATTTCTGTCGGAATTTCACTTTTTATTCTCGTTTATCAACGTTTCTTTGTTGTCTTGATTGTAATTGCGTGTCTTACACCTCCCATAATTGAGTTTGTGTCTTATGGCATCGTTCAAATCTCCACTAAACTACCAGAATCACAACACATAATAGTCTTATATACGTCAGAATTAACAATTCACCATTGTCAATGAAAATAAACAGTGTTTTCTCACAACCGGGTGTAAAACGGACTTAATGTTACCTATGGCAGCGTTTCTCAACCGGAGGGCCGTGAAAGATTCGTCGGGGGGCCGCGAAGTCATATAAAATCGAAGCATGAAAATATAATAGAAAAACGCTCAATTATTCCGGATATATTCATAAATATATGACATTTATATTCATTAAATATACCTTTTGAACTTAAAATAAATTATAATTATTTTGACAACTAATTTAAACTAATTGAAACGGTTCGCGTTGGAGGTACTTCAAGTACTTTCAAGTAAGTACGACTTGAACTTGCAATATTTTTTGTTATGCTCCGAGCTACTGTTACCTTAAGGGTGCGCACAACAGTACAGTTTCCTATACAAGACTAAAAACCTGAAATAAAATTGGTAACAATCTATACATCAAAATTTTCAGCGAATTTTTATCTACCTAATAGGATATTTTTAATTGTCAAAAGAACTGTCATGTAATTGTAAATAAACAACTTGCGTTATAGACGCCATCTTGTAAACCATTCAACGCATATTTGTGTACCATGCGGCAAATTGTAGCTCAAACTTCATTCTACAAATATGTTTGGAGATAATTTGTTCTATTGTGAAAATTACTTATAGTTATTGTACTTGGTAATCTACTTTTGCCGCCACCTCGAATCTGCCGCGGTTCTCAATATAGGTGCGGCGGATAAAAATGTTCCATTTTATGTAAAGAATACTTGTACCAAGTGGCATTTTATTATCATCAAGTATAATATTTTTCGACGAAGGCGCTAAACTATAAACAATCATGTCCAAAAAAATGTTAACGGATTATTTGAACATTTCTACACAAAACTATATAAATATAAAAATTATTTGAAACCCACAAATATATTTAAAAAATTACAGAACATTGTTGTGTAATACCTATTATTAAGTTATTTAGCTATAACATTTTTACAATATTTTTTTCTACAATCAAAAATATCTTATTAGATAGATAAAAATTCTGTGCAAAATTTGATGTATAGATTGTCACTAATTTTATTTCAGATTGTTAGTTTTGTATAAGAAGCTAATAATCTCTGGGGGTTGTACGTAGCGTTAAGAGTAAGGATGCGAAAGTGTTCAAAATGGAAAGCAACTTTGAACAATGGAACACTTGTAAATAAAAATACTTGCAAGCCATTATAGGTAATCGTAACAGATATTAAAAACATGTTTATGTAAAAGTTGTTTCTTTTCAAAAGTTTTATCCAATTATATCCGCCATACGTTTCTATATAAAAATTCGAAGTTGTCCTTGATATCCTGTACTTCCGGTTTATTCCGAAAATTTAAATACTACCATCCAATAATTTGGGTAAACTCTAGTCACCCAATTTTTTTCCCAACTTGCTCACATATTGTCTTTTCAAGAAAAATCGTGTTTCCTCTATCTTGATACACCTTGAGATTCCTCCCTCGCTCACTCCCCCTCCCCCTATATATATATATATATGGGGGCTGCAGATAATATTAACGATATTTTGGGGGGTCCCATGCCAGCAAAGGTTGAAAACAAAATATAGTTCCTGTGTCCGTGCTTTAAAAAATTCTGGTAATAATGGTTATTTTGCTTTCGTTTTCGCTTTGTTCTCATCCTTGATAAAAATTGAATCAGAGTCGGGAGTCGATAACTTCGATTCCCAATTCCGACTCTTCCAAAAAGCTTCGACTCCTCTACTCCCGACTCCCAGACTCCAACTCCGACGTTGCAACAAATATTATCAACAAGTGAAAAAAATCTTTCTAGGTTTTCCTACATGTATTGTGAGTTCGTTCAAATAACAAATTCTATTATGTTTATAAAGCAATATAAAGCAATGTCCTTGATAACATTTTAATATAACTATATACTTCCATTATTACTGCTCCTGTAAGAGGATTTGTTGTAAGAATCTGCTCCATATCTTTTACTAATGCTTACAAACATGCTTCTGTGTGGTAAACCTTGTCATTATGCTATCTAACTTCGCATTAACATTTAATTCGATGTATTTTTATACAAAATATAATAAAAACTAACTTAATTTAATGATATGAAAATGCCTTTATTTGCTATAATAATTTCAACTTAACCAATCATATGGAGGATTCTAAATATCTAGATTAGTCTCTTTAATCTTGAGCTGGAGTTGGTACTAATTGTAGCACACAGCTCAATGACAATATCTACAAATAAACTAAAAAACCACTTAAAGAAATACCAGCTGTTTAGCCCAGATTCAGAAAATACATTTGGAGAAATACATAGTTCTAAATGGAAGAATAAAAGAAGTGAATAAAATAACATTAGATTATTCAAGTGGACACTGATGGCGAGAACTGGATATATTGGTGAAAAAGCCTAGCAGTGTATAAGGAACAAACTAACAATTTTTCTATTTTATTTCCTTTTTTAACTTCATTGACCGAAAGTCATACTGTAAGACAGTGGCGGCTCCTGACAATATTGAGTGGTAAATCTAATCTCGGGCAAATTCCCTACTAGCCCCCTTCATTTTACCCAAAGTTTTGAATCAGCTCAGCTTGCAGTAATTTATTACCTCGTTTATTACCAATAAAAAAAAAAAAAAACACCGATACAAACATTTTAATGTAGACAAATTGAATCAATTAAAGATGAAAAATGGATAAAATTTAAATATGGATACTTAAATTATATATAAGTGGTTTTTATAGGCTAAGTTCAACTGGGTTAAAATATTTGATTTGAAAAGCATAGAAAAACTAAAAACATTGTTCATATTGTCACGTGGGTGGTTTGATTGAGACACAACTCCTGGTTTCTTCTATTTCTCATGAATTTACTTTTTTCCAGATGTGCACTAAATCCGTAATCCGTAATAGGTGTAGATCGAATGGATCAACACATCTACGATTATTTTTTTATTTCAAATATAGAAAAATAAATTAAAATCATAAAAAATAGTGACTTTTGGACCATTTACCTAAATAAAAAATAAGGTGTTAAGGGGTTAATGTAATTCTAGCGCATAAACTAACCATCAACTCTACCCGTCAACTCTCCGCAGAGGCCACCATATTGTCTGAAAACGGTGCCAGTTTCGATTTGGCTCGCCTGCCTAAATAAATACAAATCATGCTTCGTCTCATCAAATGCATAGCAATAGCAGCGTTCCGTACTTAAACGCGTATATATTCATTTGTATTTATCAGTATTTTTAAAGAAAATAAAAGTTTTTCAATGATTAATTTGTGATGGTGTTGCCATAGTTTTGCAATGGTAGAGCAATGGCTCCTTTCCTCTTCATGTGGAGCCACCACTGCTGAAAGGTTTTTTTACGAGAGAGAGTAATGGTTGGTTTATATACGGAACAAGAATAAGGAATAGGAAATAAGAATAGTACACAAGAATAAAAAATATTAAACCGTTTATATAGGACATAACATTTCGTCGCTGCGCCTGCGTGCTTGCGTTGGCCTGTGTTTAACGTTTGTCACTTGACAGGTTCTGATTCATAAAACCTTTTAAAAAATTTCGTTTATTACCGTTAAAAACATTTTATTGTTGTTTACAACCCTCTGATCACAACTGAAAAACATCTGTTGACCAAACTTTATTACGGCAGACATTTTGATTGCTGTGCGCATGCTTATCGTCTCTTATTCTTGGAATAAGAATAAAATGTTAAATGTTACCAACTTTTCTTATGTTTAAGTTAAATTTCATTCCTACATAAACCGATATACGGCGCAGCCATGTTTTAACATCTTGTGCACTATTCTTATTTCCTATTCCTTATTCTTGTTCCGTATATAAACCAAGCATAAGTAGATTTGAGATATATGATTCAATTTTAAATTTAACAAAACATTTTACTTCAAAAACATAAAACCAATTCTTGTACCTAATCGATAATCGTTTATTTGAAAAACTTCTTACAACAAACGTACAAAATTTTCGCATATATCTTAACAACTGCAATACCTTTTTCAAGGCCACAAATCTCTGACATATAAACTTGTAATTTTTGATATCTCTACTTTGAAGATTCCCTACTAACATTAATTTTAAATGTATTCGGTACCTTATAAGGTTAGGTTAGGTTAGGTGATCTATTTGCCAATTTTTTAAATGTCTAGCTACATAAGTTGGATAGTAACATCTTAATGTACATTCGCTATAAAATTTCTTGGAGCAAATGATCCTCTTAGGGTATTTGTTGCTTCTTTATGGTGATAAAGAAGCAACAGAGATAGAGATATCCATATCACAAGCGATATTAATAATATTTACATATGTGGAAAAATGGATGAGTACAAACTGAACAGAATGAGAAGCACAATAAAAAATTTTATTGTGCGTTTAACGTTGTTTAACGTTTAATTTCTGATTATGGAGTCATACCATGTTAAGTGATTTGATTTTAGATATCGCGCCCGCGCGTTCATAGCCTATTTCACTAATATTTTAACTGGTGGTCTATTCTGTAAGCTTTTCGACAATCGTTTCTCTGATATCCTGTTGAAAGTTCCAATTTCTAACACCTCGTATTGGTGTTCTGTAACACATCGATACTGCACTTTTAACAGTGGTGTGTCGCTGTTGTGAGGAGGCCTAGGTACGTGTCCTCTTTGAAAACTGATATTGTTTTTTGACATTTGTACTTGTTTACACACGTTTCAATATATTTTTAGGTTAGTGTTATTTGAAATGTGTTTTTTATATCGAAATATATATTTTTGTTGCTTTATACGAAAAATGTTTTAAGCATTGGGTTGGAGATATATTTTATGAATTTTTAGGTGTACTTAAAGTGAAGAAGACAAAAGAGCTCGGTTATTTAATGAAAAGGATTTCATTTATTACCGACCGCCAACATATATAAGGGAGGTATTGTGATCATACCAATTTTGACATTTAGAGATTTCGATGGATCTCCATGAATTGAGGTCCCTATATAACGCTTTGACTATTTTTAGCATGATGTCTGTCGGTCTGTCTGTCCGTCCGTTCGTCTGTCTGTCTGTCTATCCGTCCGTCTGTCTGTGTACACGTGCATAGCAAATTCGGCTAAAAGGATTTTTATGTAACTTTATATCATATAATATCTTTTGACATCAATGGCACGAGTTGATCAACTTTTGGTAAAAATCGGTTGACTAGAAATGGGAGTTTACTCGTGTCGATTTTAAGATTTTTGCGAATATTTCATAACAGAAATATGTTTCGAAAAAAATTATTTAACAAAAGTTGCTATAAAAGCAATAACTAACAACTTATTTCAGACATTTTTTGATAAAACGAAAAAATATAATATAACATTTATTTAATTTTTTGATATAGGGCCCCCGTTTGTCTTTTTTTTTTGTATAGATATATAAACTTTATCTCTCATATAAGAAGCAGAAACTAATTTTATCTCCATGTATAAAATTTTATCAAAATTGGCCCATAAACATTAAAAATATTGTAATTTTAAAAAAATTGGACCCCCATTTAGGCTTTTTTTGTACAGCTACATAAATTTTGAACACCTACATACTAGGAGACACTAATTCTAATAATTGGTCCATAAATAAGCGAGTTATGGCCGTGCTCTATTTTTGGTCAAAACTGGAGCAATTTTTTTTACCAACTTGCGAATTTGATGTTTTTGACTATACAGTCAAAAGCCTCATGCACTCCTAATTCTAAAACTGTAAGTATTTTCAAAATCCGTTCATAAATAAGCGAGCTACAGTCATTTGAACTAGTTTCCATTAATCCGCTCTAATTATTTGGTATAATTCAGTAATTAGTTCAAATATTTGGTTTAGTTTAGGTGTATTCCCGGGTTAGCAGCACTTGCCATAAATTTCTGAATCAAATCAAAATATAAATATACGTCATTAGGATTACAATGTAATTTACTGGAAAAACGTATGTTTTAATTGTAATTTATGCAGATAAAATTTGATCAAGGACTTTTTAATTAGGCCTTTTGATTGGCCCTAGGTACGTGTCGCCAACTGATGGTAAGAATCCGAAGATGGCTACCTATTTTTGTCTAATGATGACATTTGATATTTTTTAAGGAAATTAAATTGAAAATTTGTGCTGACAAGTTGTAAAAAGGTAAGAAATATTTTAAAATTTAATTAGAATTTATTATTTATATTTCACAACAGAAAAATATTTCGAAAAAAAATTATTTAACATAAGTTGCTATAAAAGCAATAGCTAATAACTTTTATTTAAGACATTTTTTGATAAAACGAAAAAAAATGAAAAAAGTATTTATTTTTTTCATACTTATATGTAACGTTTCCATGGTCATGATAAATAATATCTCTGTTAGAAAATATTAGGCCAAATTATTTCTACTCTGCTGCTAAACGAACTAAAAGAGTTACTCGTGCATGTCATTAATGTATTTTGAAAGCCAAATTTTTCATACAACTGCAGTCAAATTCGAAGACTGATCGTGCATACTGTATCAGTGTTGTAATAGATACATTTGAAAATATATCTAGATACAGATACAGATACAGATACTTGAGGAAAAATGTATCTAGATGCAGATACAGATACAAATTTTAAAAAGTATCTAGATACAGAAACATTGTTTTTTACAATGTATCTAGATACTTCAAGATACTTTTAAGACACTTTCGGAAAAATGAAAACACCACAAAAAAAAGAAATAACTATAGCAAGGAATATATTTGTTCACAATAAAAAATAAGTTATGCACTATTATTACTCTTAAAATAAACACAAATAGCCTTTGAAGTTGTGTGTCAGAAATATTAACTAACTATATACCTATGTAATCTTTAAAAAAATCACTTTTTTATTCCAATTTCAGCGGATATCTCGAACATTTTTTGTTCGCTAATAAATTACTGATTATTAAATGAGTATTTAGGATGACAAAAATAAAACAACAATTTTATTTATTATATTTTTCTTTATTTAATTCACATTTATAAAATTAATTCTTATTCTTAGATTAGATAATTACTGAATGGTTGTTTTACTTAACCGTTGTTAATAAATGATTTAATTTTTTTTATTTATTATTTTTTTAAATGTATTCAGAGCTGGAAATACAATTACACTTTATTAAAATTTTATAATATCTTTGAAATTATTTTGCAATGGTCCAATATTAATGCAGACACCTTTATTTTGGACGTTTGCCATTGCTGATAGTACAAGGCTAGAATAGTACAATATAATGAGTTAGTATCAATATAAAATTTTATAAATAAAAATAAAGTAAAAAATAAATAAATTATAAGTTTGAGAATTATGATAAAATACAAGTTCTATATATAATTAATTAAATTTTGGAAAACATACTTTTATTTTTTTCCTTTTTTAGGGTTTTGTAGGTATGAAAAAACCCTTATACCGTCATTTTGTCGTCTGTCTGTCTGTCTGTCTGTCTGTCAGTCTGTCTGTCTGTTCGGTAAAAATTGTAGCCAAACGGCTAAACCTAGAGAGTTGAAATTTGGCATGCTTATACAACTTTTTGACCCGCACATAGGAGCAATACTAAAACATCTAAAAAACATACCCCCCTAAAAATATAAACAAATATGTGCTCATCGAAAACAAAAATATTTTTTTTAAATTTTGAGTAGGGTATCAAATGAAAGCCCTTAGTACGTGGATTAACGATCAAATTTTTATTTTTGCAAATAAATTATTTTGATGCGATTTTTGCAAAAATTGTGCAAAAAAGTTTTTGTCCCACATCCTGTAGCCCAGATGGTTTAAACTAAAAATCTAAAAACATTCTAAGTAATGTATATTGGTGTGAACCGAAATAGTACAACAGGAATTTTTGATCAGATTATGTTTTCGGAAAATAACGCATTTTTTGTGGTTTTTGGTTCACAAAGTACAAAAGTTATACCAATGTAAGACACTCACATGCAAGGCGTGCGGTAGCCGAATGGGTTAGAGCACTGGCGTCGTAAGCTAAAATGCGCAGTAAACACGAAGGGTTTCGAGTTCGAGTACGGAGTGAATTTTATTTTTTCTGTTTTTTTTTTGCATTTTTATTATGTTGAAATTATTTTGTCAAAATTCTAGTTATATTTTGACAAATGTTGTATTTAATTTTTAAGAGCGTAAATTTAATAACCAGTCTTATTATATGATTAACAGACGATAAATTATTTTAAAAATATCGTTCATTTTGCCGTGATTACTACAAAGTAAAATTTGTCCTACACACTCAGCATACCGCCTTCACTTATTATATACCTGCGAAACCCTGAAATGTGGGAATACTCACACTTCACATCAATTTTTTTTTTAAATAAAAACTAAAAGATCTTGAAAAAGACAAAATAGGAATGTATCTAGATACAAGTACCTAGATACATTACAACACTGTACTGTATAGCCGTGACGATGAACTAAAGCAACAAATTACGTACATTATCTTAATCATGAATAAAATCAAGTTCCGTGCAGTGATAAAATAATTCTTTTTAAAAGCATTAAATGCTAAAGATATAAAAACTGAGTTAGACGGATTTCATTGTGGATCTGCTCCTTCATATTCAACAGTTGCGATATGGATTGGAGAATTTAATGTGGTCGATCAAGTACAGAGGATGCATCAGATTCTGATAGGCCAAATTCGCCAGAACAATGATTATGATGAAGATCCGTAACCGTAATTTTGAATCGCTTTTTAACATATTAACAGATTTAACAAAGATCTTTCTGTTATAAATATTGTTTGCTATATCTCAGTTATATTTCATTCGAAGTTGTTGAACACTTGTACATTAGAATTTCAAATCATTCAAAATATATTTTACCCATCGCTATACATCAAGAGATATAGTTATTTCTTTTAAGTCGCTTATTCTAACGTCAACACTTTGACAAATATCTGCGAGAATATTTTTTTCCATAACACTCAACTCACGCTGGGATTCTTAAGACCACTGAAGAAGTTCTGCCATCTACATTTATAATATTTATCTCATAAACCACATACTGTTTTATAGTTCTAGTAATTGCAGAGATTTTGATTTTTTTAAAAGAACAGTAAACAAACAATATTTTAAACTTGATTAAGTTGTGAAGACAAAATACTAGGGGTAATCGGAAAGTTTCTAGAACGAGATAGAAGACATAACTTTTATATATATAATAATCTTTATTTAATAACGCTTCAATAGCATGATTTTTAGCGTCAGTTATTGGTTATTACATTAATTATAATATTACATATATATAAGGTGTCTCAAAAGAAATTTTATATTTATTTAGGTTACTGCGTGAACGCAACGTATCCGAGGGGCGCGGGGGTTATGTCAATCGGTAGCCTGGCTCTTGGGAATTCAGTCTCTATGGAGCGTTTCTCGGGAGCAGACCGCGCGTTATGCGTGCGAGAGTTTTACAAAAACGGTGATTCGGCGACTGTAGCGCGTAGAAAATTCTGCAGTATTCGAGGTTTTCGCCACTTAAATGATGCGCCAAGCATTCCTCTCATTCGACATTGGATTAAAAAGTTTGAAGAGACTGGTACAACGCTGGATAAATCAAAATCCGGGCGACCTAGGTCATCAAGAACGGTAGAAACCGTGGAGAATGTTAATCAGTCTGTTCGTGACGACCCGAACCTTTCAATTCGGAAGAGCGCAAGTGCTTTAAATGTGCATAGATCATCATTACATCGCATTATGCACAAAGACCTAAAGCTGCACCCCTACGAAATTCAATTGGTGCAAGAATTAAAGCCCCAAGATGCCAGTCAGAGGCTTAATTTCGTAAATCAGGTGATTGAGCGATTTTCAACGTTTACCAACATTTTGTTTTCGGATGAAGCTCATTTTCATCTTAATGGCCACGTAAATAAGCAGAACTGCCGCTACTGGAGTGCAACGAATCCGAAACACAAACATCAGAAACCCCTACATTCGCCTAAAGTGACCGTATGGGCTGCGATGTCGGCGCGAGGAATTATTGGCCCTTACTTTTTTGAAAACGAAAGGGGGCGTGCAGTTACAGTGAATTCAGAGCGTTATGTGGAGATGTTAGACAACTTCTTGGTACCTGAACTGCAAAACTTTCCTGGCTATAACCAAAGAACATGGTTCCAACAGGACGGAGCAACTTCACACACGTCCAAATGTCTCTGCCACGTGTTCGTGAAATTTTCTCAGGCAAATTGATCTCCCGGAGAGGTGACATAAATTGGCCTCCACGCAGACCAGATTTAACCCCTATGGACTTTTTCCTATGGGGTTATCTTAAATCTAAAGTTTCCGCCAATAAACCGACTTCACTGGCGCATTTGAAAGAAAATATCTGTCACGAAATGGCAGCCATCCCTGAGTCCACCTGCCGAGACGTCATAAGTAATTTTACTGTTCGATTAAATGAGTGCCGAGAACGCGAGGGTCTACATTTAGACGATATTATTTTTAAGAAATAAATCCCCAAAAAGTGTATTTTAATAATTAATAAACATTTTTTCTATATACGGCTTACTTTTTTTTTAATCGATCCACTAAATATAAAATTTCTTTTGAGACACCTTGTACATATATCTTTTATATTTCATTTGAAAGTTTTTCTTCATTTAGGAAGTTGATCAGGTTGGTGGTTGAAATGTTATTGTTCTGGAGTGCTTCTTTAAAGGTGTTTGGTATCTTATATTTGATTCGATTGGTGCAATATTTAGGACAGTCTATCACTATGTGTTCCACTGTTATAGGTGTATTACAATGTGTGCAGATTTTGGGTTTACTTCGTGCAAGTAGGTGTTCATGTGTGATTTTAGTGTGCCCAATTCTCAGTCTAGTGAGCATAGTTTGTTGTTTCCTGTTTCTGTCCAAGTTCCATATATTTGTGTCTTCTTTAACTTGACGTAGTTTATTGTTGAAGACATTTGTCCATAAACAGTTTTGATATATTTTTTCCTTTTCTCTAATTATTTTTTGGAAGTCTTTTGCGGGTGTTGTGATTTTTCTGAGTGGAGCGTTTTTGCTGTTTTTTGCCGTGCTGTCTGCAAGTTCATTGCCTGGAATTCCAGCGTGACTGGGAATCCAAACATTTGTTACATTCACGTCTCGTGTGGATTTGGTATGGTGGACCATTTCCTGGATTGTTCGCACACTTTCCAATCTGCTTTTGGGATTTTGTATCTCAGTTGCTGCTACCAGGGAATCAGTGCAGATGACAAAATGGGTATTTCCTGCAGATGTTAGTGCATATTTAACAGCCTCATATATGCTTTCAACTTCAGCGGTGTTGATGGAAACTGTGTCTGGAAGTTGGTAGCTTTTTGCTGTGTTGTTGTGGATGTAGGCTATCTTGACTTCATTATTTCTTTTGGTGGCGTCGGTATATATATATATATATATATATAGTCTGTATTCGGATGGAACGTTTTGCATAGATTTTTGAACTCTTGTCTGTATTTACTGTTGGGTGTGTTTGATTTGTCGTAATTTGTGAGTGTTAGGTCTATTATTGGGAGTTTTATTGTCCATGGTGGTGTTGTGTGGTGAGTAGCTTTCTCTATTTTTGGAAGATATATATGGAATTGGCTGAGTGTATTGGTGATTGCTTTTTGGATAGGTGTTTCTGTTTTGGGTATTAGTTGGTTCGGTGACTTATTTTGGTATATTGATTGATATGTAGGATGAGACAGATTTGAGGCTAGGCTGGTTGCGTATATTAGGAGAAGCTTTGATCTCCTATTATCTAATGTATCTTCTCCTGTACATAACTTTTCAGGGCAAAATTGTATTTATTTTGCTACATAGTCTCCATTCTGCTCTATACATTTAATTAGGGTTACCCGATGTTTTTCGCGAAAAATCGGAATAAATTAAAACTGAAAGATTTCAAAGAATTTTTATACTTTCCCAGCAAACATTCAACCACCGGCCGAATGCCGGCAAACTGCTTTTTCTGTTGGTAAATTGCTAGCACTAAAAGATTGTGCAACGCCAGTATTAATAATATACTTCACATTTGTATTTCGTACTCCTCCTAACAGAAGTACTTTACCAGCATTTTATGAGCACTCCTTATTTTTATTAATTACATTTTACTTTAGTTTCACCATCGTTGAATAAATTTATTCAACGAATAAAGTTGAAAATATCGCATCATTTTATTGACAGCAACGTTAATTTCTTCATTAATAGTTTTAAACCGATGCGATATCAATTTTATTTATCAATAAATTTATTCAACGATGGTGAAATGGCCAAATGAGTATTTATTTTGCACCTAACCATTAATTTATTTTAATACTGGTTAAGTATAAGGTAAATATACATATGTTACATTTGAAATACTAGAGAGTGGGTATAATATAAGCACTGGTCAGAAATAAATCTTGCAACTACTGCGATTATTTTGCACTTTACCGCTGCTGGACCGGTAACTGATACACCAATGGGCCAGCTAACAGCCACGGGGACACCGGGGGTACTGGCCCATTACTTTCAATGCCGGGTAGTATGTGCTTCAACAGTACTGGCCCGTATAAAAATATTTGCTGGGTTCTTTCAAATACTTCTCTGCTGAACTATTATAAAATTGCGTGCTCCCTCTATTTTTTTGCTGTGGTGCTTCTTGTCTTTGCTGATAGTCATGGTTTTACTTTTTTATGAATAATATGATAATTTTTTTGTAGAAAATGAAAGATTATTACAAAACTAAAAGTATTTCTTTTTTTTTTTTCATATCTCGGTGTACAAATATCTATATCGATAAAAAAATGCCCTCTTTAAATATTTCCTGGTGCCCACTGCCCCCCCCCCCATATTTCATAAACTAATACCGCCATTGCATACTAAAGAGGACAAATCCGTTAAAAAATAAATTTTTGTTGAACCTGGACATATCATTTTTTGCATGAAAACTCTTTCAACGCCTTCAATAAACCTTGTTTTGTCAATAATCTATTCTATTTTTAAGCCTAAAAGTTATATCTAGTTTTATAAAGATATATAGATCAAGGTGCTACATCAGAGCAACAGTAAAATTTTAAGCCTTAGGTTAAATACAGTGTTGGATTACACAAGATTTATGTTTTTCATTTTTTAACATTTGTTCTTTTCGCAATTTTGCCACTTTAAGCAGTGGTCTCTTTTAAATTATTGGATGTTTATGTAAATTTCTAGCTATCGTGTTTACATAAAACTGGTGTGTAAAAGATCTTGTTGAGATATGTAATTCGAAGTAATTTTTGAAAAATTATGCCTTGAAGGGATCTTTACTTATTGACAGAAAATTTTAAACAAGAAAAAAAACAGTCAAGCTCAATAATTTTAACATGTGAATGAAGTTGATAATCCATCCAATTCACAATGCTCAATAAAGTGTTAGTTCAAATAATAATAATAATACAGGGTGTTAGGTAAATGTCCAGCACAATTTAAAAGACAGCATGTTGACGTAGAAAGCAATTGATTTTTCCTTTGCCAATTTTCTCTAAAATGTGCGTTTCGTCTAAAAAGAAACAAACAAAAAGATGTCCCAAACTTTGAAAACCACTGACTCTTTTTTATTTCATATTAATCCAGAAGTTGTTTAGTTGCCATAGAGAAAAAAATATTTTAATTGTAGTTCATTAATAGAATATCAAAGTAAGTGTACGACATAATCTAAAATTTTATTCCGATTTTGTTAAAAAAATGGCACATTCCACAATTGAAGAATATGCAGACATGTATTTTGTGTATGGGGAATGTGTGGGCAATGCTGTGGAAGCAGAACGACGATATGCTGAACGGTTTCCGAATAGAAGGCACCCAAACAGAAAAACTTTTGAAGCAGTAGCACAACAATTATGCGAAACAGGATCTGTTTTGCCAAAGGGAAGTGAATTAGGTAAATCAGTGGAATTGGATGTTGTAGAAGAGGTATTAGAACAAATTGAAGAACATCCAGCAGCTTCTACTAGACAAATTTGTTGATCTATACCCATTGATATTTTAATTCAAAACGCAGATGATCAACAAGTTTGCATTTTGAGGTTTTATCCAGTTTTCAGTTTCATCAGCTACCAGTTTTGCCACGCATACTGTGTTGAAATAGACACAAGAATAACAGACAATAAACATCCGCCAGACAGATCGGACAGACATATTTTTAAAAACCACTTTTTTATTTCACTAGTGTAAAACATCTCGAAAATATTACATGACTACCCCGTATTTTATATGTGAAAGAAAAAAATAACGACAAATGCGAAACAAGTTGATCAGCTCATCTTGAAAATAAATATTCAGAAGAAGTTTTCATTCTAGAATGAAGTACACGCGCCATTCGATATTAACTACAACAGGTCGAGTTTATAAATAGTTATATATGATAATGTCAGTACAAGTTTTATTGCTATCTTATCAGACATCTCGACTCATGGGCGTCACATGGTTAAATTACATTCGGGAGCACTGTACAATTGGGAAACACAGGCTTTTGTTTAGACAGATCAAAGAGGGTTGCCTCTTATATTTCGGGATTGCGCTAAAACTGTGTTGCCATCTGGCAACTGACGCTTCTATCGTAAAGTTTGACATTTTTGACAGTATACGCAATCAGAACGTTTTGACGTACGAGCGCTATTTGTGTTGTTTACAGTAAAATGAAAAAATTCATCTCGGCTAAAAATGGAATTAAATCGTCAACATTTTCGAGCGATTCTTTTTTACTTTCGATGTGGATTAACCCAACAACTGTGTATCGATGAACTTAATTCGAATTTTGGCGATGAAGCACCATCAAGGACTACTGTTTATCGACGGTTTGCCGACTTGAATCGTGGCCGTTGTTCGCTTAGGGACGAATTTTGTGAAGGTCGACCAAAATCGGTTGTTGTTCCGGAAAACATTGATACTGTGCGTGAACTGATACGATTGAACTTGACAAACCATCGATAAACAGTGGTCCTTGATAGTGCTTCATCGCCAAAAATCGAATTAAGTTCATCAGTTGGGCAGTGGCGTAGCGTGTGTTTCAGCCGTCCCCTTATTTAGGCATTTAAATCCAAAAGCAGGACCGGGGTGAGGGTCTTTGCCGCTCCCAGACAGGGCAAAATTACAAGAAAAAACCTACAAAAAAAAGTCTACACTTCTAAATTTCAAGTGAAGACCTAAAAAGTCCTCACTTCTAAATCAGACCTAAACAAAAAGGTCCTCACTTGTAAAATACAAGTGAAGAGCAAAAAAATAAAGGTCCTTCTCTCTACTTTTAAATCCATATCTATATATTTACCTAAAGTTAGTTTTACACAGTTCAATTATTGATCAACAAATTGATCAAGTTTTTTGTCAATTAATTGAAAAATTTATTGGTAACCTTGGGAACAAAAACATCACTTTACACACATCAATTTATTTTACAATTTTTTTGAAAATTTTTACATTACCAACTGTAAAACATGTTGACATATTTATCAAAATGAAAATATTGAAAAAATCTTCACTAAATTACGAGCTGTGAACAAAAACAAAAGAAATAACCTAGATGATGATAAATTAGAACGTTTGAGGTTAAATCAAATTTGAAACTGAAACACAAATAATATGTTTCGAGGTTATGCTACAATTAAACAGTTGGCAATATCTTAGCAGATAAAAATATACCTAGAATTCCCTAAAAAATTGATGAAAAATTGACAAAAAATAGAACTTGTTCTTTTTTCAAAATAAATTGATCAAATTTTTTGTCAATTAATTGACGAAATTTTTACGCTTTACACACATCAATTAATTGAAAGCCGGTCACCGTGGCGCAGAGGTTAGCGTGGCAGTCTACTAACTTCTGGGCCATGGGGGGTTCGGGTTCAAATCCCGGTTATGGCATGGATATTTTGTGTTGTCCAAAAAATGTACATTGTAATTTTCTGTAACATTTTCAAAATAAAATTGCTTCTACTGGATAATGGCCTTAGTAGCCAAGTCCAAACATATTTAAAAAAAAAAAAAAAAATTAATTGAATGTCAACTTTTTCAATTAATTGATCAATTAATTGAATCGTGTAAAACCCACTTAAGATTATAATGCTAAAAGATTTAAAAATTTGGTATATCCATCCTTCACAGGAAGCCCCCTCCCGGGTGCGCCACTGAAAGGCAACCCTCGTATGAAATTGTTAGATATTCTTGCTGTTTCCCTATCCATTCCTCCACCCATGATATTTCTAAGTGCGGTACTTATGCGCAAGCAATACAAAAAGTATTTAACGAGTCGCACACTTCGCTTCTTATTGGATAGTAGGCTAGTAGTTCGTTTTTTCACCAACAGATGAGTTGCGAATTTATTCTCGGCTGTGATTTTAGATTGATGATGTCGCATAATATTTCTATTTGTTTTTTACGAACGTACGTGATTGTTAAATTATAATAATTTATATTCTACTGTCCGCCAAACAAGTGAATTGCAGAATACATGAATGCGGACAGAAGTAGAAATAAAAAATTAATATAAAATAGAAAAAATTTATGTGAAGTGTGAATTTTCACACATTTCAGGGTTTTGT
Source organism: Liopterus haemorrhoidalis (assembly GCA_963971575.1). Lineage (NCBI taxonomy): Eukaryota > Metazoa > Arthropoda > Insecta > Coleoptera > Dytiscidae > Liopterus > Liopterus haemorrhoidalis. The sequence continues at coordinate 11,112,418 of OZ020623.1, forward strand.
AGGTAAGTGTAGGTTAGTGAAGTGTAAGAAGTCAACAGAATGCTGGATGTTTAATATACGAGGGATGTTTCCTAAATTCTGGGAATTGTGCTATATATAATTAAATTACACAGAACTTATAGGCAATGTTATTGATGCCAGACAAGTCTTGACATGTTTATGCAACTATCTAGTGCAATATTGTTCAATCTGATTTAGGTGTTCGACTGATATAGACGCGTTTTCATAGCACTGTTTTTGTAACCATGGAAGACGCAGCAAAATCTCAAAAAGCAATCATTTTCTTTTTGTGGAAAGAAGGTGTAAAAACATCAGAAATTATTCAGCGTCTGCAAGTAGTATTTGGTGAGTCTGCAGAATCCAGAAGTACTGTTTATCGGTGTATCGATCGTTATAAAACCGGTAGAACATCACTAGAAGACGATCCACGCAGTGGGCGCCCAAGCACGTCGGTAAATGAAAGAAGCATTACTGCCGTCGAAGACCTACTGAAAGAGGACAGGCGAATGACTATTCGTCAAATTAGTGTGCGCCTAGGGATAGGTACACGACAAGTTCATGACATCTTGCATGATTGTTTGGCGTTAGCAAGGTTTCAACAAATGATAAAATCAGCTCTGAAATGAGATTTCCAAAGAAAATTGAAGACACAACAAAATTCGACAGATAAGAAATGAAGTATTTAGAAAAAAACTAGACACAAAGCTAGTGGAGCGTAATTGAGGAAGTAATTGAAGAAAAAATAGTAAAAAGAGTTGCAAGAACAGTGAAGAAAGTTCAAGAAGATCGAGAAAAACTTGGCACCAAGAAAAAAAGAGGCTGCAACAAAGAGAGGTGTAAATAGGGAGGAGATAAGGAAATATACAAAAGACAGATCAGGATGGAAAAAAGTATGGAGAACAACACCAGAAAATAAGTAACTCAACTATAGCTTCACACCGCAAGGTAAAAAGGCTTCGGGAATAAGTAAGTAAATACCTGTTCTTATTTACCAGGTCTACAAGTATGAAATGCGGATTTTTTTCAGACTTGCCGCGCAAACCGAGTGTATAGTTCAAAGTTTCAACACATATGGCGTTTTGTTAAGTTATCATTAGTGTCAAATGCGTATAGGTTATAATTTGAAAAGTGATCATATAGTTTTGTTTTACTGTGTTAAAAATGTCAAATTTTGTGCCAAATAAAGAGCATTCGCGGACAGTACTACTGTTTTGTTTTCATTTGAAAAAAACTGCTGCTGAATCATACCGACTGCTTCGAGAAGCTTATGGTGAATATGCTACATCGCAAGATACGTGTGGACGATGGTTTCGGCGTTTCAAAAGTGGTGACTTTGATCTTACAGACAAAGAACATGGAAAACCTCCAAAAAAATATGAAGATACAAAATTGGGTACATTGCTACAGGAAGACGATAGTCAATCGCAAAAACAACTAACAAAGCAGTTAGGCGTTAGTCAACAAGCTGTTTCCAATCGCCTACGAGAGATTGGTAAGATCGAGAAAGTCGGCAGATGGGTTCCACATGCATTGAATGAGAGGCAGATGGAAAAACGCAAAAACACTTGTGAAATTTTGCTTGCACGATACAAAAGAAAGTCTTTTTTGCATCGTATCATTACTGGCGATGAAAAATGGATTTATTTTGAAAATCCCAAACGCAAAAAATCATGGAGGAACCCAGGCACACCATCCACATCAACTGCAAGACCGAATCGCTTTGGCAAAAAGACAATGCTCTGTACTTGGTGGGACCAAAAAGGTGTGGTCTATTATGAATTGTTAAAACCTGGTGAAACAGTTAATACCCAACGCTACCAACAACAACTGATCGAATTGAACCATTCGCTGCATAAAACGACCAGAATACGAAAGAAGACAGCACATGGTAATCTTTCTTCACGATAACGTTCCATCACATAAGGCAAAAGCAGTTTGCAACACATTGGAGGCACTCAAGTGGGAAGTGCTACCCCATGCCGCTTACTCACCAGACTTGGCCCCTTCAGATTACCACTTGTTCGCATCGATGGGTCACGCACTTGCTGAGCAGCACTTTTGTTCATATGAAAATGTGAAAGAATGGCTAGATGAATGGTTTGCGGGGAAAGGGGAAGAGTTCTACTGGCGAGGTATTCACAAATTGCCTGAAAGATGGGAAAAATGTATAACTTCTAATGGAGCATACTTTGAATAAATAAACTTTTACTGTTCTTTGGAGTTTAATGTGTTTTATTTAAAAAAAAAAATCCGCATTTCATACTTGTAGACCTGGTAAACAAATTAATATAAGATTATTAAATAAATATTTTAATATAACAATTAAATGGTATGATTGTTCATAGCTGTCCATAGCTGTAAGCTGTTTGGTAGTTATCTAAGCAATCATTAAATTTATCTAGAGATTATTTTAACGCACAATTAGTGACCTCTGGTTTTACAACCGTAAAGAAGTATTAAAAACCTATGTTGGCAATTAAATGTACTAACAGCTGCAGGCGTTATTCTGGTGTAAAAATTACAGCCTGTTTCATAGCTTCAGTTTTACCAACAAATCGACCCATCCTCCACCTTAACTCAATATTTTAATTGTTTGACTTATGTTAAATATTAAAATACACGATATTATTTATGTGAAAAAAATATATATTCCTCACAAAACTGTACGTTATGCTTCCAAAATTATAGTTTTGTGAGATACGAATTTTTTCATGGAAAGATTACACGATATTCTAATATTTAACTTTCATAATTTAAAAAATTGATGTTAAGTGTGAATATTCACACATTTCAGGGTTTCGCAGGTATATAATAAGTGAAGGCGGTATGCTGAGTGTTAGGACAAATTTTACTTTGTAGTAATAACGGCAAAATGAACAATATTTTTAAAATAATTTATCGTCTGTTAATCATATAATAAGACTGGTTATTAAATTTACGCTCTTAAAAATTAAATACAACATTTGTCAAAATATAACTAGAATTTTGACAAAATAATTTCAACATTATAAAAATGCAAAAAAAAAAACAGAAAAAATAAAATTCACTCCGTACTCGAACTCGAAACCCTTCGTTTCCCAGCGCATTTTAGCTTACGACACAAATGCTCTAACCCATTACGCTATCGCACGCCTTGCATGTGAGTGTCTTACATTGGTATAACTTTTGTACTTTGTGAACCAAAAACCACAAAAAATGCGTTATTTTCCGAAAACATAATCTGATCAAAAATTCCTGTTATACTATTTCGGTTCACACCAATATACATTACTTAGAATTTTTTTAGGTTTTTAGTTTAAACCATCTGGGCTACAGGGTGTGGGACAAAATTTTGTTTACACAATTTTGGCAAAAATCTCATCAAAATAATTTATTTTGCAAAAATAAAAATTTGATCGTTAATCCACGTACTAAGGGCTTTCATTTGATACCCTACTCAGAATTATAAAAAAATATTTTTTTTTTCGATGAGCACATATTTGTTTATATTTTTAGGGGGATATGTTTTTTAGATGTTTTAGTATTTTTCCTATGTGCGGGTCAAAGAGTTGTATAAGCATGCCAAATTTCAACTCTCTAGGTTTAGCCGTTTGGCTACAATTTTTACCGAACAGACAGACAGACAGACAGACAGACAGACAGACAGACGACAAAATGACGGTATAAGGGTTTTTTGGTCATACCTACAAAACCCTAAAAATGAACAATCTTCGTAGGACGGGTCGAAATATCTTATATATAACCACTTAAGTCACTAGATTATACAAAGTAGCGCAACGGCGGCCATACTGGGGCTAAAAATGTCGCCAACACAAATGATTTTCAGTGATTCCAACAGTAAAAAAATAAGAAACTAGTACTACCAAAATTTTTATTTTGAACATTGTAATTACGATTTTTTTAATCAAAGATGCACTATAACAAAATTGTGGTACAATTTCAATTATTTTTTTAATTTTTATTAAATAAAATATATATAATATATAAATTTAAATGAAACTTAACCTTAAATATTCAAACCGCTGACAAAGGAGGTTATTAAATTAGAGCGAGAAAGAGAGATGTGACAGCACAGACGCAAACTTAAGAACGTAAAAATTGCTTTAGTTTGCTTAATAGGGGAAGCAATGTTGCCAATCAAACCCTGGGGTCTATCGGCTTCTTCAAAGGCTTGCGCTACTTTGTATAATCCAGTGACTTTAATAACAACGAAAAGCCAAACGAATAGACTAATTTTCACCAAATTTAGTACAGGGGGCAAAAGAATCCGAGAACTCTCCATGCAATTTGAAATTACATAAACTGAACCTTAAGAGAAATGAAAAATTTTATATTCTATGCTTCTGGCTGAGTAATTAACATTTATAAACATTAATAAATTAAAAATGAATAATTAATTAGTCAAAATAATAAATTAATAAAAACCTCATTCACATATATCACTAAAAAACATTCTTTCAAAATAACAGCAATTTTACATAAATTAAAAATAAAATTATTTTCTCAGAATACAATAAAGTGCAACTTAATTTAAGCAATAAGAGCAAGAGAGCAAGATGCAAGAAGATAATAATCACAACAAGGAGAAGAACATGTTTATTATAATTACTTAAACATTTAACTACATTTTTGTTAAAACAAAAAGAAAGGCAAATTTTGCATAATCAGAGCTGGATTTGATTTCAAATGGTAATTTTATCTTTGATCAATAAAAATTAAATCAATGGTAGTTTTTTTATTTGTGCTAATTACTAAAAAATCTAAAATGGAAATTAGGAGAACTAAACAAGTAGAACTTATTTGCCGGTAAGTTACAGAGAAAATTATTTTTTTCTTGGAAAAAAATTTTTCGTAGTTGGCGCATTGGCAGTTGTGGGTTTCAGAGGCGCAGAAGATAAGCATCTAGAGCCCGCGCCCACTCATACGACGGCAAAAACGACGAGACTGAGATATTCCAAAAATTAGTACTTCCTCCGTCCGCAAATATGGTATTGGACACAATAATGGCGGCGCTGTGATCGCTGTGATCCAGCTGATCGAAACGAGTTATGTAAAAGTTATCCTCATTTTTTAGGGTTTTGTAGGTATGACCAAAAAACCCTTATACCGTCATTTTGTCGTCTGTCTGTCTGTCTGTCTGTTCGGTTAAAATTGTAGCCAAACGGCTAAACCTAGAGAGTTGAAATTTGGCATGCTTATACAACTCTTTGACCCGCACATAGGAAAAATACTAAAACATCTAAAAAACATATCCCCCTAAAAATATAAACAAATATGTGCTCATCGAAAACAAAAATATTTTTTTTTTAATTCTGAGTAGGGTATCAAATGAAAGCCCTTAGTACGTGGATTAACGATCAAATTTTTATTTTTGCAAAATAAATTATTTTGATGCGATTTTTGCCAAAATTGTGCAAAAAATGTTTTGTCCCACACCCTGTAGCCCAGGTGGTTTAAACTAAAAATCTAAAAAAATTCTAAGTAATGCATATTGGTGTGAACCGAAATAGTACAACAGGAATTTTTGATCAGATTATGTTTTCGGAAAATAACGCATTTTTTGTGGTTTTTGGTTCACAAAGTACAAAAGTTATACCAATGTAAGACACTCACATTCAAGGCGTACGATGGCGTAACGGGTTGGAGCGCTGGTGTCGGAAGTTAAAATTCTCTGGAAAACGAAGGGTTTCGAGTTCGAGTACGGAGTGAATTTTATTTTTTCCGTTTTTTTTTTTTGCATTTTTATTATGTTGAAATTATTTTGTCAAAATTCTAGTTATATTTTGACAAATGTTGTATTTAATTTTTAAGAGCGTAAATTTAATAACCAGTCTTATTATATGATTAACAGACGATAAATTATTTTAAAAATATCGTTCATTTTGCCGTGATTACTATAAAGTAAAATTTGTCCTACACACTCAGCATACCGCCTTCACTTATTATATACCTGCGAAACCCTGAAATGTGTGAATATTCACACTTCACATCAATTTTTTTACATGTTAAATCTTCGATTTACAATGATTAATTAACAGCTATCCTTACTAAATCAATTTAATTTTTTAAGTGCAACATCTTCTTCTAAGTGTATATTTGAAGGAGAGGAGTTGTTAAACGCCGGTCGTGTTATATTATACGCAATTTCGAGAAAAAATGAAAATACTCGAAGTTTTCAATTACATGATGTCCCTGTTGAGCGTACATCCCTGTTGACGGTTTAAAAACATCGTTCTGCTACCTAGGAAGCATCATCACGGAACAAGGAGGCACATGCGAAGATATTGCTGCCAGAATTCAGAAAGCAAAGCTGGCTTTTACTATGCTGAGCACATTCTGGTCATCTGCACATATCAGCAGAAAGAGAAAACTTCGAGTATTTAACACCAACGTCAACGTCTGTTCTGTATATGCCTGTGAGACTTGGCTTGTTAATGAAGCGTTAACCAGTAAACTACAAATTTTTGTATAACAACAAAGATCTTTGGCAGAAAACAGGGCAAACAGAAATAAGACGGGAAATACAGTTGCGAAAGTGGAAATGGATGAGACATATACTCAGACGAGAGACAGACAACATCACGAGACGAGCGTTCCAATGGAACCCTCAAGGAAAACGAAAGGTCGGAAGACCAAAGCTCACATTGAGGCGAACAGTGGACAGAGAAATTAAAGATATGGGAAAGACCTGGGGCGAAATTAAGACCTTAGCCTAGAACCGGAAAAGATGGCGATGTTTTGTAGAATCCCTTTGCTCCTCTTGAGGAGTTGTAGGAACCAATATACGAGGGATGTTTCCAAAGTTCTGGGAATTTACCTATAATTTTTATTATTTTGTTAATTTTCGTCAATATTACAATGTAGTTTTTCAACATAATCTCTATTTAACTGAGTACATTTATCCCAACGATAAACTAATTTTTTTAAGCCGTCCTCAAAGAACTTTGAAATTGAGTTTCTGTTCTGGTCCCAACAGCCTTGGCACCCAGCGCGGCGAAACCTTGCTAACGCCCAAACAATCATGCAAGATGTCATGAACTTGTCGTGTACCTATCCCTAGGCGCACACTAATTTGACGAATACTCATTCGGCTGTCCTCTTTCAGTAGGTCTTCGACGGCAGTAATGTTTCTTTCATTTACCGACGTGCTTGGGCGCCCACTGCGTGGATCGTCTTCTAGTGATGTTCTACCGGTTTTAAAACGATCGATCCACCGATAAACAGTACTTTTGGATTCTGCAGACTCACCAAATTCTACTTGCAGACGCTGAATAATTTCTTATGTTTTCACACCTTCTTTCCACAAAAAGAAAATTATTGCTCTTTGAGATTTTGCTGCGTCTTCCATGGTTACAAACACAGTGCTATGAAAACGCGTCTATATCAGTCGAACACCTAAATCAGACCAACAATATTGCACTAGATAGTTGCATAAACATGTCAAGACTTGTCTGGCACTAATAACATTGCCTATAAGTTCTGCGTAATTTAATTATAGCCCAATTCCCAGAATTTAGGAAACATCCCTCATATATATAATGGAAATAAAGAATTTATATATGATTGACTTGATGTAATGACCCTGAGGAGAGGGGTCAAAAATCGCTAAAGCCGGCCCTGGACGAATAAATAGACGTATGCGTTGTGTAAATTAAATGTGCTGATACCAGCAATATTCTTGTATCAAAGTACCGAAAGCAAAGTAGTTTTCTACATGCACATTTTAAATCCAGGCCCCCTTTTTTAAGAGCGGCAATGTGCCGGTCACACTCTTACCGCAGATAAGCTCACGATGCACTTCACTGTATCTTTTGTTACAAATTTTAAAATCTGTATCACCTTGGCTGTTGTCACGAAAGAGATGTCTTAAGATGTTGCAATTTTCTTATTACCTCCCTGTTGATAACCACAAATTATATAATAATTAAGAAGCATGCGATCGCAAAAACGTGAAAGAAATACCAACATTGAAAAGGTACTTTCAAACAAAATAAGGACATTCCGCGTTTAACCGGTGAATTCCGACAAACTGGTTCGAAAAAATACACTCATTACACATGCAATGCCTTTTTAAATCACGTTTTTATTTTACTTATTTTAACGGATTTTAATTTTTACACTCTGAAGATTGCTTTTGTTTCAAAGAAAACATCCTCACTACAAAACTTTTTGTAACTTACGAGGTCTGTTCAAAAAGTATCGCGAATTCTGTGTTTTTCCAAAAATTATTTATTTATTCATGAATATCTATTTTGTCCCTTTCAAAGTAATCCCCACCAGATATTGTACACTTGTGCCAATGTTTTTTCCAATCCTCGAAGCACTTGAAAAAATCATTTTTTGTGATCTTGTTCAGCTCCTCCTTCGATGCCGTCTTTATTTCCTCACTCGTAGCGTAGCGTCGTCCTTTCATGGGCCTCTTCGGTTTCGGGAACAAGAAAAAGTCACAGGGGGCCAGATCTTGGGAATACGGTGGCTGCGGCATTATTAGTGTGTTGTTTTTGGCCAAAAATTCGCGCACAAGCAACGATGTGTGGGTACAAATTTCGCGGCGACCCGTCTCATGCCCAAATCATTGGTAAAAATCGAATGGCACGAGCCAATCGATATGTTTAGGTCCTCAGAAACTTCTCTAACGGTGATTCGACGATTGGCCAATATTATTTTCTTCACTTCATCAATGTTTTCTTCTGTTGTTGACGTGCTGGGGCGTCCGGCACGCTCTTCGTCGTTCACATCTTCTCGGCCCTCTGAGAACATTTTGTACCACCGATAAACGTTGCTTCGGTCCAAGGTAGCTTCACCATATGCCACAGTCAACATTTGGAATGCGTCCGCGCACTTAATTTTATTTTTCACACAAAATTTGATACAGATTCTTTGATCCATTTTTTGGTATAGGCAAAAATCGAAGATGAGCCAAAACACGTGCAAGCAAAGCAACTGTCAAAAATTAACTGAACTTTCAAAATGGCCGAACTTGTCGGCATAAGTGAGAGACATGAGTACCAACATAACGCCATTAAAAATCGAAAATCGAATATACGTAACCCGCGGAAATTCAAAATTCGCGATACTTTTTGAACAGACTTCGTATATCAAAGACCTAGGTGTAACTTTTGACACAAAACTTAATTTCAATATCCATATCACTAACATTACACTGAAAGCTTTCAAAATGCTCGGCTTCATCATACGAATATCTGAATATTTTACAAATCATAAAACAATCACTAATTTATATCATGCATATGTTCATTCTCCCTTATGTTATTGTAGTACCATCTGGAACCCTCAATATGAGGTACAAATATCTCGATTGGAGAAAATACAAAAAAGATTTCTCCAATATCTGTGCAAAAGAACGCCAATTTCAAGTACTTGCTACCTTGACTCGTGTAGATATTTTAACATTCTCACTGTTAAAGATAAAAGATCAGTTTCAGATGTTATTATGCTAGCCAAAATTATTAATGGTATAATAGATTCTCCATCTTTACTCCGCCTTATGAATCTCAATCAGAGCCGCAAGGAAAACTTGCGCTAGGGGCAAAACTACGTTTTGGCGCCCTTGGCAAATAATTCCAAGTGATGAGCAAAAAAAAAAAGTTCTCACTTTCGTAATGTGGCGCCCCTTAGTCAAGTTCATCGTCGCCCTTTTCTTAGTGCGCTAGGGGCCGTCTGCGGCTCTTCCTCCCTTATACCCTTTTCACACTAGAACTTTAAGACGAGTGAACTTAAAGTTCACCGATGTTTAACAACGGTATGCTTTCACACTTTAAATCTCTGGTGCTGTCATCAGCTACAGTAATTTTGTCCATAAGTTACCGTCATGAAATTTCCAGTTTTGAACTGTGCGTAGACGCACATTTTGAATTATTATAAACAAATATGGACATTTCATTTCATTCTACAATAAAGACACTACAATAAAGAATATATTACACCTGTATTAACATGTAAGTCGATACATTTTATCTCAATTATTGTAGCTCTGTATTTTATTAAACACATTATTAAAATAAATAATTTTATTATAACAATAAGTATAAACTTCTTATAACGTCGATATAATACAGTATTCTTGTTTATGATAATATAAAATGTTGACAGCACAAATTCAAAGAGTATTTTTTTATAATAGAAATTAAGTTGGCAATGCGGACGATGTTTAAGACGCAGATCTCTGTCTTAAACATCGCTTGTATTTAGACGAGGCCATACGGTTTCACATTAGCAAAGATACATTCACTTTAACATCCGATCTTAAAGTTCTAGTGTGAAAAGGGTATTATATATGTTGGCGGTCGGTAAAAAGAGTACGTCTGGTCACCCTACGCAAGACCATATCGTGGATTTTGTCGATCATTTCTGGCGTAGTCACCCCAAGTGGACGTCTTGAACAATGTTCATCACTAGTGGATGTACGACCATTTTAACTCATTCATCCAATTGTAAACAGTTTTAAACACTGGTGCTTTGATTGTAAACAGTTTTAAAACTTCATCCAACTCAGCTTTGATTTCTTGACGTTTTGCCTTTCAAATAAATGTGTTTAATCACTGCACGAAACCTTCTTTTCATTATTCGAAAATAACAAAAATTATTTGCTTCTATCGATTGTAAAAATGAAACCACGCCATGATTATGGCTGAAAATGTAACAGAAGTCTATTGACAAATGGTACTTTTCAGAAACAAACTTGTTTCGATACTACTAGGGCCATCTTTTAGATTTTTTAAGGAATTATTGGCCTACCCTCGTGTTTACCTAAATCTGCATCCGACATCTACATATACACACATGTATTTTTTATAAAACTTTATAATTAATTAATTAATATAATCACGGTAATAATTCATAAAACTTTAGTCCTTTTTCTTAATTTGTCCGTGAAGATCATCAGGCGGTCGTCTGGAATTTTAAAATTATCTAAAATAATTTAAACAGTAAACATCTTAATTATTAAAATTTATTATTTCACTTAAACTTTATAAAGTCCTTCAAAAAATATTCACAGACATAAATTTTTAAAGTCAGATCATTATTCACGTTAAATGACACCATTAACTCCAAAACGGTAGCCAAAAAACTAAATTTATGAGACATACAAATTTTAACAGAGATTTTGGGAATATGGGAGTGTTTTTTACACTTGATATTAAGTCCTGAATATATTATGTTGAATTTAAAAATGAATGAAGTTATTAAAAATTCTCAGAAACATTAAAGAGGGGCGTTTGAAACCCACTTTGAAACAGTTTTCAGAATTGTGGAACGGGGCAAAAATTGTGTTCATTAAATAATTGTATTTCTTTTTACCGACCGCCAACATATATATGATCACAATACCTCCCTTATATATGTTGGCGGTCGGTAAAAAGAAATACAATTATTTAATGAACACAATTTTTGCCCCGTTCCACAATTATATATATATATATATATATATATATATATATATATATATATATATATATATATATATATATATATATATATATATATATATATATTGGTGTTCTGTAACTCATCAATACTGCACTTTTAACAGTGGTGTGTCGCTGTTGTGAGGAGGCCTAAGAACGTGTCCTCTTTGAAAACTGATATTGTTTTTTGACATTTGTACTTGTTTACATACGTTTCAATATATTTTTAGGTTAGTGTTATTTGAAATGTGTTTTTTATATCGAAATATATATTTTTGTTGCTTTATACGAAAAATGTTTTAAGCATTGGGTTGGAGATATATTTTATGAATTTTTAGGTGTACTTAAAGTGAAGAAGACAAGAGAGCTCGGTAATTTAATGAAAAGGATATCATTTATTATCGACCGCCAACATATATAAGGGAGGTATTATGATCATACCAATTTTGACATTTCGAGATTTCGATGGATCTCCACGAATTGAGATCCCTACATAACGTTTTGACTATTTTTAGCATGATGTCTATCGGTCTGTCTGTCTGTCCGTCTGTCTGTCCGTCTGTCTGTCCGTCTGTCCGTCTGTCTGTCCGTCTGTCTGTGTACACGTGCAGAGCAAATTCGGCTGAATGGATTTTTATGAAACTTCATATTTAAGCTTCTGCCATCAATGGCACAAGTTGATCAACTTTTGGTAACAATAGGTTGACTAAAAATGGGAGTTTACTCGTGTCGATTTTAAGATTTTTGTGAATATTTCACAACAGAAAAATATTTCGAAAAAAATTATTGGACAAAAGTTGCTATAAAAGCAATAACTAATAACTTTTATTTGAGACGTTTTTTGATGAAACGAAAAATTTCGAATAATTTCTGTAAAATTTTTCGAAATTTTTTCCTAGTCTCAATTTTTTCATAATTATATGTAACGTTTCCATGGTCATGATAAATAATATCTCTGTTAGAAAATATTAGGTCAAGTTATTTCTACTCTGCTGCTAGAATGTAATTTATATACGTACTTTATGATGGCGGTCGGTTTTGTGGTGGCCACAGCTGATTTTTTTTTAAAATAAATTGATCTTTTTGGGTTTTTAAAAATTGAGTCGTCTTACATTGTGGACATGCCTGGTACTATAAATTTTGTTATAATGATTTCGTAAAATTAAGGCTTTTTGCTTTAACCCAGGGTTCTCAAAATGATTATTAGCCTCACCCTTCTGAAAGTCTAGACGACAGAGTACTCATGGACAGGCTGATACTCTTCCTGAGAGAATCGAACTTACTGTTTTATGTGTGAAGTCTTGCACCTTAATTTAATGTGTTCTAGTTATTGACTGTGATATTCGATGGTAATTGGCCCCTTTACAGCCTCTTACCATCACCCTGAGTCTGTTCAAATTTTCGAACAGACTTTTTATTTTATTTATTTGTATTTGTCCGTGCAAGATTTCGTTTATTGAGTATGCATAATTTTATTGATTTTATCTATTTATTTATTGTTTGACCCTTTACTGCATGAATTTTTATTTTTGACTGAAATAATGCATGAGCATTAGGAATTGGTTCTTATTGATAGAAAAATTAATTTAAAAAATATATTTAAAATATTAATTATTATTTTTATGAAAAAATAATAATTAAAATAATAATTTAGGGTTTGTGCCATGCATGAAACATTATGATTCTACATTATGTTACACAAGAAAATGATTCCGTAATATTGCTCGTCAATTGCTAGGTGTTCTTCATTAGGGATTAAAAGCAGTCGCTCTCGAATTTTTGAAAGAAAAGGTCGTATCTTCTAGTTGTCCTTTCTCAATAAATTCAGAGTTATCGTTGAAGTGCAAATTCCGCTTGATATCCTCAAATCTATTGCAGCCCATTACTTGAGATGCTGCAGGATCCTTTGCTGTGTATGTGGCATATATGAACATTCATGAAGTAACGTTCTGATTCAATTTTAAAAGTAAAATAAAATATTAAAATTGGGATTTTTCATATGTGGCACACTATGCGGTAAAGGGTTAATTGATTGTTTTTAATATGTAATGTAGTCATTTAGAAGGGCTGCGTTAGGCGCCAATAGTCTTTGTTGCTCTGCGCCAAAAAAAAATTTAACTATCCTGAGAGTCCAAATCCGCAGCCGATAATGCTACCTGTATTACAAAGACCTTGAATCCAGGCCTTAGGTTTTTAAGGTTATTGATTTAATTGTTAAAATCTTCCATATATCTTTTTGACAACATCTTAATTTACTATAAATATTTAAAGCTTAAGAATCTTAATATAGCAGACGTTTCAAGTTTCACTATACAATGAAATGATAAATGGCAAACGTTCTTTTCAATTACACTGTAAAAACTGTAAAAATTCTTTAATAAAAGCCAACAATTATAAGATATAAAGCCTCAGCAATCACACGCTTAAATTCAAGACGAGGCAAATTAATGGATTTTGACTTTTACATATTTACGAACAAGTAATTAGATTCTTCTATTCTTTAAGTTATTTATGTGGAGGTGAATGGATGATTTACAATTTTAGCTGGAGAACATTCTTGTTAAACATTACTAAGAAATACCGCGGAAAAATAGAAATTAATGTTTACAAAATCGCTAGTTTGTTTCCAATTTGTTTTCACTTTGAGTAATTTTCTACAAGCTTTACAAATTTGTATTCATGTAAGTAAATGTTTTCAAATGAATTTTTTTGTTTTCGAATTTTTTGCTAAATTATTATTGAGAAACTAGCAAAAGGTTTTTAAATGTAGCACTGGAAGGCAGACGAATACCTAGGATTTTTTCTGGGTGAGGGTGGGTTGGGGTGAGCAAAAAGGTTGAACGCTGATTTAGGACATAAACTAGAGAAAACTTTAAAAAACTAAAAGAAAAATACATGCATCGACCCAGTGACGGATTATCGCCTTAGACAAAAAAGACATTTGTCTTGGGCCCGTAAATTTCAAGGGCCCGGATTTGGGTGGTTAGGACCTTTTTTTGTTTGCTTTTCACTTGTATTTGGGAGGTGAAGTCTTTTTTTTTGCTCTTCACTTGGATTTGGGAGGTGAAGTCCTTTTTTTTTGCTCTTCATTTGGATTTGGGAGGTGAAGACCTTTTTTTATGGTTTTGTAGGTATCACCAAAAAACCCTTGTACCGTCATTTTGTCGTCTGTCTGTCTGTCTGTCTGTCTGTCTGTCTGTCTGTCTGTCTGTCTGTCTGTCTGTCTGTCTGTCTGTCTGTCTGTCTGTCTGTCTGTCTGTCTGTCTGTCTGTTCGGTAAAAATTGTAGCCAAACGGCTAAACCTAGAGAGTTGAAAATTGGCATGCTTGTACAACTTGTTGACCCGCACATAGGAAAAATACTAAAACATCTAAAAAACATATCCCCCTAAAAATATAAACAAATATGTGCTCATCGAAAAAAAAATATTTTTTTTTAAATTATGAGTAGGGTATCAAATGAAAGCTCTTAGTACGTGGATTAACGATCAAAATTTAATTTTTGCAAAATAAATTATTTTGAGGCGATTTTTGCCAAAATTGTGCAAAAAATTTTCAATAAGGCTTCATTATGAAAAAAGGCCTTATTATGGGATCCAACATAACATATAATTAACAAGAAACAGTCAATAAATAATAAGTAATACTATTAATATGAAAATTAAATTATATGTTTATTGGTTCACATCTTTCTTTATATTTAACAAAATCACATTTTAGAAATAAAAATAAGAATTTTTTTTAAATTTTCTTTGTCTATAATTAATAAGAAACAACCAATAAATAATTAATAATCTAGTTTAAATATACATATATGGTAATAAAAAATATAATTAGATATGTTTATTGGTTGATGTTCACATTTTCTTCTTTTTTTTTAATAAAATCATATTTTTTAGATGTACCTACTTTTTTTAATAAAGCTTTATCCTTAATGACATCATAGAAATTTAGTCAAAACGTTATGCCTCGATCGCGTTTATCGGTAAAAGTCGACTCAGCGGTAAAGGCGTCTTCAAAAGTAAAAATACTATAAAGTAGGACATTTCCGATATTTTTTAACAGTAGGTAGGACGAAGGACAAGGAGGTAAAAGTAGGACGCTTGGTAACCCTATTTTAGGGGTCGATGGTCAAAAAAGTTTGGTGACCCCTGCCTTAAACGAACAAGTGTAGTACCCCTTAATAGGCATTTTCTCCACTTTTCAATAGAGGCGCGACAGTAACTCCTACAAGCTTACCAATACATAATACACGATAGCATATTCAGTTACAAAGTTTTGAAATACAGTTATAAATCGACTATCAATACACAATACCATCTCATAACTTCTCAATTTGCCACAAAAATCATCTTTTTTTACCCTACCACCCAGGTATACCAATAATTCAACTAAAAAACATTTTTTTCATAGATTGAATGATGAACATGAATATAGGTACGCCCGCATTGGATGGGTTAGATAAGTATTTGTCGTGTGCTTCGCTCGCGACTACAGTGAAGTTCGTCAGAATAAACATCTGCTCACTTAGCTATTATTTATTAGGATAGTTACTTTTGTAACACGCTTGTGTAATAATGTATGTATGGTAATTTAACTCATGATTAGAATAGGGAATAGGAAAATGAAATTTGTTTAAATTTATGCTTAACTGACAGGAAATAGAATATTTGGATCTAGGTACAAATAAATTTGCAATGTGGTGGATTTATTTACATTCTGTATTGTCATCTGACACTACCGATAGAGGCGCCACTGCATTGTACATCATGGCTGACGCAGATAGGATATTTTTGACAGGTTCAATGGTATCTTCATGTGATATTTATTGAAATTAATTTATTATTCAATATGAGGGTTGCGTTAAATGAAATTTTCCGTTTTCTCAGTGCCCAAGTAACCTCTAGGGTTATAACTGAAGGTAATAAGGCTTTTTTGCTACGTTTCGGAACACGATGAAAACTTAGGTCTCTATCACGACCTACTTTTGCATTGCAAAGATAAACACAATTCACGTTGCATCTAATTTTTTCTTGCAATTTTTTAAAGACTCGCTGTGAAAACAATAGTAAACAAACTCGACTATCCTCCACCTGTCAATTTCTCAAAATCTCACTAGAGGCGCTTCAGTTATTGTCAGTTGACAATAATAACACGTCCTTGTTGATTTTTTTGCGAACTATAAGAGAGAAAAGGAAAAATTAAACGCTACTACCTAATAATTGGTCCAATCTCTATTATTATTCAATTATTGCTTGGCATCTTTTCGATACACTTTCTACCAGCTTTTTGGCATACGACTTTGCAGTGATCTCCATATCTGCTGTATTTGACGCAGAGGCGAATTAAGCGGTGGGCGGACTGGGCGGCCGCCCGGGGCCCACGAAGCCGAAGTTTACCGAAGTCTATATACAAATATTTCCATTCTATTTAAAATAATAGAGGGCCCGTTTTAATTTTACCGCCCAGGGCCCGTTTTTATTTTACCGCCCAGGGCCCTCAAGCAACTTAATGCGCTACTGCTCTAGCCGGTTTATGACTCTATGACTAGCTGGAATGTGATCGACGAGATGCATTTTTGTTTGAATAATCTGCGTGTATTTTGATTATTTGTTTAATTTTATAAAAATCTGTCTATCAATATGTGAGCTGTGAAAGAAAAAAGTGAATTTATATTAACTAAAAAATCTACCCCCTCCCCCGTAACATCTAAACACCGTTAATTTGTAAGACATAGGGTAGGCCTAGGGGCTCCGTCATAGATATTGATTCTAAAAAGGGCTCCGCAAGTAAAAAAGGTTGGGAACCACTGGTCTAGAGAAAAATTGGGGCTTTAATCGTTTAAAAGGTTTTGAGATAATGACAATTTTTTGAATGGCAAAATTTACATTATTTGTGAAAATTTTAAAATAAAAAAATCACAACTCAAAAATGGTTAGAGATAACGACCAACGGTTGGAACTTTTGGGTTCCTTGTAGTTTATTTAGTCAAGGAAAAAAGTGGGGTTTAATCGTTTAATGTGTTTTGAGATTGTGACAATTTTTTTTATGGCAGAATTTACATCATTTGTGAAAATTGTGAGTTTTAAAAAATCACAACTCAAAAACAGTTAGAGAAAACAACCTGACGCTAGAATTTTTGGATTCCTCGTAGTTTATTAAGTCTAGAAAAAATTTGAGGCCTTACTCGTTTTGCGTATTTTAAAATTATGACAAATTTTAATATGGTGATTTATAGAAATATTCATCTTCGCATGGATATATCTCAAAAACGAAATGCAATAAAGACCTGCGGTTGAAATTTTTGAAATCTTGAGGTCCTAATTTACTTGTAACCAGATTTTGAAACAATTTTTTTTTTGATTTTTTTTAAATTTTTATATTTTTTTTGAAAATTTTTAAAATTGCTAACTAAAAAATGGTTAGGGATATAAATATGCGGCTTGAAATTTTAAAATTCTACTACACTGTTTAGTCTAAGAAAAAAATAGGGCTTAAATAAACATATTATTAAGTTCTGTAGGGGCAGTTATCCAAAATCCTTGAAAATGGCCAAAAATCGAAAAAATCGTAAGGGGTATCCCTTAAGAAAATCGTGATTTTTACGCAAAAATTTTGTGTCTCCGATTTTATTGAAAATTGGTACAAATATGCATTTTTGGTCAGAGATCAAGAAAATTTGGTCCATTCTGAAGTTTGAGCAAAAGTTTTGGAATTATAGGCAAAAAAACTGACCTAAATCAGCTCTAACTCAAAAACTAGGACAGCATGAATTTTTTAAATATTTTTTTCATAATCCTCACCCCAAAATTAGCCTAAAGCTATATTTTGGCTAAAATCGGAGACAAAAAAATTTTGACCAAAATTTTGAAAATTTTGGAAGATTTGTTTTTTTATTTTTGTTCGAAAATTGGTATACTTATATACTTTTAGCGTTAGATCACAAATATATGGTCAGTTTTGAGTTACGGTCTAAAATTTAGACTAAAATCGGAGACAAAATAATTTGTACCAAAATTTTCAAAAACCCCGTATTTCAAACGACTGTATTGTTCCAGACAATACAGTCGTTTGTTACGTCGTGTGACGTAACTGCGTTGATTCGCCGACGCTAGTATACCCATGGCTGCCAACTGTGAAAGAGCAAGGTCATTTTCAAAACTAAAAAAAGTTAAGTAAAAACATAAACATTAAAAACTAAAAAAATACATATATACTACATTAATTCCATATTTATTCCTAACTAATTCAACGATTTGACATAAAAACTGGATTTAAGAAATTCTTCTTATTAACATTTCTCTTCAAATTGTAATACACATTTGACATGCAAGAATATATTAAGAATATTCCAGCTTCTTCACTTGAAAGATCCACTCGATAAGCAATGTGCTATTTCTTATTAATTTTATTTAAAAAAAAAAAAAAAAAGTTTAGTTCATTACATCCGAGTTGGACAAGTTATATTGTAGAAAAAATATACATATATCTGCAAGACTATAAAATAATGACTAATTGTTTTAAGGGAATAGTTTTTGATGATTTAAAACATAACAATATTTATCTACGACCATGAAATAATAAACTCATTATATGTTCAACTGTAAATACATTATGTTATTCATATTGTAACATGTGTAAAAAAAGTGGCGCACATGCGTGCTCACCTCGAAAAATGTAAGTGTAAAAACGTTCAACAATCCTCTAACCCCTCCCATTTTACCAATTTTACAAAGTTTTGAATCAGCTCAGCTTGCAGTAATTTATTACCTCGTTTATTACCAATTAAAAAAACCGACACAAAAATTTTAATGTAGACAAATTGAGAAGTCATTTAAAAATGAAAAATGCATCAAGTACTTATCGCGGGTACTTATCTAACTAAATATGGATACTTAAATTAAGTGGAAGTGACTTACCAAAATCTCAGATGTACACTAAATCTAGGCTGACCAGATTTTTTTACAGAAAAAGAATATACAAGGTGTCTCAAAAGAAATTTTATATTTAGTGGATCGATAAAAAAAAAAGTAAGCCGTATATAGAAAAAATGTTTATTAATTATTAAAATAAACTTTTTGGGGATTTATTTCTTAAAAATAATATCGTCTAAATGTAGACCCTCGCGTTCTCGGCACTCATTTAATCGAACAGTAAAATTACTTATGACGTCTCGGCAAGTGGACTCAGGGATGGCTGGCATTTCGGGACGGATATTTTCTTTCAAATGCACCAGTGAAGTCGGTTTATTTGCGTAAACTTTAGATTTAAGATAACCCCATAGGAAAAAGTCCATAGGGGTTAAATCTGGACTGCGTGGAGGCCAATTTATGTCACCTCTCCGGGAGATCAATTTGCCTGCGAAAATTTCACGAACACGTGGCAGAGACATATTGAACGTGTGTGAAGTTGCTCCGTCCTGTTGGAACCATGTTCTTTGGTTAAAGCCAGGAAAGTTTTGCAGTTCAGGTACCAAGAAGTTGTCTAACATCTCCACATAACGCTCTGAATTCACTGTAACTGCACGCCCCCTTTCGTCTTCAAAAAAGTAAGGGCCGATAATTCCTCGCGCCGACATCGCAGCCCATACGGTCACTTTAGGCGAATGTATGGGTTTCTGATGTTTGCGTTTCGGATTCGTTGCACTCCAGTAGCGGCAGTTCTGCTTATTTACGTGGCCATTAAGATGAAAATGAGCTTCATCCGAAAACAAAATGTTGGTAAACGTTGAAAATCGCTCAATCACCTGATTTACGAAATTAAGCCTCTGACTGGCATCTTGGGGCTTTAATTCTTGCACCAATTGAATTTTGTCGGGGTGCAGCTTTAGGTCTTTGTGCATAATGCGATGTAATGATGATCTATGCACATTTAAAGCACTTGCGCGCTTCCGAATTGAAAGGTTCGGGTCGTCACGAACAGACTGATTAACATTCTCCACGTTTTCTACCGTTCTTGATGACCTAGGTCGCCCGGATTTTGATTTATCCAGCGTTGTTCCAGTCTCTTCAAACTTTTTAACCCAATGTCGAATGAGAGGAATGCTTGGCGCATCATTTAAGTGGCGAAAACCTCGAATACTGCAGAATTTTCTACGCGCTACAGTCGCCGAATCACCGTTTTTGTAAAACTCTCGCACGCATAACGCGCGGTCTGCTCCCGAGAAACGCTCCATAGCGACTGAATTCCCAAGAGCCAGGCTACTGATTGACATAACCCCCGCGCCCCTCGGATACGTTGCGTTCACGCAGTAAGCTAAATAAATATAAAATTTCTTTTGAGACACCTTGTACTAAAAAAAAGGTCACACTCCAAAAATACAAGTGATGAACAAAAAACAGAGCTCCTCACTGAAAAATTCCAGTAACTAGCAAAAAAAAAGGTCTTCACTCCCAAAATCGAAGTAATGAGCAAAAATAAAGAATCCTCACACTTCCAAAATACAAGTGATGGGCAAACAAAAAAAGGCTTCACCTCACTCCCAAAATAGAAGTAATGAGCAAAAAGAAAAGTTCTCACTTCCAAAATAGAAGTGATAAAAACAAGTAACCAACAAAACAGCTTGCTTTTCGTAACATTCGCAAATCCAATTGTTCTTTAAATAAATGTTATTATTAAATTTTCTTGTCCGTGTTTTAGAAGCAAAGGCAAAAACATTCTTAGTTTTTGAAATGTTCAAATCCGGTAGCAGTGTTCCCAGTGATTTTATTTCGAGTTTTTCCTCGAAGGAATACGAAGAAAATGTATTTTTCAAAAGGTTACTGATATTGTTTATTTCTAATCGTAACACAAAACAACACACACACGACACAATAAAACAACACACAACACACAATAACACGCGACGCTCTCTATATGCAAGGGTAACTCAAACAAACGAGCCAAGATACAGCTGGCTCTGCTGTAATGTAATTCTAGCGCATAGTCTGACCATCCGCTCTTCTCCTGACTCTCCTCGGAGGCCTACTGTCTGAAAACGGAGCCAGTTTCGATTTGGCTCGCCTGCCTAAATAAATACAAAGCGTGCTTTTTCGCAACAAATGCAAGGCAATAGCAGCGTTCCGTACTTATACGCGTATATGTTTATTTGTATTTATCGGTATTTTTAAAGAAAATAAAATGATTAATTTGTGATGCTATAATTTTGCAATGGTAGGGTATTTGCTCCTTGGCTCTTCATGAAGAGCCGACATAATTTTTGAGTGGTTTTATCATTTATTGAAACAATTAAACAACATAGGTACTGAATTAATTATTTCCAAGCTACCATAACCTAACTTTTCCAGTCACGTGCGTTTGCTGTATCATTGCTTATTAAGTATGCATTATTTTATCGATTATCGATCAGTAAGGTGAACAAACTGGCATACTGAACCGCTAACAGACTGATATTACATCGGCATACGGGTATCAGTAACATAACGCACCTACTTACCAGGTATCATATCTTCGGATGATATCGCTCCTAGGATGAGTACTGTATTTGTACTGCTACATAAATACATGTGGGTATTGTATCTATGTTTTTTAAATCCGCATTTTTACGACAACATTGTTGATACTTGTTTTAAAATGGAAAAAAAATGTTACAGATTTATACAATAACTTTTTATGCAACTTCCGTTAAGTCTAAATTTACAATACAATAAAAAAATGTTGGCTTACAACAAGTGTGCCAAGATATGATCGGGAATGATTCGATAAAATAATGTGACCATATTTTTTAGTTCAAAATTCGGGACGGGAGCTCATAGATGGGGTGGGGGTGGTGGTGGTTGATTATTCAAATGTAATTGTTTAATTCTTTTATACAAATTATATACAATAAACAGTGGCGCAGCCAAGGGGAGGACCGACGGGCCTGGGCCCATCCCAGGACCAGCAGACTAGACGGCGCTGCTCGGAAGGTGAAAATAAAATTTGTTAACCACAACAGTAGTTAATTTTTAAATTACTTCATTGTAAACAATATTGTAATTTTTTTTTTCGTATAAATAAACATTTTTTTAAGACTGCCTTCTCTTGATAAAGTGACATAATTGTTCAAGTGAAAATACATCACTTTCCAAATATGCTCCAACGAATTATATGAAGGGGAACATTGATCCTTTTTCCCCCTGACAGATCGACTAAAATATTCGCCCAGTCAAATGATAAAACTGTTTTAAACAACTAATTACTCGATTCAGATAAGATAAAATGGAAATCTGACGTCGGTATAACCTTCAGAAAGTAATTTTAAAATGACACCTCAAACGTGAAATAGAGTAGAAATAGTAGAAATATAATAAAGAGAGTAGTTTTGTAGACAATCGCGCTCCTAAAATCGGTATTTGGTTTTATTTTGTAGATAAATGTGAATATCAATATCTTCTTAGGCATTTTTGAAATTATGATGTTTTACACACAAAAAGGACTGATATAAGTTGTACTGAACAACAGTGCCGTATACAGAGGGGTGTGGGGGGGGGTCAGAAGCCTCCTCTGAAGAATACGGGGGATTGTCATAGTCATGTGTCTTTGTGGTTATGAGTAAGCTTTGGGACTTGGTAGTGTTCAAGGATAGTTTATTGATGGTGAACCAGGAATTAGCTTTGTCAAGTAGTGAGAGATTTTCAGCTTGAAGTATGTTTAAATTAGAGTTTGTAGTCAATATGGTTGTATCATCCGCATAAAGTATTGATTTAGAATCCATGAAAGAGGGGAAGTCATTAATATATATTAAGAATAGTAGTGGGCCAAGTACAGAGCCTTGGGGAACGCCGAGAAGAAGGAATTTAGATTTGTTACTGCCAATTTGGGTAAACTGCTGTCGATTTGATAAAAAGGATTTAAGCAAGGCACAGCTATTGTCATCAAAACCATAAAAGGGAAGTTTGTCAAGTAAAATGTTGTGAGAAATAGAATCAAAGGCTTTGCTTAGGTCAAGAAAAGTACTGAGACAATATTCGCCCGATTCGAGTGCGTCAGATGTACAGTTAATGAATTCTAAAATTGCATAGGTTGTGCTTAGGTTGCTTCTGAATCCATATTGACGGTTGGAAAATAAATTATGATTCGTGAAGTGTTGGGTTGTTTGTTTATAAAGAATTTTTTCAAATATTTTGATATAATGTAATACTGATATAAGTAAAATATCGGAAGATTAGTATCGATACTAAAATCACGATATCGAATGAAAAATATCGATACTGGTATCGTATTAGTAGTACCGGAACATCCCTATGTAGATTGTTACTAATTTTATTTCAGATTGTTAGTTTTGTATAAGAAAATTATAATTTGTAAAGATTCGTACCGTGAATATTGTTGTTAACAGTTTTGTATTTTATTTTAATAAAACAAAATACAAAACTAAATGCATTTGTCTTAAAATCTTGTGGTTAATTCATGAATCTATAATAATATATTTAAGTCGTATTAAATCGCTTTATATCTAAAAAGTAAACGTAAAAATAACGTACAATTATAGACAATTAGGCATTTAACGTTAATATGTGTGAAATGGTGTATAACTTAAACGCTAATGGCATCGTAGGACTTAACGTAACGTAAAGTAACGTAACAGTCGCTTCTGTTCATCAGCTCGGTATTAATCATTGCTTTAATCAATTTTAACATTTTTATTTAAATAATGAATGTTCAAATATGGACAAAGATGGTTATCTGGAAAAATTAAATCAGGTTCTAATGGTTTAAGAAATTAAGAAAATAATGATATTGCAAAAAAAGTAAATTAAGTCTGAGATGTGAAATAAATAAAATAAAAACATACAGTATTAAATTCTACAAAATTAAATAGTATATTGCTCTATATGTTATATGTTCATTGATTGGAAACTGATACACAAAATACTTTAATACAAGGGCCATTCTGAAATTATTCAGATACGGGGAAGCTATAGGAATTAAAATTGCCAACAATTACATTGCCCAACAAAATAAAATTTTTATCTTGGTGCCGGAAAAGAAAGAACTGATTTTGGATATTTTTGATGTGCTGATTCCAAAAATACCTGACTCTTTTTCGTAGCAGCACTAGTTTTTGAGATACAGACTAATTGATTTTAGTTTTTTATCTATAAACGGTAAATTTCCTCCTTGAACAGCAAAGTGGATATACAAAATATCCTTGTTTTTTATGTCTTAGGGACAGCAGAGCTAAGGATCAGCACTGGGTTAACAGAAATTGGGTGATTTCCATTAAGAAATGTCATAATTCAAGAAAAACAAAACGTTGTCAACGAACCTTTGGTTGCGAGAGAGAAAATTATATTTCGACCCTTGCATATCAAGTTTGGGCTTATGTAGCAATTTTTGAAGGCTTTAAATCGAGATGGACTTTGTGTAGGCTACTTAACACGTAAATTTCCTGGGATTAACTCTGAAAACTGAATATTTGATGGTCCTCAGATAAGGCAACCTACTGAAGATCCACAATCCAATCCAACCGTATCAATGAACGAGATTGAATCTAATTCTTGGTGTTCATTTATTCAAGTAGTACAAAATTTTCTTGGAAATCATAAGACAGAGAAGTAGTGGAAAATATGCTTTCCAACTTTAATATTCTCGATTGTATTATGACCACTTACCAGAAAACCTAGGTGATTTTAGTGAAGAACCGGGGGAAAGATTCCATCAGGACATAAAACTATGGAAGATAGATATCAAGGAGGATAAGATAACCACATGATGGCCTACTACTGTTGGAGTCTTCAGAAAGACTGTTCTGGTAAACTCCATGCTAAAAAGTCGTACAAAAGAACATTTTTAAGTGATAAGTGATGTATGTATATTTATCTACTTTGTGAAATAAATACCTTACTTTGTTTCTTTTGTGTTTGTAACTGGCAGTTGGAGCAAATAGTAACAGTAATATCGTGAAAAATACACAAGTTAAGAAATAAGATATTTTATTGTAAAAGAGGCCAATATAGCGTATCTCAAAAACTAGATCTGATAGACCAAATCTGACGGCTATTTTGGTTTCTGCGCCAAAAAATGACCTAGAGACAGTTAAAAACTCGTAGGCACCAAAATGTCTGTTGCGGTGTGTTATTAGTGTTCATAGTAGACCCACCCATCATCAATGTACTACGTAGGGCGCTAGGAAAGTTTTGAGATATGGGTTTATGTTTTAAACTTTTTCAAAGTAATTCCCATCACGTTCAATACATTTCCTGATACGTACTTCTGCACACGTTTAGTCCCAGGCTGCTAGAAGCTCATCATCGCTCTTAATATGGCGGCCTTTAAGCTTATCCTTGATGAAAGTGAAGGGTCCAAAATCACAAGGAACAAGATCCGGACTATACGAATGTTCTAACACTTATAGTCCAGAATTATTCAAATATTCTTTAGTTAGTTGAGCCCGATGCGTGGATATATGATCTTCATGCAAGCGCCAAGTGTCAAGGAGTGAATATGGCCTAAGTTTTGAATTGAATTAACTGAGACGAACAAAACTCAACGTACCACTTGGCTGTAAAGTGGGAAACAGAATGCAACGAGTTTGACGGCGCGTTGACACCGTTCGTACGGCGCTATCTGTCAGAAGAAAGTTAAAACCAAGCTGTCGTAAGCAAGTGCACAGAATGGACACCGTCCTACGGCGTTCGAACGCCGTTGATACTGAATGTTCGTCAACTTCCAACTTTTGACGCCGTTGAACGTTGACGCAGAACACCTAACCTCAGTTTTTACTGAATGGTAAAGTGTTTGTATGTATAAATAACTTGCATACAACATAAATAACATCACACACAAGTCTTCATCATCCATTATACTTTTAATAAAAGAAAGCGCGCGTATAAACACAGATATAGGTTGTCAAGTGACACTTGACGGCGTTAAAAATTATTGCATTGTGTGCAGGCGAAAATTCTCAACGGCACTAACGCAACGCTGTCGCAAATGACGGCGCGCTGACGGCGTAGCGCGCTGTGCATTCTGTTCCAGGCTTAACTGTTATTTACTCTTCTATAACAATTCTCGTAATAATCCCTCGCTTTCCGAAGAATAAGACATTTTCTTTTTCACAAATCTTGATTGTTTTACTGCGGTTCGAGTTTCTTCGTCTTCAAAGAGCCGTATCTTGTTTCTGACTTTGATGGCATAATAACAAAGCCTCTGAATGGAGTTCACGTATTTCGAGTGTCCCATTATAATTTTTTTAAACATTTTTCGACACCATTGAACTCTAATTGTTTGTGTGCATCAGTCAAGTTGTGGGGTGCCCATAGCGCGCAAACTTTCCTGGCTTCCAGATGGTCGCGAAGAATTGAATGATAGCTGGTGCATTAATGTGAAAAT
Organism: Liopterus haemorrhoidalis; assembly: GCA_963971575.1. Taxonomy (NCBI): domain Eukaryota; kingdom Metazoa; phylum Arthropoda; class Insecta; order Coleoptera; family Dytiscidae; genus Liopterus; species Liopterus haemorrhoidalis. Next base: position 11,139,161 of record OZ020623.1, read on the forward strand.
ACTCCTCTATCTGCCTGTTTTTGCCTATTTTCATCGAGCAGTTTTTTAACCACAGCAATATTTACAGGAGTAACTGCTTCACGGGGCCTTCCTGGACGAGGTTCATCATCTAGGTTAAAAATTTCTTTTTCAAATTGTTTATACCAACGAAACACCCCAGCAAACATTCAACTAACGGCCGAATGCTGGCAAACTGCTTTTATGCTGGTAAATTACTGGCACCAAAAGTAAGTGCAACGCCAGTATTAATAATGTACTTCACATTTGTATTTCGCATTCCGCCTATACGAAGTACTTTACCAGCATTTTAAAAGCACTCTTCTTCACTCATACTTTTTACTTAAAACCATCAGAAATAAATCTTGCAACTAATGCGATTATTTTGCACTTTACCGTTGCTGGGCCGGCAACTGATACATCAATGGGCCAGTAACGGCCACGGGGACACCGGGGTACTGGCCCATTACTTTCAATGCCGGGGAGTATGTGCTTTACCAGTACTTGCCCGTATAAAAATGTTTGCTGGGACTGTGCTTCGACTTGGACAATTCACAGAAAAAATAGTAAACATTTCGGAGATACTTTTGAAATTGTACAAAATTATTTCACGATGATCTCGTCGCGTTAAATTATTCATATTTATAAGTTTACACTTGAATTGCAAATAATTGACTGGTACATAAAATTGATTTATCATTGTATCAGTGTGAAGAAACACCTTTAATCGATAGTTTCGTGGGAGCGGTAATGTCAGAAATAAAATTTCATTATTATTTCAAATAAAATTAATTAATTAGTTAAAAATATTCAAATTATTTAAATATAAAAACTAATCTATTTTAAGATAAACATCCTCAGAGATTAGTTGAATTATCAACGACGTTATTTTTTTTAGTTAAATGTTGAAACAGGGGTACAATTTACGATCGTATATTATATGATTTGTTTAAATGTTTTCATCATTTATTTCAAGTACATGGTCGAATATTTATACAGATGTTGATATGCGACCATATATTTTCAGTGATATGGACTAGAGATGGGTCGTTCATGAACGAACCGGCTCACTGAGCCGGCTCAGTACACTGACCGAAGTGACACGGTTCACCAAATTGAAATGAGCCGGCTCACGGCTCACTGTATAGTTTCAAGTTTCAATGATACGATTGGTCGGGCGATTGTGAACAGTGACCGGAGTGATCCGGAGCTGGATCGATGTCATGTTGAACTTCGCGAGAACTTGGCTTGTAATGTATTATCATAAAGTGTATTTTGTCATCAATTTGTAGGGCAGTTTATTTGAAACTAATAGGGTTAGTCTGTATTTTCTTACAACAATACTATATAAAAATATTAAAAATATTGCCCAAATCCCAGATGTCCGATTTATAAGGGCAATAAACATCGCCATAAACTTAACACATCTGGTTTAAAATACAGTAGCTACATAAAGTGAATTGCTTGTTTCAAAAATGTTAGATAAGAGTCGGGGCTAAGCGACGTTCTACCTACGACCGGACGACCGGCAACTGACTGACCTGTGTCTCGGGATCATGTTTAAAAGAACCGGCTCTAAGCAAGAGTCGGCTCTAAGCGACGTTCTACCTCTAAGCTCTAAGCGACGTTCTACCGAACGACCGACCGACCTGTGTCTCGGGATCATGTTTACAAGAACCGGCTCTGAGCAAGAGTCGGTTCTAAGCGACGTGCTACCTACGACCGAACGACCGACCGACCTGCGTCTCGGGATCATGTTTACAGTTCATATATTGCAAGAATCGGCTCTAAGCAAGAGCCGGCTGTAAACGACGTTCTACCTACGACCGAACAACCGACCGACCTGTGTCTCGGGATCATATTTACAGTTTATATATTGCAAGAACCGGCTCTAAGCGACTTTCTACCTACGAACTAACGACCGTCCTGTGTTTCGGAGACATGTTTACTTAACCGGTTCACTGAGCCGGATCAATGAACCGGCTCAACAAACTGAACGACCTCCACTGATCCGGTTCCGCAAACTGAGCCGAAATTCCCATCTCTAATATGGACTTCCTAGGTAATTAGAGTCAAAATTAATTATTTGGGTTTATGAATTATTGGGAGTAGAAATATGAGTCTTCAAGATAAGTTAAAAGGTTTTTATAGATAATTGGAGAGCTGATTATTTTTACAAGGACAAAAAATGGGGTCCAGAGATCAAATTATTAGCTTTAAGAAAAGGGCTGAACAAATCGTGTGAGAGACAAAAGGTGTCGTGGGTAAACCGTCACCGTAGTCGGATGAACCTCCCAAGCATTTTGGTTGAGAAATTCGGCATCGTGTAGTGGGTGAACCAGAAATAATCTGGAAGTGTTGAGTACAGTTTTTATAAAATAGACGACCCTCAATAACAGGTTAAACACTGTGAGTGTTTTAAGGTGTTTAACGGCTTGTAAGGTGAAACGGTGATTGTGAGGTTGTGTTTTGAGTATCTCTCATGGGATTTCACAGCCATGATTAAATTGTTCTAATTGTTTTAAAGTTCTAGTGTACTCTTTAATTTAAATCTTATCTAAATATTAAAAGTAGATTAAGTAAAGTGCCGATTTTGATTCAAACACCCTTATTCTTGTCGTAAAGAATCAAAGCAACCGACTAGCGGACCTTTTTAGGGTTTCAGACTTGATCCGCTCGCAAGTTGGGAAACCCACTATGTAGTAGAGCCTTTCAAAGTAAGTACCATGAAGACAGCGAAGAGTTTTTTTGTAGAAACCAGTAATTCTATTGACGTGTGGCCGCAGAGACTAACTATGCAACTGCCAAAAGTGGCAATTTTGGAAACTGTTTGGAGTTTCTTGTTTAAGATGCGTCTATGTATTAAGTATTAAAAAAAAATTAAAATATTTCGAAGCATTTTGTGGAATTTCACTAAAAACTTTGTAACAGTATTTATGGTAAGACTAGATAGATACAGATTTGAAATATACTTTTGTTTAGTTCATAAATCAGACAGTAGCGTCGCTGTTTATGGCGCCTAATTCAAACAGATAAATGTATTGAAAATGTGTATAAGATAAGTTATAAGTAATAAATTATATATCAAATGTACTTGAAAGATAAATCAATAAAAAATAAGATAAAATAACAACATTATAAATCAACTAGTCTGCAACAATCTCATTTCTTATCTGTAATGATATAGTTTCCAATATAGCACACAGATGGCAGTAATAACCCAATTTCAAATTAAATTCTGTTTTAAGTCTTATTGGTATCGTATGAAATATATAATTATTAGTCAGATGCCGAAGCGTGGAACATGATGCGCATAATTAAGGATGAAAATAAACATATCTTACGTTTTTAAAAATGGTTATTTTATAATTATTTATACTTTTATGCTTTCCGACGTTCAATTAGTTTCATGTTTTGTTTTTATTTCTAGTATGACCTTGGGGATTTTGAAATATAGAAAGAAACAGTTAACGAATGAAATTTAATGTACTAAAATGAACAGTTTTAACTAATACATCAACATACGAAAGTTAACCAAGTTTTTAATATTATATATAATATTATATTTTCCTTAGGCCTTGCGACGTTTACAGGAATTTTGTTCTTTTAGATTGTCGCGTTTGGTATGTGAAAATTTAAAATTCCAACAGTGGTAGTCCAACAGTTTATCCATTTTTTATATCTATGAGAGCCCAGCAAACATTTTTATACGGGCCAGTACTGTTGAAGCACATACTCCCCGGCATTGAAAGTAATGGGCCAGTACCCCGGTGTCCCCGTGACCGTTAGCTGGCCAATATTAGGACCTTCTCCTATAATAATAACAGGTTCCTATTGCCTAGATAGGCGCTTAGGGGTAGAGAAGAAGAAGAATATTTCATAGTGACAAGAGAAACATCATTTCGTCGTTGATACTGAAAATATCAAATAAAAAAAAAGATATTACGTTTTAATCCCTATGGTACCTATAATCCACTTATACTTTTCTAGAAACTTGTTTAAACTGGCGTTTGGCGGCAGCACCTGCCTTTCGAAACACCACTAGCATCTATTACAACTAGCTTGAGGACAAACTAGTCTGTTCTACAATTACAAGCATGCTATTACAAGCATTTACTTAGTTCGACAAAATTAACAGAAATTATTTATAAATTTACATATACTTGTGTAAATATGTGTTTAACTAACTAGAAATTATCTAGTTAAGCACTTATCAAATGAAAAATTAGACTTGCAAATTAAGAAAAGACAAACGACAATTTAATTACGAAAAAATATGAAATCAATCAGGGTCGCTTCATGGATGACAGTCACCCGTTTGCAAATATTCATGAAACCATCCTTTACTAGAATTGAACACAAATGCCGCCCTTTTGGTGATCCGCCCGTAGAACCTTGTGGAGGTTTTGGAATTAATTTTATATTTATTGTTAGCCCGTGTTTCCAAAATATGGAAAAAATCGTTCCAGTTCGCTAGCTGAGGTACCTATAATTCTTATGGTTTTTGTTGACTAACCATTGACTAACGTTTAGGTAGAGCCTTTGTAATCATTAAAATTGGAAATTATAATTTTATGATTTCACAGGTACAGAAAAATAAACAAAAAACTAAAGAAGCTGTTTAAAATGACCACCGTTTTCTAGCAGATACAAATTTACTCGTCTTTTCATAATGTTAAAAGCTTTTGTAATAATTTGAGCTATATTGGCACCGTGTTCGGAAATTCTGTTTTGCAGTTCCTCGATATTGTTAAGGGTCTTGTATACATTATTGTTCAAAAAACGGAATATAAAGTAATCTAAAATAGTCAAGTTTAGTTATCTAGGTGGAAATTCTGGATTTGAACGTAAACTTTTTTTAAACGATATATTCGATCGTCAAAAAATTCACGAAGGTAATTGATGGTATCTTGAGCGGTGTGGGCAGTCGCCATCCTGTTGGAAGTAGTCTTGCTGGAGCTTATCCTCATGAAGCTGACTAATAATTTCACGTACAATATTCCGGTATCTCTGAGCAGTAACAGTTTCGTGGAAAAACATGGGTCCGATAATACGTCTTCGAGACACAGTAATCCAAACACCAACTTTTAACGGGTGAAGGGGAGTTTCGCGAAAAGTATGAGGATTTTGAGCACTCCATAACCTCATATTTTCTGAATTTATATGCCCCGAAAGAGTGAACCAGGCCTTATCAGAAAAAAACGTTAAATTTAACAAATCATCATTGTTAATTAAATTTTGTTGGAACCAGTGGCAATACACTATTCGCCTATTGTGATCTGATGGAAGCAACTCATGTAAAGCAATTTTTTTATGGGAACAGCTTTCAATCTTTTTAGACAATAGTATGGCACTTTTTTGTATATATTTCCAATGTTAAGCAAATATGTAATAAGTGAGATACTTCGTTTATAGATAGCTCTCCCCATAGCTCCCCAAATATATATCTGATTAATTAGATATTTCAACCATATAAGTAATGCTCCTTTTACTAATCCCCTTAAATAATCTTTTTATTAAAAACTGCATTGAATTAAAGAAAACAAAAATTGCTCAAATAAATTTTTGGATGTTAAGTAAATAAATAATAATTAATAAATAAAGTGAGATATTTCAAAAGTTGAGCTTAAGGGTGCCCTCCATAACTCCCCAAATATTCATCTAAATGAAAATTTGCATAAATAAAAGATTTATTTTTTTATTATAAACTATTTGAACAACCCATCCATCCTAGTCCATTCTAAGTATCAATGCAACCAGTTAGCGAACCCGGAGAGTTCATATCCGAAACCACTCAGGGATTAAAATATGTTAATATTATATTCAAACAATCACGACAAATTATTTCTTATACAAGGTGTCTCAAAAGAAATTTTATATTTAGTGGATCGATTAAAAAAAAAGTAAGCCGTATATAGAAAAAATGTTTATTAATTATTAAAATACACTTTTTGGGGATTTATTTCTTAAAAATAATATTGTCTAAATGTAGACCCTCGCGTTCTCGGCACTCATTTAATCGAACAGTAAAATTACTTATGACGTCTCGGCAGGTGGACTCAGGGATGGCTGCCATTTCGTGACGGATATTTTCTTTCAAATGCGCCAGTGAAGTCGATTTATTGGCGTTAACTTTAGATTTAAGATAACCCCATAGGAAAAAGTCCATAGGGGTTAAATCTGGACTGCGTGGAGGCCAATTTATGTCACCTCTCCGGGAGATCAATTTGCCTGAGAAAATTTCACGAACACGTGGCAGAGACATATTGGACGTGTGTGAAGTTGCTCCGTCCTGTTGGAACCATGTTCTTTGGTTATAGCCAGGAAAGTTTTGCAGTTCAGGTACCAAGAAGTTGTCTAACATCTCCACATAACGCTCTGAATTCACTGTAACTGCACGAAAAAAAGTAAGGGCAGATAATTCCTCGCGCCGACATCGCAGCCCATACGGTCACTTTAGGCGAATGTAGGGGTTTCTGATGTTTGCGTTTCGGATTCGTTGCACTCCAGTAGCGGCAGTTTTGCTTATTTACGTGCCCATTAAGATGAAAATGAGCTTCATCCGAAAACAAAATGTTGGTAAACGTTGAAAATCGCTGAATCACCTGATTTACGAAATTAAGCCTCTGACTGGCATCTTGGGGCTTTAATTCTTGCACCAATTGAATTTTGTAGGGGTGCAGCTTTAGGTCTTTGTCCATAATGCGATGTAATGATGATCTATGCACATTTAAAGCACTTGCGCGCTTCCGAATTGAAAGGTTCGGGTCGTCACGAACAGACTGATTAACATTCTCCACGTTTTCTACCGTTCTTGATAACCTAGGTCGCCCGGATTTTGATTTATCCAGCGTTGTACCAGTCTCTTCAAACTTTTTAACCCAATGTCGAATGAGAGGAATGCTTGGCGCATCATTTAAGTGGCGAAAACCTCGAATACGCGCTACAGTCGCCGAATCACCGTTTTTGTAAAACTCTCGCACGCATAACGCGCGGTCTGCTCCCGAGAAACGCTCCATAGCGACTGAATTCCCAAGAGCCAGGCTACCGATTGACATAACCCCCGCGCCCCTCGGATACGTTGCGTTCACGCAGTAAGCTAAATAAATATAAAATTTCTTTTGAGACACCTTGTATAAGGAGGGTTCATAAAAAAATTTGTATATCATGCTACCGTTTTCGGCATTCTGTTGACGCGTCGTGTAAAAATTCGCACTTCATTGAAAAGACGTTCTTTATAAACTAATTACATAAATAACAATTTTGTACAATTTCTGTTGTCGAGCAGGTTTCAGCTGGCAAATTCACTGGTTTTACATGACGTGCGTAGGATGCTAACATGTCTTCAAGAGCCGTTTTAGATCGGTTACGAGAATTTATGTAATAGACTCACACATTTGAGAATAAAAATGGACTAATAGTATTCCTACGCACTACACATTTTAAAGTTATTTTTACTCAAAAAAATAGATAGCATCATAGTCTTAAAAATAAAGTACAGCAAAACATGGTTAAAATGACCACCGAAGGGACAAACGTAGAGAATATTTTGAATATCGCGCAGTCATTATGTATCTTTTAAAAAAGAGTTGTCTGCGAAGAAAATCTATGGTGATATGGTTAATAAATTGGTTAAAGATGCCTCTTAGTGTGCTACCATTTGTCGGTGGATGAATGAATTCAAGAGAGGACGAACCAGTGGGAATTTTGGACAGAATCCACTATGTCGTTTTAAATAACCTAGAACTAAAATTGTCAAAGGCAGCAAAGCTAACACTTCACTCAATAAGTCTCCGGTCTGACATATATATGGCAACACTGTTGACAGACCCATATGATTTCTGGATAGTACCAACATTCAAACGATACGTGTGACAATTTCATGACATTCTAACAATTAGTTTAGAGGTTACAGTGGTTTTAGTGACTCCAGTTTTGTAATTTTCAAAAGAATGGATAAAAAAGAATTTCGTGTGTTGATTAAACATTGTTTTTTGATGGAAAAAAATACTGTCAAGCCAAACAGTGGCTTGATAAGCGTACTAGAGACTCTACACCAGGCAAATCAACTATTACTGATTGGTATGCTGAATTTAAATTAGTTAATTAATTTTATTTTTACCGACCGCCAACATATATAAGGTAGGTATTGTGATCATACCGATTTTGACGTTTCGAGATTTCGATGGATCTCCACGAATTGAGGTCCCTACATAACGTTTTGACTATTTTTAGCATGATGTCTGTCGGTCTGTCTGTCTGTCCGTCTGTCTGTCTATCTGTCCGTCCGTCCGTCTGTCTGTCTGTGTACACGGGCAGAGCAAATTCGGCTGAAAGGATTTTTATGAAACTTCATATTTAAGCTTCTGCCATCAATGGCACGAGTTGATCAACTTTTGGTAAAAATCGGTTGACTAAAAATGGGAGTTTACTCATGTCGATTTTAAGATTTTTGTGAATATTACACAACAGAAAAATATTTCGAAAAAAATTATTAAACAAAAGTTGCTATAAAAGCAATAACTAATAACTTTTATTTGAGACGTTTTTTGATAAAACGAAAAATTTGGAATAATTTTTGTAAAAAAAAAATCAGCTGTGGCCACCACAGGAACGACCACCAACATAAAGTACTTATATAAAATAGCAGCAGAGTAGAAATAACTGGGCCTAATATTTTCTAACAGAGATATTATTTATCATGACCATGGAAACGTTACATATAAGTATGAAAAAATTGAGACTTAAAAACAATATCGAAAAATTTTACAAAAATTATTCGAAATTTTTCGTTTTATCAAAAAAAGGTCTCAAATATAAGTTAACAGCTATTGCTTTTATAGCAACTTTTGTTTAATAATTTTTGATGAAAAAAACGATCAAAAGCTTCAATTAATCGGTAAAAGTAACTAGAATTGAAAATCTAGTTCCGCCTAAACTAAAGGAACAGACTTTATTTCAACTTAAAAAAGTATAAAAATAATTATGTATGACAGTGTTATTTTTATGTTAAATAATATAAAATTAACATTAAGATTACTATATTAGTATTGTAATAAAATTCAATATTTAATTTTAGAAATGTAAAAATAGTAAGGTCTATTCCTTTGGTTTAGGCGGAACTAGATTTTCAATTCTAGTTACTTTTACCGATTGATTGAAGCTTTTGATCATTTTGTTCAGGAAAAGTCTTCCATATAAAAAAAATTATCTAATGACAAGTTACAAAAAGGAAAATTGCGGTTAGTTCCGCCTAATCGTTTGGAATAGACTGTAGGTACAAATTAGAATTATTATATTGGGTATAATAATATTAATGTGAAATTAATTACTATTAAAAAGGAATATTTCTATTTCAAAATCTAATAAATTATTTTTGTGTATTATGTGTTACTTTTTTCGTATTTTATTTTTACATTATTAAATAAAACCTACATAATATAAATAAATAGCTTTTTCTAATATTAATAAAACATCGATGTTTCCCATACATCGAAGTTTTTCCTTCGATGTTTTTTCAACATCGATAGTAACTGCCGATGTTAACAACGATGTTAAACATCGATGTTTTGCCATCGATGTACAACCCTACTGCTGGTAGACACATGGACACCACCTTCAAAGTGAATCCTCTTATTTTTGAGACATGCAACACACATTTGTCTGGGTGACACATTATAACTCAGTACTCACCCATCGTTGCTGAGAGAATTATGTGTTGAACACATTTTATTTAACTTGTTGGTTATAAAAGAGAAAATAAATTTTATCTTCAAACTTGTATCTTGTAATATAATACCTTTAGTTCTAAAACTCGTACTATAATTTCAATAAGTAATCTTCCTAATAACTTGTAGTAATATTACGTACTTACTTTGCGTTTTACGTTAACTTCCACCTCGTAACATTTATAATAGCGTAGAAAAATAATCGTATTACTGTATCATGAAAATGTCACTGAGGTAGCAAGATATTTGCAAGCAATTTGTACACTACCTACGCAATAATACTTGCATAAACAACAATAAAAATTGCTTGTAAATATTCCGTTTATAAAGGACTAACTTGATATTTGTACAACTGTAATACTTTATTTAAAGTTTTAAATATTCTCTTATGGCCGGTTGCTAAAGAAAAAAAGTTGAGTTACCCCTAAAGCTACGTTCTCAGCTTTAAAATTAATAGACTATAAGCTAAGAGTTGTTTACTGTAGATTGTCACATACAAGTAGAGATGGCAACGATTAATCGAATGATTAAATTACTTAGTTGTATTGTTGAAACACTGGTCGGTAGATGACTTTGCTCTCTTCTCTTCAATAAAGTCCCTAGATTACTAAGCTTTTAGAACACTCGTTCTCGTCCATCTGGAGAATTAAACTCAACCGCTACTCATTTCTGCACAATATATTGCTATAGTTTGCATCCAGTCAGTTCAAACGTTCACTAGCGAAACGCAATCTTCCAACTAGATAATTTGCGAGAAAAGTCTGGCAAGTTACAGATCTTCTGGATACAAGCCCTTGTTTCCTCAGTCGTCTTTGGACAGTTTGTGATGAGATTGCCAATTTTTTTGTGCCTCATGGATGCTGTTCGCTGATACCGATTTTGACAATTCGAGATTTCGATGGATATCCACGAATTGAGGTCCCTACATAACGTTTTGACTATTTTTAGCATGATGTCTGTCGGTCTGTCTGTCCGTCTGTCTGTCCGTCTGTCCGTCTGTCCGTCTGTCCGTCTGTCCGTCTGTCCGTCTGTCCGTCTGTCCGCTGTCTGTCCGTCTGTCTGTGTAGAGTACGCGCAGAGCAAATTTGGCTGAAAGAATTTTTATGAAACTTCATATTTAAGCTTTTGACATCAATGACACGAGTTGATCAACTTTTGGTAAAAATCGGTCGACTAGAAATGGAAGTTTACTCGTGTCGATTTTAAGATTTTTGCGAATATTTAGCAACAGAAAACATTTCGAAAAAGTTTATTGAGAAAAAGTTGCTATAAATGCAATAACTAATAACTTTTATTTGGGACGTTTTTTGATAAAACGAAAAATTACGAAAAATTTTTATAAATTTTTTTAAAATTTTTCCAAGTCTCAATTTTTTCATTCTTATATGTAACGTTTCCATGGTCATGATAAATAATATCTCTGTTAGAAAATATTAGGCAAAGTTATTTCTACTCTGCTGCTAGAATGTATTTTATACAAGCACTTTATGATGGCGGTCGGTCCTGTGGTGGCCACAGCTGATTTTTTAAATATAGTTTTTTTATATAGACAAAAAAATTATTATTCTAGTGGCCTAAAAATATACAGGGTATTCGATTTAAAAAAATGTTTATTTTCAAAGAATTTGGTCAACGAAACATACAAAAATATTTTTGTGTCTGTCATAATATTTCTTACAAAAAATACTCGAACTGTGTCCATTTAACCGAATCTCTATAGTGCGTTCAAAGGTGAGTTTGCAGTATAGCTCTTATGGCAAATGGGAGGGGTGTTGCCAAATGTTGTAAAAGTGTCAAATGTGTCAATTATAATAGTATGAAAAACTTGTATGATTTACAAAAATCTACTCTTATAAAACTCAAAATAACACTCAACAAAAACAAATGGCCATTTGTAGAATACTGCGTCTTCATAGATCAGCGCGTTTTAGAGCTGGCAAGGTCGACAAGCAAGAAAAGGATAGCGTCATTGTGTAAACCCATTAGAGAGTATGAAAAAGAACTACTCCATATGCCCTGTACTGCAAACTCACCTTTGAACACACTATATCTATATTATTAACAAGATAGCAATGGTGAGCCACTTGGCTGGGACATCCTGTATAGGGGGCGCCAAAAAGCATGTTGCACAAACGCGCCTTACATGTCAGCGGCGCCCCTGGGAGGCCCTGGGGTCCTGCGTTAAAATGTGAAGGCCAAGAATCCAAGTTTTCGTATTTAGTTGAATGAACCTTCATTTTGTCATATTAGTTCTGTATTTCAGTCCGTTGAAGATGGTTTGGCCAGTGCTTATTGCTTACTGCCTACTGCCTACCCTCATATCGGTGTGTAAGCACGAGCCACGGTTATGCGCACCTGCGTACGGTTGTAATGTTAGAAGGTAATCGCTACCACGCCCAGGGCATTTTATTATCTCGGTAGATAGCACGCGCTCTGTGTACATCGACATCAGCCACATCAGACCAACAATATCAAACAATTTATGTACTTATGACGGAATATTAAACTTATAGTATATTTCTACGTAAATTAACCACAGTTTAACAATATTTTATTTAGCGCTAAGCTTGAATGTACTTTGGTAAAATGCAAATGATTTTAAATCAAATTGTATGATCTAAGGTAGAGATGTAATGGCAGGGCCGGCGCTAGGATTTGCAAGGCCATGTGCGAGAAAAGCCGCGGGGCCTGCTGTTCAGATCTAAGTGAGGAGCAAAAAAAAAGGTCCTCATCTCCATGCGCGGAGCCTATTGTTGAACCGAGGAGCCTGCTGTCCAGATCCAAGAGAGGAGCAAAAAAAAAGGGAAAAAAAGGTCCTCATCTCCATGCGCGGAGCCTATTGTTGAACCGAGGAGCCTGCTGTCCAGATCCAAGAGAGGAGCAAAAAAAAGGGAAAAAAGGTCCTCATCTCCATGCGCGGGGCCTATTGTTGAACCGCGGGGCCTGTTGTTGAACCGCGGGGCCTGCTGTTGACCGCAGGGCCTGTTGTTGAACCGCGGGGCCTGCTGTTGACCGCGGGGCCATGTGCGACTGCACATGCTGCACATGCCTTGCGCCGGCCCTGTGTGATGGATCAGAAAACAATCATATCCGCGGATAAGGATACGAATAAAAATGTTCTGTTAACCTTTATAAACAAGATTTTTTCATACCAATGATAATTTATATCATTTTTAAGAGGATAATGACCAACCAGTTTAGCCTATTTGTTAAGGTGAAAATACGAGGTGTGATCAAAAAGTTTTGGAATTTTTTAATTTACAAAACAATATTTATTTATTCATCAATTTTTATATTGTCCTTCAAAATAGTTACCATCGGATATAATGCACTTCTGCCACCGTTTTTTCCAGTTTTTAAAACACTTCTGAAACGACCAGACAGTATCGAGCCGTCCAGTTCTTACTGCCATGTCGATTCTAAGTGTTTGGAATGGATTTTCATTTCCTGCATTTTTTTAAATAATATTGACCACGTATCTAGACTGATCTGGATGACTGGACTTACCAGTTGAAACGTCTCTAGAAACTATTTAATAAATTATTGACGAGTAAACAAGAATTTTTATTTTCCTATATATATATATATATATATATTCCTATATATATATATATATATATATAATTATTTTATTTATTGTACCAGTACAACAAATATTTTTAAGAGCAGGTTCTAACTTATAAATTGTTGTTGCTATACCAATATAATTCAATATTCATTTAGTCAATAATTGGGATTTATGAAAATGATTTAAAAAATAGTTTTGTTTCTCTAGTTATAGCCGATAGTGTATGCATGTATGTGTTTCTATATTGTCCATAGAAGCACATTCTACATAACAATGACTTATATTATAAAATGAACAAAAATTTCTACAAATACCTTTCCAGTCGCTCCAATTTTGGTCTGCATGGAGTCCAAACAATAAAGTCCACACTATAATACACTATTTCAAGTATTTTCTGCACTTTTGTCACTTAAAAATAATTAAAAACGTCAGAAAAAAACGCCACTTGCAAAAACCACGTATCACTACATATCAATATGGTTAATCCTGATAAAGCTCATTAAGGAATATAGTCATTAACAATTAATAAATAAGGAACAGAATTGCTTAAAATAATTCTTTATGAGAATAAATACATATATTAATATTTTAACAATAGTATACAGGTGGTTGAAATTGAACTACCGGGCCCAATACACTATTTTTTTTATTATTGAAGATGAGGTATAACGTTAAATTTGTTACATGGTTAAAGTTACTTCGTACTACGTGATCTAAAATAGTTTATATTTTGTTACTTTGTATCTTTATATTAATAGTTATACATTTTGATTGAGGTTTTATTAAAATTTCAGAGCTATAGCGTTGGAGACACGGCCTATATGGTAAAATGGGAGGCCAGAGGTGATAATAGGATGACTTTTGGGCATATCAATGATAATTCTGAGATTTCAGAAAGGGATGAAAATTACTATTGGAAGTATAATGGAGTTATCTCTCGAGAATTTTATACAGGTTAATTTTTTTATTTACGGGTTCATTTGGAGGGCTAAGGTGCCCCCCCCCCCGGGCATTATGACCTTAAGGCCCGGTCTTTCTACCTTCATTTAAACCACTAGGTAACTATCCGACAGATAATGTTATCTGGAACTTTATCTTCTGAATAAATGTCATTACCAAGCAGTGAATTCAATACATCAGTCTCATTATCCGTTAGATAACTTTCCGATAGATACATTTGTATTGAAATGATATTTATTCAGCACAGAAAGTATCAAAATACTATCTTGTATATTCGTCAATTTATTAAAACAGTAATTAAAACATTACAGAAACGTTTCGTGCATAAAGTTCCACATCTTCAGTCTGCAAAGAGATAAGAACGTCGTGCATTGACACATAATGTTGCACGACGTTCTTATTTACTGATTTCTTTCTCTTTGCAGGCTGAAGATGTGCAACTTTATGCACGAAACGTTTCTGTAATGTTTTAATTACTGTTTTAATAAATTGACGAATATACAAGATAGTGTTTTATTTATATATATATATATATATATATATATATATATATATATATATATATATATATAGAGGGGGGAGCGAGGGAGGGATCTCAAGGTGTAACAAGATAGAGGAAACACGATTTTTCTCGAAAAGATGAAGTGTGAGCAAGTTGGGAAAAAAACTTGGTGACCAGAGTTTATCCAAATAATTGGATAGTAGTATTTAAATTTTCGGAATAAACCGGAAGTACAGGATATCAAGGACAACTTCGATTTTTTATATAGGAACGTATATATATAGGCGTGTTGGGTATAATTGGATAAAACTTTTGAAAAAAAAACAACCTTTACATAAACATGTTTTTAATATCTGTTACGATTACCTATAATGGCTTGCAAGTATTTTTATTTACAAGTGTTCCATTGTTCCAAGTTGCTTTCTATTTTGAACACTTTCGCATCCTTACTCTTTAGCTAACAGTAGCTCGGAGCATAACAAAAAATATTGCAAGTTCAAGTCGTACCTACTTGAAAGTACTTGAAGTACCTCCAACGCGAACCGTTTTAATTAGTTTAAATTAGTTGTCAAAATAATTATAATTTATTTTATTTAAGTTTAAAAGGTATATTTTAATGAATATAAATGTCATATATTTATGAATATATCTTGCAAAATTGAGTTTTTTATTATAATTTCATGCTTTGATTTTATATGACTTCGCGGCCTCCCGACGAAGCTTACACGGCCCCCTGGTTGAGAAACGCTGCTATAAAAGACCTAGAACGCTGTTACTTTCTACCCAAGCCATGTAATTAAGGTCGTACCGACCATTTTAGAATATTTTGTTATTTTTGCCCCCCCCCTCCTCCCACCCAAGCTGAAATCCTGGCTACGCCCCTGAACACAATACCATGACAAGTTTAATTTGATACAGTTACCGATTCTAAACAGCTAAAATTCATAAATGTAAAAGGTCATTTAAAAAAAGTAAAAATAATGTTATTTTATGAAATATTACTTTTTCAGTGTTAAAATTAACTCTACATTAACACTATTTATTTTCTAATACCATAATTTAACCAGTATGGAAGTGTGAAGTTTACACTAAATTTAACCAAAAAAGAAGTGTAAATAATTAAGACGAAAGCGAAGGACTTCATGGTACACTAAAAGTTCATTTTTCAGTGTACTATGAAGTCCCTTTAACACTATTTTTTAAGAGTGTATAGGCTATTCCAAAAGTTTAGGCGGAACTGTCTGGAATTTTAATTTTTGTAAGTTGTTATGAGCTCTCCTTTTAAGATTTGAAGAGGGCTTTGCTAAACAAAATGATCAAAAGCCTCAGTTTAAACGGTAAAAGTTACTAGAATTCAAAATCTAGTTCCGCCTAAGCCAAAGAAACAGGCTATAGCAATATGAATAGTTGAATGAATTGAAAATTTAAAAAAAAATCTACCAAATTAGGGAGTTTAAGCCTGTGAGAACCCCCCCCCCCTGGTTAAGGGGGGGGGTATCGTCAGAGCAGCACATTTTATACCCATTTTCAAGATTTTTTTTTAGAAAACTGTTAACCAAGACAAAGAGTTGATTTGCGGTGAGACACATAACTAATGACTGGATCATCTAAAACAAAAAAACCAAAAATATTTCGTTAGTTTATGAGTTTCTTGAGGTAACGCTGTCGAGTTTTTTCAAATATCTAGATTATTTAATTTTTGGTATAAGTTTGAAGTCAAAAAAACGAAAAAAACGGAATTTTTTTTTTCGAAATTTCTGTTTTCAGTTGTAAAAAATTCCATAAAAAAAAAGAAAACAAGAAAAAAAAAATATCTCGACAGCGTTACCTCAAGAAACTCATAAACTAACGAAATATTTTTGGTTTTTTTTAGTTTAGATGATCCAGTCATTAGTTATGTGTCTCACCGCAAATCAACTCTTTGTCCTGAACGAAAATTTCAAATTCATGTCACGAGCTTAATTTTCGATATTTTTCAATAAAAATTTTTTTGGATACTCTTCAAAGATTGTTCTTTACTGTAGGTATTATCCCAATCAAGTTACTATTAACAGTTTTCTGAAAAAAAATCTTGAAAATGGGTATAAAATGTGTTGCTCTGACCATACCCCCCCCCCCTTAATCGCCTTTCTTGGCCCACCATATTTTGAAAAGTGAAAAGATGGTGGCCCTAATTATAAGTCTGCTGCAAGATTTCTTTCTTAAATTTTCTTCCACCACTCTATCGAGAATACAAATCCAGTTAACAGAGCAACCTTGATTTTTTCTCAAGTTTCGGAATTAGTAAGGAAGTGGGTGGGTTTTTTAATGGAAAAATCATTAAATCAAAGAACTTCCTTTCATTACATTTCAATCATGATTTCCAAGATCTTGTTTGCAACAAAGTATTTCATTCACAGCTGTTTCACGTAGAAATGGATTTATAAAAACTCTAAAAAGAAACAAGAATTCTTATAACATGTGCTGTGTTACACTATATACAGAATTTAATTTTACAGTTGACTTTTTCAAAGTCTTGTTAAAATTTTGCTGACATCATTTTATCATCCGTGTTATTAAAGTTAATTAGATTAGATTGTTTTTCAGTTTCACGAAAATACAGGGTGACCAAAAATTTACTTTTAAATTTACGTTTCGAGTAATTCCTATTGTTAAGTATGGAGTTGACCAAAACAGTTGTACACTTTTGAAATCATATCTCATTAACAGATTGCAGTATATTAAGTTTAAAGACATAGATTCAACACCCTTGCCTATTACCTGTGGAGTTCCACAAGAATCTTTTAGGACCTCTTTTATTTTTATTTTTTGTTAATGACT
The DNA here is from genome assembly GCA_963971575.1 of Liopterus haemorrhoidalis. Classification (NCBI taxonomy): domain Eukaryota; kingdom Metazoa; phylum Arthropoda; class Insecta; order Coleoptera; family Dytiscidae; genus Liopterus; species Liopterus haemorrhoidalis. The sequence goes on from OZ020623.1 coordinate 11,156,736, forward strand.
TTCCTTTGTGTATTAAAGACTGCTCCCATTTTATGTACGCTGATGACACCAGGTTGCTGATTAGATCAAAATCTCAAAACGATCGAGTTAATTCATGATTCGCATATAGGGATATTCCGATACTAGTGATACGAAACCAGTATTGATATTTTTCATTCGATATCGCGATTTTAGTATCGATACTAATTTTCCGATACTTTATTTATATTAGTACATTTGACCCAGTATCGTATCGAATCGTTTATTTTTTTATTTTTTATTCCAATTTTTAAACAATCACACAGACCTACAGTCACCATTGCCTTACCATTTTTTACCATTTTTTAATACCAAAAGTATTAAAATTTTTAATAAATTTCATTCGTTTTCATGGTTTCACTCACAGAACAGTTTCACTGTTGGAATTTTAAATTTTCACATACCAACCTGAAAAATGAAATAACCCATGCAAGGTCCGTTCTCGTGACTCATGACAACCTAAAAGAACGAAATTCCCATTTAGTTCCGCCTAAACGTTTGGAATAGCCTTTATACTTTAATCTATTTATTATTGTAAAATAATTAAATTTTTATTATAAGAATAAAATATTTTTTACGTTTTATAGAAAATATATTCATATTTCCTTTCGATACTTGAAAATATAGATAATTTGTTTCGATAATATATAGGTATCGATACTTTTTATTCGATATTATCGATACCCAAATATCTATACTTTCTCAGTATCGCATATCCCTATTCGCATATCTGGTTTTCATAAAACAAACTATGCTTGAACATTGACAAAACTAATAAATTACACTGGTCAACACAATTTGTGCTGACTTACATCTAAGACTTGTTTCTTACTAATTTGGTGCTGCTGAACTCAAATATCACATCAGTTTTGCGTATCACATCAGATTTTTGCTCTACAACAAATACATATATTCAGCCAAATAATACTTCTATCGGTTAATTTTAGACGTCGATACTGTAATTGGTACAAATTTGGCGAACAATTAGGACTAAATAATTAGAAAATATTCTTAAAATTTTATTTATAGTGAAAGAAAAAAAATGAGAACCGTTTTAATTACATTTTAATGCATTGGAGTGTTAAAATAAAAATACAAAATAATTTAAGAATTAAATGGTCGTTTGTAAGATCTTGTGCACCATTCCCGATAAGTCTCTTTTAATACTCCAACAGTAGTCAGCCATCATGTGAGTATCCCACCTTCCTTGATAACGTCTCTCCATCTCTTTTAAATCCTGATCGAAACGTTCACCCTGTTCATCACTAACATCTTCAAGATTGACAGGAAATTTGTCAAGATGACTTTAAAAACTGAAGTTTCACGCTCATGTTGCACCCCAGATGATGATAATTTTCAATCAAATTTTCAACGACCTCCACATAGTTTTCGGCTTTTTTATTCCCAAGAAAATTTTTGCGCCACGAAAGACTGCCATGCATTTTTCTCCATATCATCCATATGTACAGTGAAATGTGGATCATTCACTAATTTCTTATTTGTTGTCCGTCAAAAATGCCAGCTTTTAGCTTCTCATTACTGAGACTTTGAAATGTTTCAGATATATATTTGAAACAGTCACCATCTTTGTTCAACGCTTTTACAAACTGCTTCATTAGACCCAGTTTAATATGAAGAGGGGGGAAAATTATTTTTGTTCGCTCCACCAAAGGTTCGTGTATTATGTTTGGGTCTCCAACATTTAAATCCATTCTCACCGGCCAATTTTTCTGAGTCCAATGCTTATCTCTCGCTCTGCTGTCCCACAAACACAAAAAACATGGATATTTTGTGAATCCACCCTTGACCTTGCAACCCCCGCCATTGTAAAAAGGTCTATAACAAGTACCTGCATGTAAGGCGTTCCTACGAAATATATTTGACAAGAACGAAGTTGAAATTAAAGTAGACGTATGTCAGAACGTGAAAAGGTGGAAAAAGTCAAATATAATGTCAAAGTCATAGTCAGAAACTGTTAACATTTTTGAAATCAGCACCCCAAAATTAGTTAAAAACAAGTATCAGATCTAAGTCAGCAAAAAAACAGTTTAAATTTGTTGACCAGTGTTATTAATTACATTAAAGCATTCTGAGTTTACTAATCCAGGGCTAGCGGCCTTGTGTTTGACGAGTATAACACAGGTACACAACAAGGTAATAGTTGAATTCTATCACCCCTCGTTTCATCCACATCACGTGAATAAATATTTATTATACATACATATATAGTATATATTTTAAATAATACAATTTTTGCATATATACTGAATACTTTTTGTCAATTCCATTTTAGTTATAGCTCTTAATACATATGCAAATAAAACTTTTTTTAAAGTAACTTTGAAATATTTTTTTTATTCGATAATTATTCTATTCAACATATTATCATTTAAAATACGTTGTCTGGAATATACAAGATATTTAAATTATGAACTAGTTTCTAATAAAAGTTGCATTTATGAAATTATTGAAAAAAATCCAAAAAGTTACGAGCTTGTTCAATGCCTAAGGATACACTTATCCCCTGGCGTGATGACTTGAGATGTATGCTGTTAAGTGGGCTTACTTGATCTTATTTACATCGACGCACCGACAATATGAAGGTCTTTATAACGTTTACACATCTAGTGAGAATATATTGAACTATTCAAATAATTTAGAACAAATTCATTTTGATAAAACGTTGCATCGATCTTGAGGGTAACGTCAGGATAAACGGCTTTAACTGCGTTCAGAGCTCTTTAAATTAGTTGACTGTTCACTGTGCATTGTGGATAAATTTAGTAGATAGTTTTAACGTTCAAGACAGCGTTTACAACTAAGGAAATTAGTGCGTTACGAATAGTGCGATCATCTGTGTGTCTTTAAACCAACTACGGTGGCTTCGTAAAATGTTTATTATCTATTATCTTTTTCCTAATTCTGCTGCCCTAGATTTTTACTAACTAAACCTAATCTAATTATTTCAATTGATCATTCAGGTCTGGGAAAAAGTTAGTGGCGTTTTTGCCGATAGACGGCGCCAATTGCAAATAACTCAGGAAACACATATCCCAACGACACCACTAAGCGCTCGTTGGAAAGGTGACAGTTCGAGCGTTATTTTGACTGTCTAAACATCAAAATTTGTACAGTGGTTGGAAAGTTGTTTGCGTTTGAAAACGGAGAAAAGCAATGAAAAATTGCGCTATATTTTGCAATATTATTACGACAAAGGGAAGAACGCTGCGCAGGCTTGTGAAAAAATGTGTGCTGTGTAAGGTGAAGGTAATTTATCAAAATCTGCTGCGCGTAAATGGTTCGCTCGCTTTCGTTCCGTAATGTGAAAGATGACTCACGCTTTGGTCGTCCAATCAGTGAAAAAGCTGATGAAATTCTTGAAAAAGTCCAGCAAGATAGGCATATCAACAGTGTCGATATTGGTACGGAGCTAGGCATTGACCACAAAAATGTTTTTAACCATTTACGAAAAACTGGCCACAAAAAGAAGCTCGATATATGGGTTCGTCAAAGTATTTATTGGAAAAACATTGTTACATTATTCCGAAAAACCTCGAATAACGTATTTCAACCACATTTGTATCGAATTCGCATAAAACTCCTGAAGACGAGGGTAAGTACCGCTCACCCTGAGCACCAGGTACCTCGGAGACATTTGCTATTGCGATATTCGGATTTAGCGACCCCAAAAATCCCCGAGTAACGTGTTTCAACTACTTTTGTATCGAATTCGCATAAAACTCCTGAAGACGAGGGTAAGTACCGCTCACCCTGAGCACCAGGTACCTCGGAGACGTTCGCTATTGCGATATTCGGATTCAGCGACCCCAAAAACCCCCGAGTAACGTGATTCAACTGCTTTTATATCAAATTTGCATAAAACTCTAGGAGACGATGTACGTAGTGTCCACCCTGGGCACCAGGTACCTCGGACACTTCTCTCGTCCCGATATTCGTGTTCAGCGACCCCAGAAACCCCCGAGTATCAATATTTGACTTATTTTAGTGAATTTATACCGAGTTATAAATTTTTGATTTTGCAACTCTGGAAAATGCAATTTTCCAAGGGTTTTTTCTTATGCACAAATGCAGTTTTTCATTTTGCATTGATCGCGTTGGTTCACAAAATTTCCTGAGGCTCTAACGAGTCGAATGCACCAAACCGCATGTAAATCCATCTTACTGCGCCAAAAATCGGAAGTTGGGCTGATTTTTGTGCTTCATTGCCTCGCCTAAATGACAAACCAGTTAGTGACAATGATAATGATGATATGGCATAAAAATATCAGTAAGAAACACACATAAAATATAGTTATTATTTGTTAGTTTTTAAGAATAATTAAATTTAAAAAATGCAAAAATATCCGGATCCGGTTTCACCTTTATCATAGTTTTATTTTAATTTCTAAGTGTTTGTTTAAGTGTAAGGAACTCTTGCCCTGCGTTTAAGTTTGTCAAAGAGAGTTTACTATTGCAAAGACTTTTGCCTTGCAAGTATATCTTGGCTAATCTAGGACTAGTGTTTCTGATTTCTTGACATTTTTCATTTCTCGACAAATGAAAAATTAGACTTATTTTCTCAAAAATTCTCGAGAAAATAGTGAAAGTCAACAGTGCACAAGTCATAGCCTATAATCGACTGATTTCAGAGCTCTGAATGCAGCTTAATTAAGAGTAGGTATGTTGTAAGTTCTAAAAAAATGTAGCTCAATAACAACGAATTGCTAGAATAAAATAAAATATACCAAGAAATGTCCATTAAAATAAAACTAACATTTTGTTTGCAGTACTATTTATTAATTCTTAATCAAACATATTTTTGAATCCTACTTTTTACCGATTTATTAATTATTGTGATATATAATTTTCTTCGTTTGCTTTAATTAAATTACACAATTGGAAGTAAAAGTAACAGATAATAAAAATAAATAATGTTAAAAAACCCAAATGAAAACTTTTTGAAAAACTGTTGTAACTAGTACAAGTTTCTTGGGAGTTAATGTTTCGCAACCTGAAATTAAAAATACAATAAAACATTCATAAAAATCAGCTGTGGCCACCACAGGACCGACCGCCATCACAAAGTACTTGTATAATATACATTCTAGCAGCAGAGTAGAAATAACTTGACCTAATATTTTCTAACAGAGATATTATTTATCATGACCATGGAAACGCTACATATAAGTACAGAGTGATTATTTAATGGCGAGACGACGTCACCGAATTTTACGTGCTTCCTAGCAAATAATAGACTAATAATAACCTTGAAGAAAATTTGATTATGAATTAAAAAAGATTATGCGAATGCGCGCATAATCGCCTGCTACGATGTGTATGAAACGGTAAATTATTAAAACTTCCAGTGATGTCGTCTCGCCATTAAATAATCACTCCGTATGAAAAAATATATTTTAGAAAAATAGAAAATATTCAATTTTTTTTCGTTTTATCAAAAAATATCTCATATAAAAGTTGTTAGTTATTGCTTCTATAGCAACTTTTGTTAAATAATTTTTTTCGAAATATTTTTCTGTTATGAAATATTCGCAAAAATCTAAAAATTGACACGAGTAAACTCGCATTTCTAGTCAACCGATTTTTACCAAAAGTTGATTAACTTGTGCCGTTGTTGTCAAAAGTTTAAATATGAAATTTCATAAAAATCCTTGTAGCCGAATTTGCTCTGCATGTGTACACAGACAGACGGACGGACAGACAGACAAACAGACAGACAGACAGACGGACAAACAGACGGACAGACGGACAGATAGACGGACAGACATCATGCTAAAAATAGTCAAAACATTTTGTAGGGACCTCAATTCGTGGAGATCCATCGAAATCTCGAAATGTCAAAATCGGTATGATCACAATACCTCCCTTATATATGTTGGCGGTCGGTAAAAATATATTAAAGTGATTTGATATTTAATAATGAAATTTAGTATTTGCATCTAATAATATTAAGAAGCAATAAAATAATAGTATCTCATTCCATAACAAAGTTATTAATTATTAAATATTAAACAGTTTCAATCGCCACACTTTAGTGACGTAGTTGGCCACAAGTGTGTCTTAAGGCGCCTACAGACAGTGTGCCAACGTTCGCCAGCGCTGGTACCGACGCTGGGCGTAACATGTACTACTCACGAACACTTGTACAAGCGTACCATACAGACGATGTATCGATGAAGCCTCAATGCTAGCCACAAAAATAGCGAGCATGGGTCAACGTTTGAAAAATGGCGTCTGACAGTGAAAGTGAGGTTATGGTCGCAGCTTCGACCTTGCTTTTGATATTTAAATTAGATTAAAAATATAAAAAATCACTTTTCTCTTTAATTAGACTTCATAATTCAGCAAAAATTGTTATAACCTGCACTTTGAGCACAACACTTTCGACTGATGTGATGACAAGTGTGTGCACGTTGTGTGTACGGTGCTAACATGCATATACAAGTCTGTACAGATGTTAGTCAAACTCCTTTAACTCTTAAGTCCATTCTGCATTATACTTTTTTCAATACATCCAACTCTGACGTCATTTCAACTTTTGATACTACAGAATATAGTGGGGGAAAAAAATAAGAGACAGTGATAAATTTTATATCTTCCATCTCTTATTACTTTTCATTGCCAACTTAAAAATTTTTAGGTTCAGATGGCAGACAACAATTTGGTTATAGTAAACCAATGTATACATATTGTTTAATTGTGCCAAGTTTATATTTAATTATATGATTTAAATAAACTTCTTATCAACTTAATAAACTACTAAAAGTTAAGTTGTAAACAAAAACTAAAAAGTTGGTGTTGGTACGACTGAAAAGTACAGAACTGTCATCCAAAACTACCCCCGGTCAAATTTTTGATTGACAGTTCTGTACTTTTCAGTCGTACCAACACCAACTTTTTAAGGCTATCATATTAAACGTCAGAGTAAAATTTACTTCGCCTTGAATATTTTTAAGGCAAGCTTATATAAAAACTAATTCGAATTTATCTATATGATATACCAGTGGTTCCCAAACTTTTTCTGTTCCCAGCGCCATTAATGTATCAGAATTTTTCCGCGGCGGCCCACGTCAAAACAACAGTTGGAGGAATATTGGAACGTTTTCGCAGCGCACAGTTTGGGAATCGCTGTGATATCCGTTTAAGATCCGTCTTCGAAAAATGGATCGGATGCGGATACGAATTTTTATCATCTACGGTTACGGATATCCGGCACACCACTAATCCGTATTGCTTTGCTTTGTTACCTTTTATCTCTTTTAGCCATTTTCTTTTATTCTTTTTGTAGTAATATCTTCTTATTGTATTGCCCTATTGCAAGTATTGCTCTTGGGAATAGTTTAATTTTTCTTTTTCTACTTTAGTTTTTTACACTTTCTGTCTTCATATTTTTACCATGTTCTTTTCGTATGATTGAAAGGAAATTCTAATTTTTGCAATTTTTAACTTTATCTGCTTTATTTCTTGATACCATTTCTAGTTTTTGTTATGATTTGGATAAGTATAATCTTTGAAATTGATAACATCTTTATATATTTTTGTATTTTCTTTTTTCACATTTTCAACTAAATACTATAAAAATTGCAGCAGTTGGTCGTTTTTTTTGCGGTTTGAATCTTCAAGTTTTTGAGCAATATTGCCATTTTATTTAAAATTTTATTTTTTTGGCGTATTATATCATTTTGGTTTTGGAAAACTGTCAAATTTTGATCATTGTTTAATTTTGCAAGGCCTACTAAATATTTGCTTTTATAATTTACAGGTATAGGCAGCGTTTCCCAAACTTTTTTCAAGGTGGACCGGCAAGTTTAGAAAGTAATAAGTATCGCAAAAGTTTTTTATTTTTTATTGCACTGATTACAAACACAAAAAGAAACAAATAAAAATCAAATATAATTAGTGAAAAAAAGAAACAAATTATTACTTAAGCAATTAACAGATTAAGGACCGAGATTTTCATCAATAAAGTGGATTATAACTTATTAGGCGAATAGTTGCATAACTTAAATTCTCAAATTAATTTTTTTTAGTGAATAAATTTATGGCGAGGTAGGTATTTTTTGTTTTATAAACTTGCACATAAAAATAATTCTGCGAACCGGCAAAATATCTCGCGGACCGGCAAAAAAATCTCGTGGACCGGCGGTTGGGAAACACTGAGCTAGAGTGCCTATGGTCTATTTCAAAGTAGAAAAATGTGTGTAAGAAGATAGTAGCTGTTTGTCCTTGTTTCGGATTGGTTTAGATTGTCATCCCTATTACACTACTAAAATATTGTTTTTAGTCCAAGTTGACAGATGTTCAGTGTCGTACATTGGAAATATATATTATTTATATTATTTAATTTTTTTCATATATTTTGATATTATTTACATATTTAGACTTTTATTTATATTCTTGGCGTAGATTTTATGGAGAAAATTCTCCATGCAATTTGTTTTTACGTAGTTATATATTTTTTAGGTTATCTGACATATAAATATTTTATGACACTTGACAATTAACAGATCAAGATAGAGGACTAATGTGAGGCCAAAAGACAGCTGATTGTGCCCAAAGAAGAAGTTATTGATATAATTTTTAGACCTTCATATATACATATGTTTTTAATTTTTATTTACAATAATTATTTAAATAAGAAACTTTAGCTCTGAAGATATATTGTATGTTTTATTGCTTTATTTAAACTCTTTTAGCCAAATCTCTCTTTTTATATATAGTACCATAAGAGTAAGTATATAATATATATTACTTACTCTTATGATAGTTAGGGTGACCATCCGTCCCGGTTTTCCGGGATTGTCCCGGTGTCCCGAAGACTGTCTTCGGGACGCCCGATTGTCCCGGTTTTTGAATCTCTTTGTTCGTCACTTTGAATTTGGGTAGGTGAGGACCTTTTTTTTGCTCTTCACTTGGATCTGGGAGGAAACAAAGACCTTAATTTTTTTCCTGTGTCCCGGTTTCCCTTCACTGAAATCTGGTCACCCTAATGATAGTACATAATTTATAAAATTTATATTTTTTTAACTTTTTCAAATTCCCCATTAAACTGAATTTATGTCGTATAAATAACGTAAGTGTATTATCTGCCATGTTTATTTCTATATCTTATTAACTTTTTTTAAATAAAAAAAAAAATAACTTGCTAACCCAGTTACTACGCCCATGCCCTAGTTGTAACTTATTTTAAAATTTCCGCTATACTGTATTTGTCCAGTGTAAATCGTACTCGGTTCGCAGCGCTATCTACTTTTAATAACGTTTTAATTATTCCCAAAAATTTATTTCAAGTTAAAACTAAACTAATTTTTAGACAAATCCCGAAAAAATGTGGTTATATCGGTACACGCGTTTATAGGCTATTCCAAACGTTTAAGCGGAACTAAATGGAATTTTCATTTTTATAAATTGTCATGAGTTCTCTTTTTAGGGTTTGAAAAGGGCTTTTGCTAAACAAAAACCTTACTTAATCGGTAAAACTTACTAAAATTAAAAATATAATTCCGCTTAAATCAAAGAAACGGGCTATATATTTCAGTAATACCCAAATATTTAATACAAAAGTATTAAATATATAGTAATATCTCTTTGGGGGTCTTTCCCCAATACCCATTGAAAGTTTAACCCAAAAAAACTTTGAGTAAAACTCTTATTAGGGCGTTAAAAAAATACCTGCAAACGCGTTTATTTTCTGATATATTTGAGTAATACCCATTTTGGGATCTTCCTCCAATACTATATTAATATTTAGCCCCAAGAAACTTTGAATAAAAGTCTATTGGGGCGTTAAAAATACTTACATTTTTTGAATAATCCACAAAAACAATTTTGTAAATATTTTTCGCCTCGCATTTTGATAAAGTTGAATTATTGGGCACTCGAAAAATAAAACTGCTTCCAACATCCTTCAAGTCGTAGGGATGACCCAAAAGGCACTTATAACACTAAAAATATATTTAAAAAATCTTCAAAAACTGTTTTTCATTTAAAATCAAACTACGTCTTGTTTAAACTGATAACGAGCAAAGAATGACCATTAGGTAGATTAAAATCCTTATCAAATTAATCCTGTTACATAAAAAGATTAGATTTATTTTATTTCTAATTGATTTTTTGTTTTGATATTTTAAACTACAAATAAATTATTTAATGAATAAATTTAGAAAATTTATGTGAGATGGATTTATATTTGTCAAATAAAGTTATAGTTAGATTTAAATACTGATTACTAAATTTTAGGCTAAAATTACGTACTATCGGTAACTGAGGCGCCAGTTTCGGTCAAAGCCATCCATTACCGCATTATTTTAGTATAAGTGGAATATAGGGTTCTTATAAGTATGGGTCTGACGTACTTATGCTTTGAAAATGGCGAAAGCCGAAACTATGGTCTATTTCAAAATAGAAAAATGTGTGTAAGAAGATAGGAGCTGTTTGTCCTTACTTCGGATTGGTTTAGATCGTCATCCCTATTACACTGTTAAATATTGTTTTTAGTCCAAGTTGACAGATGTTCAGTGTCGTACATTGGAAATATATATTATTTATATTATTTAATTTTTTTCATATATTTTGTTATTATTTACATATTTAGACTTTTATTTATATTCATGGCGTAGATTTTATGGAAAAAATTCTCCATATAATTTGTTTTTACGCAGTTATATATTTTTTAGGTTATCTGACATATAAATATTTTTTGTCACTTGACAATTAACAGATCAAGATACAGGACTAATGTGAGGCCAAAAGACATCCCAGCTGATTGTGCCCAAAGAAGAAGTTATTGATATAATTTTTAGACCTTCATATATACATATATTTTTAATTTTTATTTACAATAATTATTTAAATAAGAGACTTTAGCTCTGAAGATATATTGTTTTGTTCTATTGCTTTGTTTAATCTCTTTTAGCCAAATCTCTCTTTTTATATATAACACATAATTTTTAAAATTAATATTTTTTTAACTTTTTCAAATTCCCCATTAAACTGAATTTATGTCGTATAAATAACGTAAGTGTATTATCTGCCTTGTTTATTTCAATATTTTATTAACCTTTTGTAAATTAAAAAAAAAAAAAAATCACTTGCTAACCCAGTTACTACGCCCATGCTCTAGTTGTAACTTATTTTAAATTTTCCGCTATAGTGTATTTGTCCAGTGTAAATCGTACTCGGTTCGCAGCGCTATATACTTTTTTTTTAATTTGAAATAGACCATAGATGTCATTTATTACAGTGAGGACACTGCTGTCCAAATTCCACTTTTTAAAATATCTTTTAATTTGGCATAAGTTTTTTTTTAAGGCTAGATTTATATCTTAACGGTTAAAATCAAAGCCCAGGTGTTATAGGTGACATAAATTGAGTATGAATTTAATTCTCAAGGGGTTCTAATCTGATCTAAACGGTTTATAGTAAATAAGATTGTTACAAGATGGTGCTGATAAGACAGGTTCTTGTACAAACTGAATAGGGTTAAAAATATATATAATCTGTCTCAATTTGTAATACGAAACTAAATCTGGTTACTTTGGTGACTGTTGTGGTGTAAATAGACTTTTTTGAAACCATGTAAACTTGTAAATCTGGCTTTCACATTTTTGGTGAAGTTTCATTATACTGAGGTTATATTCACTCCAAAACTACATGTCAGATACCAAATTGACATGTCAAATTTGTGATTGACATGTCTAATATTTTGAATTATATACAAATATTTATTTCATCTTTTTTTGCTTATTCATAATTTCTGTTCTGGTTGTATAAAATATATTTCAAATACTTGTCAATTTGTGTTTTATATAATTTGTGTTAGTAAGTTGACATATAATTTAATGTCATAATTGACATTGTCAAATATTTTGAAAGGTGTAACTTCAGAATTACCACCCTAAGATGATATTTTAAATATACAACATAAAAAATGTAGTTTCCCTGTTAGTTTCGTATTACAAAATGAGACAGATAATAATTGTTCAAAACAAAATTTAAGGGTGTTTTCGTGTATATTAATCTACAGTTAACTATTGGAAACGTTCTGAAGAATCTTTATTGGCATTAGCGGCCTTACACGGTCAAAATTGGGGTTGTGGTTATCACATAACTTTTATACTTCTCGTTATTTGAAAAAAACCTTTAAGGTCACCAAGTTATAGCAAATAGCCATATTTAAAGATGGATTAAAATGTATTTTGTCAGATTTTGAGTTGTAATGAAATGCTCTAAATGACATGCAATAAGATCATTACAGAATTTAATAACTGTAGTTGCAATGCTAAAGTACAAATCGTTAAGTTTTTGCTTTTTAAAAGGGTACTTAGGTAATTTTATTATCTTTTACTATACTTTGATAGAAAAAAATTGGTATATGTTGGTTTTTTCGAGTATCTGTCTTGCAACGAAAATCATGTTGTTAGTACAGGTAAGTTCCAGAATTCATCAGCAAATTAATCGATTAATTCAAAAATGACTCAATCAATGGAACCGATGCAATATGATTAGTATTGAAATCTGAAACAATTTGTTGATTTGTGTAATATTTACCTATCCTCTTCGTCTGATTCTGATGAATTAAGTGTTTGAGATGAAGAATTATTTTAATACGTGAAAAAACAATACACCGCAAACTGATCAATTATGTAATGAATAAATATGCAAGTGAATAAATATTTCAATGATGATTTCCAGAAACATTTTAGGATTACATGTTAATCATTGATAAATGACAGCATATGTTTCATTTAAATTTCGCCGCTATCATGGCCAACTTTACCTCTTGATAGAGTTGGTCTTACATCAATCAGTTAATTGATCTTTTCATCCGATGGAACCGACTGCTAATCGGATTTTACATCGGTAAATTTAGAAAGGCGTCGATTAAAACCAGTGGCGTCGATTAAGACCAAGACCTCCGCTAGACTTGCCCTCCCATAAAAAAAATAATAATAAAAAAAAGCATATTTTTTTTTATAAAAATACATAATTTAAAAAAGATTTAGGTAAACCTTCAAAAATACATGAAATTATGTCCTATACAATTTTTTGTCCAAGGCTTGGTTTACTAGTTACGCTTTTTTAAAAATTTTAATGTCTAATAACTTCCGTTTCCGGTTTCGGATTTTAATAAAAAACAATAGGGTTCTTCCGAATTATTAGGAGAATTTTTTAGTACCAGAACGAACTCTTTATGTTAAACCGTTTTTGAGTTATCGTGTATACACACAGACACACACACATACGGACGGCACTTAGAAAATAGGTTTTTTGGATTCCCTGGACCATGATACGTGGTCATCAGTCAAAATCTCGACATCGAAAATTTTCGCGATTACAATACTTGCCCCTTATATATTAAGGTCGGGCAAGTAAAAATCGGTGAATAAGGAACGGTTTGACAGATTTTCGATGTAATCGATTAGTCAATCGATGATTTAAACTTAATCTGCGCACTAATATTTTTACCAATACCACGGTAATTTTTGCAAGCCATTTTATTCCTGGCTTTCTTGTCTACCGATCAAAAACCCAAACAAACTTGTAGTTTGTTTTGTTTTTGTTTTTTTCCTACAAAGGATGTTATTTACCGCTGTGGTTGTTTTTGTTACATACATTAGTATTATTTTTTCACCGTTGAGAAAAGCCGGCAAATAAAATTTTACACCACGACGACAACAACTCTTATCGTTGCCCTGATTCCGATCCTAAGTTCTGAGACTTGTACAAATTGTGCAAAGGGTGTAATCTGTCCAATATAAAATAACTAGATCGTTTAGAAATCTCAAGTGCCAAATAACAAAGGAAACAAATCATTAGATGCTACACAAGGGCGTCTCGAATAGTTGTTAATGACATGAAATTGTCCATGTCTATTGAAGTGATGATTGAAATTTGTATACAAGTGGAGACAGTGATGAGTTGAGTATGTCCAATTGTGAGGGGAGATTTCCAACCCTGTTATAATAGCGCGAACAATGGTTTCAAATTTCATATCATTACTTTAAAAAAATTGATGTGAAGTGTGAAGTTTCACACATTTTAGGGTTTTGTAGGTGTCTACTAAGTAAGAACTTGGGAGTACATATTGTTACGAATACGGCTTTGCCAGAGAATATAGTAGCCTTGAAACGGACAGCGAAATTTGAACACTGAGTTACCTGAAAGTTCTAGAAATATATCGAATGTTTTAGGTAGTGCGACCTGCTACCGAAGGAGTAACCTAATTAAAACAGTGAAGCTCAGCAAGTCATTAAGAGCAATTAGTCAAGTCAGTCTTATTCAAGCGGTTGAATCAGTTCAGCGAGACAGGTAAGTTCGTCAGTAAGTCAGTTCCATGCATTCAGTATCAGCCTAGAGTTACACAAACTCAAGTGGACATACTGAGTTGATGGAATTCAGTACGGTAATTCAGTGATCGTAGATAAATATATTTATCATCATTAAGAGACATGAAGTCCAGTACATAGCTTCCAAACCATTGCTGCGTAGACTTCGCCTTATGGGTTGACATTGAATTTTGCTGGAAACTCTAGCGATATTTAGCAAAAAGGGAGTTGGAGTCAATAATTAAATAACGGAACAACACAATTTCCTGGTGGACTCTGGTCGATGTTTTTACCCTTTTCTCGCAATAACGAAGCTTAGTTTTACTGTTATAGTTCAAACCATAACTGAAGCAAGATAATGGCCCCTCTGGATCCTGGCGATTTGAACATGAAGCGATTGAAACACTCCTCAATATTCAAAATCATTTACATCAATGAAAAGATGTCTATGTCTTTTCCTATGTCCTACTGTCCACGTAATGCTTCAGTAACCGTTTTGCTTTCGTCATCCTCTGATGTTTAAGTTCAGTTGTGAGGAAGTGTTCTTACCACGTTGGTAAGCTTATACCTCTAGATTACTTTTCATCACACAGAACATTGTCATTTTGGAGAAGTACAATTAACAAGCCATAATTGATTGTCTTCTCACTGGATTCCTGCGAATATCGTCGCTTTCCAGATTATCTGTCCTTAAGGTGAGTGGGTATCCCAATCTGGGTCGGTTATAAAGAGTTCCAGTCTCAATAAACTTTTGAATGGTGCGATTAACAAATCTACTAGAGATATTCAACTTTTAAAGTGTGTTGAAAACGTTAGATACTGACTTGCCTGCCTTGTACAATGCGATAACCGCGACATTCTTCTCGATATCGTCCCAATAAATCACAAAATTGTAAAAAAACAACCACTTTTTACTATAAATGAACTCACACTGACTTATGTGTTTATGTCTACCTAAATATTTGCTAAATTTTAAGGCGGTGAAAGTGAATCACACATTACAAGTTTCATCATAATTTTATGATAAGCATTGGTAGTTTCTATTTTCATATTTTCTTTCGGAGTAATTGTATCTAAAATTTAACAGAAATCACTCCAGAATCTTCTCAGTGCATTCGAACCATTTTCCGTTACGTTCATTGTTAAGATTTTTTTCCACCTAACCACAACAGTGATATAGTATCATAATGATACTTTATTTCTTCAAGGGTGGTCCATATTATTTGCATACCCTACTATATACTTGTTACTTATTCACACTTTAAATTTTGAAAAGTTTTGAAAGCAACGACGTAATAAATTTGCCCTTTTGTAATTCAGATCATAATTTTAATACCTTATGGTGAGATTTTTCTTCACTATTTGACGTAACAAGTAGGGGTTCGACGTAACAAGAACGTCCCGTTTGAGAAGATTCACTTTCCGGCGATTTGATGTAATTGATGGTCATTTTCGCATGAAATTATCATTTAAACGCAATTGTTGTTGATAACGTTTGGCGGTAATTGTTTTCTTTGGTTTTAACAGCTCATAATACACGATACCCCTCGAAATCCACCAAATAGAGAGCATTGCTTTGTGTCCGTGGATGTGTCCTTGGTGTCAAAGTTGGTGGTTGTCCAGGAACAATCCATAATTTATTGCATTTTGGATTGTCGAAATAGATCAATTTTTTTCATCGCCGGTTGCGATACACCACAATAAACTTCTTTTTGTGCCTTGCAAGCAAAGAAATTGAGACAGTTCAAGTGGCAGCCATCTCCTTTCTTTCGTAGAATTCTACGTTTACGTCAATTGGAAACCATCCTTGACTCAGTACCAAGTAATTTTCTACTGACGACGGGTGCTTAGTAGTTAAAATAAACATTTAGTATTATAAATACAATATTGATTCACAAACTGAACAAAATATATCAATAGGTTCTACAATTACTTTTACTAAATTTAAAGTTTTAAAAAATATATCTCATTGTAAAATCAATCACGTATTGAAGGGGTTGAGTAACATTTCAACAATGGTTAACCCGCACTTGTAATTAACACATTTGTATGATTTTAATAGTTGATAAGACGCTGTGGTATATGCGTATATATATGCCAGCATAAACTCCATCTTTTAACCGATCAATGTTCGACACATGTGTGATTTTAATTGGCCCGATTCAGATCTGACTTTAACACTTTCTATAACGCCTTATACCCCGGATTATATCTTACATCTGTTCATTTTAAATATTTCACGCTAGTTTTTAAATCAGATCCTATCTTTTAAATTAATAACACTTCACTGCCTAACGATATAATTCTAAATGAGACTATAGATATTCAACACCATGCATAAAGTACCTATTCAAGATGAAAGGAAGGAAATGAAGGGAGGAGAAAAAAAATTGATGTAAAGTGTGAATTTTGACACATTTCAGAGTTTTGTAGGTATTTAAGTGTAAGAAGCCAACATAATACTGGATGTCTAGGAATATTTGTTCTATAATCACGTCAAAATCAACAGTTTTTTTGATACTCTTATTCGTTATTTGAGTACTAAGAGCTTCCATTTAACTTTTTTAAACAAAATTTAAATAAGATGCCAAAAATGGTTATTTTCTGCATTTGCTACGTCTTCAACTCTTCATTAGATTGTGATGTGTGATGGAGGCAATATATTTCTTATTAAAGAAATATATTGCTAAATGGCTTCTCTGGCGATTCTGAATAAATGGCGAAATGGCGAAATGGCGAAATTGAAAAAA
Organism: Liopterus haemorrhoidalis; assembly: GCA_963971575.1. NCBI lineage: Eukaryota > Metazoa > Arthropoda > Insecta > Coleoptera > Dytiscidae > Liopterus > Liopterus haemorrhoidalis. The sequence continues at coordinate 11,173,849 of OZ020623.1, forward strand.
TATTAAGTGTAACAGGAGTATATTTTGCCGCGGAAACCGCATACCTCTGCTACACGTGATCTACGTTAGTAGTATCACTCAGCCCAGATTCGGTGAGAAACGTCGCATCTCTTTATAACCAAAATTGTTATTTAGATAAATCTAAATGAATATATATTTATCATCTTCTGTAATTTCTAAATGGTCATAACACAAGGTATCTCAAAAGAAATTTTATATTTAGTGGATCGATTTAAAAAAAAGTAAGCCGTATATAGAAAAAATGTTTATTAATTATTAAAATACACTTTTTGGGGATTTATTTCTTAAAAATAATATCGTCTAAATGTAGACCCTCGCGTTCTCGGCACTCATTTAATCGAACAGTAAAATTACTTATGACGTCTCGGCAGGTGGACTCAGGGATGGCTGCCATTTCGTGACGGATAGTTTCTTTCAAATGCGCCAGTGAAGTCGGTTTATTGGCGTAAACTTTAGATTTAAGATAACCCCATAGAAAAAAGTCCATAGGGGTTAAATCTGGACTGCGTGGAGGCCAATTTATGTCACCTCTCCGGGAGATCAATTTGCCTGAGAAAATTTCGGACGTGTGTGAAGTTGCTCCGTCCTGTTGGAACCATGTTCTTTGGTTATAGCCAGGAAAGTTTTGCAGTTCAGGTACCGAGAAGTTGTCTAACATCTCCACATAACGCTCTGAATTCACTGTAACTTCACGCCCCCTTTCGTCTTCAAAAAAGTAAGGGCCGATAATTCCTCGCGCCGACATCGCAGCCCATACGGTCACTTTAGGCGAATGTAGGGGTTTCTGATGTTTGCGTTTCGGATTCGTTGCACTCCAGTACCGGCAGTTCTGCTTATTTACGTGGCCATTAAGATGAAAATGAGCTTCATCCGAAAACAAAATGTTGGTAAACGTTAAAAATCGCTCAATCACCTGATTTACGAAATTAAGCCTCTGACTGGCATCTTGGGGCTTTAATTCTTGCACCAATTGAATTTTGTAGGGGTGCAGCTTTAGGTCTTTGTGCATAATGCGATGTAATGATGATCTATGCACATTTAAAGCACTTGCGCGCTTCCGAATTGAAAGGTTCGGGTCGTCACGAACAGACTGATTAACATTCTCCACGTTTTCTACCGTTCTTGATGACCTAGGTCGCCCGGATTTTGATTTATCCAGAGTTGTACCAGTCTCTTCAAACTTTTTAACCCAATGACGAATGAGAGGAATGCTTGGCGCATCAGTTAAGTGGCGAAAACCTTGAATACTGCAGAATTTTCTACGCGCTACAGTCGCCGAATCACCGTTTTTGTAAAACTCTCGCACGCATAACGCGCGGTTTGCTCCCGAGAAACGCTCCATAGCGACTGAATTCCCAAGAGCCAGGCTACCGATTGACATAACCCCCGCGCCCCTCGGATACGTTGCATTCACGCAGTAAGCTAAATAAATATAAAATTTCTTTTGAGACACCTTGTAGAAGCCATTTATCAATATATTGCTTATTAATTTAATTAAGACTTAGATAAGAAGCTAATGCAGAAACAAAAATCGGTAGAATTTTTTAGTTTATATTTACTTACTACGTAATTTTCGCAAATTATTTAAATTTAGTTTAAATAAATTAAATGAAAGCTCTTAGTACTCAAATATGGAATAAAAATTATTATCAAAAGTCTGTTGATTTTGATGTGATTATAGAATCTTATTTTTTTTTTAGACATCCAGTATTCTGTTGACTTCTTACACTTATTAAATACCTACAAAACCCTGAAATGTGTGAAAAGTCACACTTCACATATATTTTTTTTTTTTATATATTATTATCATTGTGCACGAAGTTTTAGAAGACGTAAAAGGTATTTCACTATATATCTATATAGGTATTGTTATAAGGTATATATAATTCAAGATTAGAGTATAAAGTCAGCACATACCATTATAATATGCTTCTAACCTAATATTCCTCTGATATATGATTGTTATCTGACATTTATTATCTAGTGTAACAAATATTTTAACAAAGTAAACGGTAGACAATCTTACAAACTATTTTCTTTGTGCAGTAGCTTGAACATAAAATATTTAATTAACTAATATTTCATACTCAGTCCTTCATTAAAATCATCTTCGTTGATTGCTCAATGTTTACCTTATATGGAAAGATCTTCGATCGAAAAGATGTTTAGACAGAGACGTACCGAGGCTATGGCAAATGTAGCCCCGGACATAGGCGCCAATCTCATGAAGGTGCCAAACAGAAGGCGAACTAAATTTTTAACTACGAGGGCTATTTTTTTTTTTTTTTTGTACTGTTGAGTTTACAAAAACAAATAAGGGTAATAAGAAAAGTTTGAATATACACAAGAGTTACTCACACATCTAAGTTATTTGTCAACGTAGTCGCCACCAACATTAACGGCTAGTTTTACAATCGGCAGTTAAGGCTCTGGTTACCGTGGAAACTTATGGTAATTATTATATTGCAAATATGTCGTTAGCCATTGATTTGAGCTAACCAACAGGTAACCATGGATTTTCAAACAACATTTGTAAAACGAGATATTCCGTACAAGTTTTAGACAAATGAAAATATTTTAAAATGTTTCTTCAGGTAAATTAAAAGGGTCACTCATATCAGGCAGTTGCCTTTGGTTAATTCGAACTGATCTCCTAAAAAGCATTTTTATATTTTTTTCATTCACTTATATTAATTTTTTACTTATTAACCTCTTGATGTTCATATTCATATATTCATATTCATATTCATATTCATATTCATTTATTGACCATATTACAAAAAATTTTGTTTACAGTCAGTCATTTACAACAAATTGGAATACATATTTAACACAAATATAAAATAGAGAATCATAATACAGAATACAGAATAATTGAGAGCATAATTAAAAATAAAGAAAATAATATAGCTAATGGTATAGATATTGATATTAAATCGGCCTCAGGCCTCGGTAATTCCACGGATGAGCGGTGGAAACTCATCAATGGAGTACAGTGGATTATGTGTTAATAGATTTTTTATATATAGTTTGTATTTGCTAGTGGATAGTGACGTGATACTTGCTGGTAACAAGTTGTAAAATTGTATTCCATAGTAGTTCACGCCACATCTGGCTTTATCAATCCTGTGATAGATTGGAATGATCTTATTTCTATTTCTTGTCTGATAGTGATGCCTTTGCTCAAATTGCTCAAACTTTGTTCAATTTGTTCTAGTAATAATTGGTTTAAAATAAACAGACTTGCCATGATTAATTCTAAAAATGCATTCTTTCTGGCTATTTGACGTTTAGAGGTTAATATTACAGCTGGTTAAAACTTAACGCCATGTATTTGGCTGGCGTTAAAATTCCAATTATAACCTACTGAATTAACCACATCGAGGTTAAAATTTAAACGTCATAGAGTTACAGAATAACAAAATATTGTAAAGCGTGGTTAAAATTTTTTAACTTCGACCTTGAAGTTAATTTTTATCTTTTTAAGATACAGAATAGACCCGATAGAGAGGCATGTTGTCATCAGGCATTGTCATTCTTTATGACATTGCACGCCATCATACCGCAGCACTAACAAATGAACTGATCAAAAATTTTGGATGGTAGATATTCGGCCACACGCGCTTCAGCCCGGATTTAGCACCAAGCGATTTCCATTTGTTCACCAGGATGAAAGTGTGGTTGGGAAAGAAGCGGTGCAGCACCAATGAGGAGCTGAAAACCGGTGTGCAAGATTGGTTGAGAACCCAGGCGGTAACATGATATGAGGAGGGTATACAAAAATTAGTTCCCCGTTACGAAAAATGTCTTACAACCTAACGGAACTTAAAGAAAAAAAACTCGTATATATTCTTTATTTGCCCAAGGCCTTGCGGTGTTTAGAGTATTAACTACTACAAAGAAATAAAAATAAAATAACATTACAATATGAATATTTTTACAATATTTTTTATTCCATTTATTTGTATTTCCTCTATTATATTTACATACTGTCATATGGAAGTGAATCTTGGACACTTATACAAGAACAAGAACGCCGGCTGAAAATCTTTGAACGTAAAATTTTACGGATAATTTTTGGTCCTGTCCACGAGGATGGAATATGGAGAATCCGAAGAAATGATGAGCTGCGTGGCCTTTATAATGAATCGGATGTAATTGGTTTCATAAAGCTCCAGAATACTTTGGATCGGAGTCGACACCAGAATGCCCAACAACATGCCAATGAGAAGAGTTTTCGATAGTGTTCCAGGCACAAACAGACCAAGAGGAAGACCTCGAATAAGATGGGTGGATAATGTGCATAAAGACCTGCAAAGAATATATGTCTATAATTGGAGAAGGTTAGCGCGTGACCGCGGAAGATGGAAGAAGTTTGTGGAGGCGGCAAAAACCTTCTAAGGGTTGTAAAAGCCAATTGATTGATTGATTTGTTTTTCCTCCGGTGTCCCTCTCTTTCTTCCTATTCTCATTCCATCTGCCCTCTCCGATTTCCTTCCTTTTTGCCTCAAGTTCTTTCGCCCATATTTCTCCCTTGCCTTCCTCATTCATCAGTTCCTTTATCTCTTCCTCCCAGACTGCTATCGCTCTGCATCTCTTCACTAAATGCTCTATCGTTTCCTTTTCTTCCTTACATATTCTGCAAAGCTTGTCATCTGGCTTTACCCAGTATACCGATGTGTTCCCCTGCGTTCCGATCACTCGTATCTCTTTATATCTTTTAACACTCCGCGATTTGTCTATTCTATCTGTTTTTTTTCCTGTTCCTGTACCTCCTTATCCCTCCTTCTCGTTTCTTTTACTTTATCTGTTCCTCCGTTTCTCTTTCTCTCTGCTTTTCTTATGTCCATTCCACACCTCCAAAAGTACTCTTTTCTTGTCTCTCCTCATATCGACAATTTGCCTTTTTGTTCTTCCTTCATTCTTTCTTCCCAGCATTCCCTTATTATTTTTCTATTCCCTTCCCATCTGACTTTCTCCTCATATTTCACTGTCCTCACTCCAGCACCCACTCTCAGCTTTTCAAAAAAAGTATAAACTCTCTCGTGTCATCATTAATTTTTAAGTTGGTCGTGTTCTCATGACTACGTCTAATAACAATAAGATACTTGGTTTTTTTATGCCTGATGGTGAGTCCTACGAGTTTCGACGTTAATAAGGTCAGTAAGGTATATTACGTCTTCAACCTTATTAGAAATAATATCCAGGTCATCTGCACAGAGCCGCAGTAAGGGGGGTGGAGGGGGCGACGGCCCCTAGCGCACTAAGGAAAAGGGCGCCGATGAGCTTGACTAAGAGGCGCTGCATTGCGAAAGCGAGGACTTTTTTTTTGCTCTTCAACTTGAATTTTGGGAGGTGAGGACCTTTTTTTTGCTCTTCACTTGGATTTTGGGAGGTGAGGATCTTTTTTTTGCTCATCATCTACATTTTGGGCTGTGTGAATCTTATTTTTGCTTATCACTTACATTTATTTGCCAAGGGAGCCAAAACGCAGTTTTGCCCCTAGCGCAAGTTTTCCTTACTGCGGCTCTACATCTGCATACCTAAAATCTCGTGGTACCCTTTGAGCTGTGGACCACGGTGGTTGGTATCTTCGGTTTTTCATAACACCATCTTTAGCACGAGGTTAAACAGCAAAGGTGAGGTGCCATCTTCTTGTTTGACTCCAGTATGAATTTCAGAAGACCGTGACAAAAGGTTTCCTATGTGCACCCTGCTTATGGATCCCGACACCCACACCATTGACATCTTGATATGTTTACTAGGAATGCCAATTTCGGCCATGATGTCCCAGAGTTTGTCAAGTATAATGCTGTCATAGGCTTTCCTGAAATTAATAAAAACAGTATGAAAGTCGGTGTTCTGTTCCCAAAATTTTTCAAGAATTTGTCTTAATGAGATAATTTGATTTGTTGTAGATCTGCTTGATCGAAAACTCGCTTGCTATTTACCAATAACTTCTTTACGTTACGTTACTCGTTACGTCTCTGTGCTCTGTAAATGGAGAAGTAATGAAGAACTAACCTAACCTAACATATAACGATACGCAATCTCTAAAAAAAAACACACACAAGATTAGGCAGTTTAAAGAATATTAAGAAGAAAATCACTGTGAAGATGAAGCTATTTAAAATTTTTGTATAGTCAAATCAGGTAGTAATATCCGTGAAGTTGGTTATGTAGGCATATAAGTTACCACCTTTTCCAAATTTTTTATATTGTAATTAAACAAGCGCTGCTCAATCTTTGACACAAAATCATGGAAGCTGTAATACCGGTTTTCTTTGATTTGATACAAAAATAACACTATATTATGATTAAACCATTGGTTTTCAATCTTTTCTGCTTGATTACTTTATTCTTTAAATAAATCAATATCTATAATACGAGGGCTACCTTTTAAGTTTTATAAACACTAAGAAAGAAAAAATTTTTTTTTTGGAACATACTTTTTTATTTCTTTTCAAAATATTCGCATTTAACTTGTCGAGATTTATACACTTTTGCATGCGTTCAAACCAATTCTCGAAACATTTTTTCCACTCTGAGTTGGTATCTCAAAATCATGGTTTTCGAAGGCTTCAACAGTTCTTGAGGTTATAAAAATCGCTGTCCACGCATTTTTTGTTTGATATTGGGGAACAAAAAAAAGTCGTTAGGGGATAAATCAGGTGAATACGAGCAATGAGACTAGGGTTTCCAATAATCCGACATTAATGAATATCCGAATATCGATAACAGAAAACTCAAAATATTCGGATATATCCGGATATCTGGATAACAAATAATAAATTAAAGATAATAGATTGAATCCAATATTCATGGTGTTTTATAACTCATTTATTTAATTTAACTTAAGTATTTTAATTATATACATTAATAATTCGCAAAATAATAAAAAAATATTATATAATTTAATTTATTTCTTTTTTAAAAATGCGTATTTTAAAAAAATAATTGCATTGAAAGTTCAATTCAAGCGAGTTCTAATTTTTGTCCTAGTCAGGCCTGCAAATAATGAATCTAAATTATCTGTCCTTGTTTTTGTGTTTGTTAGTTAAAATCATGAAATCTTTTTTCAACAATGAAGTAATAACGTTGCTCTTCTCTTCAACATGGGTAATTGAAAAAATTGCCGCTTCCAGTTGTTGCCGTAGAGAAATTGCAGCGTATTGACTTTTAAACACACTTTCACTTGCGATTTCTTCAACTACTTCCTCCACGTCATTGTGCCGGTAAAAATATCCGGATTATCGGATATTCAATGAAAATTATCCGGATTATCGAATAGTCCAAATTGGTCGGATAATCCGGATATTCGGATATCCGGATTGGAAACTTTAAATGAGACATTAATTCGATGTTTTTCTCCTTAAATAATTGTTGAAGTGCTGTGTGGAAGCTTGCATTGTCATGATGAAGAATGAGCGACGTTTTTGGTTGGTTTTCCTGATTTTGACCAGTCCAGTACAACCGAAGAAACAAGCAATCTTTTTCTTGGAAGTGTTTCGTGAACGAACAACTTTTGTGGGTTTCAGTTCTTCTTGGAAGACCCAAAAAGTGGATTATTGCTTAGTTTTCGGTTCATATGATTAAATCCAAATTTCGTCACCTGTAACGATGTTGTATACGGATTTTGCAGTACCTAGGTTGATTTTGTTTTAGCATTCCCTTACACCAATCAACACGAGCCATTTTTTTGAGCTTCGGTCAAATTATGCGGAATCCATCGGGAACAGATCTTTTTTACGCTAAATGTTCATGCAAAATTGAATATATTGCAGTCTGCGATATACTAAACGATGCTTCTATCTCACGGTAAGTCACATGCCGATCTTCTTCAATCATTTTGCGCACAGCATCGATGTTTTTTTGGTTCACAACCAATTTTGGTCGATCTTCACGAGATTCATCACTGACGGACGCACGACCACGACGAAATTCTGCAAACTAATTGTAAACAGTCTTTTCTGATGGTGCTTCATTACCAAAAGTTGAACAAAGCGAATCTATGCATTGTTGTTGAGATTTTAGAAACGGCCTAAGTTTCTAAAATCGTAAAAAATCATCCAACGAAAACCTTCACGAGTAATATAATTTTTTTCACAAACTTGTTTTTTTAACGCTCACTGTCAACAAACTACTCGGTCAATTTATAAGCTGGTACTGATTTCACAATAACAAATGTAAAATTTTACGAATATAGTAATCACACATTTCAATATTGCCAACTCGTGGTCGTTTGTAAAAATATAAAAGGTAACCCTCGTACAGTGGTGCTCGTAAGGTCGATCGCTTATTGACCAGTCTATTAAACGTTCTTAATAGTCCTAATCCATGTTAAAAATTATCCGAATTGATCTGAAATTAGTGTTGAAAATGGCCAACATCAATCTAGCAATAGACTTCGATAAGAACTGTCAGTTGGGGGTTTAGTTAAAGAATTAGCTAATTCTTTGGTGAATGAAGACAAGAAACTCCAGATATAGGGAGCCCTAATTACCTAACAACGCTACTCAAGTGCTACTTATTCTCCCAGCAGGTTAGAGATAAGCTAAAAGTTACAGTTTTTCGCACAAGATTACAGAAAATTGATAGGGGTACATTAGGGGTTCAATAAGATATTTATAACCGAAATTCACATGATTGTTACCACAATTCTTCTAAAAATTCCTAAAAATTAAGTTTAGTTATTTATTAAGGCGAGGGTAAGCACCATAGACTACAAATTTCGCATACAAAACTAACAATGTAAAGAAAATAACGTCCAATAGTACAGCTCTATTAAATTAACTTGATCCCCGAGAAAACTTGGACCAAAATTTAAAATTTTGTACTGCGAATCTGGTAAAGCAATGATACTAACGATTTATAATCAAGACAACAATTTCCTTAAAACAATGACATTGACATTTGTCAAATAACATTGATATTGTCATTTAACAATTTTTATCTCATAATTTGGAAAAGATTATCCGCTTAATCAAATATAAATTAAGTAATAAATTAAATAAAGAGTATCTGCGACAGTAGTTTATTAATTTGATTGATCAATTAAATTACCTATGATCTATTTCAAAGTAGAAAAAAGTAGATAGCGCTGCGAACCGAGTACGATTTACACTGATCAAATACAGTATAGCGGGAAATTTAAAATTAGTTACAACTAGGGCATGGGCGAAGCAACTGGGTTAGCAAGTGATTTATTTTTTTTTAATGTAAAAAAGGTTAATAAGATATTGAAATAAACAAGGCAGATAATACACTTACGTTATTTATACGACATAAATTCAGTTTAATGGGAAATTTGAAAAAATATTAATTTTAAAAATTATGTACTATATATAAAAAGAGAGATTTGGCTAAAAGAGTTTAAAAAAAGCAATAAAACAAACAATATATCTTCAGAGCTAAAGTTTCTTATTTAAATAATTATTGTAAATAAAAATTAAAAATATATGTATATATGAAGGTCTAAAAATTATATCAATTACTTCTTCTTTGGGCACAATCAACTGGGCTGTCTTTGGCCTCACATTAGTCCTCTTTCTTGATCTGTTAATTGTCAACTGTCAAAAAATATTTATATGTCAGATAACCTAAAATATATATAACTGCGTAAAAACAAATTACATGGAGAATTTTCTCCATAAAATCTACGCCAAGAATATAAATAAAAGTCTAAATATGTAAATAATAACAAAATATATGAGAAAAATTAAATAATATATATTTCCAATGTACGACACTGAACATCTGTCAACTTGGACTAAAAACAATATTTTTACAGTGTAATAGGGATGACGATCTAAACCAATCCGAAGCAAGGACAAACAGCTCCTATCTTCTTACACACATTTTTCTACTTTGAAATAAACCATAATATCGAGTACCATATATACAGTCTATTCGAAACGATTAGGCGGAACTAACCGGAATTTTCATTTTTACCGACCGCCAACATATATTAGGGAGGTATTGTGATCATACCAATTTTGACATTTCGATAGATCTCCACGAATTGAGGCCCTACATAACGTTTTGACTATTTTTAGCATGATGTCTGTCGGTCTGTCTGTCTGTCTGCCTGTCTGTCTGTCGGTCTGTCTGTCGGTCCGTGTATACGTGCAGAGCAAATTCGGCTAAAAGGATTTTTATAAAACTTCATATTTAAGCTTTTGACATCAATGGCACGAGTCGTCAACTTTTGGTAAAAATTCGTTTAACTAGAAATGGGAGTTTACTCGTGACGGTTTTAAGATTTTTGCGAATATTTCACAACAGAGAAATATTTCGAAAAGATGTATTTAACAAAAGTTGCTATAAAAGCAATAACTAACAACTTTTATTTGAGACATTTCTTGATAAAGCAGCACAAAATTAAACAAGTACTTTGTGATGGCGGTCAGTCCTGTGGTGGCCACAGCTGATTTTTGTAAGTTGTCGTTTTGTTTTTATATATTGAAGGTGGCTTTTCCTGAACAAAATGATCAAAAGCTACAATGAATCGGTAAAGGTTTTTATAATTGAAAATCTAGTTCCGTCTAAACCAATGGAACATATTTTATCAGTCAATCTAAAGCCTTTATACACCAACACTCATTTCAAATATTTCTTTAAAAAATACATCTATGAACCAGACGTCCGGTCAGGAGGGAGGCTCATAGGCTTAAGACCCACTCCAAGTACCCAAAATTCACGTTTTTAAGAGATAATTTTGACTTAAAATTGATAGTGAGGACAGAAAAAAAATGTCATCGCCCCCTCCGCCCCCCCCCCCTTACTGCGGCTCTGCGCGCAAAGGTGAGAAATGAATTATATAGGCGATCATCTAATAGATTTACCTTATTCCCAAACGAAGTACGGGAACTTCAGTAAGTTTAATATAAAATTTCCTTTATGCTTTGCCGTCAAAATTTAGTGATTAAGAAATCTCAAGACTTATTGCTTTAATGACTGTCTCAGTGTGAAGCCGGTATATAATTTTAACATCAAACTAAATGTCGTGTATGCTACTAGTTTACAAAAATAAAAAATACATATTTTTATTTTATTTTTTATTATTTAACTTTTTCATATTTATAGATTTTATCGAAAAACTTTTAATATTTCATTGCAGACAATAACGTAATAGTAAGGGGTAGAAATAGATGAACAGATAAAGGGTAGTGGTGTGCCCTATTCACACTAAAGCGGTCATTTGTAGTTTTGCGCAAACCCCCTCAACAGTATCGGCTAATTTGATATTTTCCCATAGTGTGCTACCGCATCACCAATCATTCGGAAATATTTAGATAACATCAAGTGTAATATTATGGATTAACGGATTTTAACACGTCCGAAACGGATAAAACTTAAAAAATAGTAATAAAAAGTTAGTTAAAATTTTTGGCGCACAGCAATGATGGCTATTTGCGCCTAATGCAGCCAATATAAATAACTACACCACATATTAAAAACAATAAATAAATAAAATCGTATACGCATACTCAATAAAAGAAATATTACGCGGACAAATAAAATAAATAAGATAAAAAGTCTGTTCGAAAACTTGAACAGACGCAGGGTGATGGTAAGAGTCTATAAAGAAGCCAATTACCATTATGAGACAAATCTGTGTTACACGTCTCACATATAGGAGCCTCTTCAACTTGAAGGAGGTATCCACGGGTCCACCAACAGTGACCTATACGGAACCGTGTGATGGCGGTTTCCTCTGGTTAATCCTGCAGGAAGAATCCCACGGTTTAACGTCTCCCTTAATCTGTCTCAACTTAACGCCCTGTATGCTGCTCCACTCATGCTGCCACCTAGCTAAAACCAAATGTTTCAGATTAATCTTGCTTAAATTTTTGCTTTTATTGGCCTAAAATGTCAAAATTTTAGACCGTAACACAAAAGTGACCATATATTTGTGATATAAGGCTGAAAATGTTTAAGTAAATTTGTTTACAAAAAAATTCGCCGTAAAATTTTGAAATTTTGGTCAAAAATATTTTGTCTCCTATCTTAGCCAAAATATAGTTTTGAGCTAATTTTGAGGTGAGAATTATGAAAAAATTATTTAAAAAATTCATGCTTTTCTAGTTTTTGAGTTAAAACCGATTTGGGTCAGTTTTTTGCCTATAAACAAAGTACAGTGATTTTTCAAATTCAAACCGCAGATTTCTATCCTTAACCATTTTTTAGTTACGATTTATCAAAATTTTCAAAAAAAAAATTTAAAAAAAAACAAAAAATTTTCATAAAAAAAATTTGTTTTTAAATATGTTGACAAGTTAATTAGGACTTCAAGATTTCAAAAAATTCCACCCTAGGTCTTTATCGCATTTTGTTTTTGAGATTCAACTATACGAAGATGAAAATTTCTATAAATCACGCTATATTAAAATTTCTCATAATTTTAAAATACGCAAAACGATAAAGCTTCAAAATTTTTGTAGACTAAATAAATTACGAGGAATCCAAAAATTCTAACCTCAGGACGTTTTATCTGACCGTTTTTGAGTTGTGATTTTTTTAATTCACAGCTTTTACAAATGATGTGATTAAAAATTACAGTAAATTATGTGATTAAAAGATTGTCATAACCTCAAATCGCGTTAAACGATTAAAACCCCAAAATTTTCTATTTTCTATGGAGATTTCAAAAATGTAACTTGAGGTCAACAATTAAGAAATGAGGAATAAAATAACATACAATACAATGGATATTTTACAATATTTTCTATTTCATTTCTTTGTTCTTTTTCCAGTGTCCCTCTCTTTCTTCCTATTCTCCTTCTGGCTTCCCTCTCCTATTTCCTTTCTTCTTGTCTCCAGTTCTCTCGCCCATCTTTCTCCCTTGCCTTCCTCACTCTTTAGTTCCTTCATCTCTTCCTCCCAAACAGACATCTCTCTGCATCTCTTCGCTAAATGCTCCAAGGTTTACTCTTCTTCCTAAAAGCTACTTGTACATAATTTTGCACAAATTTGTACAATTTTTATCCCTGATACAATAACTAAAACTAACAATAAACCACTTTATCCAACATTATCATTTTACAAATCAAAGATTTACAAAAGAATAACAAACTGACTTCATACAGATGTTACCAACTTGATAACATTGAATACCCGAACCTAAAATTCAATATATGTCACAAAAATCCCTAATATAAATCTAATAAAAGCAGTGGTCATGCTGGGTACTGAAGTGTCTAAGAGTACTTATTCTTTGGGGAGAAGCCATTGTGGTCTTGTGCTAATGGGGACAATATCAAGTGGACTTATTTTAACATGTAACGTTTTTGTAATACAGCTGCTTGTATTTGATAAATTTATTGTTGGAAAATTGTGTTTTTTTGTGATTTTACTATCATACCCGCATTAGTTTTATAACTGTTTTATGTTTGCTTGGACTATACAAATTTCTACAATAGAATAATTGAAATATTCAAACTAAATAACTTAGTTTTAAGTGACATACAAAATGTATTGTTTAAGATCATCATGAGTTTTGTGAATCATGGAGAACCCGAGATTGCCTGGGATTACGAGGGATACCTTTTAAGTTTTTACAAAAACTGAGAAGGAAATTTTTTTTTTGGAACAAACTGTTTTATTTCTTTTCAAAATATTGGCCTTTAAGATTTATACACATTTGCATGCCTTCAAATCAATTCTCGAAACATTTTTTCCCACTCTGAAGTTGGTATCTCAAAAACATGGTTTTCGAAGGCTTCATCACCTTCTTGATGAAAAACACTGTCCACGCATTTTTTGTTTGATATTGGGAAAAAAAAGTCGTTAGGCGATAAATCAGGTGAATACGGGCAATGAGACATTAATTCGATGTTTTTCTCCTTCAAATAATCAATTGTTTGACGTGCTGTGTGGGAGCTTGCATTTTCATGATGAAGAATGATGCGACGTTTTTGGTAGGTTTTCCTAATTTTGTCGATGACTTCTGGCAAACAAATTGTTGTATACCATTCAGCTTTAATTGTTCTCCGATCCTCTAAAGGAATGGTTGTAACATGTCCAGTACAACCGAAGAAACAAGCGATAAGAGTGCATATTTCTTAGAATTGCTTCGTGAACGAATAACTTTTGTGGCTTTCGGTTTATCTTGGAAGACCCAAACAGGGTAGTTTCCAGTTCTTATGAATAAATCCAAGTTTCGTCACCTGTAACGATGTTGTATACGGATTTTGCAGTGCCTAGGTTCATTTTGTTTTAGCATTCTCTTACACCAATCAACACGAGCCACTTTTTGAGCTTCGGTCAAATTATGCGGAATCCATCGGGAACAGATCTTTTTCACAACTAATAGTTCATGGAAAATCGAATGTATTGCAGTCTGCGATATTCCAAAGGATGCCTCTATCTCACAGTAAGTCACATGCCGATCTTCTTCAATCTTCTTGCGCACAGCATCGATGTTTTTTTTGAAACACAACCGATTTTGGTCGACCTTTACGAGATTCATCACTGACGGACTCACGACCACGACGAAATTCTGCAAACCAATTGTAAACAGTCTTTTCTGATGTTGGTTCATTACCAAAAGTTGAACGAAGTGAATCTATGCATTGTTGTTGAGTTAGGCCTTTACTAAATAGTAAAAAATCTTCCAACGATAATCTTCACGAGTAATATCCATTTTTTCACAAACTACTCGATTAATTTATAAGCTGCCAATGATTTCACAATAACAAATGTCAAATTTTAAGAATATAGTAATGACACATTTCAATATTGCCATCTAGTAGTTGTTTGTAAAAACATAATAGGTACCCTCGTACAAGTTGACTCTATAGATACACGTGTCAGAGCCGCAGTAAGGAAAACTTGCGCTAGAGGCAGAGCCGTGTTTTGGCGCCCTTGGCAAATAAAAGGTTCTCATCTCTCAAAATTCAAGTGATGAGTAAAAAAAAAGTCCTCACCTCCCAAAATCCAATTGACGAGCAAAAAAAAGGTCCACACCTCTCAAAATCTAAGTGATGAGCAAAAAAAAAGGTCCTCGGTCCTCGCTTTCGCAATGGCGCCCCTTATTGAAGCCCGTCAGCGCCCTTCACCTTAGTGCGCCCAGGGCCGTCACCCCTCCGCCCCTCCCTTACTGCGGCTCTGCGTGTCACGTCTCCTCAATATTGAAAAAAAAAATTACTAGAAAGAAAAGAAAATGATTACAATTGACTCTTTCTGAATTACAATTAACTAATTTGAATTACAATTGACGCTTTCTGAAAATCATCTATTCGTTTCTGAAATATAACTAGAAAAGGTGTAGTTATTATGATTGCCAACCTTCGAAAGAAAATGACATAGAAGGAAAAAAATTATTATTAGAAAAAAAAATGTATGACTAAATAGAAACCTATTATATCTAGACTAATATTCCCACGATTCTAAACTGTATTCCGCAACTTTAACCATTGGTGTACTGTTACCCATTGTTTCTGGTACTTGAGAAACAAAAGTGAATCATTTATACAGTGTTTTGTCTGTTAATGACAGTCTGGGGTTGTAACTCTTTCATGCAATAATACTCCTTATGATAAAGTACTTAAAAGTTAGCTTAGCATCACGTGGAGGTTTTTATGAGGGGTAAGGACAATATGGTGATGTCCTGTGGTGTTATTCGTGTTTAGGGGAGTTACTGAACGCATTTAGGTACTCGATTATTCATAACATTGATATGAAATGTAATTTTGTAAGTCATATGATACGTTTATTATCAAAAAATTATGCAACGTAGGATTTAACCTTATTGAAGTTTTGTAGCTTTGAAAACTCCAAAACTGCAGTCTGCAAGATGGGTAAAAATATTTGTGAAATTCAACAAGTAAAACAATTAACTATTCAGTACATGTTTTGCACCCCAAATTCACCCTTTTGCAAATAAAATTCATCCTTTTGTAAACTAAATTCTTCCTTTTGCATATCGTGACATCCAGGGGCATGAAAGTTCACTTATAGAAAGATCAGTTACTTTGCCAGGCTGCCAAAAGATGGCAAGATCTACCGAATATACTTGAAAAATGTGACGTCATTTTAGTTGACAACTATGGGTTTCATGGTTCTCTATAACTGTTATCTATGGTTGACATCCGTTCCCATGTTTTACAAAATATGTGTAGACTGTATTTTCAGTAATAATGTGCAGGGTGAACACTTATGTTCATCTTTATTATTTCATTAATAAAAAGAGTTATAAAAATATTATTCAAACAAAACTTATTCGGGGTAATAGGGGTCAGACTATATAGACCGGGAGCTCATGACATATTTGGTCTTCAATTTCATACAGCATGCCTTTTGGAGGAGAGAATATTTACCCTGTGACAACAAAAAAGGGATGGTACTAAACCCCTGCACGTTTTCCGGTCATAGGGAAAATTGCATTTCCACTTGCAAAAAATTTTTGTGTTTTTCTTTGATTTAATATTGCTTGCCCTTTTGTCAAAAGAAAGTTATAACAAATTTAAAGTCTTTTGATTATAGGCATGCTGTATGAAAACGCGGAAAATCATATTTTTTTTATTACAAGATCATATGACCGTTTGAGCCCTTTGGGACCCTCCGAAACGCATGCATATATTTAAAAGACTTTAAATTTGTTATAACTTTCTTTTGACAAAAGGGCAAACAATATTAAATCAGAGAAAAGCACAAAAATTTTGTGTTTAAGTGGAAATGCAATTTTCACTATGACCGGAAAGCATGCAGGGGTTTAGTACCATCCCTTTTTTGTTGTCACACGGTAAATATTCACTCCTCCAAAAGGCATGCTGTATGAAATCGGAGACCAAAAACTGTCATGAGCTCCCGGTCTAATAGTAGTATCAAACATTTTATTTTACATTTGTTTTGCAAGAGTAATACTACACTTAATAACTATATTTCAAATTACACTATACATATTATCCTACATATATAATTAGCTAGTGTGTGTTTGTGATCTGGGTAGCACTGTGACGTCATTTTTTCCTAAGGTTCTCGTGATTGGCTGACTGGGTACTCTTGAGGTCTCTTGATTGACAGGTATTTTGCAGATTTATTCTCTAAGAATCTACGAATATATTACATATAGAAATATGTAGGATTTAGTAGGCATAAACAAGAAACTATATATACTACTATATGATTTGACCGATATGAACATTATTCTGCAGATTTATTTCTTAAGATTTCTTTAGAAATGCCTAGGATTTCGTAGGCACTCCTATATCCTATGATCGATATGAAAAATATTTTGCAGATTTATTTCTTAAGATTTCTTTAAAAATGTCTAGGATTTCGTAGGCACAAACAAGAAACTCTAGACACTCTTACATTCTTTGACTGATATGAACAATATTTTGCAGATTTATTTTCTAAGAATCTACAAATATAATTATTTACAGAAATGTCTAGGATTTCGTAGGCATAAAAAGATAACTCTAGACATTCCTATATCCTATGATCGATATGAAAAATAGTTTCCAGATTTATTCTCTAAGAAACTGCGGATAAAATTACATACAGAAATGTTTAGGGTTTCGTAGACATATAAGAGAAACTCTAGACACGCCTATATCCTTTAACCAATATGAACAATATTTTGCAGTTTTGTTCTCTAAGAATCTATGAATATAATTATATATAGAAATGTTTAGGGTTTCGTAGGCATAAAAGAGAAACTCTAGACACGCCTATATCCATGAACCGATATGAACAATATTTTGCAGATTTATTCTCTAAGAATCTACGAATATAATTATATACAGAAATAGTTAGGATTTCGTAGGCATAAAAAAGAAACTTTAGACACTCTTATATCCTTTGACCGATATGAAAAATGTTTTGCAGATTTATTCTCAAGAATCTACAAATATAATTACATACATAAATGTCTAGGGTTTCGCAGGCATACATTAACGTCTCAAATTATTTTTAGTTTTAACAATATAAATGTAATGTACTGAGTAAAAATGAATCGTTTTCCCATCTTAAAAAGTTCATGAATAAATAATCTAACTATATAATTAGCAAGTGTCTGTATGTAGTGTAGTGGTAACATTATAACGTCAATTTTTCCTAAGGTTCTCATGTTTGGCTAACTGGGGACACCTCGTCTCTTGATTGGCTGAAAGGTGACACCCTCTTCCGTGATTGGCTAACGGGTGATATCCTGTCCTGTGGTTCGCTGACCGGCGATGAAATTAAGATACGTTAAAAAATAAAAACAATTACACATACAAACAATTCAAATTTTTATATTATAAATCCGTCATTGTTGACGGGTAATAACCTAGTTTAACATAATATTGTAGAACTTTTTTCTTTGTTTTCAATGGTGTAAAACTTTTATATCCTAACATAACAAATTTTTTGAGAAAAGCGACTCTTTGTGTACTTAAAAATTATCTTGATTAGATGAGTTAAAAATTATAAGTGATTAGTGACTCATAAACAGTAATCTACCTATCAGTGGCGGCTTACCCAAGAGGTAAATGTAGCAGTTGCTTCAGGCCTCGACGATTTGGGGGTCTCAAAATTTTTAAATTAATTTAGATTTCGTATAAGTATGTATAAATAAAATAACATTTTTTAAAAATTTATGCTTCAATTATTAGAATTTATATTTCAAATAGATAGCACAGCAACAATCTTGATAACGTAGGTTCTGAAATTAAAAAATTGACACTCAGAATTCCTTGTGTTTTTAAATTAAATTTACTGATTTTTTAATGATAAAACTTTATAGTTTTTGATAAAATATTGTATTTGACTCGCATATAATGGCTATATTTCACTCAGATGATTACAATCCTCGCCTACGGCTCGGGTAGAAAAACTTTTCAGAAAAAGAAAAACAAACGTTTATTGCGGAAACCACGTATGAGCAAGTTAGAAAACTTTTTTAGAACTTAAAAAAGCATAACAGCTTTAACAACAGCAAAATTGTGAATAAAAATGATTTGGGATGTTTTTTCGAAAACACGGTACAATGATACTTTTTGAAATATACGATTCACTTAATTTATTTAGCAATAAATATTATGTTTGTTGTGATTCCGAGGAATTTCGCGTATACCAGGTCTACAAGTATGAAATGCGGATTTTTTTCAAACTTGCCGCGCAAACAGAGTGTATAGTTCAAAGTTTCAACACATATGGCGTTTTGTTAAGTTATCATTAAGTGTCAAATGCGTATAGGTTATAATTTGAAAAGTGATCATATAGTTTTGTTTTACTGTGTTAAAAATGTCAAATTTTGTGCCAAATAAACAGCATTCGCGGACAGTACTACTGTTTTGTTTTCATTTGAAAAAAACTGCTGCTGAAACATACCGACTGCTTCGAGAAGCTTATGGTGAATATGCTCCATCGCAAGATACGTGTGAACGATGGTTTCGGCGTTTCAAAAGTGGTGACTTTGATCTTACAGACAAAGAACATGGAAAACCTCCAAAAAAATATGAAGATACAAAATTGGAAACATTGCTACAGGAAGACGATAGTCAATCACAAAAACAACTAGCAGAGCAGTTAGGCGTTAGTCAACAAGCTGTTTCCAATCGCCTACGAGAGATGGGTAAGTCCAGAAAGTCGGCAGATGGGTTCCACATGCATTGAATGAGAGGCAGATGGAAAAACGCAAAAACACTTGTTAAATTTTGCTTGCACGATACAAAAGAAAGTCTTTTTTGCATCGTATCATTACTGGCGATGAAAAATGGATTTAGTTTGAAAATCCCAAACGCAAAAGTCATGGGTACACCCAGGCTCACCATCCACATCAACTGCAAGACCGAATCGCTTTGGCAAAAAGACAATGCTCTGTACTTGGTGGGACCAAAAGGGTGTGGTCTATTATGAATTGTTAAAACCTGGTGAAACAGTTAATACCCAACGCTACCAACAACAATTGTTCAAAATGAACCATTCACTGCTCATAAAACGACCAGAATACGAAAGAAGACAGCACAGGGTAATCTTTCTTCACGATAACTGTCCATCACATAAGGCAAAAGCAGTTTGCAACACATTGGAGGCACTCAAGTGGGAAATGCTACCCCATGCCGCTTACTCACCAGACTTGGCCCCTTCAGATTACCACTTGTTCGCATCGATGGGTCATGCCCTTGCCGAGCAGCACTTTTATTCATATGAAAATGTGAAAGAATGGCTAGATGAATGGTTTGCGGGGAAAGGGGAAGAGTTCTACTGGCGAGGTATTCACAAATTGCCTGAAAGATGGGAAAAATATAACTAAGGTATAACTTCTAATGGAGCATACTTTGAATAAATAAACTTTTACTGTTCTTTTGAGATTAAAGTGTTTTATTTTTTAAAAAAATCCGCATTTCATACTTGTAGACCTGGTAGTTATTTTGTTGATTGTGGACACAAACTATAACATTTCTTATGTTTCAATTTTAATAAAAAAAGCATAATTTTAACATAGTAACATTTGTTTTTTATTACGTTGGTGTTGGTGGCCATTTTGTCCAATGATTTATTACAATAATAGATGTAGGTATAGTCGAAACCTGTAATTATCTAATAGGTAATTGGTTGAGAGACACTGTACTATTGTACAGCAACGCGTGTGTTCCTTATATATTCCACCCTTATCAAAATAACGACTGAAATTAATTGTTAACAACATTAAATTCCAATTTAATTACGTAGATTAATAATTAATAATTTATGATCACATGAAAGACACAATGTATCAATTTATATATGAAATATTGTTTTAAATGACGAAAGAAAATCTTAAAATGTGCGTGAAGATATATTAATATATATTTGAATGTCCTGATCATCAACGTCCAGCTCAAACTTCCAGCTCCTACTCACGGAGTATATTTCTTCCATGACGTAGGCCCGCAGTAAGAAGAGATTTTTTAAAATTAGACCCCTAAGTAGATGAAATATGTTTACATGAATTCCTCAATATCTCTTAGGACCTATGAGATATGGATTTAGTTTTAATTAGGTTATATATTCAAGTGATTAAAAATATTTTTCAGCATTTTGCCCTAGTTAATATCTAAAAGAGTGGATCTCCATTCGAGGTAAATCATACCTCCTTCGTACCTCTTGTGTTTGTTGAGTTTTAACATTCCTTTTTGGCATATGAGTGCAATTTCAAAATCTTATAAAGTGTTTTCACCGTTTATTAAAATATTTAAATTAATTTTTAATTTCTAAAAAAAAATCTAATTAAAAGTTTATTAAAAAAGGTTGGAATGAGAAAATTCAATGCGAATAAAACATTCCAAGTCACAGGCGAGCGTGAGGAATCACGAGCATCGAATTTTCTCTTCCAACCAAGTCACAGACCCTACTTCCTCTACGACCACAAAATAAAAGAAATTTAACAAATAATTGTTTTCATAAACATTTTATTTACCAAATAATTTATATTACATAACAACGTAATTATTTAATTAATTAATTAATTAAACTTATTTTTTTATTTATTTTTTGTTTAATTTTAGTTTAATTTGCCGACCGCCAATATATATAAGGGAGGTATTGTGATCATACCGATTTTGATATTTCGAGATTTCAATGGATCTCCTCGAATTGAGGTCCCTACATAATATTTTAACTATTTCTGTCTGTCTGTATGTCTGTCTGTTTGTCTGTCAGTATGTCTGTCTGTCCGTCTGTCTGTCCGTTTGTCCGTTTGTCCGTCTGTCTATCGGTCCGTGTACACGGGCAGAGCAAATTCGGCTAAAAGGATTTTTATAAAACTTCATATTTAAGCTTTTGATATTAATGGCATAGGTTGATCAACTTCTGGTAAAAATCGGTTAACTAAAAATGGGAGTTTACTCGTGTCGGTTTCAAGATTTTTGCGAATATTTCACAACAGAGAAATATTTCGAAAAAAATTATTTAACAAATGTTGCTATAAAAGTAATAACTAACACCTTTTATTTGAGACATTTTTTGATAAAGCATCATAAAATACTTTGTGATGGCGGTCGGTCCTGTGTGGCCACATCTAATTTTTAGTAAATATGTTAGTTTATTTTTTAAATAAACATTGAATTTGTTTAAAGTATTCATACGCACATAGATACCGTCCGCACTACCTTTCAGCGGGGATGAATTCCTATCTTATAGTGAACAATAATATCTGACAACGAGCATGGAATAATTATTCCTTCACTAGTGATGTAATGAAATACACGCAAATTGCATAAGAGGATATGCGATTTAGAATAAAATTATAACTCTTGTGTTAGCAAATTAAATTTTTGCAGTGGCGCACCCAGGAATTTTTGTTGGGGGGAGGGGCTGAAGATAAAATTATTTAAATTACGAATAAGGTTCACGCTTCTAAATTTCAAGTGATGATCTAAAAAAAAAAGGTACTCACTTTTAAAATACAAGTGACAACCTAAAAATAATGTCCTCATTTCGGAAATATAAAGTGAGATGAACTAAAAAAAAAGTTCCTCACTTCTAAAATACAAGTGACGACCTAAAAAAAGATCCTCATCTCTATTTTTAAAATTTTCCAGTGTGTTTGTGTTTTTATTTTTATTTCCTTCCTTCTTAGGGGGGAGGGGCGATCCCCCGGGCCCCTCCCCTAGCTGCGCCACTGACTTTCTGTAGTCAAAATTGGTTTTAGAATTGGTAAATTCTATAGTGGTCGTGAAGAAAATATATTCAGACCAATTCTGTAACTCTGTTACTATAATAATAGTAACTAAATTCGTCACTATAAGCAAGGTCAGTTACTATCATGAATGAAAGTTATTGTACTTTTTATAATATTTTATGTTGTAGTAACGTTATTACACAGTAACTTTTCACAGAATTGATCTGATTGTAGTAAACATCCAGCATAGTGTTGGGTTCTTAAACTTATTAAATACCTACAAAATCCTGAAATGTGTGAAAATTGGACTTGGACTACAAAAGCGGGACAGTCCCGGGACGTCTTAGAACCTTAATCTTATATTAAAAAGTTGACATATCGGCTTGCACTACGAGCTTTTGAAGTAATTCTTTTTATGTCAAAGTGGAAATTTTTGTTTTAAACATGGTCTGCATTTTTTCGGGTAATTATATTTTAAGCAACCAAACCTACAGCGATGTATTACATTGTGTAATAATTCAGGCTAAAAGCAGGCAGGTGTCTGTATACCGAGGTCATCTACTACCAAGCAGCTGAATAGGCATGTGCTATTTCTATTTTTTACCACTAGTTAGCGCAATGTGCGCTTACGAACGGAAGTTAATCGACTGCGTCAAAAAAATACATTAGAAAAATAATATAAAGTTAAATCTTGTTTTTGCCGCATCACTAAGTTATGATTATGTTGTTTTATGTTTTATTTCGATTTAAAAGATGTTTGTTAAAGATTATATAAATTGATGAATTATTTAGTTCTCGTTAGTTAATGTTTAGTTTGTTAAAATGAACATATAACTTTAACTAGATATCTAAAATATAATAACTATGCTTTGAAATAAATCTTAGCTAGTTATTTGAAGCATCGTTATCCAAGAATTTGTTGCAGTAAATGCTGTCTCATATACTGCAAACATGTCCGAACTTGTCTTTTTTACTGTTAGTACTAAAGTTTTCAGTAGTACCAACATTAATTAATTATCTCGGAGGAACTACTAATAGAGAGGGCATCGCGCATTCATACTCAAGTAAAATATCGTAACAGGAGAGATTGACAAGAAATATATATATATATTTTTTGTCTCAAATTAAAGTCGACATGCGCACAAAACGTGTTTTGAGTCGGTAATTTAGGTCACCTACGGTAATAAACGTCATTCTCTCCCAAAGGAACCAATAAGTCTTCCTTGCGAATCCCTTAGGTTACACAAAATTTGCGTTATGCCTTCTCGACTATACTAGCGACGGCGAATCAACGCACTTACGTCACACGACGTAACAAACGATTGCATTGTTGCAGACAATACAGTCGTTTGTTACGTCGTGTGATGTAAGTGCGTTGATTCGCCGACGCTTTCTCGCATTCTCGCATCTTTTGTCATCTCTATTCGTATTCGGATGTCCTGTCGATATTTCAAATGATTATTTATTAAGTGTCAAGATATTTGTACTGGTAGGCTGCCGCTATGTGATTATCCTTTACAATTAGATCTCTGGCTGCGAAGTTAGATTTTGTATACTATTAATTATATTTCAATACCTAAGTAATTCCTTTAAAATTGATACTTACAGCGCCATCTATGAAGGTTAAATTTAACTAGCAATTAAATAACAGTAAAATCTACCTTTAGAAGTTCTTGAAATATAAATAATAATCTTAAGATATATAAAAAGTTAAATAGTATGATATGAAGTAACCCTAAATAATATTGAGACCTATATAGTTTACTTTTTAATTATTTTAAATAGATACGTCAGCGCCATCTCTGAACGTCAAATTGTACTAATGATCAAAGGAGTAGAAAAAGTTTCAGTCAGTGGTTTCAGTATTTGTTGATACACAAAAATTTAACCTCAAAAATGTCTGAAAATTTAAATAGATTTGAAGATGAAGATGAATCTTCATCAGATGAAGAAGATAGGGAAGATTTTAACAATGCGCTTATCAAAATACAACAAGATCTTGTTTTTACCTACTCTCCACCTTGTACACCGGAAGATAATTCGAAAAACTATGAAGAAAAGCGGCAAAATTTGATGACAAAAATTGAAGAAACCATTATGGAAATGATGACGAGTATTAAAAATGGGCAAGCTCCAAGTATTACACTGCGAAATAATAAAAATTGGGATAATTGTGTCTTTGATGAGAAGTATATTGTTTTAAAATTGTATAAAACTAAATAATAAAATAGATTTTCTAGGCTTAGTTTAAAACCGGTTGAAGAGGCGACGACGAGTGAAATCAAATTTTCGGAAAAGCGGAGTCGTGGAAAATACTCTCTATTTATATTTGCACTTGGAAAAATCTACAAACTTTTAGCTACAAACTCATTTTCCACTAAAAGGTAGGTCTGAAAAACTTTTTATCTATGAACATCAAATAATAAATACATTTTACAAAAACTATTAATAAATAATGTTGTTTAAAGGCAAAATGGTGACAAAAAGTGACGCGCATGCGTGTACACCCAGAAAATTAACCTTTTTTACATTGCAAGTTTTTATTTAGTGTTAGTTAGTTATTTAAAATGTTCAGCAATTATAAGGCGTTCAGCAATGATGGCTATTTGCACCTCGCACAGCCCATATTTATTACTAAAATATTATTTATAAGTTAGAATAAATAAAACAATAAATAATAGTGTTTTAAACATGTTGTAGATTACAATCAGCTGATGGTGTGGTAGCCATCTTGTTCGTCAGTTTGACAATTGACAGTCAGAATTTTTGTTTTCAAATTAAGTTTACTTATTTTTTAATGATAAAACTATATAGTTGTAGATAAAACATTGTATTTGACTTGCATATGATAGCTATATTTCACTTCGATGTTTAAAACCCTCCCTAACAATTAGATTACAATTGTTACAAACGTTAGATTAAAATCATCGGATGGTTCGGTAGCCATCTTGCGATGTCAGTGCTGAAATTTGACAATTGATACTCAAAATTTCTGTTTTTAAATTAAATTTCAAAAACCTCCAGAGACGAAGTTGACTGTTATAAGACGAATTATTATTACTTCAATAGTTGGGCAACAAGAATTGCAAGAAATAAATGTATATTAGGCCTGCTATACTCTCAGTGGCAAATATTCCATTCATCTCCGCGTGGATTTGGCTTCAAAACATTGAATACTAAATTATAGTCTATAGTACATGACGTCCATGACAGGCGTGCTTGCAGTCGTGAAAATATTTGTGTAAACCCCATTGATCTTATAATAAGAGTGAAAAATGACATGTAATGGCACTTTTTTTCACGCTTTTTACTCTTTTTAATTCTCACCATAAACAGGCACTTTATGCACTAAAACAAGCGAAATATAGTTTTTTTAACAGAGTTAGAAAATAGTTATTTAAACATTAAGGGAGGTAAGTATTATTTACCAGTTGAGGACGAGCGACAGTGAGGCTACCAATAGAGTCTGAGACTGGTAAATATTTACCATAGGTAAAGAAGGAAATAGATGCGAAACTGCCGTTATATTTTTTGAAACCAAATCAGCGCTGTAGTTGTTGGGTTATGGAACTAAAATTGGTAAGGGAGGAAAGGGTTGGGTTTTCGCGGGTATTTCAAATGCTTCAGTGGATATAGTTGTAAGCATAATTAAATGTTATTATTAAATGAAACAATTGTTATGATTTATTTTGTCTATTTTTAATATTATTAACGACAACAATATTAAAAATAGACAAAATAAATCATAACAATTGTATCATTTAATAATAACATTTAATTATGTTTACAATTAAGAACAAGCAGTTAGGAATTATACAGAAACAGAAAAACAATAACTAGCAAAAATAATTATTTATTAAGTAGACTAACATATAACATAACATTTACTAATACTTAATATTTATGGACATTTTCATGGACAAGCCATCCAATTTTGGATTTCCAATGTCCTCATCCACGTTTTATACAATTCTAGAGCCACACGTGTCTTCGGGTTTGGAAAGCGATATCTTGTAGGTTCACTACTATCACACCCCAAAACAAAGCATTTAACACCCATTTTCCGAATTAAACAATGAAATTACAAAATTACAGAAGACGATTTTGACACGAATTACAAATTTTGATGCTAATGACAGTAGCCGTAACAGGCAACATCCTGTCATGCACGTAGCTATAGCGCGACTGGGGCGCTATTCGTGTTGGGTTATGGAACGTAATATGGTTTTCGTTTTGCCATTAGAGTTTTACCCCCCTGATATTTACCTCGTTGTCGTAGGAAAATGTATTTTTAGAGCAGGTTTTTGGTTCCCATAACAATAACAATGTTTTAGGGAGATATATTACCAGAACGTTGATAAGATAACATCCCAAGACATCTTAGATCACATTTTAAATGATATAACAAGTTATTTCGATGTATCTCTCCATGATTTAAATATTTATTCTACAAGTAAAGGTTTGGTGTATGGCCCATTGCAAATAATCACAGCTTCTGGTAAAATAATCAAATGCAACAATGAAGGAGGTATTTATAAAGATTTTTTACATACAAACAATTCTATAGTTGATTATTTTAGGAACTCTAATCCCAAATAGTGTATCTACTATCAAAGATTTAAAGTCGGACGCTCATTTTGTATTGCTTATTGAAAAAGATGCAGTTTTTCAAAAGTTGTTGGACGATGATATTATGAAAAGATTAGGACCCTGTATTTTAGTAACGGTAAGTTATAAAATTGTTTTGTGTGATAACTGTACACATAGAGCCATCTATGAAGGCCAAGCGGAACTAAAAACAATTACCAATAATATGTACAATATACAGAACTATTCCAAACAAGATACAGTCAGATTTAAAATTACTTAACACATTTTCCAGAGTTATTGTTGGCTTAAAAGTACTGTATGTTTAAAATATAGAAACTGCCTCCACGTAGATAACCTGTACCATGATCTCAGAGGAAACTCTAATAGAGAAGACATTACAATAATTTTGCGTAGCCTAAGGGATTGACAAAGACAACATATCATCTGTCTCAAACTAAAGTCGACATGCGCGAAGAGCTCAGAAGAACCGAACTTATTGGTTCCTCTGAGACAGAATGACATTTATTAGCTTAGGTGACCTAAATTACCGACTGAAAACACGTCTTGTGCGCATGTCGACTTTATACGTACAGTCTGTTTCAAACGCTTAGGCGGAACTAGATTTTGCAATTTAGTTACTTTCATCGCTTAAATCGTGTTTTTCGGCCGTTTTGTTTAAGCTTTGTAAATCATACTTACAATAAACATTTTTTGTTTAAGGTTAATATCATTTTAAAATGTCATTTTCTTTATATTTTGATTTTTTGTGTAATTCTTAATACAAATTTCCCATTTATTTATTTTATTGTCATTAAAATATATAAAAAAATAATTTAATTTTGACATAGGTCATTCGTTTCCATGGTTTCATTGTTGTAATTTTAAATTTTGACATTCCAACGTAAAAAATGAAATAACCCAAGAAAGGTCCCTTGTCCTGACAACCTAAAAGAACGAAATTCCCATTTAGTTCCGCCTAAGCGTTTGAAACAGACTGTATTTATATATCTTTCTGTGTCAATCTCTCTGACTACGATATTTTACATGAGTATGAATGCGATACCCGCTCTATTAAGTGGGGATGCAACGAGTTCTACGGCGCGTTGACGGCGTTCGTACGGCGCTATCTGTCAGAAGAAAGTTAAAACCAAGCTGTCGTACGCAAGTGCACAGAATGGACAACGTCCTACAGCGTCCGAACGCCGTTGATATTGAATGTTCGTCACCTTCTAACTTTTGACGCCGTTGAACGTTGACGCAGAACACCTAACCTCAGTTTTTACTGAATGGTAAAGTTTTGGAATGTATAAATAACTAGCATACAACATAAATAATATCACACACAAGTCTTCATCATCCATTATAGGGATTTGCAGCTAAGCACCCTACCATCTGGTGAGCGTTTCATGAACTTGTGTACTACAGATAACATTTCGTTTTGTGTATTGGTTTTGTATGAAGTTTGTTTTTAAAGTTTTATTATAATCATTGAAAAATGTATAATACATATTGTTGTGTGCCTATGTGCAATTCATTGAAAAAAAGAAACCCGGAAATTTCGTTTCATTTGTTTCCACCAATTTCAGACACCGTACGGTTCGAAACAAAATTGGGAAAGCAAGAGGTTAGGAATCGACGCGATGTTTAGATAAACAATTTAAAAATTGGAAATAAAGTGAGCCCTTATATCAAAGTTTGCTCATTACATTTTAATGATAGTGACTACAAAAAATATTTTCAATTTTGTATTTATTATCGCATATCTTGAAAATTCCTGTTATTGTGTGCGGGTTTGTAATGCACAAGTCTGTAGGCATAATGCGTAAATCTTTATGAACTCTCTGTTTTTTTCAGTGACTCCACACAATATTATATGCCCAGCATTGTAGATTTCTACCCCTTCGTAAACAACACGGGAATTATTATTTCCCCCAATATAGTTAAAATAATCGACAATGGAAAACTGTGCCGCCATAACTTAAAACCAGATGATAAAATGTAGTATTTAAGATGTTTACAAGTAATTTCACTTAAAAAAAATGTCCTCACAATACGTGTGTATACTTACTTGATTATAAAATTTTAAAACAAAATCAGAAAATCCCAAACAATTATTTATTTTTTGTCGTTTTTTGATACACTTTTAGCTATTATTTGCTAGTAAATGTCAAGTGGTATCTGATTTAGAATGGTTTCATAAACTCCGCGTGGCGCTATTATCTTAAAATTTTTCCCCTATACGGCTGACGGCGTAGCGCGCTGTGCATTCTGTTCCAGGCTTTAGTGGTTCTTCTGAGACCGTGATACGTATTAATTTTTGTATTTACTGTGTTACTCAAGATACGTGCCGTGACGAGTCATTATTATTTAAATGAACGAGCTAAATATTTAGCTTAACCATGATTTTAGTTAGTAATTTCCCAATTTCTTTTACAGGGCAAGGGTTTTCCAGATATAAATACTAGATATCTCCTTAAAATGATTTGGAATATACTTGCTATTCCAATTTTTGCTTTGGTGGACCCAGATCCATGGGGGATTGAAATTATGTGCGTCTACAGATTTGGATCACTGGTAATATAACTGAACAAACTATATATAGCTTTGTTTGAGCAGCAAACTTTGACTGTCAAAAACATGTCAGGGCATCCCATAGACACAATAAGGGTTTATTCCACTGGGCGTTATCTTGTTCTTGGTCAAAACATTGCGTGTTTTCTATATGATTCTTATGTAGAGTGTATATCCGAGTCATTTTTTTAATTTAAAACCTTTTTTATGCATAATCAATTGTATTTTGTGTATATTTGAACTCTTTATTTTCATTATACGCCTATTTTAAGATATTTTATAGTTTTCATAGTTAAACCCTTCGTGTCCTAGTGTTCGCGCTGTGGGGACACACATAAAATAATTTTTACTCAGATATAAATAAGAACAAAATGTTTATTTAA
The DNA here is from genome assembly GCA_963971575.1 of Liopterus haemorrhoidalis. Classification (NCBI taxonomy): domain Eukaryota; kingdom Metazoa; phylum Arthropoda; class Insecta; order Coleoptera; family Dytiscidae; genus Liopterus; species Liopterus haemorrhoidalis. Next base: position 11,204,005 of record OZ020623.1, read on the forward strand.
TTTTAATGGTACGGTTGGTACTTCATATTGCTCACAAGTTTGTCAATGTTCGGGGAAACAACTGAGGCAGCAACACGCAACGTGTTTTTTAGGTACGAATCTGTTATTCGCGTCCTTGTTTTTGATTTAACGAACTTCAACCGAGAAAATAACTGCTCACATTTGTAAGTGCTTCCAAAGAGTGTAATTCTCTTCTGTTTAACATCGATGTTAACATCGGCGCTTACTATCGATGTTGAAAAACATCGAAGGAAAAACATCGATGTATCGGAAACATCGATGTTTTTAAACAAAGCTATTTATTTATATTATATAGGTTTTATTTAATAATGTAAAGATAAAATACGAAAAAAGTAACACATAAGTAATACACAAAAAGCATTTATTAGATTTTGAAATAGAAATATTCCTTTTTAATAGTAATTAATTTCACATTAATATTATTATACCCAATATAATAATACTAATTTGTACCTACAGTCTATTCCAAACAATTAGGCGGAACTAACCGCAATTTTAATTTTTGTAATTTTTCATTAGATATTTTTTTATATATTGAAGTTGACTTTTCCTGAACAAAATGATCAAAAGCTTCAATCAATCGGTGAAAGTAACTAGAATTGAAAATCTAGTTCCGCCTAAACCAAAGGAACAGACCTTACTATTTTTACATTTCTAAAATGAAATATTGGATTTTATTACAATACTAATATAGTAATCTTAATGTTAATTTTATATTATTTAACATAAAAATAACACTGTCATACACAATTATTTTTATACTTTTTTAAGTTGAAATAAAGTCTGTTCCTTTGGTTTAGGCGGAATTAGATTTTCAATTCTAGTTACTTTTATCGATTAATTGAAGCTTTTGATCATTTTGTTCGGGAAAAGCCAACTTCAATATATAAAAAAATAGCTAATGACAACTTACAAAAATCCAGGGATTGGAGGAATAACAACTGGGAAAGTGTCAACAAGACTCATAAAGAAAAGTGTGTTGGCGTCGTTGGTCGTTCGCATTGTTTGCAAAAATTAGAAGATGTTTCTTATTTTTTCGTATTCTGCTAACTGCTAAGAAGAATAAGAACTAACACTATTAGTATTGTTATATCACAATAGATGGCGCTTATATTTTGTGTACTAATTTTAATAAAAATTAAATTTTTAAGATTCCAGCGCCTCTAGCGGTAGTTTCTGAATTTCAAAGTTTAAACATCGACATCGGTAGTAGACATCGATGTTTCATCGATACTATCGCCAGCTGACCATCGATGGTAAAAACATCGATGTTTTTAAAACAAACATCGATGTTTTCGATACATCGATGTTTTTTTCCCATCCCTACTATAAACCCTGTTTACGTTCTCTCTATATCTCTATTGGATATACCCACTCATTTTAGAGCAGTTGAAATTCACTAACTCTGACTGGCAGATTGATGTTCGCAGTATTTTGATAGTCACAGACTTTCTGCTCAACCAAAATAATTATTTTATTATATTCTAACATTATTTTAACATTTTATAGGCAATGTCTCATCAATCCGAACAGTTAGCTGTTCCAAGCCTTCGTTGGCTGGGTATCCTCCCATCAGAAATAAATAAGTTTTATGATAAAAATGAACCATTATCCGATAAGGATAAGGCCAAACTTCAAGACCTTTTAAACAGGCCCTATGTAAATAGTGTACCAAAAATAGAAGAAGAAATTAAACTCTTAATTGAAAATAATTATAAAGCTGAGATAGAGGGGATAGAAAATCCCATAGCTCCAAAATATTTAGCGAAAGTTTATATAAAACAAAAAATTCAAAATTGTGATTGTATTTAATTTAAAAATATTTATAAAATCTATTTTTTTTTGTTTAAGCGGAACTAGTTCTTTCTAACAATCGTTAAAATGCAGTATTGTTCTTATGGTAAATGGAACCGATGTTACCAAATGTTGTAAAAGTGTCAAATACAGGCTATTCCAAACGTTTAGGCGGAACTAGATTTTGAAATCTAGTAAATTTTATCTTTTTTGGACTTTTGGTCATTTTGTTTAAGCTTTGTAAATCATACTAACATTGCAAATTCTAAATTAAATTTATTGTTATTATATAATGTCCTTTTCATTGCATTTTAATTTTTTGTTATTCTTAATAAAAATTTCCTTTTTTTGTCTTCAAAATATGTAAAAAGGTATTAAAATGTTTAATAAATGTCATTCGTTTCTATGGATTCACTGTTGGAATTTTAAATTATCCCATACCACCGTCAAACATGAAATAACCCAAGCAAGGTCCCTTCTCGTGACAACCTAAAAGAACGAAATTTCTATTAGTTTCGCCTAAACGTTCGGAATAGCCTATAGATTAAATTAATTGTCATTATAAAATGTCATTTTCATTGCATTTTAATTTTTTGTCATTCTTAATAAAAATTTCCACATTTATTAATTTTTTTATCTTAAAATGTGAAAAAATATACTCCCTCCGTTCCAAAATAAGTGTCCGATAAAAGTAACCAAAATAACCAGATTTATACAATGTTCCATTACTCGACGAAAGTATACAGTCTGTTCCAAACGGTTAGGCGGAACTAGATTTTGCAATCTAGTTACTTTCATCGTGCGTTTCGACCGTTTTGTTTAAGCTTTGTAAATCATACTTACAATAAACATTCCGAAAGTGTACGACATTAACATTTTCAGGAAAATTGTTAGGTTTCGGAACGCGGTTACTGAAAATTTTGGTTACTTTTTTGTAACCAAACAAACCGTGGAAATATCGCGGTTACAGTCTGTTCCAAACGCTTAAGCGGAACTAGATTTTGCAATCTAGTTACTTTCATCGTTTAAATCGTGCCTTTCGGCCGTTTTGTTTAAGCTTTGTAAATCATACTTACAATAAACATTTTTTGGTTAAGATTAATATCATTTTAAATTGTCATTTTCTTTATATTTTGATTTTTTGTGTCATTCTTAATACAGATTTCCCATTTATTAATTTTTTTGTCATTAAAATATATAAAAAATAATAATTTAATTTTGACATGTCATTCGTTTCCATGGTTTCATTGTTGGAATTTTAAAGTGTGACATTCCAACGTGAAAAATGAAATAACCCAAGCAAAATCCCTTCTCGTGACAACCTAAAAGAACGAAATTCCCATTTCCCGTTCCGAAAGTGTACGACATTAACCTTTTCAGGAAAATTGTTAGGTTTCGGAACGCGGTTACTGAAAATTTTGGTTACTTTTTTGTAACCAAACTAACCGTGGAAATATCGCGGTTAGTGTGGTTATTTCCTCCCACTACAAACTTCAGATCTAATGTAAATTACAAACGGCGGGAATTTCAAAACAATTACAATAAGGCGAGAGTTAAGTGGAGGGAATTAATCGTTTCTTTATAGTGCAAGTAGTAAATTATAATATTATTTTACTATAGTCTATAATTAAAACAGTAAGAATGAGTGTAAGTAACTGATTTTTAGTAGTATTGATCGATGTCGTGAAAAATAATATCGGTAAAAATCATATACAGTCTGTTCCAAACGCTTAAGCGGAACTAGATTTTGCAATCTAGTTACTTGCATCGTTTACAGTCTGTTCCAAACGGTTAAGCGGAACTAAATTTTGCAATCTAGTTACTTTCATCGTTTAAATTGTGCTTTTTGGCCGTGTTATTTAAGCTTTGTAAATCATACTTACAATAAACATTTTTTGGTGATTTTTTTCATCATTTTAAAATATTATTTTCTTTATATGTTAATTTTTTGTGTCATTCTTATTACAAATTTCCCAATTATTTATATTTTTGTCATTAAAATATCTAAAAAAAATAATTTGATTTGACATATATACTTCGTTTCCATGGTTTCATTGTTGGAATTTTAAAATTTGACATTCCAACGTGAAAAATGAAATAACCCTAGCAAGGTCCCTTCTCGTGACAACCTAAAAGAACAAAATTCCCATTTAGTTCCGCCTAACCGTTTGAAACAGACTGTAAATCGTGCCTTTCGGCCGTTTTGTTTAAGCTTTGTAAATCATACTTACAATAAACATTTTTTTGTTAAGGTTAATATCATTTTAAAATGTAATTTTCTTTATATTTTGATTTTTTGTGTCATTCTTAATACAAATTTCCCATTTATTTATTTTTTTGTCATTAAAATATATAAAAAAATAATTTAATTTTGACATAGGTCATTCGTTTCCATGGTTTCATTGTTGTAATTTTAAATTTTGACAGTCCAACATGAAAAATGAAATAACCCAAGCAAGGTCCCTTGTCGTGACAACCTAAAAGAACGAAATTCCCATTTAGTTCCGCCTAAGCGTTTGAAACAGACTGTATGTTCTTATAAGCTGTTCACTTTTGTAAGAACACACTAGATCTGGTTATTTTGGTTACTTTTATGGTGTGTTACTGACTTTAAATGTCAATTAAAAATATTCCTTACGCTGTAAAACCGACTTTAGGTTGATAAGGTTATGATCATTATAAATAAGATATCATTTTTCATTATGACATATGTCAAATGCATCGACATTTTAAAAAAGTGACATTTTTTAATACCAACACGACATACAGCTTCTAAGGTGCAAACTATTGAAAACAAAATTCCCTCTTAGTTTGTTCTTACAAAAGTGAACCGCTTATATATAATGTGCCATTGTAAACAAGTACTATTAAAACAAATATTTTTATTAATAAGTTTGTAAGAGAATATCTATAACTTATAACGTCCATAAAATGACAGTTCAGTTGTCTGTTTTATCAACTGTGAGGTGTAACTACCGTTCCGTAACTAAAATGCGTTTTCAGGTAACCACTGGGTAACCACAAGTTACCAAGATTTTACCGTAACCGCGACCGCGGTAGTTAGGTGTGCAGTTACGGAACATAGTATTATGTGTTCTTACAAAAGTGAACAGCTTATATATTTTTATATGTTAATTAATAAATTATTTAAAAATATTTTAATTATTTATTTAACAGCACAGAATCTCAAATTACAGAAAGCACAATTAACAAAGACATAACAAAAATTTTACTTAATATATTTGCAAATTTATTCTTCATTTTTAACTTCATCTTTAACAATTTTATCTTCCTCCCCATTTACCTCAGACGTTCCGTTACTTATTGTTTCGTTTGTTAATTTTTTCTCACTATCACCCCGTGTTTCATATAAATTTATCATGGTTGCTAAGGATAGATCTTCCATTGGATCTATTAAAATAAACTCTTGATGATCATCTACGTCATTTATATCAAAAGGAGTATTCACTACAGTATGGTTAGAATCGAATTTATAATTTTCAGGTTTTTGTTCTAATACCACGTGGTCATTATCGGTGTATACAGTTGATTCACGAAGGTCTAAAGTATAATATTCTGTTGTAAAAGGGTCTAATTTAATATCCCTGAGATCACGTGGAATTTCGTCAGTTGAACTAAAAATACTTGACTCGGGACCATAAAGAACCAAAATACTTTCTTGAGAATTTACTTCCATATTATCAATATTAATTCTACTCTCTTTGTTCATAATGTCATTTAAATGTTTGCTTAATTTAAAAGCTAAATTCTTTGTTGTTTTTCTTAATGGTATTGAGCAAAAACTAAAACTGTCTATTGCTCGCGTTAATGATCTCGTCCAAGGTCTATTTGCGATACAATTTGAGCTGACAGATCTTTTTATTTTTTTCTTGTTTAGATTTTTACTAACGGTCGATGTTCTTGATTTCTAAAACAAAATTATTTTATTGAAATATTTAAAAAAATGTATGTTTTTTTTACCACTTGTGAAGAATTTTTTGTATTATCCCCGGAAGACCCCATTTTTTTAAATATATTATAAATTTTGACACTATATTTATAAAATGTTTATATTTATTTGTTTCCATTGTTACGTTGTATATTACCATTGACCAGTGGCGGCTGCTCATGAAGAGCTAAGGAGCCGTAGCTCTATAGTTGCAAAATTATGGCAAAACCATCACAAATTAATCTTATATCACAAAATAATCATTGAAAAACTTTTATTTTCTTTAAAAATATCGATAAATACAAATAAACATACACTTCAATACGGAACGCTGCCATTGCCATGAATTTGATGCGACGAGGCACGCTTTGTATTTATTTAGGCAGACAAGAAAATTACCGATTTCACTAAAGCATTTGACAAAGTAAGTCACAAAATCATGCTCGACAAAATGAGTGCCTTTGGTTGCAGCCCAGAAGTAGTCAGTCTTTTCCAGTCTTATTTAACACAGAGAAGAACTAAAGTTAGAGTCAATGATACGGAATCGAATTCCTTTTTCCCGACATCTGGCGTACCCCAAGGAACAATTCTAGGCCCCTTTCTGTTCCTCCTACTCATTAACGATTTACCTGTGGGAGTAGGAACCAGTGAGTCACTTCTTTATGCAGACGATCTTAAGCTGTTTTGGGTAATCAACAAATCGGAAGACTGCCTTCTGTTGCAAAAATACTTAACAAGTGTAGTGAACTGGTGCAAAAAAAAGAAACTCAAAATGAATATCAACAAATGCAAAGTAATATCCTTTAAGGTCTGTTCCTTTGGTTTAGGCGAAACTAAATTTTCAATTCTAGTTACTTTTACAGATTGATTGAAGGATTTGATCATTTTGTTCAGGAAAAGCCAACTTCAATATATAAAAATTAGTTAGTTCCGCCTAATCGTTTGGAATAGACTATACACGGAATATAAAGAAAATAACCCACGATTACCATATTGACAATATAGTGCTGCTTAGAGATAGTAAAGTGACAGACTTAGGTGTACTATTTAAACACGATTTTAATTTTAGTGACTAATACTAACTAATAAAAATAAAAACTAATAAAAACTCACTGTTTAATATAGTGAATAGTGCCCTAAAAACTTTAGGATTTATACTAAGAAACAGTGGTAATTTTAAGATATTTAAAACTGGGTACTGTACTGTGCACTAGTTCGACCTAAATTAGAGTACGCGAATATTCGCGACTGAAACTAACGTTGGCGGCGCTGCATACAAGCTGATGGCGCACAAGAAGCGTATATGTCAGAAGTTTTTTCTTAATGTTTATCTGTTCAAACAATATTTCGGCAAAAAAGCACTGTATTTAAGTCACTATATTTTAAAATACTTCTTAATTCACATAAACTGCAGCACAACACGCTACAAATATTATCCAAATATATGCTTCTGTTTAATTTAGCTAGTCACCACCAGACGTCTCACTGTTATTTGCAGTCGCGAATAATCTGGAGCCCAAAAACAATGTCCCACAAAAATCAAATAGAAAAAGTATAAAAGAGATTTGTAAGAAACCTGACTCTGAAACTAACCGGAATATATCCTTTTTGAACTTCTTATGCAAACCAGTTAAAAAAACTAGCTCTCAATAATAGCAAGAAATTTCAAACATTAGAATGGAGACAAAGAGTTGACAAAAACATGTATGTTTTAAACATAATCATAAATTGTATTCGGTTTACAAGACAACCTGCTACCTGAGATTTTGGTAAGTCATTTCCATTTAATTTAAGTATCCATATTTAGGTAGATAAGTACCCGCGATAAGTACTTAATGAATTTTTCATCTTTAAATGACTTCTCGATTTGTTTACATTAAAATTTTTGTGTCGGTATTTTTTTAATAAACGAGGTAAGTAATAAATTACTGCAAACTGAGCTGATTCAAAACTTTGGTAAAATGGGGGGGAATATGGGATTGTTTCCAAATAGCCTATATAGGTGAAACAAAATACAAATTAATATCTGTCTCATTTTGTAATACGTAACTAATAAGGAACGTTAATTTTTTATGTTATATATTGGCAATACATTTATAATATTATCATAGTATTGGCTCACACGGATACGCCAAAGTTTGTTTACACCATAACAGTCACCAAAGTACCAGATCTAGTTTCGTATTACAAATTGAGACGGATTATATGCAGTGATGGGCGTTTACACGTAATCTTTAATTGTTTACGTTTATGTGTAAATTTATGTAAACAATTGGTAAACTTGTAAACTATGTAAACTGTCAAATAATGAGGTTAGTTTTAGTTATTTAATACCAATAAGAGAGAGCTAATGAACAAGTATATTCAGTTCAAAACAATAAATTTATTAAAAAAATAGTGGGAAGAAACCGAAGGAATATCTATGAAGAACTAGGAGTTGTTTTAATTAAAGAAAATGAAATAAATATAGGGCGTTATGCAAAATTTGTAATAAATCTTAAAACTATTAAAAAATATAGGCTAGTTATCTTTAAACTGAAATTTAATTTATTTTGTTATAAAAAAATATAACCGATTTTCTTTAAAAAAAAGAAATATCTTTCGTATTCATATTTAGTAACACCTATATAATGATACATATTCGATTTTTATTAATATTTATATTGGCTTGTTCTAATTTTATATACTTACTTTTTCATTTAAAATTGTTTTATTAAAATTTTATTATTTATAAAAATGTTTTGATGATGGGTTTCTTTAATTCAAAGTAAGTGCGCATGTCTAAATCATTGTTTACATTGGTTTACGTTGTTTACAAGAGTTTTTGTGTTTACTTTAGGTACATCAATTGTTTACGCGTCAACAATGAGGTAACTTACGCGCCCATCACTGATTATATGTATATATACTACAATAGTTCAGGATTAGCCGTCTTGGCGCTGTGATCTTAAAATCAAAATTTTATAGTGTAAATCAGTCTTATAGTCTGACAGTTGATCAACCTCTACAAATTTAGAAATACATTTAAAATTTATATTATTTAAAGTGAAAAATATAAATAACAATCATGACACCTCCAATGGAAAGAATACAAGTTTTAGATTCAATTGAAAAAGATATTATTACATGTTTGCATAGTGCAGGTAAAATAACCTAAAATATTTCATTCAATCGTCTACAATTTTAGTATTTCAGGGCAAGCATTCTTAGAATTAAGTAAAGAAAAATCAAGCTTAAAACAAGCCGAAGGCCACACACATCAATTTTTAAAAACTCTTGGTCACGTAGAATCAAAATTAACAGAACAAATCAATTACCTTACGCAAGTTTCTACGGGTCAACCACATGAAGGATCAGGGTATTCATCTCAAAAAGTACTCCAGATGGCGTGGCATCGATTAGAACATGCTAGATCAAGAGTAGGTGAATTGGATAGGATTAAGAATAAACATTTACAAGGAAGACCTGCGAGAACGCAAGGAAACGTAACTCCAGGACAACCTGCGCAACAAGGTCCAACAACATAAATGGTATTAAATGAGTAATAGAAATTAAGGTTCAATAATTTATTGCTCAGATCTGTAAGTTTGTATCACATTTTTTATATAATAAATCATTTTAATAATATCAAAATCAATACTTGAATTTTGGAGACCAATATTTTTTTAATAGGTTACATTGTATAATATGTGTATTGGTTCGTAAAGACACTTTTAATTTGACTTTAATACTTATTTATACTATAATAATCATTCTGGTATAACAATTAACAAAAAATATAATATTTAATAATATAAATGTAGAAAAAAATTGAAAACATTAATATAAAATATAAAAAAAAACTTATTTTAATTTCCATTTTTCAACAGCCTTACTAATTAATTCAGTGTTTTCTGCGTAAGTACGGCAACAGCTACCAATAATTTTAACGTTTAAGTTAAGCCATTTTTCAACGTAGGATTCAAGCGGTTTGCATTTATCTGCATCAATCCAACTGGAAAAAAAAATCCATTATAAATTATTCATAAAATTTTGATTCAATTTATCTCTGTTAAAGCGGACACCGTTATTTTGGACACTTGCCTTTGCTGATAGTACTAGGCTAGAATAGTACAATATAATGAGTATTAGTATCAAAAAGATATAATACTTCACGAATTATATACAGGGCTGGCTCAAGGGTACATGGCGCCCCCCCACATATTTTTTTAAATAATTTTTTTGATAACTTATAAAATAAAACAAAATAAATGAATCATATTTAATTACCATTTTTAATATAATACTAAATATTTTCCGAGTCTTGCAAACAACTGAATTTACATTTTTGGTGTATTAACAAAAAATATTGTTATAAAAAAATAACATATCTAAACCTAGGATTAGATCAAAATAAAACTTTTAATGCAATGACATTGGCATGATTGGTAAGCTATAAAATTTAAATAATTTGTCCAATTTTGGATTTTTTTTGATCGTGAGTTTCTCATATAAGATATATATTATCAAAATTATTGACTAAAAGTCTTAAGGTCAATGAATTTTATTTAAAGATCAACATATAAAAATGGCATTTTTTTCAAAATGTGATGTAACGGCTTAAAATGTTGTGACCATCTTTTAATTCTCCTCTTTTAACCCAGCATACGCGCAAACCCGAAATATTACGAGCATATCTCATAGCGTTACGAACACAAAATGAAACTTTTTTTTACTATATTTTTGTAGCTAAAACAAAGCGGTATTATCGACTTTATTTTGATTTCTAATATCGTAATAAGTTTAATTTTCCATTTGTTTACTAACATCTCATTTTAGAAGCATTTTAGATTTTTTTTCCCGCTAAATTTCTTTGCATGGGGCCTCCTTTTATAGTCGGATTGCTGATAGGTGACTGTTCTTTGTTACAAGTATCAATATACAATACTATATGCTTTCTCTGTCTATATCATTATAATTATTTGCATACCCATAGTAACGTATAGTGACGCAAGTTGACAACTAACCTTCCAAATTATTTTAATAAAAATCAAAGCATTTGAAAGAAACGGCATGATCCCTAGATATCTTTACTAATTACAGCACGAAAATAAATTCACAGCAGTACTCAAACAAACAAAATTATTAATTTTAAGGTAATAATTATAAATAAGGAAAAACTTATACTCATACGTAAATTTTGGATTATAATTTGTTGTTTAATTAAATTAAATTTTTATGTTTCCCCTAAGTACAAAGTAATAAAATATGAAGTAAAAATATATTTATTCATATAACATATTGCTACAAGTTGTATTTAAATGTTTATTTTTATTTTTTTAAATTATTCACTGTAATGCATGATATCGTCGTCATCTGAACTATCGCTGTCATTTCTTGTATTTATTATTATTGGATTAATATCATCAACAATCCTTTCCCTTTCCCACCATTCATTTATTAAATTTTCGATTCTTTTAACAGATTTTGCCCAAGTTTCACAACTAATTTGATCACAGGCTACTTGCCACATTTTCAAAACTTCGTTATCACTTTATCCGTTTTGACCAATATGTCTATCATAATAATTTTTTGTTATACCCCAAATTAGTTCAATGGGGTTAAACTGGCAGTGATAAGGAGGTAATCTTACTACTTCATGACCATACGTTTGTGCCAATGTATCAATAAAATAAACTGGTTCAGATTTTAATTTCCTTCGTTTTCTCGTGATTTTGTTAGTGAGAAGTTCAGATTTATTATCTTTTATAATTCTACGAATTGTTGATTCCAAAATATTCAAGGCATCTGCTACTCTTTGATGGACACAAGATAGATAAGTGGCCCATTGTTCTCTTTTTCGAAATTAAAATATTCCAGCAGATTTAAAATTAAAGTTTGTGAATTTAATAATTGGCCGCAAGCTCTACTAATTAATATTATTAACAGACACTGACAGCTAAGACAAATAACAAAAAACATTTTTAAAATCGCTTAAAAATGGTAACTAGATTATTATATGAGTGCACTACTTGATACATACATGTAACAGTCACCTATCACCAATCCGACTATACTAGAAGCCTGAAGTGTCGCCCAGTAAAAAAGTACTTTTTTCTAAATCTCCTTTCATGGTGCCCCCCATCTAAATGACTACACTTCATATTAAAAACAATAAATTAAACAATAAATAAATAAAATCAATAAAAATACGCATACTCAATAAAAGAAATCTTGCACAAACACAAATAAATACGATAAAAAAATTCTGTTCGAAAAATTGAAGACATAGGGGATGGTAAGAGGCTGTAAAGGTCTAATTATTATTATTTTTTTAATACAAATTATATACAATAAATAATAATAATTTATAGTAAATAAAAATTTCCAATCACAGATAATTAATTTATATTATTAAAAGGAACATTATTAAAATCACAGTATTTTTTTAAATAAATTTAAAATTTATTCATTAAAATTACTCAGTAGAAAACTTTTTATATTTTTCCGAAATACGAATCTTTTTGAATAGATCTTTTTTGCTTTGAAGCATTTTATAAAAATTCACACAATTTTCTTCATAATTGACTTTAATCAGTGATATTGCTTTTAATGTGTCTACATCAAATTGAGTCTTGTCACTTGTCCAAAAGCTGTTCATCAAGGAAAATACCCTTTAGGTAGAATTTGTTTTAGTTCAAGTTTTGTAAAAATAATTTTAGATGAAATATATTTTGGCTAATTGCCGAAGCAGAAAAAAACACAAAAATAATAAAATTAAAATACATATTAAAAATAAATAATGAATATAAGTACCTTTTCTAAAATTCGGGACAAAAAAACCCGAATTCGGGACAAATTTTGCATCTGAAAAAATTCGGGACTGTCCCGGCCAATTCGGGACGTATGGTCACCTTATTCATAATTATAACTTACCCTTTTTTAGCGTGATAATTTTCTCCACTATTCGGATAGACAATAAGTGGTATTTTATCAATCCTATCATCATTAATTCCATCAAACAATTTTTCAATATATTTCGGATTGGTACAATTAACACCAACAGCAACCAGTTGTTCCCTATTTAAATCATAACAATTCCTAGCAACTTCCTGAAAATTTTCACCAAAATTTGTATGTTCTCCATCTTTACAACTAAAAGATAACCATGCTTTTGTGTTGGGATATTCCTTTTTAATGAATTTGATAAGCATTTCAGCTTCGGGTGAAGCTGGCATTGTTTCGATAGATAATATGTCTACGCCTGCTTCGACCAGGGCTTCAATTCGTGGTTTATGCCATTCTTCCATTTCTTTTAGACTTACATGGTTGATATAACTACCGGTGTATTCTGAACCGTTGTGTAATGATGCTCCGTATGGTCCCACAGAACCAGCAATTAATGGTAATCGTTTCAGATCTTAAAAAAATATTTCGTAAGTTGTATTTCTAATGTGTAGGCCAAAAATTAACTTTACTATTAATCAGGGCTGGGAATATTTAGAGTATACTGAAATCGTCCAATCAATGGACTTCGTTATTTTGCATCATAACTTCAATGACAAACTTAGTGGCGCAAAAATAACTAAATTGAATTTTTTCATTTGCATTATAGACTAATATTGCTCTTCACTCTTTTATTTTAATAAAACATACCTATTGAAGTCATATTTACTTTTTGTTCGACAGGCATTTTGAAGATTTACAAATTTTAAAAGTTTTTATTTAATATAGGGACATTTGTACTGGTATCGCTAAATTTTATTTTGTTTACATTTGCCGACATATTACGTTCTAATTTGTTTTGACACTTTTGTTCACATATTTATCCAGTGTTGTAATAGATACATTTTAAATAATATCTAGATACAGTTACAGATACAGAATTATAAAAAATATCTAGATATACATGCCAAAAATGTTTATATCTAGATACAGCTAGATACTTTTGAAAAAACACTGAAAAATGAAAATACCATATTTTTTACAAAACAAACAGTGCATGTTAATCAGTATTTTATAGGCTGTTCAAAAATGACCGTGACGTCACAAAAACCCCTCTAAATTCAAGGTAAAACACTATTCTACGGAATAAATTTGTAATATAAATAACGTATGTATTATGTTAGCCACATATACTAACGTATGAGCTGCGTATCCATAAGACTAATGTTAGTTAGATATGCAGCTATGTGCATATCTATAAGACTAACTAACTTGTTAAGAATCTTATAGATATGCAGTTATGTTCTTGTTAAAATGTTCCTTTCAATCAAATTTTAGCCCTAATTGAAGTGTAATTCGTGTAATGTCACGATCATTTTTGATCACTAATAGAAAATTACTGATAAGAAATATGTGATTTTTTTTTCTCATTCCATACAAATTTAATTTATAAACAAAATTTCAGCTGACACTCTCACGCTTACAAAATAAATTTGTATGAACGTTTAATATTTTACTCAATTTTACCTCCTTAAGGAAACACATCTACTTATCTTACTGATTTCAATTAAGAAATGTTCTTAATATCCACGCTTGCATGGTCGGCCCTTGGTTGAGGCGGACTAGAGCCAGGCCTCAAGTGTTGAAATGCCTCAAAAAAATTATCAAAGTGTATTTTCAATCACTGGATACTTTTGAAGGGTCTAAATTTGTCTTGCCCAAGGCTTCACAAAACCACGGTCCATTCCCAACCCACTTGGGTGGATATAATTTTTCAGATTTTTTTAGTAAATTGCTCATCAAAATATCAACAATAGTTATTCAAAAACTTAAGTTTTCATTAATAATGACCCATTTTGCTTAACTGTTGTACCTACTATTGTGGTACCTATTTTAACGGCCGTTCAAAAGCTACGAAAAACGAGTGGAAATATTTTTTTTTGACATTCCACATAAATTTAATTTGTAAACGTCAAAATTTCAATTGTTTTTGAATTTTGTTTATAGTAAAAATTAAATATTTAGGCCCGGTCTTTCCACCTTCAGTTACAGTCCCAGGTAACTATCTGACAGATAAGGTTATTTGTAACTTCATCTGCTGAATAAATGTCAATACCAGTCAGTGAATCCAATACGTCAGTCTCATTATCCGTTAGATAACTATCCGATAGATACATTTGTATAGAAAGAAGGGATGACATTTACTCAGCAGATGAAGTTACAAATAACCTTATCTGTCAGATAGTTACCTGGGACTTTATCTGAAGGTGGAAAGACCGGGCCTTAAAATGACAATTTATAATTAAACTATTATATCAGCTTGGTATCACGGTATAAAACTAAAGTAACGAGCAAAGTATCTGAAATACAGATACAAGATACTTAAATTTAAATATCTAGGTACAGATACATATTTCAAAAAGTATCTAATTTGTATCTAGATACTCGAAAAAGTATCTAGATACTTGTAATTAGATACATTACAACACTGTATTTATCTTATAGTAATTTTGTCTATCCTTTTCTATTTAGTTTGTTGTTTATTTAACAGTTTTGTGTTTAGTTACGCATAACCGAAATTCCGCATAATATAACATGACCAGCGTTTAACAACTCCTCTCCTTCTCCCACAAACTTAGAAAAAGGCGTTGCACTTATAAAATTAAAATAATTTAGTAAGGATAACTGTTTATTAAACATTGTAAATCGATGATTTAACATGTAAACAAATAAGGACAACTTTCACATTACTCGTTTTGATCAGCTGATTTACAGTGATCGCAGCGCAGCCATCGGTCATTATTGAGCGCAATGGGAATATTTTGAAATGAAAGTTTTAAAGTTAATTTTTGGCCAGCCTGTATAAGTTTCTTGATATAATTACCTGATTGTTCATTTACATAAGTATCTCTAGCGATCTTAGCTTGTAATACTGCATTTTTAATCAATTCAACACTTTCCTCCTCGTTTAATTTTAAATATTTTTTAAAGCCATCAATACTTGCTTGATATGTATTAGTGATGATAATATCCGCACCAGCTTAAAATAAAATTGAATCAGCAAAAAATTTATATAAAGTGTGAATTATCGAACATTCCACGGTAGATACATTTTTTTAGAACATTTTTGGTGAAATAGCTTTTATTTAACACCCCACTTTAAATTTTAAAAAAGTATTTTTTTTTTTGATAATTTCATATCGACCCGTCCTATGAAGATCGTCGTAACTCAATATTTAAATTTTTTGAATTATGTATGTAAAAGATTAAAATAACGTGTAATCTTTTCATGAAAAAATAAATTTATCTCACAAAACTGTACGTTATGCTACCAAAATTATAGTTTTGTGAGAAACGATTTTTTTCATGGAAAGATTACACGATATTTTAATATTTTACATACATAATTATAAAAATGAAAATTAGTTACGTCGATCTTCATATGTTGGGTCGATATATTTTGGATGATAAGAATTTTTAGAATCTCATTAATTTTAACGTTAGAGTAGGGTGACCATTTTCTTGGAGACGGCAATGCAGGACGGAGCAAAAAAAAGGTCGTCACTTCCGAAATATAAGTGAAGAGCAAACAAAAAAAAGGTCCTCACCTCCCAAATATAAGTAAAGAGCAAAAAAAAAGGTCTTCACCTCCCAAATATAAGTACAGAGCAAAATTCGGCCCTGGAGACAACAAATCAAAATGCGGGACGAATGGTCACCCTACGTTAGGGCCAACAAAAACTTCTCTACTTGAAAAATGAAGGTTCATTCTTATTGTTAAGTAAAGTATTATCCAAATTTCATTTCTAGATCCAACCATTTCATCAAAATTTCTACCGTACAGACACACGAGTGTCAATATAAGGGTTTCTTGATAATACCTAAAAAATCCTTAAAATACATCAATTTTTACCTCTCAGATAGTCCAGATGGGTTTGTTTTACAGCATCGGGATCTTTGTAGAGAAAAAAGGAACACCACAAAGGATTTCCGTCAACTCTTTCGGAAATATGATTAGTAAGTTGCGTTGAGAATCCTCCATCGAGAATAAGTATATTTTTTGGGTCTTTAATGTATTGTTTAATGTCAAAACTCATTTTTGATATGTCAGAATGAAACTACGAATAAAAAATTATTATATCGACAATGTCATCAAAAATAAATGTTGTAAAAATGTATTTTATTGTATAATTTAGATAAATAAATGGTTAAGTTAAACAATGTGTAATTATAATTTAAATACCTTATATACTTACGTTATTTATTGTTTTTAGGTTAGCTTTTATGTCTTCACATGTCAATTTTTTTTGAAATAATAACTCAGGTATTCCCTTTATTTTTTGACACTTAAAAGTAATGTCTACACTAACAATTGCGTGCTAAATGATTATAAGCTTTCAAAATATCATATATTAATTGGTTTCAAGTACTACGTGCTTAAATTAACAAATATATTGAAATGTATTTTAGTTTCACTCAATGTTTTCACTTGTTCGCTAATTCACGCATGTGCAAAATTTTAATCCTAAATAGAATACAATTAAATAATGTAAACAAGTTATTTTTAGCTTTATTTGTTTTAAAAAAATATACAAGATGATACAATGTTTTCTTTAATATAATAATCTTTGGTTTTCTTAATATGAACACATGTAAGACGTAATTCTAATTGTATGCAAAATATTTTCCCATGAAAATTATTTAACTATATTTACGATGTCCTTTATTAATAGAGGACATTTCTTTAATTTAAAGTGTACTCTAGATTTATTTATTTCTCAAAAACTCGCTTTTTTCCTTTCTTATTTGTTTCATCATTTAAAGTATAAAATAGAAATGAGTATGGGCACCCAGGTACCCGTGGATGACCCGTTAACATATCAGATTCCGATTTGATGACCTGCTACCCGTTATCTACCCTTTACCCGTTAAATACTAGTAGGTAGCGGTTAATTAACGGGTAATAGTGAAGTATTTTGGGTATATCTGTTTATGAGTATTTTGTTGTAAAAAAGTTGTTATCCTTATGATCTCTAATCTTTAATTAACAGGTAGTGGTTAGTTAAGGGGTAGCAGGCAATAACCGAATAATGGCATCGGGTATCCAATTCCAGAAGTTTTTAATTCTCGTCATTCCTAGTAAAGAAATTTAGTTTTGGAATCATTAGGACGTCGCTAGAGACAATCAATCGAATTATTGAAATAATCGATTATTTTGTTTCAGTTAATCGATTAATCATATGATATTTTTGGTTTGGATTAATTAATAATCGATTAATTTATTATTAATGGATAATTTTATTTTATTTTCAAGAAATTACTTAGTTGTATTATTGAAAGACTGGTCGGTAGATGAATTTGCTCTCTTCTTTTCGGTAAAGATCCTAGATTACTAGGCCTTCAGAACACTCGTTCTCGCCCATCTGGAGAATTAAACTCAACCTCTACTCATTTCTGCACAATATACTGCTATAGTTTGCGTCCAGTCAGTTCAAATGGTCACGAGCGAAATGTAATATTCAAACTCAAATTTGCGAAAAAAGTCTGGCAAGTTACAGGTCTTCTGGATTCCATCCCTGGTTTCTTCAGTCGTCTTTGAACAGTTCGTGATGAAACTGCCAAATTTCGATCTTCTTCGAAATGACGTATGAGAAATGTTAAGGACCACGATCGTGTAGAACAATTAGGATAAGAAATCAGTTGTTTTGAGCGCTTGTGGCTCGTGACTGCTGTTCGCTGATGACCAAACACATTCAAAACACCAGCGATATTCCAATACCGCGGCTATCTTCATATAATGGCGCAGCTCGTACAACGTCTTCCGGCCACATTTTAATTTTCAAGCACAAAAAAAGACTTGTAGGAGTTTAAAAATCTCTAAGATGGGTAACTAATGACAAAATTTTGTTTTAACAATGAGTTATTTGTGTCAAAACTTTCGTACTTAATATGCGATATTATATAGTCTTCATTTAAACGGGAATTATTTATTGTTACAAACTGTTTAATTAACAACAAAAAATATTTGTTCACGCAGACATTGCACTATCTCTCATTACTTATATAATATTTTTTTTTCATTTCGTAATTAAACGGTAAAATAATTTTATATCAGCCTTCAAAATACAACATCAAGACAGTCCCATTATTTTTGTCGGCGAGTGTATGTTTTTTAAAATTTCATAATCGATTATTTTCTACCAATTTAATCGAAATTCGATTATAACATTTGTGTTAGTCAAATGATCAATTAATCGATTAATTTTGATTGCCATCTCTAAACGTCGAGTTTGTAAAAAAAGTAATTCGAATCGATCCTACATATAGGCAGTGTTGTAATGTATCTAGGTACTTGTATCTAGATACAGTAACTAGATACTGTGCAAGTATCTAGTTACTGTATCTAGGTACATTTTAAAATATGTATCTGTATCTGTATCTAGATATTTAAATCAGTATCTAAGTATCTGTATTTCAGGTACTTTTTTCAGATACTTTCCTATTTTGTCTTTTTCAAGGTCTTTTATTTTTTATCTAAAAAAAAGGAAAAAAATAAAAGTATGTTTTCCAAAATTTAATTAATTATATATAGAACTTGTATTTTAACATAATTCTCAAACTTATAATTTATTTATTTATTTAATTTATTTTTATCTATAAAATTTTAATAAAGTGTAATTGTATTTCTAGATCTGAATAAATTTAAAAAATAATAAATAAAAAAAAAATTAAATAATTTTATTAACAACGGTTAAGTAAAACAACCATTAAGTAATTATCTAATCTAAGAATAAGAATTAATTTTATAAATGTGAATTAAATAAAGAAAAATATAATAAATAAAATTGTTGTTTTATTTTTGTCATCCTAAATACTCATTTAATAATCAGTAATTTATTAGCGAACAAAAAATGTTCGAGATATCCGCTGAAATTGGAATAAAAAAGCGATTTTTTTAAAGATTACATAGGTATATAGTTAGTTAATATTTCTGACACACAGCTTCAAAGGCTATTTGTGTTTATTTTAAGAGTAATAATAGTGCATAACTTATTTTTTATTGTGAACAAATATATTCCTTGCTCTAGTTATTTTTTTTGTGGTGTTTTCATTTTTCCGAAAGTATCTTAAAAGTATCTTGAAGTATCTAGATACATTGTAAAAAAAATGTATCTGTATCTAGATACTTTTTAAAATTTGTATCTGTATCTAGATACATTTTTCCTCAAGTATCTGTATCTGTATCTAGATATATTTTCAAATGTATCTATTACAACACTGCATATAGGAATGTGGGTCAAAGACTTGTACAAGTAAGCAGTGCCGGCTGTGGGTTTTGCGGGGCCTCGGGAAAACTTGTAAAAAACGTTGCATTTGGTGTCAAAAACTTGCCCTAGCTACTAATAATTGTTAGAAATATGAAAGCGCGGGGCCCCTTTAAGCGCGGGGCCTCCGGAAAAATCCCCGAAGTCCCGACTTCCGAGCCGGCCCTGCATGTAAGCAGGGATGGGGAGTCAAAGTTGGAGTCGGGAGTCGAGGAGTCGAATCACTTTGGAAGAGTCGGAGTCAGGAGTCGGAAAGAGTTATTGTCTTCCGACTCTTTGATTAAATTTTTATCAAAGATGAGAACAATCCGAAAACGAAAGCAAAATATCATACTACCAGTATTTTTTAAAGCACGGAAACAGCAACGACATTTTGTTCTCTGTTTATGAACGAAAATGAAATTAAAAATATTCAATACCAGTTTTACACGGTTTCCTTCATGCTTTCCAGTTAAAAATGTAACTAATACTATTTAGTATTAACAGATTAATGATGTAGGATAAAGATTATTGTTTTTAGTTATATCTAATTTTTCTTTTTCTGTATACTTTGTTTATTATATTTAAACGGAACTAAACTGGATTTTTATTTCCTCAAGTTGTAACGAGCTTTGTGATTATTTCAAGTTTCATGTTGGCAGCTAAAATCTAAATGTCAAATGAAAAAAGTGACATGTTATGAAAAATAAAGTATATGTATAAAATACAAAACAATTTTTTTTTAAACTAATATATTCGAAAAATTGTATTAAAAATGACTCAATAGACAAGATAAAATGTAAATGACATTTTATAAAAACAACTCACCCCAACCCAAGATATTTAATGTAAGTATAGTCTGTTTTTTTGGTTTAAGCGGAAATAAATATCGAAATCTACTAACTTTTAAGGATTGAATGAAGCTTTGTATCATTTTGTTTAACAAAATCCCACTTTGATCGATAAAAGTTAATGGTTGGTTTATATACGGAATAAGAATATGGAATGGGAAATAAAAATAGTACACAAGAATAAAAAATATGAAACCGTTTATATCGGACATAACATTTCGTCGCTGCGCCTGCGTACTTGCGTTGGCCTGTTTTTAACGGTCGTTTGACAGGTTGTTGTGTTTAATATAACCTTTAAAAAAAATTCGTTTTCAGTAATTTGGATTCAGAAGTTTTTGTAAATTTATTTGCTTGTGTTCTACACATTATATTGTTGTTTCCAACCTTCTCATCACAGCTGGAAAACATCTGTTGAACAAATTTTATTATGGCCGACATTTTGACCGTTGTGCGCATGCTTATCGTCTCTTATTCTTGGAATAGGAATAAAAAGTTAAATGTTACCAACTTTTCTTGTGTTAAAGTTAAATTCCATTCCTACATAAACCGATATGCGGCGCAGCCATGTTTTAACATCTTGTATACTATTCTTATTTCCTATTCCTTATTCTTGTTCCGTATATAAACCAACCATTACTCGTGATAACTTAAGAAAACAAAATTCCATTTAGTTCCGCTTAAACATTTGGAATAGACTTAACAATTTACGATTGAAAGGAGTCGGGAGTCGGAGTCGGAGTCGGTTTTAAAAAATACCGACTCCGGAGTCGAAAGTCGGTAGTCGGTAATTTTTCTGTTGACTCCCCATCCCTGCAAGTAAGTATACCAAATTTAACTTTCTAGGTCCAGTACTTTGGCCACAATTTCTATCGTACAGACAGACAGACACATGAATGACATTATAAGGATTTTATTGTTATTCTTAATTTATAATTCTATTTATCAAATATCCAAAATGTTTTTTTCTTGGCACAATACCAATCATATAACTAAAGCTTAATTTAAATTATTACTAATTTTTTGGTTATGTTTCCATTTGATGACTTCATTCCTGATTCTACTGACGTCAGCTGCGTAGGTTCTACAGCATCCACCTACATATTTAGCTCCTAAGTCTAGCCAGGTTTGGACGTATACATCAACTGGTTCACATTTTTCTCTGTCTATCCATCTGGAAATAAAATTAGGAATCTGTTAGTTTATACTTTATCACCCCAGTATTGGTTTGTTCTAAGTCCACTTTTCAGTAATATGAGAAAATTGATGTGAAGTGTGAATTTTCACACATTGCAGGGTTTCGCAGGTGAAGGCGGCATGCTGAGTGTGTAGAACAAATTTTGCTTTGTAGTAATCACTGCAAAATGAACGATATTTTTAAAATAATTTATAGTCTGTTAATCTAAGAGCTTTAAAAACAAATTTTATGTTCAAATATTTTTTTGTTAGTTTTAATTCGAATACCATTATTTAGGTTTCTAAATATGTGCAGTTTTTTTTAATTTATTTTATATAGCAAGGTTCATTAAGATTTTGAAAATTGCGCCTATGGCTTCCATTGGTTGTTTTAAGTCATATGTTCCGCCCCTATGGTTTCGTATACATGACACATAGAATATAATTCCAACAATTCCAACTGGTTATTAAATTTACGCTCTTAAAAATTAAATGCAACATTTGCCAAAATATAACTAGAATTTTGAGGAAATAATTTATACAAACTAAAAATGAAAAAAAAAACAAAAAATAAAATTGTCTCTTCTGCCAGGGAGCAAGCCAGTGGCGCCCCCCCTAAAAGTTTCTCTGGCCCCCAGTTGGCCCCCCTAGAATTGCTTGGAAAAAAATATATTTTAGAAGTGAGGACCTTTTTTTTAGGTCATTACTTATATTTTCATATGTAAACGATAAAAAAATATTTCCTGGCCCCCCAAATTTTACTAAATTTTTTTTTTTGGCCCCCCAGATTTTAAGAGCTAGCGCTGCCACTGTAGCAAACCCTAGTTTGCTGCGTAGCAAGCGACCAAGCTAACCATTAGACCAGGATGCGCCTTCTAGTGTAGTGTGTTACATAACTATAATTTTTGTACATCGTCAACCAAAAAACACAAAATATGCGTTATTTTCCGAAAACATAATCTGATCAAATTCCTGTTGAACTGTTCCGGTTCACATTAATGTTTATTACTTAGAATTTTTTCAGATTTTTAGTTTAAACCATCTGGGCTACAGGGTGTGGGACATTTTTTTTGCACAATTTTGGCAAAAATCGCATCAAAATAATTTATTTTGCAAAAACAAAATTTTTAACGTTAATCCACGTACTAAGGCTTTCATTTGATACCCTACTCAGAATTTAAAAAATATTTTTTTTTCGATTATTACATATTTGTTTATATTTTTAGGGGGATATGTTTTTTAGATGTTTTAGTATTTTTCCTATGTGCAGTTCAAAGACTTGTATAAGCATGCCAAATTTCAACTCTCTAGGTTTAGCCGTTTGGCTACAATTTTTACCGAACAGACAGACGACAAAATGATGGTATAAGGGTTTTTTGGTCATACTTACAAAACTCTAAAAAGAGAAATGAAAATAAAGTTATAGTGCATTATTGTAGCAAGCAAATATAATATTGAACTCACCCTAAATGTGGGTTATATTTTTCTCCACTATTCGGGTAAACGATAAGTGGTATTGGTCTATTTTCTCTACCCTTATTGACTCCTTTGAAAAGAGACTCTACGAGACGTGGAGCCAGGCAGTTTACTCCTACAGCAACTAGTTGCTCCGGGTTCATATCGTAGCACTTCCTAGCCACTTTCTGGAAGTCTTCTCCATAACTGATGTTTTTACCATCTTGCTGCGGAAGAAAATATATTAAATTAGTTACTTTGCCTGTAATTTATACTGTTCTATCCTAGGATGATTAAGTAAAGGATGCGCTATTCGTGCGTAAAATGTGTGGAAACCCTTACTGAGTGAGAAAGTTATATATCGCGGTACTGCGTACACACGTAAGACGCTATTACTGTGCTAAATTGTTAGATATACACAAGGTGGCGAAAAGAAAAAGGTTCAACAGACTTGTGATATTTCAAAACGAATAAAAATATGTGTATCTATTTGTGTTATATATTTTATTTCCATACTTTCATTTAATCAATTATCACAACCAAATAAAAATTATCAAACTATCCCTTATAGGTAAAGATTAGAATATTTCTATGTAATGTAAAAAAATATATATCAAAATTAACCTCTCTGCGCCCCCTCCCCCATATATTTCATTTTGTACATCCGTCTTTCAATCCTTCATTAATCGAACGATAAAAATTAAATTAATTTCTGGTTTGTGGGGGGATACTCAAAGGATGTGGCCCTTCAACGTCTTATCGGAATATTTGAAAAGGACCCATAGCTAGCCACCTCTGGTATTTTGAATCATTAAATTTAATAGAGATTCTTGCAATCGGACCATAGTCATGTAATTTTCGCAACAAGATGTTTGGGTAGTATTATTTGGCACTAATATTTTTCAAGCTTATTTTAGTTTATTGTAACTACCACTTTATCCTTTAACTGACTGATTAAATTCATAATACTGCCTCCTTTATTGGCAGCCTTTAATTTTTAAAATATCATTAAAGATTGTTTTAATGACAAATAATATTATTTTAAAATGATTAGATAAATTTTAAATACACATTTATACAGTTTCAGGTCCGTTTGACACGATACGCAGAAAATTAACACAGTGTTATACAAATTTCACAAATATGTTATAAAATTTGCTGTGAAATTACAAGATTTTAGAATAATTTCTAAGAAATTCCATAATTATTTTCATTTAAAAATACGCTTGTTTCAAATTCAAATGTAGCACATGCGCATTACGTAGTTGCAGTGTGCACAGTACAGACATATATTGCCTTCTTTCTCAACAGGGGTTTCCACACAATCGTCTATGTTGTTAGTATACGAATAGCGCATCCTTTACTTAATCATCCTAGGTTCTATCTGTATTTTTTGTATAAATGACAGTGCTGTAACGTATCTAATTACAAGTATCTAGATACAGTAACTAGATACTTTTTCAAGTATCTAGAACGAATTCCATACTTTTTGAAATATGTTTCTGTATCTGTATCTAGATATTTAAATTTAAGTTATATATTGATTTTTGCTATAAACAAAATTCAGAAAACAATTGTAATTCTGACGTTTACAAATTAAATTTATATGGAATATCAAAAAAAAAAAAATCTCACTCGTTTTTCGTAGCTTTTTCTAAATGTTCTAACTGTAAGGTAGTAGGTTATATTTAGGTATCACAATAGTAGGTACAACACTTAAGGAAAATGGGTCGTTATTAATGAAAACTAAGTTTTTGAACAACTATTGTTGCTATTTTGATGACCAATTTACTAAAAACATACGAAAAATTATATCCACACAAGTGGTTTGGGAATGGACCGTGGTTTTGTGAAGCCTTGGGCAAGGCAAATTAAGGCCCTTCAAAAGTATCCAGTGATTGAAAATACACTTTGATAATTTTTTTGTGACATTTCATCACTTGAGGCCATGCTAGTGTGAATATTAAGTTCATTTCCTAATTGAAATCAGTAAGGTAAGTAGGTGTGTTTCCTAAAGGACGTAAAATTTAATAAATTATTAAACGTTCATATAAATTTAATTTGTAAGAGTGAAAATGTCAACAGAAATTTTGTTTATAAATTAAATTTGTATGGAATGAGAGGAAAAAAAAATAATAATAATCACATATTTCTTATCAGTATTTTTTATTAGTGATCAAAAAGGATCGTGACATTACACGAATTCCACTTCAATTAGGGCTAAAATTTGATTAACTGAAACATACTCTTACATGGGTGAGGCGGCGAGGCGATCGCCTCAGGCGCCGGATTTATCAAGGCGCCAAAAAGAATTTTTTTTAGTGAGCCAAAATAGTCGTGATTATCAAATTTGCCAAAAAATATTTTATTATTTCTGGTAGTGCTGTATTTAGACGGCACTTGTTTCAACCAAAATCAAGTGTAAGAAAGGTTTCAATGTTATTTATGGCCAACATCTGTTATGGATTTAAGTGACCTGAACCAGTGGAATAGTGAAGATCCCTATTTACTGATCTTAAACATTTACCCGCCAAATTTTCTAAAAATCATTTGAACTTTCTATTTTTATGGCAGGATAATTATTTGTACAGATGGTGACAAAATGCAACATTTTAAAAAATATTGCAGGGGTTAAAAAAAATCACTTATAATTTTACTTTGAAAGTGTAAAGAGTTTGATGAAAAAATTATATACTTACCTAACTATTTTTATTTCCTATTTTTAATTTTTAATTTTAGTTTTATAAGTAATTAATTTTTTTTTGTTGAGCTTTATGTGATTGTGTGAATTTTTAACCTTAAGGTAAGTTTTTATTTCGTTACCTATTACCAGTACACTTTATATATTTATAGAAAAATCATTCAAAAATATTTTTTTAAGTAAATTTTTAATAATAACGGCTATTCTGTACTAAAGTCGATACGTCACTTGTCGGCTGTGATATTTAGAGATAAGGATTTGTTCTATTATTAGCTACAAGCTATATAAATAAAAATTATTATATTATAATTGGAAATGGTACTAATCAAGAACCGTTTAATATTAGGGAATGTTAGTCCAATGTTAGTAATTGGAACAATGCAGAACAATGGAGGTCATCATTTGACTGATGTTATTTTTGCGTCGTAATGCTCCTCTTTTTTTTATAATTTCCATTCTTCTTCTTTTACCTAAATAAAAGCTCGTTTGGAAAATATTGGGTGTATTTATTAAATTATCCCCGTTTAAAAACCGTCAGGTTTAACTGACGGACCCTGTATAATAATATAGGATTGATGAAAAAAGGTAGAGGTTTTTACGAGACAAAATAGTGGCTTGAGGGGAGATGGGTCAGAAAATGGGTGTGGAAAAAAAGGGGGTGGGGATAAAATCAAAAGGCGCAATTTTTCTATCTTGCCTCAGGCGCCAAAAATGATCGGCCCGGCCCTGTACTCTTAACAAGAACATAGCTGCGTATCTATAAGTCTAACATTAGTCTTAGATACGCAGCTCATACGTTAGCACATATGGCTAACATAAACATACGTTATTTAGTACAAAGTTATTCCGTAGAATAGTGTTTTACCTTCTTTTTTTAATATGCACTGTTTGTTTGGTAAAAAATATGGTATTTTCATTTTTCAGTGTTTTTTCAAAAGTATCTAGCTGTATCTAGATCAGAGCCGCAGTAAGGAAAACTTGCGCTAGGGGCAGAGCCGTGTTTTGGCGCCCTTGGCAAATAAAAAAAGCTTCCCACCTCTCAAAATTAAAGTGGTGAGCAAAAAAAAAAGGTCCTCGTTTTCGCAATAGCGCCCCTCAATCAAGCCCGTCAGCGCCCTTAGTGCTCCCAGGGCCGTCGCCCCTCCGCCCCCCTTACTGTGGCTCTGATCTAGATATAAATATTTTTGGCATGTATCTGTATCTAGATATTTTTTTAAATGTATCTATTACAATACTGATAAATGATATACATGTATTTAACGCCTTAGATGACGACTTAAAAAGTTATAGAAATGTAAATTTTTTCAAAAAGAGGATACTGAAAAGGTCAAAGCTTTAATATATTAGAATATTGTTACAGCATGTTTGTAATAAGTAATGTAATAACATTTATGTTAAATAAAGATAAATATTATTGTTATAATTCTCGGGTAACGACTTGTTTCTCTCGTGTTTGTTTCTTAACTTTACATTGCAAGTACTTACTCTACAACTGAAAGATAGCCAAGCTTTGACTTGCGGGTAATCTTTTATCATTTCCACCAGCATTTCAGCTTCTGAAGAACATGGTATCGTTTCTAAAGCAAGAATGTCTACACCAGCATTGACTAAGGCTTCCATACGAGGTCTATGCCAATTTCTCATTTCTTCTTGTGAGACTTTATTGGCGTATGAACCGGTGTATTCACTAGCATCATGGAGAGATGCACCAAATGGACCAATAGAACCAACTATTAAAGGTCTATCTTGATCTAAAAATAAGAAGACGATGTAAGTTACAAAACTCAAAAGGAACTTTAAACGTTTTCTCTTTCAAGACCAGAAAAGGTTTTTTTTAAATAACAATCTAACATCCAAAAAATAAAAAAATTATAGTTGTTGATAAAGTGTAGTATGAAAAAAATAAAACAGTTATTAACGTCCACAAAGAAATGATGATTTTATACTAAAATCTGGTCAAATTTACCCCGTTTTACGGATTCACGGTAAATTCATCGAAAATCAATTCATCGAAAATCAGTTCATCGAAAATCAATTCATCGAATGACCAATTCATCGAATCGTCAATTCATCGAAAAAAAAAATATATTTTGTAAATATTTGAGAGGAATGCCGAGAGGATCGGAAAGCCAAAAAAGCAGTGGTACCCGTTTTACGTAATGCTTAAGCAGCTCCCTAAAAGCACCATGTTTATTCGTTTATCGGTTCTTGATTGATCGGCATCGAAATTCTCGACGAATATACAAACAATTCTGAATTTTGCAATAGTAAGCAGTATTAACGAATGGTGTGTAATAATCAGTTGCCTCTAACTAAATATTTAAAGAGACGTGAGTTACAAATTAATTAAAATTGTTCGCTTGAATTCGTAACGAAATGAAAACTGCCGGAAGTTCTATATTAACATTTTATTGTGAGAAAGTGAAGCGTTAAAGGAAAGCGAAAATGTGTAATATTGTAGTATTATTTAATGATGATAGCTCTCTAACGTGTTTCTGAAAGTAATTAAATGTGTAACTTGAATAATAATTCCTTTAAACTCGTGAAATTAACACCAAGATATTCTATTGTCTTAGCAACTTAACTTCAATATTGTTGTAAGGAAATCTTTTAATTCAAAACTAAGTATTAATAGGCGCGTACTGCAACATTTATGGGCCCGGAAATTCTTCACTCCGACCCTTACTCTTTAATAAATCTATCTATATACCTATGTACTGGGTTGTTACATAAGTCTGTTCGTTTTTTTTTTATTCAATAAAATAAACATTCTAAAAAAACTTTTATTATCAAATGAACTGTCCATTATTTTCTATTACTTTGGACAAACGCTCAGGCAATTTAATAATGCCGTCTGTCCAGAAGGTTCCGTCTATGCTCTCGAAAAATCTGTAGAGGTGAATTTTGATATCGTCCAAAGATGCGACATTTTTTCCGTTAAGGGAATTTTGTAGAAAGCGGTAGTCGGAGTATATGGTCCAGGCATCGCACCATCCGACTACCATTGTTTTGCTTTCTACAAAATTCCCTTAACGGAAAAAATTTCGCATATGTAGACGATATCAAAATTCACCTGGACAGATTTTTCGAGAGCAAAGACGGAACCTTCTGAAGAGATGGCATTATGAAACTGCCTGAGAGTTTGTCCAAAGTTTAAAAAAAAAAATGGACAGTAATTCGAAAATAAAAGTTTTTTTTAGAATGTATATTTTATTGAATAAAAGATGAAAAAAAAAAATACGAACGGACTTATGTAACAACCCAATACATGTACGTAGGGCGCTAGGAAAGTTTTGAGAAGATACGGGTTTACTTTTTAAACTTTTTCAAAGTACTTCTCATTACGTTCAATACACCTCCTCAACGTATAAATCACGTGTTAAAAATGCCTTCCCACTTTTCAGTTGATACTTCTACACAGGTTTGGTCCCAGACTGCTGGAAGCTCATCATCGCTCTTAAAATGGCGGCCTTCAAGGTTATCCTTGATGAAAGGGAAGAGCCCAAAATCACAAGGAGCAAGATCTGGACTATACGGAGGATGTTCTAACACTTGTAGTCCAGAATTATTCAAACATTCTTTAGTTAGTTGAGCTCGATGCGTGGGTACATTATCTTCATGCAGTGCCAAGTGTCAAAGCGTGAATGTAAGTTTTGAAGAGACTGAATCAAATGAGGCAAACAAATTCAACGTACCACTTGACCGTAATTGTTTTTTGCTCTTCTAGAACAATTCTCGCAATAATCCCTCTTACCGAAGAATCCATACCATATCTTATTTCTTGACTTTGATGGCACATCATAATAATAAAGCCCTGTTTCGTCCCCTTTCACAATGGAGTTCACGTATTTCGAGTGTCCCATTTAAAATTTTTTAAACATTGAGGCAGTGACGGATTATCCCCTTAGACAAAAAAGACATTTGTCTTGGGCCCGTAATTTTCAAGGACCCGGATTTGGGAGGTGAGGACCTTTTTTTGTTTTGCTCTTCACTTGGATTTGGGAGGGGAAGACCTTTTTTTTTTGCTCTTCACTTGTGGATTTGGGAGATGAAGACCTTTTTTTTTGCTCCTCACTTGGTTTTGGGAGGTAAGGACCTTTTTTTAAAAAACATAGGTAAATCATAGGTTGGGGGCCCGTACATCAAAAATGTCTTGGGCCCGGCGAAGGCTTAGTCCGCCACTGCATTGAGGTAATGAGATCCTTTATCAATACTTATAAATTTTTTTAAAATTTTTTCAAGTAAATCTCATGTGATCAGGTTCACTCCAGCCGGGGGGAACTCGATCGGCTTTATACCCTGGATATAGGTTTCTAAGCTCGGACAAGAGATCCTTATACTTAGACCTCTTTTTCCTCCTCCTCGAGATATTCTTCTTAGCTAGAATTCGATCAAAAACATCTGTTTGGTCGGCACCCTACTGGATATCGAGATATCCAGTAAGGTTATGTTCGGCTTAGTGGCTGTCAGTACCCTTGAGGTGGGGAAGGAGTAATACCAATAAAAGCGGCACTTGAGATTTTCCATCCTCGATTCTATGTCAGAAAGGACGTACGGTATAACTGGTAGTGAAACTCAAGTATGCCAGGTTAAATCTTGTTGCTGTTCTTCGCGCTGCCTGCTAAGGAAATGCCCTTTTGCCACTAAATTCATGCTCACTAATGAATTATAATACTAGGTCCTGACTTCTGAAGTATTATTATAATTACTAAAAAAACGATCAAGGGTAGTGCAATAAAAATTTAAGCACAAAGGCGCCGTACATGTCAGCCCACTTGAAAGTACTTTTTCGCCTCCCTTAAGTTGTCCGAGTTTGGTTAGGTTAAGACAAAAGGAACTTCATAAAAATGCTTAGATAACAAATTAGAAGACACAGAAGAAGGAATTAAGGTTTATAACTTCTTACAATGTTTTGTTAACAATTTTTTAAAATGTACTTACGTCTGTCTGGATACTCATCCATAAATTTCTCTACTGCTTGACGCGCCATGGACACAGCTTTGGTGATGAGTGCCAAACTAGCTTCTTCAGACATCTCCAGGTATTTCATAAAACCTCCCACGCTGGCTTGGTACGTATTGGTCATTATAAGATCTGCCCCAGCTAAAAAAGGAGAAGATTTAAGAATGTCACATAGAAAATGAGAATCATGAAATAGTTTGTCACTCGTTACCAATTAAAAATGCAGTAGTTTCGTCAATTATGAAATTTTTATTTAATATTTCAAGACATTGTTGAAAATACATTAAATTTCATGAAAAACATGTCACTGTTCGATATGGTTCCCTCTGGTGCGGATGATGGCACCAAGTCATCCGATGAAGGCATTGCTCGCTGCACGAATGTGAGTCTGTGGAATTCGTTGCCATTCCTATTTTTTTGTTGACACCTTAGCCTCCAAAATAGACCATATGGAGAAGCCCATCAGATTCAAGTCTGGCGAGTATAGAGGCCACTGTTGCGAAGAAATCAACTGTGGAACGTGATTTTATAAAAATTAATATGGGACGGTGCCGAGTTTTGTTGGAATGTCCAGCAGTTGGTACCGAATTGTTTGTGTGCCCAAGGGATCAACACACCATTTAACACCTTTTGTTGGTACACCTGCTGCTTCACCATAACACCCTGGTCGATAAAAACGAGCGGAGAGTGATCATTTGCAGTTACAACAGCCCAAACCATCACAGGAGCAGGCGCTTGTTTACGCATAGCAATTCGTAAAAATTGTCGCTGGACTTGTCCTTCAACCACACACGATCATATTGCTTGTTTAAGTATTGTTGAAAAGTAATAAAAAAAAATTCATCAGAAAATATCAAATTTTCGAGGTCACCGCTTGCGTGAAAGGCTTTCAGTGTTTTTGATCGTTGAAGGCCAACTTCCATTTTTACCAATGTTAATTCCTGTACTTTTTATATCTTGATTCGAACACGTTCTGATTTGTAGACAATTTTGTTACGCTCTGACATGGCTTTCTTTGAAATCGAGCCGTCACATTTGGGACCATTTCTAGGGATGTTGCTGTTTTTCTATGACCACCTCCATGGCGTTTTGTGATGCTACCAGTATTATTATAACATTCAATGGTTCGAAACAATTTTCGACAATTCTATTTAACATTGTGCTAGAAAAGACTATAAGAGATGCCCAAATAAATAGATCAGGGTTATTGTACCACAAAATGCATCAGTGCCTGGCTTTTGCTGATGATATTGTTGTTTTAACAAAAAGTGAAAAAACAATGAGAGAAATAGTCCAACGAATAGAACTTGCAGCAAGAAGTAAGTGTCTCCAGATGAATGAATCCAAAACAAAATATATGACATGGACGGAGCTAGAATTTGTTAGAGGTAGGAGTTTAACGACTCAAACTAACGAAGGAAAAATTTGCAATTTTGAGGAAGTGGATAGATTTACTTATTTGGGAACTGTTATTACGAGAAAACCGGAAATAAAAGAGGAAATACAAGCAAGACTATTAGCAGGGAGTCGATGTTTAAAAGGACTAAATGGACTACTAAGGAATAAAAGTATTTCAAGAGGATTGAAGGTAAGGCTTTATAAAACAGTTATTCGACCAATAGTGACATATGGAAGCGAAGTATGGAGACTGAGAGTTGCGGAGCAAAGGGCACTTGAGATATGGGAAAGAAAAGTATTGATGAAAATTTTCCGAGGGAAACAAGTAGTTGACATGTGGGAAAGACGAACAAATCAAGAACTAAGAGAACTGTATAATACATATATATATATATATATATATATATATATATATATATATATATATATATATATATATATATATATATATATATATATATATATATATATATATATATATATATATATATATATATATATATATATGGTTCGAAACACAAACATTTTATTCACACGTAAATGCTGAAGCTTGCCAACTATAGCTACTTCCGATTTTCCGACCAAATACAAGACGATCAATTATTTCTTTTCAATTACGACGTAGAACGATATGCTTGTTACTTGTATACTTGTTAAATAAAATACTATGTTCAATGATACGCATACTTTTACGTGATTGGCTAACTGGGTAACAGGGTGTTCCCAGTTTGACTTGATTGACAGGTATTTTGCAGATTTATTCTCTAAGAATCTACTAATATAATTACATATAGAAATTTGTAGGATTGCGTAGGCATAAACAAGAAACTCGAGATACTCCTATATCATTTGACTGATATCAACAATATTTTGCAGATTTATTCTTTAAGAAACTGCGAATAAAATAACATATAGAAATGTCTAGGGTTTCGTAGGCATAAACAAGAAACTATATACACTGCTATATCCTTCGACCAATATGAATAATATTTTGCAAATATATTCTCTAGGAATCTACACTTATAATTATATACATAAATGTCTAGGGTTTCGTAGGCATAAACAAGAGACTCCTATATCCTTTGACCGATACGAACAATATTTTGCAGATTTATTCTCTAAGAATCTGCGGATAAAATAACATACAGAAATATCTAGGGTTTCGTAGATATAAATAAGAAACTCTACACACTCCTATATTCTTTGATCGATATGAACAGTATTTTTCAAATTTATTTTCCAAGAATCTACGAATATAATTATATGCATAAATTTCTAGAGTTTCGTAGGCATAAACAAGAGACTCTAGATACTCCTGTTTCCTTTGACCGATATAAACAATATTTTGCAGATTTATTCTCTAAGAATCTACGAATATAATTACATAAATAAATGTCAAGTATTTCGTAGGCATAAACAAGAGCCTGTAGATACTCCTGTTTCGTTTGACCGATATGAACAATATTTTGCAGATTTATTCTCTAAGAAACTGCGGATAAAATTTTATATATAAATGTTTTGGGTTTCTCGGTTGAAGT
Source organism: Liopterus haemorrhoidalis (assembly GCA_963971575.1). Classification (NCBI taxonomy): domain Eukaryota; kingdom Metazoa; phylum Arthropoda; class Insecta; order Coleoptera; family Dytiscidae; genus Liopterus; species Liopterus haemorrhoidalis. The sequence goes on from OZ020623.1 coordinate 11,238,075, forward strand.
TTTGGGTTGAGGTTTGAGAAACTCTAGACAAGCCTATATCCTTTAATCGATATGATCAATGTTTTGCAGATTTATTCTCTAAATATCTACGAATATAATTACATATAAAAATGTCTAGGCTTTCGTAGGCATAAATTAACGTTTCAAATTATTTTTAGTTTTAACAATATAAAGGTAATGTACTAAGTAAAATTGAATCGTTTCCTCCTCTTAAAAAGTTAATGAATAAATAATCTAACTATATAATTAGCAAGTGTCTGTATGTATTGTAGGTAACATTATGACATTATGACGACGTTTCTAAAGGTCTCGTGATTGGCTAACTGGGGACACCCTGTTTCTTGATTGGCTGACAGGTGACGCCTTCTCCCGTGATTAGCTAACTGGTGATATCCTGTCCCATGATTCGCAGACTTGCGACGAAATTAGGATACGTTAAAAAATAAAACCAAATACACATACAAACAACTGAAATGTTTATATTATAAATCCGTCGTTGTTGACGGGTAATAACCTAGTATTAGAAATAATCGTAGCAGGCAATAGCAAAACAGTTCAAAGGATTTGTTCGATCTTCTTAAGAGTCCAAAAAATTCATTATATTGTAGTTTTTTCTATTTCGCCCCCCAAAACATTAATCCTATTTAAAATCTCATCAGTATAATCCTATTAAATATTCATCAAAAAACTTTTGACTTTCAAAAAACTAATTTTAAAAAAATCTTTATAAAAATGCAGTAATCAAAAGACGTTCTATTAAAAAAAATCTTAGCTTCCCTACTGAAAATTTTCTTCTCCATTTCACCCTGTATTCGTTTATTAGATCTGGAACATTAATATTCAGTTTCACTCGCAAAATTTCATATAAACGCGAACAGTTACAGGTTTAAATGTCAGCTCCATAAGAAAATATTTCGCGACCGGTGTCGGGATAATAATAAAGTAATAGCTAACAACAAGACGACTAGATTTTGATATGGCAGTATTTTTAAAATTCGTGGATGTTTTGCGAAATAAGTATTAAATTACGCATAAAATTGCACGAAAAGTAGTGTATTCTAGCTAATATTTAAAAATTTACGTGAAGTGTGAATTTTCACACATTTCTGGGTTTTGTAGGTATTGAGTCAGTGAATGATGATTATTAGAAGGCCAAACGAGGAATGCCTGTCACTGCCATAACACAATAGGGGATACGCATAAAATTTATATTTCCTTAAAACTACATTTTTTTGATATTTTAATGTTAGTTATGTCACCTAACACAACAAAAATCACATTTTAATTAATATTATAGCCAAATTTTTTAATTAAAATAATGTAAATTTGAAATAAGCCGACCACGCCGCGAAGGTTGCCGAGTAGATACGACGGAGACTGTAAGGGTTTGACGTCACAGATACAGACAAAACATAATGTTTACGTGTTTATATTGTATTGTTTGAGAGTTTTGTATTTGTTTTGAAACAATTTTTCACTCATTTATTATTAAAATAATTTATAAAATATATGTACTCACATTAAAATACTTTTTTCTGAAATATCGGTTTTATTTCGCCTCATAGCTTTTCTGTTGTTTTTCGTCATCAGGTAATGATATAAATTATTTTTTTGGATTTCTAATTGAACTATTTGTGCACATTGGTACTAAACAATATTTTCGACTATGTTTCGAAGTACTGGGGCCTGGATCTTCCATATTTTATATATTTTAATATAAAATTTAATTCTGTAAACATGTATAAATTGTTTTTATAGAATTAAACTTTATTTTAATTAAAATCACTCTAACTTTACATAACCTATAAAAGTTATATAAACAAATAAGTTCACAACATACTATGTACGCTGGGAAGACTAGTAGTGTCATGTGTCAGTTAGAAGGGTATGACGTCACACGTCGTTTTCCGCGCTACATACATTTATGATTTTTTTAAGCCATCAAATTAAAAAAAAAAAAAAAATTAAAAACTGTTTTTTATGTTTATATGCAACAAGAGTTTAACTGAATTTAAAAAAATCATGCCTATCCCCTATTATAAGTGTTGGTTTTAAATCCTTTAAATCAATAGGCACGACAAGAAGGTTGCAGTTAATTTTTTTCTACCGTGTATCATATATCTCTAATAATATCATAATATATATATATATATATTAACGCATTTATATATATATTTGTATAATTGTCAAAATATCATTCATATCCAAACCTGGCAAGACTGCGGGCGATCTTTTATCACGCAAGAGCATAACGCTTACAGAGACATTGTTTATATTGCGACTATATGAAACACTAACAGATTCTCTACTAAAAATGGAAAAATGCAAATGCAACCGGTCAGTTATTTATTTATTTTCCTAGTCGATATTTGCAAAATAAATTTACGTACCTCTTCTCTACCCATAACAAAATGTATCCATTTATATACAAATATATTTTTTTAATTTTAGCTAAGATATTTAAGATATTTAAGATATTTAGCTATATATATTAAACAAACGTCTTAATGCTTGGCAAAATTTAGTCAAAATGAAATGTATTTCAAAAATCAATTACCGTTCCTTAATCTGCACTTAAAGAGCTTCCATTTAATATCCCCAAATAAAATTTAAATTAAAAAAAAATATTCAATAACACAAATACTGTAATATTTTCCAAAAACGAGATCGGATAAAAAATTCCCCTCGTACGTTTCCGGTTCATAGCAATATTCATTTTTAGATTTTCAGATTTTTAATTTAACCCCTTAGGGTTAAAAGACACTGATTTCTTAGTACTTTTTTGGAAAAAATCATATTAAAATAAAAAAAAAATATATATAATAATAATAATAAAAAATTATTTCCCATTCCTTTATCTACGTCTTAAGAGCTTTCTTTAGATACCACACAAATTTTTAAAACATTTTTTTTTTCGACGACACAAAAAAATAATATTTTGCGAAAAACCAATTTGATTAAAATTTCCTGTTGCTAACTATTCCGATTCCCATCAGTGTACTATTGAGATTTTTTTCAGATTTTTAGTTCAACTCCTCTGGGAGATAGGGTGGGGGACAAAAGTATTTTGCCATTATATTGACAAAAACGCCATAAAAAAAATGAGTTTTCAAAAATAAAAATTTGTTTTTGCATCCACGCATTAAGAGGTTTCATTAGATAACCCATTCAAAATTTAAAAAAATATATATTTTACCATTAAATACATATTTGTTTATATTTATCGCGCGCTGTATTTTTTTGAGTTCTATATAGTTTTCCTATATGTGGGTCAAAGTACAAGTATGCCAAATTTCAACTTTGTATGTTCAGCCGCTTGGCTACAATTTCTACCGTACAGACAGACAGACACATGAGTAACGTTATAAGGGTTTTTTGGTGGTCATACCTACAAAACCCTAATTAATGATTTTTGTGTATGTATGTATGTTTTCTTTTGTATGATTTAAGGTACGAAAATATATTATTTATGTAATAAGAAGGACTAATATATATGTATTTTTATTACTTCCTCCTTGGTATCCTAAACATGTGCTTATATTGATTAATAGTTAATCCACCCCCAATATCCCCAAAATTAGCAATCAAACAATTCGCCATTGAGACTTTTGCTTTTAAATTTAGTCGTTTTTGAACTTTATAAATCAAGGAGGGTCCAAGAAATATTTCGTATAGGGGCCCATGAGTTTTAGTTACGCCACTGAATAAGTACGTATTTTATTTAAACCAGCTTACGTTCAAGTTCCAAGATTATAGCAACAGAAATATTATAAGTCGCATCGCATTTAGTATATTAGCATAATTTCCATTTTATGAATGATTACGAAAACTTTTGACAATATCCAGAACAATGACCTCAAACTTTTCAGTCTAATCTAAACATTTTGGAGACTGAGGGTGAGAAGTCATTATATAATCTCCACGGAATCGAGTTAATTATATCTCTAAAAATAGGGAATTGTAAAGTTTTCATATCATGAAGAAAATCGCAGTAGCTATGGTAACATGTTTTTCATTGTAGCAATCTGTTTTATATAAACTCATCATTTGGTTATCAGCAAAGTCGGAAAACAGAACCAGAACCTAACCATAGAACCCCGAGAACCCCACTGAAATTACAAAACCACAACCGAAATTTACAATTACAAACTTACAATTTTAAAAACCGGAATTGGTATCGAGACCCCGCGAAAGAAGATTCTGACTAGAGATGGGTCGTTCATGAACGAACCGGCTGACTGAGCCGGCTTAGTACACTAACCGAAATGACACGGTTCACCAAATTGAAATGAGCCGGCTCACAGCTCACTGCATAGTTTCAAGTTTCAAGGATATGATTGATCGGGCGATTGTGAGCAGGGACCGAAGTGATCTGGATCTGAATCGATGTCATATTGAACTTCGCGAGAACTCGGCTTGTAATGTATTATCATAAAGTGTATTTTGTCATCAATTTGTAGGGCAGTCTATTTGAAACTAATAGGCTTAGTCTGTACTTTCTTACAACCATACTATATAAAAATATAAAAAATATTGCCCGAATCGCAGTTGTCCGATTTATAAGGGCAATAAACATTGCCATAAACTTAACACATCTGGTTTAAAATACAGTAGCTACATAAAGTGAATTGTTCGTTTACTATTAACCCGGCAAAAATGTTAGATAATTCACTTCTATAGATTTTTATTTATTTAACTTGTTCATATAATGCAAGAGCCGGCTGAGCGATTTACTACCTACATATTGCAAACCAACAACTATACTGAACGAGCGACCGACAACTGACCGACCTGTGTCTCGGGAACATGTTTACAGTTCATATAATGCAAGAGCCGGCTGAGCGACGTTCTACCTACATATTGTAAACCAACCACCGTACTGAACGAACGACCAAGAACTGATCGACCTGTGTCTCGGGAACATGTTTACTTAGCCGGATCACTGAGCCGGATCAATGAGCCGGCTCAGCAAACTGAACGACCTCCACTGATCCAGTTCCGCAAACTGAGCCGAAATTCCCATCTCTAGTTCTGACGGAAGTAACTTTAGATTGATTAATACAAAAACTATTACGTTCAAAAACAGAAAATTGCCCATATATATATACATATACATATATATATCGATACATATATATCGATACATGATAGGTATATGCTTTCCCGGACTTTTTCAGGGTTTTGTAGGTATGACCACCAAAAAACCCTTATGAAGTCACTCATGTGTCTGTCTGTCTGTCTGTCTGTCTCTCTGAGTGCCATTTAATATTTAAATTTTAAATATTAAATGGAAGCTCTTAGTTTTCAAATAAGAATGAAAGTGATTATCAAAAAAAAAACTGTTGATTTCGATATGATAAATACACCTAGACATCCAGTGTTATGTTGGCTTCTTACACTTATTAAATACCCACTAATTCCTGAAATGTGTGAAAATTCACACTTCACTTCAATTTTTTTTAGATCTAGTTAAGATCTATATTTTTTGCCTGCAATATGTCAACATATCTCTTAAGGTTTAGCCTACGTAATCAATTCAAACTGCACGGAGAGTGCGAAACTTATGGTTTCCCCCCATAATGGTCCCTAGGGGGACACGTACGAAGTTGGAACCCTCACTAAAACCTTTTGCGGATTATTTTATCCCGCTGTACTAAATTTGATGAAGATTGGTCTATCCGTTTGGCTGTCTATAAAGAACAGACAAACAAACAGAAATTCATTTTTATATACAGGTCTGGGAAAAAGTTCGTGGCGTTTTTGCCGATAGACGCTGCCAATTGCAAATAACTCAGGAAACACAGATCGCAGCGACACCACAAAGCGATCGTTAGAAAGGTGACAGTTCGAGCGTTACTTTGAGTGTCTAAACATCAAAATTTGTGGAGTGATTGGAAAGTTGTTTGCGAAAAATGAAAAATTGCGCTATATTTTACAATATTATTACGACAAAGGGAAGAACCCTGCGCAGGCTAGTGAAAAAATTTGTGCTGTGTACGGTGAAGGTACTTTATCGAAATCTGCTGCGCGGAAATGGTTCGCTCGCTTTCGTTCTGGTAATTTTAATGTGAAAGGTGAATCCCACTCTGGTCGTCGAATCAGTGAAAAAGCTGATGAAATTCTTGAAAAAGTCCATCAAGATAGGCATATCAGCAGTGTCGATATTGATACAGAGCTAGGCATTGACCACAAAACTGTTTTGAACCATTTACGGAAAGCTGGCTACAAAAAGAAGCTCAATATATGGGTTCCTCATGAGTTGAGCGCGAAAAACATGATGGACCGAATTAACATCTGCGATGCGATGCTGAAACGTGTCATAACCGGTGATGAAAAATGGATCACGTACGACAATCGGAAGCGTAAAAGATCGTGGACAAGGGAGGGTGAGCCGTCACAAGCTTTCGCGAAGCGAGGATTGACGCCGAACAAGGTGATGCTGTGTGTGAGGTGGGACTGGAAAGGAATCGTCCACCATGAGCTAATTCCAGTTGGTCAGACGATTGATTCTCAACTCTACTGTGAACAACTAGAGAGATTACGCCAGACAATTGAAAGAGAACGGCCCGAATTGAATAATAGGAAAGGTGTTGTCTTTCATCATGACAACGCAAGACCGCACACTTCTTTGATGACCCGTCAAAAATTGCGAGAGCTTGGTTGGTAATTTTTTTTGCATCCACTGTATAGTCCAGACATAGCACCCTCTGACTATCATCTATTCCGATGTCTGCAGAATTCTCTGAATGGAATTAAGCTGGTTTCAAAAGAAGCCTGTGAAAACCACTTGATTCAGAAACCACAGAGTTCTTCACCGATGGCATCATGGCTCTTCCTGAAAAATGGCGAAACGTTGTCGATAATAAAGGAGCATATTTGGTTTAAATAAATTCATTTTCACACTATAACAAAACCAGTTGAATTTTACTAAAAAACGCCACGAACTCTTTCCCAGACCTATAAGAAAACGAATTTTTGTTTGTTTGTTTGTCTGTTTTCCAATTGTATAGTGAGGTTAAATAACTTGTAGACCAACTACTTGTTTTACAATATAACAATAGTAAGGGATTTTAATAAAAAATTAAGTAAATTTAGAAATAAAGAGATTGATAAATATCATAAATGTCTGTAATGTTTAAATGCATTTAATCTTGACGGTGCTGCAGCTCTTATGTACCAGCCACCACTGTTATCTTGCCAAGAATCTTGTCACTTTTCGCTAAAAGCTATCTTAGTATCCATTTTATCCTCTCATAATAAATAATTTTTAAATTAACTAAGAAAAAACTTTTCTTAGCACGTCTTTGGTATTTATACCACAGACCTTTTCTTCACGTTCCATTTTACGAGTATCTGAGAGTTTTACGCGCTTTTATCATTCCATGTACACAATTACATCGATTTTCGTAAGGAGACGCGCGAACTTGAGTCATTTAGTATTTTCACCACTGGAGGGCAACACTTGTGCATTACGTTATAAAGATAAAACAAGAAGTTTTATATCTGAGGACAACGACATGTCTTATTTTATCTTAAGACAGAGGCCAAGATATATTCTTTTTAATTATTGATAGTATAATGGTGTTATGACTATTGTCAAGGATGCAAATTAAACGCAATAGTTTTATTAATTACCATAAATAATAAATTTATTTACTGCACTTTAACCCTTTTAGTATGGCGGGGATATATACGAGTTGTGTAAATTAAGTAACCGGACTGGCAACATAGCGTTTGATCTGGCAACATTTCGGACGCGGGACTTGGAGGGGCAGCAGGTGAACATGTGATACGCGTTCAGTACGAGTTTGAACTCGCTAGAGTAATTTTGTTGTCTGTAGCGATTTTTTTCGTGAAACAGTTTTTTCAATTCATCGAAAAAAAAATAATTTTTTTTGTAAATATTTGAGAGGAATGCTTAGGGGATCGGAAAGTCAAAAAAGCAGTGGTCAATAAAAGTAGACAGATTAAGAAATAATTGCATAAATTTTTTTATATGGTTTAAAAAAAATAATTCTTTGATTCTTTGATTATCCTCAAATATGCACCAAAAATGATCTCACTAAAACTTAATTTAGATTTGCAAAAATTATATATTAAAAATGTGGTGACAGATAACACAACAAGTGCCATTAATATTGTTATACAATAATCCCCCGAGATACGTAACAAGTGGCTTACGTAAAATGAAAATTTCAAATAAATGGAAAAATTTTTGAATAGAGTAACATACAATTTTATAAAGAATTATTTTCTATTTGTGTGTATGTACATATAGAATTTGTATATGTAAATGAATTTCAGTTTATTTTTGTCTTGTTTTTTTTTTATATACGTATTTATGTAGTTTATATTTCTTTTGTTCCTTTATAAAAAATCCAATTCGACTTACGTAAAATTCGAGTTACCCAAAAGTATACGGTCCGCATTAATTAGGCATTAATAGACCAAGTATGATAGTTATTTAATAAGTGTAGTCTGTCAACGTTTATTGACCACTGTTTTCTTGGCTTTCCGATCCCCTCGGCATTCCTCTCAAATATTTACTTTTTTTCGATGAATTGACGATTCGATTAATTGATCATTCGATGAATTGATTTTCGATGAATTTGCTTTCGATGAACTCGTTTTTGATGAACTCGTTTTCGATTAATTGATTTTCAATGAATTTACTTTCGATGAATTGATTTTTGATGAACTTTCCGTGAATCATGTGACATACATTCGTCTCGTGTCTAAGTGTTTATTCTATGTCAATTCGCGAAAACCGTTTGGACTTATTAAGTGTACCGAACGCGGCTGTGTGTCCAATATCTCCATTCCAGACCTGGTGGACCAGATGCCTACAGCAGCTCAAAGGGCTCTTTGATACCACCACGCTTCAACTACTAGGTAAACAAATTAACCTGTATTTGTATCCAATCCCTTTTCCAACATTCTACAATCGCGTGAGATTGCGCGCAATACAGTCCATTCACTTTATTTCGCGTTTTCCATCTAGGGCGTGAGTCTCTACTTCACGACGCTGCGATCTTGCTCCTAGAGCAGATACCTGGTCAATGTCAGGGAACATTGCAGGGTTCCGCACTTAACAATAGGTGAGAACGTAAAGAACGATAACGCTAATTTTTGTTTCGCAAAAAATCTATAACTGTTGTAAATCCAATCATAATTACTGCGTCAAGACATCTAAAAGGAAATCCAAATTTTACGTAGGTCTTAAAATTTACGAAGAATTTTTTATATCTTTTTTTATTTTTATCGAAGCATCGTAAAAAGCAGTTTAAGAGTTGACATACTGAATAAATTAGCATACAAATAAGTATTTTAATTAGAAATTTGTAAACAATCAACAGTATAAATAAAACTGCATCAATCTTTTGTAAAAACTTATTTTTTACGATTTTTACGTGTTAATTAAGTTTAAGAGCTATTACAACGTTTTATTTAAAGAATAATAAAAAGAGGCAAAAGAGGAAAGAGGAAATAGGAAAGAAGGAGGAGACCCGGTGGGAAGCAGAAGGGGAGAGATGGAAGGAAGGAAGGGGGATGAGATTACCTAGAAATGGGGAGGAAGGAAGGGAGATAGGAGGAGGGGAGAAGAAATGGTTGGAAAGGAAGAGAATTAAATAAAATAAATCAAAGATGGGCGAGAGAACTGGAAGCAAGAAGGAAGGAGATCGGAGAGGGAAACCAGAAGGAGAACAAGAAGAAGGAGAGGAACATTGGAGCAAGAAGATAGAAAAGAGAAAAAACATTGTAAATTGTATTGGATTGTTCTGTATTTATTTTTGGATTTATTGTTTTATTTTTTGTAATGGTTAATACCCTCAACGCCGCAAGGCCTAGGGAATAAAGAATATATATATAATAAAAAGAGGAATTAGAAAATAAATTAATATGTCTAATGTATAAAAATTTGATGTGAAGTGTTAATTTTCACACATTTCAGGGTTTTGTAGGCATTTAATAAGTGTAAGAAGCCGACAGAATGCTGGATATCTAAGAATGTATTTTTGATAAAAAGTTTTTGATAAACATTTTTCTTCGTTACTTGGTACTAAGAGTTTCCATTTATTTTATTTATTTTTTTTTGTATGTAGGAACGTTTCCATGGTTATGGTAAATTATAAATACACATTATGAAATTGTCAACGTAATATAATACGTTATTGTCTTTTACAATAATAACTACTTTGCTGCTAGAATGTATTTTATACAAGTACTTTGTGATGGTGGTCGGTCCTGTGGTGGCCACAGCTGACTTTTTTAAGCTAAATTTAAATAATTTGCGTAAATTTCATCACGATAAAATTTAAATTAAAAAATCCCAGTGATTTTTTCTACATTTGCTTCGGAACTAAGTTTTCAAATTAACAAAAAAAAAATCAGCTGTGTCCAACACAGGACCGACCGCCATCCCAATGTACTTGTATAAAATACATTCTAGCAGCAAAATAGTTATTATTGTAAAAAACAATAACGTATTATATTACGTTGACAATTTCATAATGTGTATTTATAATTTACCATAACCATGGAAAAGTACCTGCATACAAAAAAATTAAATGGAAACTCTTTCTTCCTATTCTCATTCTGGTTTCCCTCTCCGATCTCCTTCCTTCTTGCTTCCAGTTCTCTCACCCATCTTTAATTTATTTTATTCAATTCTCTTCCCTTCCAAGCATTTCTTCACCCTCCTCCTATCTCCCTTCCCTCCTCCCTATTTCCAGGTAACCTCAGCCCCCTTCCTTCCTTCCTTCCATGTCTCTCCTTCTGCTTCCCACCGGGCCTCTTACTTCCTTCCTTTACCCCTTCCTGTTATCCTTCCCCAATCTCAATCCTTCTTGCCTCTAATTCCCTCGCCCACCTCTCCCCCTTCTATCTACGTGCAACAGGTCTAATGTGCTCCCCAACCATACTGTCATCTCTCTACACCTCTTCGCGAGGTGCTCTATATCGTCTTTCTCCTCCCCGCACATCCTGCACATCTTATCCTCCTGTTTCCTCCAATATTTATTTCCTCTCTCTTCATTCCCGCACCTTAGCCACGCAATCCTCCTTACCCTCCCTCCTGACCTTCCTCTTTCTCCCTTCAAGTAGCTTGGTACCCCTATAGTTCTGACCTCCTTATATCTCCCTGCGCTCCTTGATTTGTCTATTCTGACTGTCCTTTCTTGCTCCCCCACTTCCTTTTCCCTCCTCGACAACTCCTCAATCACGCTTATCCCGTCTTTTCTTCTCCTTTCCACCTCTGTTGCATCCACTCCGCATCTCCAGTAATACTCCTTTCTCAACTCCCCCCATGCGTACCATCTTCCTTTCTGTTCCTCTCTGGCTCTTTCCTCCCAGCATTCCCTCATTATTATTTTGTCTGTTTCTATTCTAATTTTCTCCTCGTGCTTAACCGCTCTCCTTCCTGTACCCACTTTCATCTTATCCCTTTTCAGTTCCTCTCTTACAATATACCCTTGTGTTGTTCTATCTACCCCTAAGGTCCATCTTAAATACCTCTCCTGTACTCGTTCTACCTTCTCCCATTCCTTCCATCCCCAAATTTCCACCCCATATAGTAAAATACTAAAATGATTATTCTTGTTTGATGCCTTAAAAACAAAAAACTAAACTAATAGTAGGTATTATAAAAAAGAAATTTAACTCAGTTTTAACAATCGAGCATAAGAGAATTTGTTGTTTTTTTGTTAATTTTTGTTTTAGTATGTTGGTAAATTTATAACTTTAAAATAAATCACTCTATGAAAAGTCCAGCTTTCTAAATAAATCCATCGTTTTATCATAGTTTTTAAACCGTTTTTACTCTCTTGTTTTTTACTGTTTTGTAAAAGCATTGAACTGAAAATCTCCAGCTAACGCACAGAACTTTTTTTATTAATTTTAATCTCTTAAAATTTGAGAAAAACACATTTTGTCAATGATAAAGTAAAATTAAAGAGCATAATTGTTTGTACAAAATTTGTTAATTGAGTTTTTAAAGTTTTTAAATTAATTAGGTAATTTTTTAAATTTCTGTTTCATAAATAGCCTTAGGGAAATTTTTAAATTCAATTTTAGGAAAAATTAAAATCTGTTATTTTATGAATTATCTTGGAGAAAATTTGAGAATTAAGAAAGTATGACGTTTTTTTTTTTATGAATTCGTGATTATGACTTGGAAACACTAAGCCTTTTCGCACACACCGGCACCGAATACAATGAATTAAATGGACGTTTTTACATCTAGTCCGGTGTCCTACCAGTTTTCACCTATGGTGCTGAGACCTTCACCCTCACTCGAAAACTTGCGGATAAACTACCAGTTGCCAAAGAACGATTATTTTATCAAAAACAAATTTGTAGTAAAAGGTTCTTAACCGTAGACCGGCTAAAATAATTTTGATTTATTTGTACCCTACAATGGGTCAGACGTGATTTCTGTAAGAGTCATATTTGAAATTTGTGTCCACTTAAGGGGCCAATTCTGTAGCTTTTAACGTGAGAAGAAAAAGAAAATATCTTGCTACAGCATTAGTCCAGACAGTTGCCAACTTCTAAATTCCTTTGTAACAAACCGAAAGCAATATGTTTGTGCAAATGAAACTCAATCTGATGAGAAAAAACTCCATTTTGGAGTACCCCAAGGTTCAATATTAGCCCCGCTGTTGTTTCTGATTTACATTAATGATTTACCAACTTTTATAGAGGCAAAGTTTGTGAAAATTTACTTTTGAAATTAATTTTATCTTACCTCTGAGAAAGTCTAAATGAGTATCGACAACAGCCTCTGGATGGGTGGCCAAAAATCTAGCGCTCCATAACGGGTCTCCATCCACTGGTTGCTTCACATGACAACTAAGTTGAGTAGCGAAACCACCATCCAAAATAACAATCTCTTCGTCTTTCGCATAACCATTTACTTCTTGTTTACCATTGGTCATCATGTTTCCTGGAGGAGCCATTTCTGAAATAAAAGAACAATTTAGAAAAATAAATAAATAAATAAATAAATAAATAAATAAATAAATAAATAAAAAATTAATTACAAAACTGTACATAACTACTAATGTAGTTAACTATGAAACTATATTATTAATAAAAAATATTGGTCGTCATTAGCCAAAATTGAATATTTTACAGTCGAACAAAAATGGAAATAGAACATTAATCGAGAATTCAGTAAAAAACAATGGTAATAATTTAGAATGTGGCACTCAAAACTGCAATTTTCTAAACGATCGATGATTGAGCTATCCGTAACTCGGAGCAAAATATATATATATATATATATATATATATATATATATATATATATATATATATATATATATATATATATATATAGTAGTAAAAGTTATTGGGAGTAGCGGTGGAGGTATATATATAATATATATATATATATATATATATATATATAAATAATAAAAAATGTTTTACTTTCAAATTGTACTTGAAAGTATGATTTGAAAGCGAAATATTTTTAATTATTCGTTTTTTTATTATGGTCAAATTTGATTATCAAATTTTGTTACCAACTTACACATCGCGTTTTCGTGAAAAAGCGTGTTCCCTCTACCTTGATACATTGTGTATATGAATTCTAAATATGTTTCATAGGCCAGATTGCGTTGGATTTGGGGCCAGATATTTAAAAATCACAGGGGACGGGTGGAAGAAATTGTGAAAATCATTTGAGTATGTGGGGAAGAAATTCTGAAAATCAATTAAGGACGGAGAGAGGGTGATACCAAAAAAAAACAAGGGGCAGAAATTTCATCCGTTTGAAACTTATTATTGGAACGGATCCGGCCCGCGGGCTGAAGACTGGACACAATTGCAGTATATTAATCAAAAAGTGCCCCCCCCCCCACCAGCTGCTACTCCGATAACCCTCTAAGATTACAAGTTTCTAATACAAAACTAACAATCTGAAATAAAATTAGTGACAAATTTTGCAATGAATTTTTATCTACAAAGAGTGTATGCCTAATGGAAAAAAGAATGGCATATGTCAGAAATAATATCAAACTTGCCATCTGAGAGCCATCTCTTATCAAAGCCACTAACGCACTTATCGTACCTACAAAAACCCAAAAATATTGAAATTCTTATTAAAATCAATTATTAAATTCCACAATGAAGCAGGAGAAACAAATTTAGAAATTGGTTTGCAATTTTGAAATTTGGGCAGAACGTAGAACAATTTTGTCAACAAAATACGCGATCAAAATTGCCGCTAACCCCACTCACCCAACATTCAACGCCTACTTCAAAAACAAAAAACCCAGCAATAACATAATACCACTAAACCAGACACCCCTCCAAAAATCCATATATCCTACTATAATAGACCTTAATATACCACTTCAAAACTTAGAGAAAACCACGCACAACAACCTACCACCATGGATTATAATACTACCAGATATTAACATTGATATAACGAGATACAAAAAAAAATATAACACCTACAAAGAAATTGTAGGAAGAACTAAGAAAAATTAAAAGAAAACAACCAGAGAATACGAATATCATATACACTGATGCCTCAAAAAAGGAAGACCAGGTTACAATATGGTTCAAAATAGACGACAACAAAAAGAGCTACAGCCTGCCCTCAACAGTCTCAGTAACGACCGCAGAAATCGAAAGCATCCACCAAACCATTAAAGATGCTTTCAGATACAAAGAGACGACAAACTATATTATCTGCACCAATTCTCTGGGTGCAATCAAGGAAATAACAAACCCCAACACAAAACGAAAAAACACACAACAAACATCTTATACACGACACTATAATATACGATAAACACAACATAACACTCTTATAGGTTCCAAGTCACAAGGGCATCGAAGGCAATGAAGACATATATAACTACATTAACACCACACCTACACAATCACTAAACCTATCTACCCCAATTGAAGACATCCAAATGATCATTTCACAGCACTTACAAAAAGCACAACAAGCCAAATGGACTGCAATAAAAAATAATAAATTAAGATCCATCAAACCTGATATACAAGTTTGGAACCTAAACACGGATAGAAGAACCCAAACCATCCTCACAAGGTTACGAATAGGGCATATAAAATTAACCAACGAGCATCTACTGCAGAGAGATAACGCGAAGGTCTGCGATGAGTGCTGTGAAATCCTCACTATAGAACACCTCCTATTAGAATGCCGAACATATGCAGATCTGAGAGCCAAACACAACATAATACATTCTCTTAAACACACTCTACAGAACACCACCACAGCTAACACGAACATAATAAACTTCATCAAAGATGCCCAACTAGTCAGCAGCATTTAAACCCAAAACCTCATCACTTATAACTTATAATAAACATTTTGTAACAAATATTTATAAACACAATATGTAACCAACTAGGTTATTACCCGTCAACAATGACGGATTTATAATATAAAAATTTCAATTGTTTGTATGTGTATTTGGTTTTATTTTTTAATAAATCCTAATTTCGTCGCCAGTCTGCGAATCATGAGACAGGATATCACCAGTTAGCTAATCACGGGAGAGGGCGTCACCTGTCAGCCAATCAAGAAACAGGGTGTCACCAGTTAGCCAATCACGAGAACTTTAGAAAAATTGACGTCATAATGTTACCGACACTACACACAGACACTTGCTAATTATATAGTTAGATTATTTATTCATTAACTTTTTAAGATGAGAAAACGATTCATTTTTACTTAGTACATTACATTTATATTGTTAAAACTAAAAATAATTTTAGACGTTAATTTATGCCTACGAAACTCTAGACATTTCTATATGTAATTATATTCATAGATACTTAGAGAATAAATCTGCAAAATATTGTTCATATCGGTTAAAGGATATAGGCTTGCCTAGAGTTTCTCGTTTATGCCTACTAAACCCAAAACATTTATATATAAAATTTTATCCGCAGTTTCTTAGAGAATAAATCTGCAAAATATTGTTCATATCGGTCAAAGGAAACAGGAGTATCTACAGTCTCTTGTTTATGCCTACGAAACCCTAGACATTTATTTATGTAATTATATTCGTAGATTCTTAGAGAATAAATCTGCAAAATATTGTTCATATCGGTCAAAGGAAACAGGAGTATCTAGAGTCTCTTGTTTATGTATAAGGAACCCTACGCATTTATGTATTTAATTATATTCGTAGATTCTTAGAGAATAAATCTGCAAAATATTGTTTATATCGGTCAAAGGAAACAGGAGTATCTAGAGTCTCTTGTTTATGCCTACGAAACTCTAAACATTTATGCATATAATTATATTCGTAGATTCTTAGAAAATAAATCTGAAAAATACTGTTCATATCGGTCAAAGGATATAGGAGTACCCTAGGGTTTCTTGTTTAGGCCTACGAAACCCTATACATTGCTATAAATTATTTTATCCGCAGATTTTTAAATAATGCATCTGCAAAATATTTTTCATATCGATCAAAGAATATAGAAGTGTCTACAGTTTCTTATTTATGCCTACGAAACTCTAGATATTCCTCTATGATGTTTTATCCACAGATATTTAGAGAATAAATTTGCAACATGTTTTTCTTATCGATCAAAGAATATAGGAGTGTCTAGAGTTTCTTATTTATATGTACGAAACCCTAGATATTTCTTTATGTTATTTTATCCGCAGATTCTTAAAGAATAAATCTGCAAAATATTATTCATATCGGTCAAAGGATAAAGGAGTCTCTTGTTTATGCCTACGAAACCCTAGACATTTATGTATGTAATTATATTTTTAGATTCTTAGAGAATATATCTGCAAAATATTGTTTATATTGGTCAAAGGATATAGCAGTGTCTAAAGTTTCTTGTTTATGTCTACGAACCCTAGACATTTCTGTAAATAATTATATTTGTAGATTCTAAGAAAATAAATCTGCAAAATATTATTCATATTGGTCGAAGGATATAGCAGTGTATATAGTTTCTTGTTTATGCCTACGAAACTCTAGACATTTCTATATGTTATTTTATTCGCAGTTTCTTAGAGAATAAATCTGCAAAATATTGTTGATATCAGTCAAATGATATAGGAGTATCTAGAGTTTCTTGTATATACCTACGAAATCCTACAAATTTCTATATGTAATTATATTCGTAGATTCTTAGAGAATAAATCTGCAAAACCTGTCAATCAAGTAACCTGTCGGCTAACTGGGAACACCCTGTTTCCCAGTTAGCCGATCACGAGAACCTTAGGAAAAATGACGTCACAGTGTTACAAAGATCACTAACACACGGTAGCTAATTATATATGTACGATGACATGTAATTATAAACTTATTAAACTTATACCGACGCTAAAAACCATGTAGTTGAAGCGTCGTTAAATAAAACTTGTGGAAAAAAAAAATAAATAAAACGGCATTGCCAGTTCTGATGAAAATCTTTAGCTATATCATTCTCAGAATAGTTACATTTGTTTCTTCTTCAGCAAACAAATAAACTATAAAATCATTTAAGTTCCGAAACTTATTAAACTTGTTAAAATTTTGATCGTAACAATTTCGAATGATGATAAAAATAGACATTTAGAGAAGTTAGCAAATTGTCTAGATCGTTTACAGTGGAATTACAGTAGATAGAGTTTAAAATTACACGTTTTACGCCACAACAAGATTCGGATAATTATTGAAAACGATTTCAGCGATAGGTACAATCAACATTATTGAAAATGTAATTACACCGAATGCATCTATATTTTACTACGGCTCGGTATTTTCACAAATGACACTGACGTTTAGAAATTGTTACGCATTCAATTTTAAATCAAAAGAATTATTGTGAAGTGTTAATTTTCACACATTTCAGGATTTTGTAGGTATTTAGTAAGGTGTGTTGTTAATGAAGCTGGTGCGTTATCAATTTCCAAGAATTGTCCTTCCATAAACCCTGCCGTTTTCTACGAATTGCTTCACGCAACCGAAGCAACAAGCTCAATACTGTTCTTTAGTAACTCGAACACCTTTCGATAAAAATGCATGGTACACAATGCCACGATAATCGAAAAAAATCAGCTGTGGCCACCACAGGACCGACCGCCATTATAAAGTACTTGTATAATATACATTCTAGCAGCAGAGTAGAAATAACTTGGCCTAATATTTTCTAACAGAGATATAATTTACCATGACCATGGAAACGTTACATATACCAGGTCTACAAGTATGAAATGCGGATTTTTTTTAAATAAAACACATTAAACTCAAAAGAACAGTAAAAGTTTATTTATTCAAAATATGCTCCATTAGAAGTTATACATATTCCCATCTTTCAGGCAATTTGTGAATACCTCGCCAGTAGAACTCTTCCCCTTTCCCCGCAAACCATTCATCTAGCCATTCTTTCACATTTTCATATGAACAAAAGTGCTGCTCGGCAAGTGCGTGACCCATCGATGCGAACAAGTGGTAATCTGAAGGGGCCAAGTCTGGTGAGTAAGCGGCATGGGGTAGCACTTCATACTTGAGTGCCTCCAATGTGTTGCAAACTGCTTTTGCCTTATGTAGTGGAGAGTTATTGTGAAGAAAGATTACCTTGTGCTGTCTTCTTTCGTATTCTGTTCGTTTTATGAGCAGCGAATGGTTCAATTTGATCAGTTGTCGTTGGTAGCGTTGGGTATTAACTGTTTCACCAGGTTTTAACAATTCATAATAGACCATACCCTTTTGGTCCCACCAAGTACAGAGCATTGTCTTTTTGCCAAAGCGATTCGGTCTTGCAGTTGATGTGGATGGTGAGCCTGGGTTCACCCATGATTTTTTGTGTTTGGGATTTTCAAAATAAATCCATTTTTCATCGGCAGTAATGATACGATGCAAAAAAGACTTTCTTTTGTATCGTGCAAGCAAAATTTCACAAGTGTTTTTGCATTTTTCCATCTGCCTCTCATTCAATGCATGTGGAACCCATCTGCCGACTTTCTGGATCTTACCCATCTCTCGTAGGCGATTGTAAACAGCTTGTTGACTAACGCCTAACTGCTCTGCTAGTTGTTTTTGTGATTAACTATTTTGCGATGGAGCATATTCACCATAAACTTCTCGAAGCAGTCGATATGATTCAGCAGCAGTTTTTTTCAAATGAAAACAAAACAGTAGTACTGTCCGCGAATGCTCTTTAATTGACACAAAATTTGACATTTTTAACACAATAAAACAAAACTATATGATCACTTTTCAAATTATAAGCTATACGCATTTGACACTTAATGATAACTTGACAAAACGCCATATGTGTTGAAACTTTGAACTATACACTCGGTTTGCGCGGCAAGTTTGAAAAAAATCCGCATTTCATACATGTAGACCTGGTAAGTATGAAAAAATTGAGACTTCGAAAAATGTTACAAAAGAGAGACGGACAGACGGACAGACGTACAGACGGACAGACGGACAGACGGACAGACAGACAGACGGACGGACGGACAGACAGACCGAGAGACATCATGCTAAAAATAGTCAAAACGTTCTGTAGGGACCTCATTTCGTGGAGATCCATCGAAATCTCGAAATGTCAAAATCGGTATGATCACAATACCTCCCTTATATATGTTGACGGTCGGTAAAAACAGTGGGAAGAACTTTAACATTCGATAGAACTTGGCGTGTTTTTCTGGGGCTTGGGTCATCTGGAAACTTCCATTGAGATGATTGAGTCTTTGTCTCGATGTTATAACCGTATACCCATATATCGTCACCTGTTATGTTGCGATGAACAAATGTTGAGCCATTGACGACATCATTTATCATTTCCTGAGCGACTTTTTATGACACATGTTTTGTTCAAAATTTAATAATTTCGGACAAATTTTGCTGCCAATCGCTTCATGCCCAAAACAATAGATAAAATTTCTTCGCATGAACCATACGATATACCAACTTCTTCAGCAATCTCTTTAATTATAATTCGATGGTTATCAAGAATTTTTTTTTTTTTAACTTTTTCCATATTTTTCCGGTGATTGAAGTGCTGGGTCTCCCAACTCTATCATCAATTTCATCTGATTCAAGACCATCTTGAAAGCATTTATACCATTTTTAAATTGCTCATTCATTCATAACCGACTCACCAAAGGACTTCTGCAACATTTCTACTACTTTACAGCTCTTGATTTAATTTTTCACGTAAAATTTAATGCATATTCTTTGATCCCTCCATTGTAAAAAATCATCAAATATACAGAACCATAATTTCTTTAATTAGCCGTCAAATCTAAAATACACATCCAATATGGCTGCCAATTGAGAGAGTCGTCAAAGACATGTTAACCAATATGACAACAAAAAAGTTTATCAATCCGACAAATGTAGCGTGGGAATTTCAAAAATTGCAAAATTTTTTGATCACACATATCTAGAAATAATATGAATCTAGAATAAAATTAATTTTCCCGATTTAGGTCAATAGGTGATTTCTGAAATAAACGAAACCATCCTTTATGAACTACTGCATCTAATGTAAAATATATCTTTTTATACAAATAATCATTAATTTATTTGAAAAGCATGGTATTAATGACGTATAAACATTTTTATTTCTCTTTGTAAATCCTAAACTTTTTTCTTAAAATGTAGTAATTTTATTTATCAAGTTTCTCGCTTCAAAGATTGAGTTTATTTCGTGCTTTTTATCATTTTAACAAGTTCCATATTCATATCGAAGTTTCATATTCAAAAGAGAAAACTTCAGATCAAAGAGAAAATTTCATTGTCAATATTTCGCTCCAATGTGAACGATCTCAAATATTCATATAGTATTAATTAATCACTGAAAACTCGTTATAATCTGCGGATGAAATGAAGACTGGGTTACATGAGCGCACATGTATGCAACTACTTAAAATTTACTAAAATGTTCTAACGAGGAACAACAGAGCAGAGCAGCATGTTAGAGAAAGGGTGAAGAAAGCAAGAATGTTTATGGGGAAGCTATGGAGCATAGGAGAGAGGAGGTTTGACGACGATATCAGGTGGAAGATGAAATTGTTTGACGGGATAGTGAAGAGTATCCTCATGTACGGAGTAGAGATGTGGGGATGGAAAGAATGGGAGATAGTAGAAAGGGTACAAGAGGGATACAAGAGATGGATTATGGGATTAGACAGAACGACACCAGGTTATATAGTGAGAGAGGAAATGAAGAGGGAAAAGCTGAGAGTGGGTGCCGGGGCGAGGGCGACGAAGTATGAGGAGAAAATCAGAAGAGACGAAAGAAGGAAAATATTAAGAGAATGCTGGGAAGAAAGATTGAAGGAAGAACAAAAGGGTAAACTGTCGGAATGGGGAGATGTGTGATGGACATAAGGGACGCTGAGCGAAAGAGAAATGGAGGAAGAAACATAGTAGAAGAATTGAAGAGGAGAGACAAGGAGGTACAGGAGCAGGAAAGAACAGTAAGAATAGACAATTCAAGGAATGTGAAAAGGTATAGAGAGATAAGGACGGTAGGAATACCTAAATATTTGAAAGGGAGGAGAGGAAAGGCAGGTGGCAGAGTTAGAAGGATTGCCAGATTAAGATGCGGAAATGAAGAACGAAGTAATAGGTATTGGGCAAAACCAGAGGATAGGCTATGCAGAATGTGTAGGGAGGAGGAAGAATCCTTGGAACACCTAACAAGAAGATGTGGAAAGATGACAAAATGGGAAGGAGAGATAAAGGAGCAGTTGAGTGGAGAAGGAAAGGGAGTAAGGTGGGTGAGAGTACTCGAGGAAAGAAGGAAGGAATGCGGAGAGGTAAGACAGAACTGAGAACAGGAAGGAAGAGAGAGGCAAAGGAGGAGGAAAGAAAAGAGAAGAGAAGCGAAGAAAGAGGGGAAGAACAACTGGATTCAAGAAGGAAGGAGACCGGAGACGGAAGACGAAAAGAGAATAGAAAGAGGAAGAAGAAAGAGAGGAACACCGGAGGAAGAATGTAGAAGAAGAAGAAAGAAGTCATAAAAAGTATTATATTATTATTTTATTATTATTATGATTTTTAAATGTACTGGTTAAAACCCTAAACGCCGCAAGGTCTAGGTTAAATAAAGAATTATGTATACTTAAAATTTACCAGTATTACGTTCATTATTTTCCGGGTAAACTTTGGTCATCAATCTTTTTTTTTCAAACTTGCTCACTCATCTGTTGTGTCCTCTATTTTGATACGGCCTGTATATTTCCTTTTATGCCACGATCTAATATATTTTTCTACGCAATATGGAATCTACTTTCATTTCCATATTTAATTCACAATTGGTTATTCATTAAATTTTCTGGTGAACCAGGAATTTTTCGCACATTTTAACAATTTTCCTTAATCAAATATGCATCGTTTATTATTAACATCTGGATTTAAGTTCGCGTTAAGCTTGATGGACCGTATGATGCATTATTACCAATTTTTGATATGTGGATGATTAATGATAGCCTTAGTAATAGAATATTAAATACATCAGTTTCAGAACACCGAAATTAACTACCTATGTAGATATATTGGTTTAGGATTTAAGAGAAAACCAGTAGCGCACTAAATTAAATTTTATAAACAAATACTACATTCAATTTTTCTCAACTTTATAAAAATCTATCCAGCAAATATTACTTCCGTTTTAAGTCCTACTTGACAGATAGAAACTTCTCAGTTCAATACAATGATGCCCTATCAATTTACTCATAATATCTGGTGTTCCCCAAGGTAGTGTACTTGAGCAATTCCTTTACCTACTTTATACTGCAGATATACCTCAGACAGACGCCACTATGATAGCTGCATCTGCTGATGACGTTGCTTATTCTATCCACAAACGATGATCCTAACGAAGCTTCTACCATTCTTCAAAGTAATCTAAATCTTATAAACAATTGGTATAATAAATGGCGAACTAAAGTAAATCAGTCTAAATCTGTCTAAGTCACGTTTACAATCAGACTAAGTACTTGCTCACAAGTAACAAACAATGACATTCCAGTTCCCATAAAAACTGAAATAAAATGCTTTGGACTGCGTTTCGACTAACGACTGACTTGGAGTAAACACATACAAACCAAACGTAAGTAGCTAGACCTAAAATTTCGCCAAATGTGTTGGCTTCTTGGTAGAAAATCAAAATTATCGGTTTCAAATAAAATTTTGCTCTACAAGGTGTCTCAAAAGAAATTTTATATTTATTTAGCTTACTGCGTGAACGCAACGTATCCGAGGGGCGCGGGGGTTATGTCAATCGGTAGCCTGGCTCTTCGGAATTCAGTCGCTATGGAGCGTTTCTCGGGAGCAGACCGAGCGTTATGCGTGCGAGAGTTTTACAAAAACGGTGATTCGGCGACTGTAGCGCGTAGAATATTCTGCAGTATTCGAGGTTTTCACCACTTAAATGATGCGCCAAGCATTCCTCTCATTCGACATTGGGTTAAAAAGTTTGAAGAGTCTGGTACAACGCTGGATAAATCAAAATCCGGGCGACCTAGGTCATCAAGAACGGTAGAAAACGTGGAGAATGTTAATCAGTCTGTTCGTGACGACCCGAACCTTTCAATTCGGAAGCGCGCAAGTGCTTTAAATGTGCATAGATCATCATTACATCGCATTATGCACAAAGACCTAAAGCTGCACCCCTACAAAATTCAATTGGTGCAAGAATTAAAGCCCCAAGATGCCAGTCAGAGGCTTAATTTCGTAAATCAGGTGATTGAGCGATTTTCAACGTTTACCAACATTTTGTTTTCGGATGAAGCTCATTTTCATCTTAATGGCCACGTAAATAAGCAGAACTGCCGATACTGGAGTGCAACGAATCCGAAACGCAAACATCAGAAACCCCCTACATTCGCCTAAAGTGACCGTATGGGCTGCGATGTCGGCGCGAGGAATTATCAGCCCTTACTTTTTTGAAGACGAAAGGGGGCGTGCAGTTACAGTGAATTCAGAGCGTTATGTGGAGATGTTAGACAACTTCTTGGTACCTGAACTGCAAAACTTCCCTGGCTATAACCAAAGAACATGGTTCCAACAGGACGGAGCAACTTCACACACGTCCAATATGTCTCTGCCACGTGTTCATGAAATTTTCTCAGGCAAATTGATCTCCCGGAGAGGTGACATAAATTGGCCTCCACGCAGTCCAGATTTAACCCCTCTGGACTTTTTCCTATGGGGTTATCTTAAATCTAAAGTTTACGCCAATAAACCGACTTCACTGGCGCATTTGAAAGAAAATATCCGTCACGAAATGGCAGTCATCCCTGAGTCCACCTGCCGAGACGTCATAAGTAATTTTACTGTTCGATTAAATGAGTGCCGAGAACGCGAGGGTCTACATTTAGACGATATTATTTTTAAGAAATAAATCCCCAAAAAGTGTATTTTAATAATTAATAAACATTTTTTCTATATACGGCTTACTTTTTTTTTTATCGATCCACTAAATATAAAATTTCTTTTGAGACACCTTGTATAAGACCATACTCAAACCCATATGGTCGTATGGACTTAAATTATGGGGATGTTCCAAGCCAACCAGATTAAAACTAATTCAATGAATCCAATCAAAGGCGCTTCGAACTTTGGAGAATGCACCTTGGTACGTCTCAAATAGAATGATCCATGAAGACTTCAAAATCCCTTTCATCTTGGAAGAAATTCATACAGCGCCAACAAATAACATGACCGACTTACTGGAGATGAAAATTATCTTGAATTTTATAGTAGCGTTAGAGGCAAGGTAAGTGCACATTCTCGACTCCGACAGTAGTTCTATCTAACCTAAAAGTTCATACATGTATTCGGAGTAAACGTTTATTCAATTTCATTAAATATATCATCAAATCGAAGGAGACGTCTAGTTCTTTTATATACATATTTACACACTGCGATATGAAGAAAAGGGATGGTGGGTAAGTCCTATATATGAATATAGAAACAGAAGGTAACAGGGAGATTATTTAGTAGTTACAAAAAATGAGACACATAAAACAGACACAGATAGATAATTCAATTACATGAGAAGGATTAAGTACACAGTATTTTTTACTTGACATCACAGTTTAGAATGAATATTCTGTTTGCCCCTGCTTGGGGTTTCATTACCATTGTACTTGGGGTGTATTACCAGTATATCCTATGCATTAAACTTCTGCAGACCAGGTGTTTGAAACCGAAACCATAATAATAATAACTTTATTACTACCGACAACATAGTCAAAGTTGCTATTTCTCTACAATTTTTTTTTTTATAAAATAAATTAATATAAATGTCGGTACAGATCTTGCCATTCCGAAAAAAATATATCTGCTCCTATGGTTCCATGATAAACAGTTTCCACTGTATATATTTATAAATAACGTGGTTGTAGGTTAGGTTTTTTTACAATTTTCACGTGAAAAGCAGCGAAATGCGCATGCCCGATGGTGCGGCCAGCGCTCAGAGTTGAATTTTCTGTATTTGCGACACCGCGCTTGTGACATCGCGCCTACTACACCATGGTACTACGGGTGGTTTCAAAATAGAAAACCGTTCGCTAGTTCTGACGCTGGCCGTAACGTGTAGCACTGGCGGACACTTGTACTTGCGTACCATACAGATGATGTGCCAGTGCTGGCCAAGTAAAAAAATAGCGAACATGGGTCAGCGCTTGCAAAATGGCGACAGTGAAAGTGAGGTTATGGTCGCAGCTTCGACCTTGCTTTTGATATTTAAATTAGATTAAAAGTACAAAAAATTACTTTTTACTTTAAGTCAACTTCATAATCACGCAAAAATTATTATAAACTTCCTTTTGAGCACAACACTCTAGACCAGGCCCGTGCAACTTACGGCCCACGGGGCGAAATTGAATATAAGGAAAAAAAAAAAAGCAAATTGAGATATAAAATGTGTATTTCAAATATATTTCTTGACAAAGACGAAAAACAGAAATAGCTTGACTGATGATTATTTTAAAAGTTCGCTTATATTAGCGTCAACCAATATCCGCCCGAATATTTCTCAAATTGTGGACAAACACCAATGTCAGAAATAACATTAAAAAAAGTTTTTACTTTATTATTAGATACTATTTTGTATAAATTTCCTTATAAAATTCCTTTCACAACTATTTCAAGTATAAAATGATATATTTTGTGCAATATTTGCGCAATAATTTGTGTATTATTCTAAATGATAAATATTTTATTTATTTTTCTGCATAAGCGGTTAATATTGATAATCTTGTGCAATGTATCTTTCCAAAGAGGTGTTTTTGCTAACTTTTTATATAATAAAACTACAAATATCAAAATTATTTGTGTTTAATTATTCAAAATACCTTTGGACCCACCAGACCCAGGGAACACCATAATCCTGGACAGAAAGTAGTGTGGCCCACGAAGATTTCTCAAAACTTCCAAGTGGCCCTCCCGCTTAAAAGGTTGCACGGGCCTGTTCTAGACTGATGTGATGACAAGTGTGTGCGGGTCATGTGTACGGTGCCAACATGCATGTACAAGTCTGCACCGATGCTGGCCAAACTCCTTTGACTTGTGATAAGAATACTGCTTTGGAATCGAACGACGGCCAGCGCCAAGCCTAGCCTACGTTGGCTGTGACTTGTGACTTGTTGCCCCTACACAACGACCCGCGGAGCTAGACAAGTATAAACATTGGCCGTGACTTCCCACGCCGTCTGTAGGCACCTTTATATTGGGCTTAATGGGTCTATTCTGTGAGTTTTCTACCGCTGTAAGCGCTATAACTTTGTAAAATACAGCGCTGTAAGGAAAGTGCTATTCTGTATTGACACGCGTTGCTCTGGTAACTCTACACCGATGTAAAATATCGCTGTAACGTTACGGCGATATTTTTCTGGCCGTAAGTCGGTTACAGTACTGTATAGAAGTCAAGTTGTATTAATAATAATAATAATAATAATAAGTTTATTGACCCAATTACAGACTCAGTGTTTTAAGTCAGTCGATATTACAATATATTAATTTAGTCTATTAAACTTTACAGATCAGAAATTACATTGGCAATATTAAAGACACATTGAAAGATTTGTACATTTTATAACTTTACAAAACTGTGAAGTAAGAATTCCTCTATGGAGTAAAAAGGATTTTTAATAAAATAGTCCTTCATGACATTTTTGAATTTGTTGAAGGCCAATTGTTTGATGTTAACCGGTACTTTATTCATAAATTTAATTGAGTAGTAGTTAACAGCATTTCTTGATTTCGTCAGTCTCAAGAAATGAGGATAAATATTTGATTTGTTTCTTGTGTTGTAATCATGAACTTCTGAGAAGATAGTAAGTCCAGTTTTATTTTTATGCATATATAAGAGGGTATAATATATGTAGATAGATGGTAGCGTCATAAATTTTAAGGTTTTAAATGAGTTTCTACAGTCAGATCTATAAGGAATGGATGCAAGAACTCGGATAGCACGCCTCTGCAATGAGAAAACTCTTTTAGCTGCTGTAGAATGTCCCCATGCTAAGATGGCATATGAAATCTGGCTGTGGAACAATACATTGTATGCCACCATAAGAACATCCCCACTAACAGAATTATAGAGGTTCCGTAGGAGAAAGGTTATGGAACATAATCTGCCGGAAAGGATGTCAACATGGTGGTTCCATGTAAGATTAGGGTCCAGATGTATACCAAGAAATTTGACATTATCCGTGTTATCAAAATTATTATTATGTTTGCGCAAGGTAATCAACATTTTTTGGGTCTTTTCAAAGATTCTGTTATTGAAATGGTGTTATTCAGACTTGCAGATTTAACAACAAAAGTTGTGTCATCAGCGTATAAGATACTGGTTTGATCAATAAAAGTTGGAAAATCATTTATAAAAATGAGGAATAGTAAAGGTCCCAGGATGGAGCCTTGAGGAACTCCTGTATCAAGAGTCAGAAAATCTGAATTACCGTTTTTGGTGCAAACCAATTGTTTCCTTCCTGTGAGGTAGGATTCCATAAGAGTGATGCTGGCTTTATCAAATCCATATCTATGAAATTTATCCAGCAGAATCTGGTGAGATACACAATCAAAGGCTTTCGAAAGATCGAGTAGTGTTGTTCAAAGCAAAAGTGTTGTTCAAGCGATATTCTCGATGCCAGTAGATATTTCATCGATAAAAGCCAGAATTGCATCAGATGTGGATCTATTGGCTCTGAAGCTAAACTGCATATCATGAAATAATTGGTTACATTCAAAGAAGGTTATTATTTGTTTTGAAAGTATTTTCTCAAGAACTTTTGATAATATGGGAAGTAATGATATGGGTCGATAGTTACCCGGATCGGTATTGTTCGTGTCACCTAAAAAAAAAATTAATGATCCAAATTTCGCCTTATTTCTAATGCAATTACTACAAGAGGATCATAACAGGTAATTATGCATAAAATATCACGTTACAACCACACATAAACTTTTTTTTATGCATACATGTTTTCATTTATATATTTTTATATACAGGTTTTAGAAACACTGTATTTTTTAAGTAATGGATCCTATCAGGCTACTAAAGGGGCTCACAATTTCACTTCTTTGAGCCAGCCTATGGTTAGTAGATCGATAATAGAAAATTGTTATCTGATAACAACACATCTAATGCCAATTCATATAAAGTTTCCCAATACGAGGGAAGAAAACCGTGGAGTGAAAGAAGGGTAAGTTTTGCATAATATAGCAACAAAAGCAAGAATACCTAACTATGATGAAATTGATGATAATGAGCTTGAACCGGTAAATAATGAAGATCCTGAACCTGAAAATAATGAAGATCTTGTACCAAATGGTAAAATATTTGAAAAGTATTTAAAATTTTCAAAAACTGATTTTAAACTTTTTTTAACAGCTAATCAAGATATGAATTTGGGAAAGCAGATTAGTATTTTATATGTTCAGCAGTCCCTTGTATAATTTGATGTAAAAAATATGTTTATATGGAATAAAGATACATAAGATGCAAAGAGAAACTTTTATTTTTATAAACAAATTATAACAATAATTAATAAAAATTACAAACGTAAAAAACATGAGTATATGTGTATATACAAATATGATATACAATTACCGATCGATGACATTGATCAATACCTCAAATTTTGAGGTTAGAAATAAACATAGTGAAGTTAGCTACAATGTAAGCAAAGTTTAAATCGACCGAAATTACAGAATGTGTTACAGAATAGCTAATGCTCAATATTTACAGAGCTGCCGTAACTTGGCACTTTACAGTGCTAAGCTCACTACAACGCTATAGTGATACAGTACTGTAAACATTTGTTTACAGAATAGACC
Source organism: Liopterus haemorrhoidalis (assembly GCA_963971575.1). Classification (NCBI taxonomy): domain Eukaryota; kingdom Metazoa; phylum Arthropoda; class Insecta; order Coleoptera; family Dytiscidae; genus Liopterus; species Liopterus haemorrhoidalis. Next base: position 11,267,384 of record OZ020623.1, read on the forward strand.
CATAAAATTCATCGCGCCATAGGTGGATAACCTACTTATTTAACCAGACATGAATAAGTGTTCAATTTTCTTTCAACTAAAGAAAAATCCAAAGAAATTAAGCTGCAAAATTGTATGTTATGTCCAACAAAAGAATGAATTAATAAGTGTTATTTCTTAAACAAAAGTAAGCATTAGTCAGACGTCAGTGGTATGTCCAGGACAAAAGCCGTGTAGAAACAAAACACGTAGTTTTATACACGAGTAAACTAATAACATCTGACGACGGGTTCCTTAACAAAAGGACAACGTAAAAAAGAAAACAATATAAGAAGGGAAATATATCAGAATGTTTCCGTTTTATAAAAAAGGTGTATGAGTTGTGGCTTTCACAAACGAAGACGTTCGCGGAATATATAATATTGCGAATACAGATCAAATTTAAATGTATAATGTTTTCTTTTCAAAGTTTATTTTCTTTCGAGCCAACTAGATTTGAATAACGACGTTTGATGATTTTTATACTTGAATAACATCAACGATTTTTTTATCGAAACATTTTTAAAATAATATAATAATATTATTATTTAATATAAAATATGATGGAACATATATTACCCAATGCCAACCTTTTTAGGGTTTTGTAGATATGACCAGCAAATATCCCTTATAACGTCACTCATGTGTCTGTCTGTACGGTAGAAAGTGTAGCCCAGTGTAGTAATTCGTGTGGGAGCGGTAATTTCAGACATAAAATTTTATTACTAATTAAAATAAAATGAATCAATTAGTTAAAATTTTTCAAATTATTTAAATTAAAAAAAACTAATCTATCTTAAGATAAATATCCGCAGAGATTAATTGAGTTATCAGTGGCTGTATTTTTTAATTTAAAGTTGATAGACAAGGGTACAATTTACGATCGTATATTTTATAATTTGTTTAAAATGTTGTCACCGTTTATCTCAAGTACATGGTCAAATGTTTATACAGATGTTGATATGTGACCATATATTTTCAGTGATATGTACTTCGTAGGTAATTAGAGTCAAAATTAATTATTTGTGTTTATGAATAATTGGAATTAGAATTATGAGTCTTTAAGATAAGTTAAAGATTTTTGTAGTTAATTGGAGAACTGATTATTTTTACAACGACAAAAAATGCGGTTAGGAGATCAAATTATTAGTATTAAGAAAAGGGCTGGGGAAATCTTGTGAGAGACAAGAGAGTCTTGAGTAAATCGTCGCCAGAGTCGGTCGAACCTCTCAAGCATTTTGGTTGAGAAACCCGGTATCGTATAGTGGGTGAACCAAAAGTAGTCTGGAAGTGCTGAGGACAGTTTTAATGAAAAAAAATTGATGTGAAGTGTGAATTTTCACACATTTCAGGGTTTTGCAGGTATTTAGTAAGTGAATGATGATTATTTGGGATGCCAAAACCAATTTTATATTAAAATATTATTTTTGTTAATTTTAATTCGAACGCCTGATACCATTATTTAGGTTTCTTAATATGTGCAGTATTTTTTTTTTTTTTATATAGCATTATTTTATATAGCATCATTAAGAATTTTAAAAATTGCGCCTATGGCTTCCATTGGTTGTTATAAGCTCCGCCCCTCTGATTTCGTGTACATTGAAACAGAATTAAATTATAATTTAAACTATTTCCACTGGTTATTAAATTTACGCTTTTAAAAATTAAATGCAACATTTGCCAAAATATAACTAGAATTTTGAATTTAAAAAAAAAAAAACAAAAAAATGTATCGCTGGTTATTTTAATAAATGGTATTGTGCATTTATAGTGGAACATTTTTATTAGCATATAGAATAAAAAACATTAAATTAATAAAAATAGTAGTAAAAATAATAAAAAAAAGTTACAAATTATAATACGTTTAACTCATACAAACATTTCTTGGTCAAATATTTGTCAAAATAGATCTTATTATGATATGTTTTCAGTAAATAATTTGAAGTTGAATAAAAATAATTAAATTTTTACTAATTATTGTTTAGTTATGTCAATAACTAGATATAGTATAGTTAGATAACAACAAATACAAAAAGTCCTGACCATGTAGGATTTTTATTAAATGAGTTATTTGAATTAAAGCGAAAAGTTGGGGGATGTAAAGTTAATCTCAAAATTGTTTCGCGGACCCCCAGTAATGGCTACGCGGATCCCTCAGGGGTCCGCGGACCATAGTTTACGAACCGCTGTACTATAGGAATTTTTCAAAAATTAAAAAAATTAAATAGAATCTCTTAGTACTCAAATAATTAATAAAAATTATTTTTAAAAACTGTTGATTTAGATGTGATTATAGAACAAATATGGTATTCTTAGATATCCAGCATTATGTTGACTTCTTACACTTACTAAATACTTACAAAGCCCTGAAAAGTGTGAAAATTCACACTTTATATACGCACATATAACAGTGTTCTTAATTTTGTTTTACAGTCCGTGATTTGTCAGAACTCAGTACCACTGACCTGATTAATGATGGTATGAAAGAGATTTGGAATCACTGGTAATTCCAAATGAGCAAACATTTAAAAAGTGCCCTTGTCTGAAGCAGGTCCACAAATATTCCCTTTGCAAACGACTGCCATCCTTGGAGACAGAATATAACCCACATACACAAACCCTTATTTAATTATTTTCAACCCTTACGTCCCAGAAGCAAATAAATTTAAAATCGCACCCTTTTACCCTTACACGTAGTATTTTATTTCTCTCAGTTGACCGGTATTTTTTAACGATTCATCATGGATTATGTTTAATTGAATATAAAGTATATTAAGCTAAATTTATGCGGTTATTCGGGTGTAATTTTTATAAAAATATATATTTTCTTAAAGGTATTAATAAAATAAATGCTCGGTAAATTTCATTAATCTTATTTGAACGCACTCTGTTCGCGTAACTCATTTCGTAAATTTAGTTTTCCATCGATACAGCGCTCTGGCCGGTTAGTTTTGCCCGGATGTTCTGTCCATAGAATCGATATCGCTTGAATGCTGTAATAATTAACTAAAAAATTGATGTGAAGTGTGAATATTCACACATTTCAGGGTTTCGCAGGTATATAATAAGTGAAGGCGGAATACTGAGTGTGTAGGACAAATTTTACTTTGTAGTAATTACGGCAAAATGAACGATATTTTTAAAATAATTTATCGTCTGTTAATCATATAATAAGACTGGTTATTAAATTTACGCTCTTAAAAATTAAATACAACATTTGTCAAAATATAACTAGAATTTTGACAAAATAATTTCAACATAATAAAAATGCAAAAAAAAAACAGAAAAAATAAAATTCGCTTTAATTCGCAAAAATTTTGCACAATTTTGGCAAAAATCGCATCAAAATAATTTATTTTGCAAAAATAAAAATTTGATCGTTAATCCACGTACTAAGGGCTTTCATTTGATACCCTACTCAGAATTTAAAAAAAATATTTTTGTTTTCGATGAGCACATATTTGTTTATATTTGTAGGGGGGTATGTTTTTTAGATGTTTTAGTATTTTTCCTATGTGCGGGTCAAAGAGTTGTATAAGCATGCCAAATTTCAACTCTCTAGGTTTGGCCGTTTGGCTACAATTTTTACCGAACAGACAGACAGACAGACAGACAGACAGACAGACAGACAGACAGACAGACAGACAGTCAGACAGACAGACAGACAGACAGACAGACAGACAGACCGACCGACAGACAGACAAACAGACACGCGACAAAATGACGGTATAAGGGTTTTTTGGTCATACCTATAAAACCCTAATAAAAAACTAAATTTAAATAATTGGCAAAAACTTCGTCGCAATAAAATTTTAATTAAAAAATCCCAGTGATTTTTTCTGCATTTGCTTCGTATCTAAGTTCATAAATTAATAAGAAATACAGTGGATATTGTTTATAACGATGGAACCAATGAAATTTGGTCGTTATAACCGTAGTTCGCTATATCCAAACACTATAAATATAATGTTGAAAAATATGTACATTTTATTTATGTTAGAAAAGACTACATTTACATGAGTGCAAGAAGCTTAAGCAACAAAAACTATCTTCAAGTGTCACAAAACATAAAAAAAAAAACAGTCCAACTTATTTTACAAACAATTTAACACTTATATAATTTTACATACATATGTATGTATGCATAGATAAATTTTAGTTGGTTTTGGTCATTTTGGTTGGTTTTTGTGATTTTTGGTCTTTTAAAAAGTTTTTTTGTTGAAAAAAGGCAAAGTTGGTTGATAACTTACAAATATAAGGAATTATTTTATTCATAAAAGTATGCACCCATATTGTCTATACGCTTTTGCCATTTAAGCGGCAGGTTGTTCAAGCCGGTGGTAACGGGTGTTTTTTTTAGAGGTATAGAACTTTAAATTGCAATAAAACAACAATGGATTATTCGATTGACATGAATTTTTTTTTATTCGAAAGATAATCTTGTGGCATTACATTAAATCATACCAACAAGACGGCGCAACATGTCACACAGCTCGTGCCACAATCGATTTATTGAAAGACACGTTTGGTGACCGCCTAATTTCACGTTTTGGACCTGTGAATTGGCCTCCAAGATCTTGTGATTTAACACCGCTGGACTACTTTCTGTGGGGCTATGTAAAGTCATTGGTCTATGCGGATAAGCCACAAACGCTTGACCATTTGGAAGACAACATTCGCCGTGTTATTGCCGATATACGGCCACAAATGTTGGAAAAAGTCATCGAAAATTGGACGTCCAGATTGGACTACATCCGAGCCAGCCGTGGCGGTCATATGCCAGAAATCATATTTAAAATGTAATGCCACAAGATTATCTTTCGAATAAAAAAAAATTCATGTCAATCGAATAATCCATCGTTGTTTTATTGCAATTTAAAGTTCTATACCTCTAAAAAAAACACCCATTATAAAACCCTGGCTACCGAGAGTCAGTGAATTCCCGCCAGTTTTACAGCATTGTCGGAATTAAACTGTTTTCCTATTAAAAAGTTGTGCAAATTGCGGAAGAAGTGATAGTCAGTGGGGGCTAGGTCAGATGAGTATGGAGGATGATGAAGAAGTTCCAACTCCAATTCCTGTAGTTTTGCCACAGTCATTTGAGCAGTGTGTGGTCTAGCGTTGTCATGCAATAAGATAGAAGTTGATCTGTTGACCAATCTAGGCTGTTTTTGCATCATTTCGTTCAGTTGGTTGCGGTATATTTCTGCTGTGATCGATAAGCCAGGTTTTTTTTTTGTTTGCTTTTTAAGTTACCTGTACGAAATTTGGCGAACCAATTTGATAGTTGGACCAATTCTGTAACTCAGTTAATATGATCATAGTAACTAAATATGTCTCTATGAGCAAGGTCAGTTACTATCATGAATAAAAGTCATTATACTTTTTATAGTATTTTATCTTGTAGTAACGTTACTACACAGTAAATTTTTACAGAATTGATCTGATTGTCTGCTGCGTAGTAACACTAGAGCAGCGTTTCCCAAAGTGTGTTCCGCGATAAAATTCAGGGGTTCCGCGGGACATGGTGCAATTTATATTCTCTCTTGGATTACAAAAATGGATATTTAAAAATAAAATTAAAATAATTTAAGATATAGTTAAAAATTTATTCAAGAAAAATACAAAAAAAAAAATAATAATACCAAAAACCAGAATAAACAACTTTCTGGTCTGATATATATGACGAATATCATCATTTAACAAAAAGGACTATTCGGTTTTTGTTACCGTTTGCAACTACGTACATGTGTGAATCTGGATTTTCAAAATACGCTGATACAAAATCGCAGCAAACTAAATGCTGCACTAGATATGCGAATTCAATTATCCGATATTATGCCAAATTTTGAAAGAATGTTTGAATCTTAAAAGCAAAAAGCATGCTTCTCATTAAACTTAGCTGTATTATCAAAGAGTCTCACACTTTATATGATAAATATAGCTTGCTTGATTCTCGCATGATTTTTATTTTTAATTTTAAATTTCTAGTTTTGAGAAATACAATGAAAATTACTACTAGTTAATAAACTCTTACTTTTCTACGTATTTGTAAGAGGAAAAAGTTTGCAGTAATTAATTTTTTTTTTTTTTGTATTTAAAGATGTATCAAGAACTTTTCCAATAAAAGGGTTCCTTAATTTTTTGAACAGCGCATAGGGGGTCCGCGACAAAATAAGTTTGGGAACCACTGCACTAGAGCCAAATACACTATTAATGTTTCGCGCGGTCTGCGATGCTGTAGTTCCACGTAAGAACTCATACTTTTTTGTTATTTTTTTAAAAGTTTTTGATATTTTTTAGAGCATACAATGATTTCTTTAAACAGGCCAGATGTGTAACTTTGCAACAAAAAAAGACAGAACGGTAAAATATTAAGCCAATGTCAAATAGTAAGCTGTTAAAGTTGGCAATATTATTAACTACAAATTTCATTCTTGACGACCTGTAGTATAGAAAAAGATAGATCTATACCACAAGCATAAAATAATAATCATAAGACTATTTTTGCTCTGTTTATTATAAACAGATATTCAGAACAATGACACGCTTTGTGCTCAATTTTATGCCCGTGCTTTACCTTATTTGACGGAGCTATTACAATCCAGGCTTTAATTTTAAAGCACACAATACAGAATTATAAATATAGTATTTTGTCTTTAATTAGTAGCTTGTTTAATTTGCACGTAAATCTGACGCTGTACAGAAATGTTGACCTCTGTTAGGTCATTCTTCAGCAGTGTCGTGTTCGAAACCCAGTTTACTAATTGTTACTATATTAATCCATCAGAATAGCAATTAAACATGTCAAATTAGCGTGAACTACAACAAGAGCAGTCCGGTAATGTCACTTTATAATTCAAGGAAATTCCGCAGCGTGGCGTTGCGGAAAGCACTGACGCAGTACTTACTTTATATATTAATACTGTTTGCAAATACTTTAAAGAAAAGAAATAAAAATAAAAATAATCACTTGTTTGAAGTTTAGTTCGGTTTTTAAATCTGATAAAAGTTTACGACAAAAAATATAAGATAAAAGAGAAAAATTAATTCGAGAGTTGTAATTTTTAAATATAGTATAGTCGTGTTAGTGTGAACACAAAATTCGAGTTTGTTCGCATACATAGGGCGCTAGGAAAGTTTTGAGATACGGCTGTATAAATAAACATAACAAGTTTATTCTTGCATCAATAAATAAACAATTCAAAACATAATAGATGCACTGATAAATACATTTTATGTATTCTATTCTTTGCATTGCAAGTGTAAACTTATCAATATGAGTGAGATAACGCGACGAGATCATCGTACATATATAATTAGCTAGTGTGTGTTAGTGATCTTTGTAACACTGTGACGTCATTTTTCCTAAGGTTCTCGTGATTAGCTAACTGGAAAACAGGGTGTTCTCAGTTTGATATGATTGACAGGTATTTTGCAGATTTATTCTCTAAGAATCTACGAATATAATTACATATAGAAATTTGTAGGATTTCGTAGGCATAAACAAGAAACTCTAGATACTCCTATATCATTTGACTGATATCAACAATAATTTGCAGATTTATTCTCTAAGAAACTGCAAATAAAATAACATCTAGAAATGTCTAGGATATCGTAGGCATAAACAAGAAACTCTAGACACTGCTATCCTTTGACCAATATGAACAATATTTTGCAGATATATTCTCTTAGAATCTACAAATATAATTACATACATAAATGTCTAGGGTTTCGTAGGCATAAACAAGGGACTCCTATATCCTTTGACCGATATGAACAATATTTTGCAGATTTATTCTCTAAGAATCTGCGGATAAAATGACATACAGAAATATCTAGGGGTTCGTAGATATAAATAAGAAACTCTAAACACTCTTATATTCTTTGATCGATATGAAAAACATTTTGCAAATTTATTCTCTTAAAATCTGCGGATAAAACATCGTATAGAAATATCTAGAATTTCGTACGCATAAATAAGAAACTGTAGACACTTCTATATTCTTTGATCGATATGAAAAATATTTTGCAGATTTATTATTTAAAAATCTGCGGATAAAATAACCTTTAGAAATGTATAGGATTTCGTGGGCATAAACAAGAGACTCTAGATACTCCTGTTTCCTTTGACCGATATGAACAATATTTTGCACAATTATTCTCTAAGAATCTACAAATATAACTACATACATAAATGCCTAGGGTTTCGTAGCCATAAACAAGAGACTCTAGATACTCCTGTTTCCTTTGACCGATATGAAAAATATTTTGCACAGTTATTCTCTAAGAATCTACGAATATAATTACATAAATAAATGTCTAGGGTTTTGTAGGCATAAACAAGAGACTGTAGATACTCCTGTTTCCTTTGACCGATATGAACAATATTTTGCAGATTTATTCTCTAAGAAACTGCGGATAAAATTTTATATATAAATGTTTTTTGTTTCGTAGGCATATATTAACGTCTCAAATTATTTTTAGTTTTATCAATATAAATGTAATGTACTAAGTAAAAATGAATCGTTTTCTCATCTTAAAAAGTTAATGAATAAATAATCTAACTATATAATTAACAAGTGTCTGTATGTAGAGTCGGTAACATTATGACGTCAAGTTTTCTAAAGTTCTCGTGATTGGCTAACTAGGGACACCCTGTTTCTTGATTGGCTGACAGGTAACGCCCTCTCCCGTGATTAGCTAACTGGTAATATCCTGTCCCATGATTCGCAGACTGGCGACGAAATTAAGATACTTTAAAAAATAAAACCAAATACACATACAAACAATTGAAATTTTTATATTATAAATCCGTCATTGTTGAAGGGTAATAACCTAGTATTATTTATAATTTTAAACAAAAGTGATAGGTCCGATAGTATCTTTCTATTTTCTAGAGTTAGTATCTTAAAGTAGTAACAAGAAATTAAATAATTTGTGTTAATAAGTGAGCTTTTTATAGATAGATATCTTTCTAATCTTTTTGTCTGAACTCCATAAAGTGGATTCCATAGTGAACTACAGTAAGTGAGCTGACTTAGAACATAGGCATTGAATAGAGATTGGATAACAGAAGTATTGTAGAAGAACTTACAAGTTCCCACAAGGTTTTATCAGATGATAATTCAAAAATATTACAAAACGGCCGGTCCAGAATATCTACGGCGAGAGTCATAGTGTTAAATGGTAATAATGGTTCAGCTTTTTGGACGTGCGAGATAATATTTGAGGTATCAGAAAACATTTTTCAAAGAATCTGGGCCATTATTTGAGCATTTTGAGGCAAAAATATGCTTACAAGATTTCAAAAGGCGACAGCTGTCAAATTTTTTGCATTTTAAAATTGGACGAGATTTCACATTTTGAACGTGTTTCTTGACAGAAGAAAACTAATTAAGGATTTAAGGTGAATTAGCGATAAAACTTAAAACATTTGCAGGGGGTATTTCCATAAAATAGTGTTTTTTTTAACACTATTGCAATTTTCTCTATGACCGGAAAGCGTGCAGGGGTTTAGTACCATCCCTTTTTTGTTGTCACAGGGTAAATATTCTCTCCTCTAAAAGGCATGCTGTATGAAATCGGAGACCAAAAACTGTCATGAGCTCCCGGTCTAAATCGACAAGTGCGACAAAATGCCTTATTATTTTTGATTGAATTTTGATTGAGTTTTAACAACGTAGGGGAGAAGACCGGCGTAGACGGGCTGAGGCCCCTAGTATAAAATATTTTGTTAACTAGTGTAATTAATACACATAAATAAAAATGCGCAGCATTAAAGGCTATTTTAGTAGTTCATTATTAAATATAAATTATCATTTTATAGGTTATAAACCTTTGATAATATATTATCAACATCAACAACTCGACGTCGTCTGGCGATAACGATTTTTTTCATTGTTTAAAATTAAATTTTAAACTCAAAACAGTCATCTTATAAAATTAATATACGAAGGTCATCCAAAAAGTATAGAATGATTGTTTACTAAAGACTGATTTACATATTTACTTTCTATTTTATAAAAAAAAATAATAATAAATTAATAAACAAACAAGATTTATTTTTGATCAATTACACTATGCAACAAATTAAATAATTTTTTTTTTTCACTGGGTTTACAGTATGTAATTATGATTCCCCACCTTAAAATCAATTGAGGTTAATAAATAAAATTGTCACATCACGTCAGGTTCCATAGAGAAAAGCATTTATTGATTTTTTAAAAATTATATAAATTAGCGACACAAAACTTTATTTTTTATTAAAAAACTTATATTTTTTTGTGCGATTGGCTTTCCTCTTGTAGTCAGTTATCGCGGTATCCCTCTGAAGGCACCAACAGTAGTATGCAAGCATGGCTAGTTCCCATCTACCTTGATAACGTTTCTCAAACTCTGCTTTTTCCTGGTGAAAGCGTTCGCCGTATCCATCGCTTACTGAACCCATATTTTCCGGAAAGAAACTCAAATGGGAGTGTAGAAAATGGATTTTCAACGACATATTGCATCCTAGTTTATGATAAGCATTCAGCATCAATTTAATTTTTTCATGAAAATCTGGTGAAATCTGAATGTGGTTCTGTAATAGTTGGATCTTGAAATACCTCATCACTAGAAGGGCCGGGTACGTTATCTTCTTCCATAGAACTCGATGAACTTGATGAACTTCGTTTTGGTACTGGAATGTCTAGAGAATGGGGTAGCGGCATTGATACTAATGGTACATTGGCATATTTCACTGAATGTTTTGATTTTTTAGAAAAACCCTTCACATTTGTCAAACAGAAATAACAGTCGTCTATGTGGTTCTTGGGTTCACGCCACTGCATTGGTACACCAAAAGGCATCACTTTTATAGTAGCATTGTACCAACCCGTCAAATATTTATAACATTTTAAACACACTTGGGGCACCCATGATTGGGTGTCTTGATTTTTATTACACTCTTAAAATAAGCTTGATAACACTTCTCAAGCAATGGAGAAATTGGCTTTTTTCACTTTTTGGAGTAAATTAACCACAAACATAACAAAATAAGTTAGGAGAATTAACACAAACGCGCGACATTTTGTAGATTTATAACTAATCTAAATATTTTGATGACTTTTGTACACAGCAAATATATATTTTTATGAATAGGCTCAAACAAGTTTTATCAAGAAAAATTAAGATTTTACTTATCTATGTTTTGAGACGTGATATCTAAATATAAATTTGTTTCTTTTTGCTTACTAGGTATACCTAATACGAATTACTATTCGAAATATTGGTAAATTTTTTAGTGTTGCATAGTGTTTAATAAATTATTTAATAAATTAAGATTTAATTAATAAGTTAATTAAATCATTAATAAATCGAAACAATTTGCAAAAAACACTCTATTGAAAAACTATACTAATCGTTATTGTCTCCTGATCGGTATTGTCCTTAAATTTATTATTTAATTTTCTAAATATCCTTAATGATTTTTCCCGTAATTTGTCAGAAGTAAGTTTTAAGTGTTAACCATTAAAATAGAAAGTTCTTCCTCGAAATAACTAGCACTTTAAACAGTGTAGAGGAGCGTTAGTAAAAGTGACATCGTTCTCTTTAATCATGTATGTCCTTAGTTTAAACCACGTTGCCGACAGCTCTAAATTTCATTTCTGCTGAGCTTAACACTACACTTGCTCAACGCTAATTAACAAATTACTTAATTAACATAAAAAGAGATGGCGCTATCTACGGTATTATTTTATTAAGTTGGCAAGTTGGGTTTCATTGAACCGATTTATAGTGAAATGTTATATATCGAATATAGAACAAATAGGGCCTGTGTTTAAGGTGTGTGCTGCACAGGTGTGACGCAACAAATAGACAGAATTTGGGGTCAAATCTATAGAATCCTACGAGGGTTACCTTTTATGTTTTTACAAACGACCACTAGATGGCAATATTGAAATTTGTCATTACTATATTTGTAAAATTTGACATTTGTTATTGTGAAATCAGTACCAGCTTATAAATTGACCGAGTAGTTTGTTGACAGAGGGCGTTAAAAAAACAAGTTACTGAAAAAACTAATATTCCTCGTGAAGGTTTTTGTTTCGTTTTTTTCGTTTTCGAAAAAAGAGGATGGAAGCATTCGAAATGTGGTGGTTTCGAAGAATGTTGAAAATTTGGTGGGTAGAAAGAGTGACCGAACGAAGAAGTATTGCGGCAAATGGAGGAGGAACCATGCCTGTGGAGAAGGTTGCAGAAGAGAGAAGAGAGAAATGTGTAATTAATATATTCGTAAAATTTTATATTTGTTATTGTGAAATAGATTCGCTTCGTTCAACTTTTGGTAATGAAGCTCCATCGGAAAAGATTGTTTACAATTGGTTTGCAAAATTTCGTCGTGGTTGTGCGTCCGTTAGTGATGAATCACGTGTGTGTTAGTGATGAATCAAAAAAATCGATGCTGTGCGGAAAATAATTGAAGAAGATCGGTATGTGACTTACCGTGAGATAGAGGCATCTTTTGGCATATCGCAGAATGCAATACATTCGATTTTGCATGAACATTTAGCTGTGAAAAAGATCTGTTCCCGATGAATTCCGCATAATTTGACGGACCCCAAAAAAAACGCTCGTGTTGATTGGAGTAAGTGAATGCTAAAAAATTCAACCTAGGCATTGCAAAATCCGTATACTACATAGTTACAGGTGACGAAACTTGGATTTATTAATATGAACCAGAAACTAAGCAACAATCCACTGTTTAGGTCCAGAGCCGCAGTGGGGGGGGGGGGTCGGAGGATGCGACGGCCCCTAGCGCACTAATGAAAAAGGCGCCACATTGCGGTGAGGACCTTTTTTTTGCTCATCACTTGGATTTTGGGAAGTGAGAACCTTTTGTTTTTAACTCATCACTTGGATTTTGGGAAGTGAGGACCACCTTTTTTTGCCAAGGGCGCCAAAACACAGTTTTGCCCCTAGCGCAAGTTTTCCTTACTGCTCTGTTAGGGTCTTCCAAGAGGAACCGAAACCCACAAAAGTTGTTCGTTCACGAAGCACTTCCAAGAAAATGAACGCTTGTTTCTTCGGTTGTACTGGACATGTCGCAACCATTCCTTTAGAGCAGGGGTCGGCAACGCGGTGCCCGCCTAACCATGCGAAATTCTATTTCCGAGCCGCTTTTAGTAATAAAAGTACTATCAAGAAGACTAGAAGTTTTATAGTTTTATAAATAAATATAATTTAATATTCATTAAATTTTATTGTAAATCTAAATTTTAAAACTATTCCCAATATAGACCCAATATGAAAGAAAGCAATAATAAAAATGGTAATAGAAAATTATTGCGATGGAAATGCTACCACCCATCAATTTGCCAAACATTTTGATACATTATTGGAAGAATTTAATACCAGATTTGAAGACTTCTACGAATTGGAGGCATTTTTAACATTTTTTATTAGTCCTTTTTCTGAAAGAGAGGATGATGTGACTAATAAAATCGCAACTTCGCAATCGCAATCATTTCGGTATTTCCAATAAGGAGGACTTAGAATTGGAAGTTATAAATATAACAAATGACATTGAATTAAAATCACATCGTAACGAAGAAAAATTCTGGAACTTGATGAATGGGAATAGCTACCCATTGTTGAGAAAATGTGCTCTAAAATAGAAGTCTCTCTGTGCGTCGACATATGCTTGTGAATATGTCGGTCTAATATGAAATACTTAAAATCAAAATACCGAACAGGCCTCACTGACGTTCATTTGGACCAATGCCTGAGAACTGGCAATTCTACTCCCACATTACAACGAATTGGCCGCGAATTTTCATTATGAAATATCGCATTAATTATCACTTTGATATTATGTATTTTTTTTATGAAAATTAAAATTTTAAATTGCATTAATATTTTTATGTTTAAATTTTAAACTATAATAAAAAAAGGTTAGTTAATTATAACCAAATAGTTAGAAAATGATTGCTATGGTTACTTATGGAATTGTTATATTGTAACCTAGTTTAACCAAATGGTTAAACTCTGGTAAAATGGTTTCTCTGACTTAATATTGCTTGCCCTATTGTCAAAAGAAAGTTATAACAAATTTAAAGTCTTTTAAATATATGCATGCGATTCGGAGGGTCCCAAAGGGCTCAAACGGTCATGTGATCTTGTAATAAAAAAATATGATTTTCCGCGTTTTCATACAGCATGCCTATAATTAAAAGACTTTAAATTTGTTATAACTTTCTTTGGACAAAAGGACAAGCAATATTAAATCAGAGAAAAACACAAAAATTATGTGCAAGTGGAAATGCAATTTTCCCTATGACCGGAAAGCGTGCAGGGGTTAGTACCATCCCTTTTTTGTTGTCACATGGTAAATATTCTCTCCTCCAAAAGGCATGCTGCATGAAATCGGAGACCAAAAATGTCATGAGCTCCCGGTCTACCTCAATTCGAGGAGATCCATAGAAATCTCGAAACGTCAAAATTGGTATGATCACAATACCTCCCTTATATATGTTGGCGGTCGGTAAAAACTTATACCTCAGATAGTTATTCCTCTGTTTATCCGAGGTTTATCCTTTGATTATAAAAGCGGCCCTAATTGTAATAAAAGAAGACACATAAAACCAAACAGCAAAATAATTCGAAATAGTGTAAACATTGCATCTTTATCATTTAACTTATACTAATTTTAAACAACAAATTACGAAAATAATGATCTTTGACTCACCAAAAATGTAATCACAACACTATGAGATCCACATCCCAACTGAGACGCGAATGTTATTCTTCCAACGGCTATATATAGATATCAGTTCGTTATCAGAGTTTCATGTGGGAATAGAAGCACTCTCCAATCATGTGTTACCATTTTGTAAACATTTTGATACAGGTTGTGAATTCGGACATTGACCCCAATAGGCGCCAGAGATTATTTTTATTCGTAAATTTGTAGCACAGTAGCAGTATATTTAGAAGCAAAATATTGTTAGATTTTTATGGATCAGCTAAATCTCAGTTAGGTGTAATTGATCTGGGAAATCTACGAAAGTTTTAAGTATCTCATTGGCTGGTTTGACAGAATTTGAGTATGCAGCTAACCTAGAGCAGTTTTTCTCAATCAAAAACGCACCGCGGACCAGTATGATATATAATTTTCTAACGCGGACCACTAATAATAATTGTTGGTTCATTTTTTGCAAGAAAACAAATTAAAGCTCATTAAATTTGGTATCAAATTAAAGCTCTTGATGATTAAAGCGATGTAGATTGAGGAACTAAAAGTAGATATTTAAAAGACTTTATTATAATACGATTTTTCCAAAAAAAAAAAAAAAACTAAAAAATCCTTAGTTTCACACCTGTTAACCTAGGAAGGTTATTATAAAAATCTAAAAAAAATTGAGTAATGCACAATAATAGGAACTGGAATAGTGCCACAAGAAATTTTGATCTGATAATTATTTCAAGAGTTAGCGAATTTTTAGCAACACTGTGCTTACAGTTTTTATCTGACTGACAGGAACTGGGTAGCCACTAGATCTTGATGCGCATCTTGAGTATGGGTGTTTTCTCTAGATGGAAGTACGTGGAAATTCTTTCAACAGTTAACGAAATTTATGTTTTTTAATATGCACCCAAAATTTGTTATCACTCATTAAATACCTACAAAAACCTGAAATTTGTAAATATTCACACTTCACATCAATTTCTTAAAAAAATATATATATATATATTTTTTGTTGTATTTAAAATAATTTCTATTTGACTGTTTTTGTTTTAGTTTACTATTTTAGTCTTTATAAAGCCGCATTCAGAGATCTTAAGTCAATAGCTTATGCACTGTATCTTATGGACTGTTCATTGTCACCAGCAAGTTTGTCATATGATAAGACGTGAAACCGTTCAGACCTCCAATACGTTGTTTGTTGTGGACATAATTTTCTAAACTTATAGCTATAGTGCGTTCGAAGGTGAGTTTGCAGTATAGCTCTTATGGCAAATGGGAGCGGTGTTGCCAAATGTTGTAAAAGTGTCAAATGTGTCAATTATAATAATATGAAAAATTGGTATTATTTACAAAAATCAACTCTTATAAAACTCAAAATAACACTCAACAAAAACAAATGGCCATTTGTAGATTACTGCGTCTTCACAGATCAGCGCGTTTTAGATCTGGCAACGTCGACCAGCAAGAAAAAGATAGCGTCATTCTGTAAACCCATTAGAGAGTATGAAAAAGAACTACTCCATATGCCCTGTACTGCAAACTGACCTTCGAACGCACTATAGTGAGATGTTTTAATGAGACAGACATGTAAACACATTCGCTATCGCATTCTATCAGTGACACCGTAGTTATCGAATGCCTTTACATAACCTAACATAATGTCATCATTAACAAATCTTCCTCAAAATTACAAAGAAGGACAGTAAATATGATCAATTTAGGTAATTAGGTAGTTAAAATCTAAGACAACAGAATTATAAGAACGATAATACATATAAAATATTTTACGAAGCTAAATAGTTGGTTTCAAAATTCACAGATGGAGGGCTATTCGCAACGTACTAATTTAAAACAGATGTGAATGGTACATGGCACGTTAAAAGAATGCATTAAAGCATAACTGAGAGCGACACAACGAAGGGTCTATAACTTATTAGTTTAAAGAGGTCTGAATGCGGCTTAAGAGTTTACTATTTAGTAGATCGAACAGAGTTCTCCGTTTTCTCTAGGCGAAACATATTAAATATAAATATAAAAATAAAAACACTAGGTTAAGTTTCACAAACTCTTTAATACTCGATACGTATTTCGGCTATGATGCCATTTTCAAGAGTTTCTTACAAACTGATTTTTTTAGTTTCTTACAAACACTTTGTAAGAAACTCTTGAAAATGGCATCATAGCCGAAATAAGTAACGAGTATTAAAAAATTTGTGAAACTTAACCTAGTGTTTTTATTTTTATATTTTTACTATTTAGTCTGTATAATATACACCACCTGCTTCGTATTTTATCTTCCGATATTGTACAGTCAGCTCTGGGATCGGCTCAGCCTCAAGTATCTAAGTCCTAATACTTAAAAATGAGTACCTGTTTATACAGGGATAATAGAACAGGTCTAAACGTCACACTAGCCACGTGACTTTCATATCTATGGCCGGTGGTCAAGAAATAGAAAATTCACCTTCTCTGTCCCAATATGCTTATTTAGGCGTTGGGAACCTATTATTTATTATTTGCTAGATTCATTGCGTCCGAACTCATTAATTTTACTTTAGCGCATGACATAGGATTAAACATTTTATCAAATTATTGTTTTGATGTATGAAATGCTATTTTAAATTATTATTGCAACAATCTTTGAACTGTTTGGTGGCCACTGACATTGAACTTACTTGATGAATAGATAACCTACTTATCTAGTATATAATACAAATATTTTTTATCTGTTACTAAGTAGACAAATTGGAGCTAGACAGTATATAAAAAATAATTATCTAAAAAGAATTATTCAAATACTTTGGAATGTGAAACTTCGATAGTCCAATAATATCGATGTTTCGCAATATCATTGTCAAAAACATTGTTAGTTCGTAGCTCCCCAAATATTCATCTAAATGAAAAAATGCATCGAAATAAATGATTTGGGACAATATTCATAATCTTTTACTAAATCTCGCAAGAAGTCATCTTAAACACCTGGTTTTAGCCAGGTGGCAGCATGAGTAGAGCAGTATGCGAAACGTTAAGTTGAGGCAGATTAACGGAGACGTTAAACCAGTGCTTCTCAACCTTTTATGGCCTGGGACCCCCAAATTATATAAATATTGTCTGCGGCCCCCCTATATATATATATATATATATATATATATATATATAGGGTGTATCAAGATAATGGGAACACGAGTTTTTTCGAAAAGGCGACGTTGCTCACATGTCGTTCACTCGTCGCTCACACGTCGAAAATTTTGAACTAAAATTTATGCACAAAATTAAATAGTAGTATTGAAATTTTCCGGAAAAAAACGGAATTACAGGATATCAAGGACAATTTCGAATTTTTAAATGGGAACGCATGTCATATTGGATATCTTTGGATGGAGCTTTTCAACAACTTTTTCTTAAACATTTTTTGAATACCTTTTACGGTTGACAAAAAACTGTGATATTTTTAAATGACAATTATATTCCCTATAACGACTTGAAAGTAAAGTATTTTTATTTACAAGTGTTCAAAGTGCCTTCCATTTTAATTTAAACACATTCGTATCCTTACTCTTGAGTTACCTGTAGTTCGGAGAGCAATTAAAAAAAATATATAATAACAAATATTGCACTTTCAAATCGTACTTCAAAGCACAACTTAAAAATACTTGAAGTACCTCCAACGCGAACTATTGTCAGAGAAACCCATTAACCGACACATACAATTTATTTGACCTTGATATAGTTTACTTATAGTCTGTTTCTTTTGTTAAAGCGGAACTAGATTTTCAAATCTAGTAATTTTTATCGATTAATTGAAGCTTTTGATCATTATGTTTAGTAAAAGCCCATTTACTCATTATAAAGTTAGCTAGTGACAACTTAAACATTTGAAATAGCCTGTAGTTTAAATTAGTTGTCAAAATAGGTATATTAAGTATAAAAATAAATAGAATATTTATTTTATTTATGTTGTGAAAGGTATATTTTTATGAATATCAATATAACATACTCGAATTTATAAATATGAATAAAATTTATATCTTGTATGCTTATGTGCATTTTTATTATATTTTCATGTTTCGATCTTGTATGACTTCGCGGCCCCCCGACGAAGTCTTCACGGCCCCCCGGTTGAGAAACGCTGCGTTAAACCATAAGGTTCTTCCTGCAGGATTAACCGCAGGGAGGAAACCGCCATCACACGCCTCCGTATAGGTCACTGTTGGTGGACCCATGGACACCTCTTTCGAGGTGAAGAGTCCCCTATCTGTGAGACGTGTAACACAGATTTGTCTGTGTTACACATTTTAACTGAATGTGTACAGTTCGAGGATGTCAGAGAGAGGTTAGGCCTGTGCTATGACCTGTCAGTTGCTTTAGGTGACGACAGAACACTCATGGACAGGCTGATACTCTTCCTGAGAGAATCGAACTTACTGTTTTATGTGTGAAGTCTTGCACCTTATTTTAATGTGTTCTATTTCTAAACTGTGATATTCGATGGTAATTGGCCCCTTTACAGCCTATTGCCATCACCCTGAGTCTGTTCAAATTTTCTAACAGACTTTTTATCTTATTTATTTGTGTTTGTCTGTGCAAGATTTCTTTGATTGAGTATACGTAATTTTATTGATTTTATCTTTTTATTGATTGTTTAATTAATAGTTTTTAATATGTAGTGTAGTCATTTAAATGGGCTGCGTTAAGCGCAAATAGCCTTTGTTGCTGTGCGCCAAACATTTTAACTAACTAACTAACTTTTACTAAATCTTAGTAGGACTACTAAGACAAGTATACGAGAGCTACCTTTTAAATTTTTACAAAAACTAAGAAAAAAAATTTTTTTGGAACAAACTGTTTTATTGCTTTTCAAAATATTTGCCTTTATAAACTTTTCAAACCAATTCTCGAAACATTTTTTTCACACTGAAGTTGGTATCTCAAAAACATGGTTTTCGAAGGTTTCAATAGCTTCTTGAGGTTATAAAATCATTGTCCACGTATTTTTTGTTTGACATTGGGGAACAAAAAAAAGTCGTAAGGGGATAAATCCGGTGAATACGGGCAATGAGACATTAATTCGAGGTTTTCCCATTGAATTAATTAATTATTTGACGTGCTGTGTGGGAGCTTGTCAAGTTGAAGAATGAAACGACGATTTTGGTTGTTTTTCCTGCTTTGTCGATGACTTCTGGCAAATAAATTGTTGTATACTATTCAGCATTAACTGTTCTCCGATCCTCTAAAGAAATGTATTGAATAGTTGATAGTTTTACTTGGTGAAACTTGAATATAGATAATCAGTTATTAAATGAAATGCTTGGTAAAGTTTCAC
Organism: Liopterus haemorrhoidalis; assembly: GCA_963971575.1. Lineage (NCBI taxonomy): Eukaryota > Metazoa > Arthropoda > Insecta > Coleoptera > Dytiscidae > Liopterus > Liopterus haemorrhoidalis. The sequence continues at coordinate 11,287,453 of OZ020623.1, forward strand.
AAACTGTAGCTTTGAAAATAGTAAATATTACCGAAACTGCAATCAGCATGTTCAATAAAACAGTTTGTGAAACTTTAACTTTAAGGATTTCATTTAATAACCGAACCTTTAAAGAAAAGGTTGCGACATGTCCAGTACAACCGAAGATTTAAATTCTTGGAAGTGCTTCGTGAACGAATAACTCTTGTGGGTTTCGATTCATCATGGAAGACCCAAACAATGAATTGTTGCTTAGTTTTCGGTTCATATGAATAAATCCAAGTTTCGTCACCTGTAACGATGTTGTATACGGATTTTGCAGTGCCTACGTTGAATTTTTTTAGGAACATCTTTTTCACTGCGAAATGCCAAAGGATGCCTCTATATCACGGTAAGTCACATGCCGATCTTCTTCAATCATTTTGCGCGCAGTATCGATATTTTTTTTGAATCACAACCGATTTTGGTCGACCTTCAAAAGATTCATCACTGACGGACGCACGACCACGACGAATTTCTGCAAACCAATAGGGGATACGCATAAAATTTGTATTTCCTTAAAACTACATTATTTTGATATGTTAATGTTAGTTATGTCACCTAACAAAACAAAAATTACATTTTAATTAATATTATAGCCAAATTTTTGAATTAAAATATTGTAAATTTGAAATAAGCCGGCCACGGAGCGAAGGTTGCCGAGTAAAAACAACTGAGTAAGACGTCAAACGATAGGGGTTTCACGTCACAGATACAGCTACAACATAATCTTTACACGTGTGTATATTGTATTGTTCGAGAGTTTTGTATTTGTTTTTAAACAATTTTTCACGCATTTATTATTAAAATGGCAGATAATGATTTTGTTAGGGCTTAGAATGATAATTTACCCAACATTGATGCATTTATGCTCATGGAATATATGAAAAATAATGAATGCTACAGTGCTGAAGAAATACGTGGTGTCAAAGCAGACCTGTAAGTAATTTTTATTTTATATTCTATAACTTTATGTAAACAAACGCTGCAACTCTGTAAAATGTAAATATTTATGTAATTTAGATGTCAGAATTTTACTACATTGTTTACATGAAATTACAAAACGTTAGAGGCATAATTGAAATACTGCAATATAAGTTATCTATTTTAATATAAAATTTAATTCGGTAAACATGTATAAATTGTTTTTATAGAATTAAACTTTATTTTAATTAAAATCACTCTAACTTTACATAACCTATAAAAGTTATACAAACAAATAAGTTCACAACAGACTATGTACGCCGGTAAGCTAGTAGTGTCATGCGTCAGTTAGAAGGGGTATGACGTCACACGTCGCTTTCATACGCGCTACATACATTTATGATTTTTATAAGCCTTCAAATTACAACAAAAAAAAATTAAAAACTGTTTTTTATGTTTATATGCAACAAGAGGAATATAATAAAAATTTTTAAAAAAATCATGCCTATCCCCTATTGTAAACAGTCTTTTCTGATGGTGCTTCATTACCAAAAGTTGAACGAAGCGAATCTATGCATTGTTGTTGAGTTAGGCCTTTACTAAAATCGTAAAAAAACATCCAACGAAAACCTTCACGAGTAATATCCATTTTTTCACAAACTTGTTTTTTTAACGCTCACTATCAACAAACTACTCGGTCGATTTATAAGCTGCCACTGATTTCACAATAACATGTGTCAAATTTTACGAATATAGGTAGTAATGACACATTTCAATATTGCCATCTAGTGGTCGTTTGTAAAAACATAAAAGGTAAACCTCGTACGCTTTTATTCAATAAATTTGGTCTCTCTCCTCGCACGTTATGACCTGCGGGGTCTTAGCTAGATCACTGCCTTTTAGATATTCATATATTTTAAATTAAATTTTCTATCCACAAATGTACCCTAATATTAATTTTTGCTTTCTAAAGAATCGGCTATAAGAATCCGAGTTTTTCATATGTATTAATATTGACAATATTCAGTCAATAAAAGTTATCGATTTTGTGGTCCAATAGCAATGTTTCCGTACCTGTTCCAGAGTTTATCCCGCGGGAACCGGACTTTCCTGAGTTACTACCGAGCTATTCGCCTCACATATAATAATTACTTCGCGTCTACTCCCTTTAATCCCACATAAGTATTATAACCGTCTGCTGCATGAAATAAACCTTGGAGTTTTTGGATTTTTAATGTTTATTTATGGTGGGATAAAGTAGAAGTATAGGTATTGTAAAAAGTGCAATTAAACATTTACAAAGGTTTTTTTAAAACTATTTTCTTGTGTACGTATTGTTCAGTAAATACGTCGTAAGGGTTGTTATACAAATATTATGTTAAATAACAATTATTAATCACAGTCTTATTGTTATTATTTGATAAAAAATTTCATTATCAATACCAAAGTTCAATGTTTTTATTTCTAGTTCAACCATCGATGTCAATAAATACTTATTTGTGTACCAAGTGCATGAAATACCAGTTTAGCATACGAAAGTAAGTTTTTTTGACGTGCCAAAAGTAAATAAATTGATGTTAAGTGTGAATTTTCACACATTTCAGGGTTTCGCAGGTATTTAGTAAGTGAATAATGATTATATGGGATGCCAAAACAAATTTTATGTTAAAATATTTTTTTTTGTTAATTTTAATTCGAATGCCATTTTTAGGGTTTTGTAGGTATGACCAAAAAACCCTTATACCGTCATTTTGTCGTCTGTCTGTCTGTCGGTCTGTCTGTCTGTCTGTCGGTCTGTCTGTCTGTCTGTTCGGTAAAAATTGTAGCCAAACGGCTAAACCTAGAGAGTTGAAATTTGGCATGCTTATACAACTCTTTGACCCGCACATAGGAAAAATACTAAAACATCTAAAAAACATACTCCCCTAAAAATATAAACAAATATGTGCTCATCGAAAACAAAAATATTTTTTTCAAATTCTGAATAGGGTATCAAATGAAAGCCCTTAGTACGTGGATTAACGATCAAATTTTTATTTTTGCAAAATAAATTATTTTGATGAGATTTTCGCCAAAATTGTGCAAAAAAAAAATTTGTCCCACACCCTGTAGCCCAGATGGTTTAAACTAAAAATCTAAAAAATTCTAAGTAATGTATATTGGTGTGAACCGAAATAGTACAACAGGAATTTTTGATCAGATTATGTTTTCGGAAAATTTGTGGTTTTTTGTGGTTTTTGGTTCACAAAGTACAAAAGTTATACCAATGTAAGACACACATGCAAGGCGTGCGATAGCTTAATGGGTTAGAGCACTGGTGTCGTAAGCTGGAAAACGAAGGGTTTCGAGTTCGAGTACGGAGCGAATTTTTATTATGTTGAAATTATTTTGTCAAAATTCTAGTTATATTTTGACAAATGTTGTATTTAATTTTTAAGAGCGTAAATTTAATAACCAGTCTTATTATATGATTAACAGACGATAAATTATTTTAAAAATATCGTTCATTTTGCCGTGATTACTACAAAGTAAAATTTGTCCTACACACTCAGCATACCACCTTCACTTGTTATATACCTGCGAAACCCTGAAATGTGTGAATATTCACACTTCACATCAATTTTTTTTTTATAGCAAATTTCAATAAGATTTTGAAAATTGCGCTTACGGTTTCCATTGGTTGTTTGAGTCATAAGCTCCGCCCTTCTGATTACGTGTATTTATAGGAAAATAAACAGCAGTACAGCAGTAATATATTTAGGCTCTAATATGATACATTATATCACATGACATAACATATATGTTATATATTTTATTTTTTTACTTGTATCCATGGTATTATATATAAGTTACTTGGTTGTAAGTCCAAGAGTATTCAATTTCAACAATTTCCACTGGTTGGATTAAATTTACGCTTTTAAAAATGAAATGCAATATTTGCTCATATATAACTTGTATTTTGAAAAAATAATATAAACAAAATAACAATGCAAAAAAAAAACAGAAAAAATTGATGTGAAGTGTGAATATTCACACATTTCAGGGTTTCGCAGGTATATAATAAGTGAAGGCGGTATGCTGAGTGTGTAGGACAAATTTTACTTTGTAGTAATCACGGCAAAATGAACGATATTTTTAAAATAATTTATCGTCTGTTAATCATATAATAAGACTGGTTATTAAATTTACGCTCTTAAAAATTAAATGCATCATTTGTCAAAATTGACTAGAATTTTGACAAAATAATTTCAACATAATAAAAATGCAAAAAAAAAACAGAAAAAATAAAATTCAATCCGACCTTGAACTCGAAACCCTTCGTTTCACACACCAGTGCTCTAACCCATTACGCCATCGCACGCCTTGCATGTGAGTGTCTTACATTGATATAACTTTTGTACTTTGTGAACCAAAAATCACAAAAAATGCGTTATTTTCCGAAAACATAATCTGATCAAAAATTCCTGTTGTACTATTTCGGTTCACACCAATATACATTACTTAGAATTTTTTTAGATTTTTAGTTTAAACCATCTGGGCTACAGGGTGTGGGACAAATTTTTGTTTGCACAATTTTGGCAGAAATGGCATCAAAATAATTTATTTTGCAAAAATAAAATTTTGATCGTTAATCCACGTACTAAGGACTTTCATTTGATACCCTACTCAGAACTTTAAAAAAATATTTTTTTTTTCGATGAGCACATATTTGTTTATATTTTTAGGGGTATATGTTTTTTAGATGTTTTAGTATTTTTCCTATGTGCGGGTCAAAGAGTTGTATGAGCATGCCAAATTTCAAGTCTCTAGGTTTAGCCGTTTGGCTACAATTTTTACGGAACAGACAGACAGACAGACAGACAGACAGACGACAAAATGATGGTATAAGGGTTTTTTGGTCATACCTACAAAACCCTAAAAATGGAAAAAAAGTTAAACTAATCCTTAATTGTAAACTAAGACTAGAAATAAACATAAATTTGTTGTTCTAAGGTTAAATACGTTCGTTAAAGACGTTCGTTAAAGACGTTAAAAGTCCAGCGTTAATTATTTCCTTTCCATTGTCACAAAATAATATAATCTAATTCGTTTTGCTAACTTTATTTTTCCTATTTGTTAAATCTCTATCTGTAATTCTATCCTGTCCTTTGAAAAGGGGAAATGGTGTCAAAAAATTCAATTTACAAACCTTTATCTGAAATTTCGTGCGTGAAAAAATATAATCGAACACCGGGGACTTTCAAATTTGGTTGTTTAACCCCAACAATCAAAGTATACATATATTATACATTGTTTAACCCCTGTTTTAATGGGTATTCGTGTGTATGTGTGTGTGTATAAGTGTTTGTGTGTGGGTGTCACGTGCATGGATTGTGAATGTTTCATACAGAAGTCCTCAAACTGTCACTCATTAACGTTGACAGATTGTTGATTGCATTATTCATCGGAATATTTAAGTAAGATTAATGAGAATAACTAATATACGTCTGCCTTGTTAAATCTACATTTGCCAAAAGGATGTGACTTATTCAACCCGAGCTGAGATTTCGAATATTGTAAATTGTTACTGTTAAATAGTTTTGATTCCTTTTTCTTCAATAGGGCAAGATGAAGGACTTATGTGAATGGATCATTTACATAAGCCCTTTGTATCAAATATCGTGCAGTGATTAAATACTTGTTTTTGAAAAAGAAAACGATGAGATCAACACCGAACGATGTTTATGGGGACTCGATATCAGCATCGATATGCACCTTCGATATCAACAATTAAATATTGGACAGCTGACTTTAAACGTGGTCATAAGAGTATTTTTGATAATGAGCGTCCAGGCTGTCCAAAAGTGGTCACCACGCCAGAAAATGTCGATAAAATGCATGGAATGATAACACTGCGCAACAAAATAATTTTTTATCTTGATGCCGGAAAAGTAAGAACTGATTTTTGACATTTTTGATGTGCTGATTCCAAAAATACCTGACTCTTTTTCGTAGCAGCTTTAGTTTTTGAGATACAGACTAACTGATTTTAGTTGTTTATCTAAAAACGATAAACTTCCTCCTTGGACAGAAAAGTGGATATAAAAAATATCCTTGTTTTTTATCTCTTTGGGACAGCAGAGATAAGGATCAGCACTGGGTTAACAGAAATTGGGTGATTTCCATTAAGAAATTTCATAATTCAAGAAAAACAAAACGTTGTCAACGAACCTTTGGTTGCGAGAGAGAAAATTATATTTCTACCCTTGCATATCAAGTTTGGGCTTATGTAGCAATTTTTGAAGGCTTTAAGCCGAGATGGACTTTGTGTAGGCTACTTGACACGTAAATTTCCTGGGATTAACTCTGAAAAACTGAAAGCCAGAATATTTGATGGTCCTCAGATAAGACAACATACTGAAGATCCACAATCCAATCCAACCGCATCAATGAACGAGATTTTATCTAATTCTTGGAGTTCATTTATTCAAGTAGTACAAAATTTTCTTGGAAATCATAAGGCAGAGAATTAGTGGAAAATATGCTTTCCAACTTTAATATTCTCGGTGTTATTATGACCACTTACCAGAAAACCTAGGTGATTTTAGTGAAGAACCGGGGGAAAAATTCCATCAGGACATAAAATTATGAAAGATAGATATCAAGGAAGATAAGATAGCCACACGATGGCCTACTACTGTTGGAGTCTTCAGAAAGACTGTTCTGGTAAACTCCATGCTAGAAAGTCGTACAAAAGAACATTTTTAAGTGATAAGTGATGGATGTATATTTATCTACTTTGTGAAATAAATACCGTACTTTGTCTCTTTTGTGTTTGTAACTGGCAGTTGGAGCAAATAGTAACAGTAATAACGTGAAAAATACACAAGAAATAAGATATTTTATTGTAAAAGAGGCCAAAATAGCGTGTCTCAAAATCTAGATCTGATAGACCAAATCTGACGGCTATTTTGGATTCTGTGCCCAAAAATTACCTAGAGACAGTTAAAAACTCGCAGGCACCAAAATGTCTGTTGGGCTCTGTAATCGACGATCGACGAGAGATAGTTGAGGCTGCGGGCATCTCAGCCGAACGGGTGCTCAACATTTTGCATGAATATTTGGGAATGAAGAAGCTCTCTACCAGATGGGTAACTCGGTCGTCTGACCATTTCGAAAGAATGTGGCGATGTTAAATCACGATAAAAAGGACTTTTTGCGCCGTTACGTAACCGTGGACGAAACATAGATCCATCACAACACATCAGAGACCAAGAAATAATCGAAACAGTGGATTGCTCCTGGCGAATCGAAGCCAGAGAAGGCCGAGGTGGGTCTGTCGGCCAACAAAATCATGGCCACAGTTTTTTGGGATACGCACGGTAACATTCGATCGACTACCTGGAAAAGGGCAAAACGTCATGGGTGTATATTATGCAGAGCGGTTGGACCGATTTGAAGCGAAAGCGCCCGCATTTGGCGAAAAAAAAGTGCTGTTCCACCAAGACAACGTACCGATCCACAAGAACGTAGTCGCAATGGTAAACCTTCATGATTTTTTCTACGAATTGGTTCCTCATCCACCATATTTGCCAGATTTGGCCCCTACGACTATTATTTATTTCCAAACTTAAAGAAATGGCTCAGTGGTAAGAGACCTATTTCAGGGCTTCGAGAAATCGTATTATTCGGAGGGCATCGAAAAATTGGAGAATCGATGAACGAAGTGAAATGAAACTAAAATGAGACATTTGAAAATTTGACAAATGAGAATTTTAATATATTAAAATAACCGTGCACCATTCTACTTACTCAATAAATAAAATTATATTATTTCAAAAATTATTTTGTCAAAAAAAAAAAATCTTAATGATGTACAATGATGGGAACCGGAATAGTTCAACAAAAATGTTTTTTGGAAAATTACGAAATTTTGTTTCGCAAAAAAATTATTATATTTTTAAAATTTATAATAATAATAATAATAATAATAATAATCTTTATTGTCTAATAGATCGTACAATTGTCGATATAAGACTCGTCAAAAAATACAAAAAACATTACATCAACATAATAAACATAATATTTTAGTTGTCTGTCAGAAATTCAGAAACCGATTAGAATGATCTTTCTATTAAATATTTTTTTAAATTATTTTTGAAAATTTTAAAGTTACTTAACTGCTGAATTTCTGACGGTAGTTTATTAAATAAAATTATTGCCATATATTTTGGACTGCGTTGATAGGTAGTGGTTCTGTGCTTCGGAATCATCAACTGGGTATGACCGTGTCGCGTATCGTATGCGTGTGATTCACCTAACAGTTGAAATTGAGTTTTATTTTTAAAGGCATATAATAGCGTTTCTAATATATATAATGAAGGTACTGTTAAAATATTAAGTTTTTTAAACAATAATTTACATGAAGATCTGAATGGTTTTCCTGTTAAGGTTCGTACTGCAGATTTCTGTAATTTAAATATTCGGTCTGCCTCAGTTGATCTCCCCCAGCAGATTATACAAGGTGTCTCAAAAGAAATTTTATATTTAGTGGATCGATTAAAAAAAAAGTAAGCCGTATATAGAAATTTTTTTTATTAATTATTAAAATACACCTTTTGGGTATTTATTCCTTAAAATAATATCGTCTAAATGTAGACCCTCGCGTTCTCGGCACTCATTTAATCGAACAGTAAAATTACTTATGACGTCTCGGCAGGTGGACTCAGGGATGGCTGCCATTTCGTGACGGATATTTTCTTTCAAATGCGCCAGTGAAGTCGGTTTATTGGCGTAAACTTTAGATTTAAGATAACCCCATAAGAAAAAGTCCATAGGGGTTAAATCTGGACTGCGTGGAGGCCAATTTATGTCACCTCTCCGGGAGATCAATTTGCCTGAGAAAATTTCACGAACACGTGGCAGAGACATATTGGACGTGTGTGAAGTTGCTCCGTCCTGTTGGAACCATGTTCTTTGGTTATAGCCAGGAAAGTTTTGCAGTTCAGGTACCAAGAAGTTGTCTAACATCTCCACATAACGCTCTGAATTCACTGTAACTGCACGCCCCCTTTCGTCTTCAAAAAAGTAAGGGCCGATAATTCCTCGCGCCGACATCGCAGCCCATACGGTCACTTTAGGCGAATGTAGGGGTTACTGATATTTGCGTTTCGGATTCGTTGCACTCCAGTAGCGGCAGTTCTGCTTATTTACGTGGCCATTAAGATGAAAATGAGCTTCATCCGAAAACAAAATGTTGGTAAACGTTGAAAATCGCTCAATCACCTGATTTACGAAATTAAGCCTCTGACTGGCATCTTGGGGCTTTAATTCTTGCACCAATTGAATTTTGTGGGGGTGCAGCTTTAGGTCTTTGTGCATAATGCGATGTAATGATGATCTATGCACATTTAAAGCACTTGCGCGCTTCCGAATTGAAAGGTTCGGGTCGTCACGAACAGACTGATTAACATTCTCCACGTTTTCTACCGTTCTTGATAACCTAGGTCGCCCGGATTTTGATTTATCCAGCGTTGTACCAGTCTCTTCAAACTTTTTAACCCAATGTCGAATGAGAGGAATGCTTGGCGCATCATTTAAGTGGCGAAAACCTCGAATACTGCAGAATTTTCTACGCGCTACAGTCGCCGAATCACCGTTTTTGTAAAACTCTCGCACGCATAACGCGCGGTCTGGTCCCGAGAAACGCTCCTTAGCGACTAAATTCCCAAGAGCCAGGCTACCGATTGACATAACCCCCGCGCCCCTCGGATACGTTGCGTTCACGCAGTAAGTTAAATAAATATAAAATTTCTTTTGAGACACCTTGTACCATAAGACATAACAGACTGTATATTGGCGAAATAAAAAATTTTACATACATTAGAGTTTGAAAGGTTTTTCAGTTTCCTTAGACAATAAAGAGCTTTGGCGATTTTTGCAGAAATATCATTTATATGATTTTTCCAATTTAAATTATCATCAACAATCACACCCAAAAATTTAGTATGATGGACTGTATTAATATTTGCTATAATTCTAGAATCTATTATTTTTGAAATGTCATTATTAATATTAAAATGAATCATATTTGTTTTATTTAAATTTAAAATTAAGTTGTTCGTTGAGAACCAATTATTGTTTTATCAAAAAAAAAATCTCTTAAAGTGTAGATTAAGGGTGCGCACAACCGTACAATTTCCTATACAAGACTAACAACCTGAAATAAAATTAGTAACATCCTATACATCAAAATTTTCAGCAAATTTTTATCTACCTAATAGGATATTTTTAATTGTCAAAAGAAATGTCATATAATTGTTAATAAACAACTTGCGTTATAGACGCCATCTTGTAAACCATTCGACGCATATTTGTGTACCATGCGGCAAATTGTAGCTAAAGCTCCATTCTACAAATATGTATGGAGATAATTTGTTCTATTGTGAAAATTACTTATAGTTATTGTACTTGGTAATCTACTTTTGCCACCACCTCGAATCTGCCGCGGTTCTCAATATAGGTGCGGCGGATAAAAATGATTCATTTTATGTAAAGAATTCTTGTACCAAGTGGCATTTCATTATCATCAAGTAAAATATTTTTCGACGAAGGCTCTAAACTACAAATAATCATGTCGAAAAAAATGTTAACGTATTATTTGAACATTTCTACACAAAACTATATAAATATAAAAATTATTGGAAACCCGCAAATATATTTAAAAAATTACAGAACATTGTTGTGTTATACCTATTATTAAGTTATTTAACAATAACATTTTTACAATAATTTTTTCTACAATTAAAAATATCCTATTAGATAGATAAAAATTCTGTGCAAAATTTGATGTATAGATTGTCACTAATTTTATTTCAGATTGCTAGTTTTGTATAAGAAACTAATAATCTTTGGGGGTTGCACGTAGCGTTAAGGAACGGAAAGTAGTTTTTTTAAATTTTTGGAGTATGCTTGTAAGTATTTTTAAATTTAAATTTTATTTTAATACATGTCACAAACAAAAGGAAGCTTAAAAGTTTTTTAAAACTTGATCATTTTTTTATTTAAAGAGAAACTTTTACATTTGCCTTTGTTAACTTTATAATACTTTAGAGATATGAAATATATAAATTTCCTACCTTATTATATATTAGGAAGGCTCAGAAACCAAGGAACACAAAAAAAAAAAAACTTCGGGAAACTTGAGTTGAAACTTGAAAGGTAGTAAATAGTAAATTATGAATTTTATGTTAAATATTTTACTTTTCTTGTTTCTTTTAACTGATAAAAAATTTATTATTATTTAGTTTAATATGGGACATACGAAAACAAATTGAAACTCTTAGGGTCGGTTTCTGAAAGCTTAGCAGAGTTTAATCTTTTGGTTAAACTCGGTTACAATATAACACTCCCATAAGTAACCATAGCAACGATTTTCTAACTATTTGGTTATAGTTAACTAAGCTTTCAGAAACCGACCCTTAGTATACAACGAATAAAAATGATTATCAAAAAAATATTCTTCCACATTCAGCATTCTGTTAGCTTCTTACAATTATTAAATAACCACAAACTCTGAAATGTGTGAAAATTAAAAATTCCCACTTAATTTTTGTACCTAACTAGGTATGCTGTTTCCTAGTTCATCCTTGTTTTAAAATGCTGAAAACTTTTCTCTGTAAACATTTGTTGAACATCCTGCTTTGAAAAAGGATAAATTAAGTTACATGAATGTTACAGGAACATTGCATTTCTCACTGAATTTTACTAAAATGTTTTTTAACTTCGTTGAACCAAAGCTCGTTAACTTCTGACATCTGTCAATAAAACGGTAGAACTATCATTGTTGGTTAAAAGCAATCAATAGCACTTTGGATTATATCACAAGAGAACAAACTTAATCTTACCATACATGAATTAATCCTCAACTTTCACCAATTCTAGTTTTGTATTTTTGACCACATCGTTAACAGACGTATGTTTTGTCAGGATGGTAGTGTCATCTGCGTAAAGTAAGAGGGACATTCAATAATTAAAGAGACAAATTGATGTAGAAAAAAAAAAAAAAATTATGTGAAGTGTGAATCTTCACACATTTCTGGGTTTTGCAGGTATTTAGTAACTGAATGATGATTATTTGGGATGCCAAAACAAATTTTATGTCAAAATATTTTTTTATGAATTTTAATTCGAATCCCTAGTACCATTATTTAAGTTTCTAAATATGTACAGTATTTTATTTATACAGCAAGGTTCAGTAAGATTTTTAAAATTGCGCCTATGGCTTCCATTGGTTGCTTATATCATAAGTCCCGCCCTCTGATTTCGTCAAACAGAATTAAATTATAATTTCAACACTTCCCACTGGTTATTAAATTTACGCTTTTAAAAAATAAATGCAACATTTACCAAAATATAACTAGAATTTTTGACAAAATAGAAATGCAAAAAAAAAAACAGAAAAAAATAAAATTAACAGGATTCGAACTCTGCAACGTTCGCACTGCAATTTACAAAGTGCGTTACGAAACCATCTGAGCTACCAGAGTTTCTTATCTGAAGTGTTACATAGCGAATTAAATATTTAACATATTTTAGTTAAAAACACAAAAAATTTTCCGAAAACATAATCTGATCAAAAATTCCTGTTGTACTATTCCGGTTCACACCAATGTACATTACTTAGAATTTTTTCAGATTTTTAGTTTAAACCATCTGGGCTACAGGGTGTGGGACAAAAAATTTTTTGCACAATTTTGGCAAAAATCGCATCAAAATAATTTATTTTGCAAAAATAAAATTTTGATCGTTAATCCACGTACTAAGGGCTTTCATTTGATACCCTACTCAGAATTTTAAAAAAATATTTTTTTTTTGATGAGCACATTTTGGTTTATATTTTTAGGGAGATATGTTTTTTAGATGTTTTAGTATTTTTCCTATGTGTCGGTCAAAGAGTTGTATAAGCATGCCAAATTTCAACTCTCTAGGTTTAGCCGTTTGGCTACAATTTTTACCGAACAGACAGACAGACAGACAGACAGACGACAAAATGACGGTATAAGGGTTTTTTGGTCATACCTACAAAACCCTAAAAATGTGTATTTTTACAAAATGAGACTTTTACTACTTCTCAACTTAATCCCCACGAATATTAATACACTTGTCCCAACGATGAACTAGTTTTTTTACACTTGATGCAAAGAAATCTTTGTCTTGTTTGAGCCAGTTTTCCTAAATTCTTTGACTTGATGTTGCTGAACTTTTTTCCACGTAATGCCTCCTTGAGTGGACCAAACAAATGAAAATCAGTGAGAGCCAAATTTGGACTGTAGGGAGGATAAGGTAGTATCTCCCAACCCATTTCTTCAATGGTTTTTTGGGTCAGCTTGGCGGTATGAGGGCGAGCATTGTCGTGGACCCACATTGCACTTGTTTTGCTGTACTTGAGCTTGTCATTGATAACATGAAGAACTCTGCCAACACTTACTGCAACTTATTTTGCTATATCTTCAACAGTAATACGTCGGTCTTCACGAATAATGTCGTCAATACGGGTTTCAAACGAAGGAGTTGACACTTCAACTGGGCGGCCAGGACGTTGCTCGTCAGTCACATAAGTTCAACCATTTTTGAATTGTTCTACCCACTCATAAAAATTTCCGCCATTCATACAACTTTCACCATTCTGTAAAATCATTCGAGAAAAGATTTTAGCTGGTTTTTCACCTTCAGAAAGCAAAAACCGGATCACTGAACGTTTTTCAACTAATGTGGAAACTTCAAGTGGGCATGCTATCTTTAAATGAAATTTTGAGGTTATAAACAAAACAATTTTTATCCGTCAGGTGTTCTCAGCTCATCCCAGTGATGCCAACCTCAAGTCATGAAAGTACCAAACTCTACAAACCGTTTTTTTTTTTGTTTTTTTTTTTTTACATCAATTTGACTCTTTAAGGATGCGCACAACCGTACAGTTTCTTATACAAGACTAACAACCTGAAATAAAAATAGTAACAAGCTATATATCAAAATTTTCAGCGAATTTTTATCTATCTAATAGGATATTTTTAATTGTAAAAAGAACTGTCATGTAATTGTAAATAAACAAATTGCGTAATAGACTCCATCTTGTAAACCATTCGACGCATATTTGTGTACCATGCGGCAAATGTAGCTAAAGCTCCATTCTACAAATATGTTTGGAGATAATTTGTTCTATTGTGAAAATTACTTATAGTTACTGTACTTGGTAATCTACTTTTGCCGCCACCTCGAATCTGCCGCGGTTCTTAATATAGGTGCTGCTGATAAAACTGATTTATTTTATATAAAGAATACTTGTACCAAGTGGTATTTCATTATCATCAAGTATAATATTTTTCGACGAAGGCTCTAAACTATAAACAATCATGTAGAAAAAAATGTTGACGTATTATTTGAACATTTCTACACAAAACTATATAAATATAAAAATTATTTGAAAACCGCAAATATATTTAAAAAATTACAGAACATTATTGTGTGATACCTATTATTAAGTTATTGAGCAATAACATTTTTACAATAATTTTTTCTACAATCAAATATATCCTATTAGATAGATAAAAATTCTGTACAAAATTTGAGGTATAGATTGTCACTAATTTTATTTCGGATTGTTAGTTTTGTATAAGAAATTAAAAATCTCTGGGGGTTGTACGTAGCGTTAATTATTGAATGTCTCTCGTATAACTTTGACACTTTCAGTAAGCAAATTTGGGAGGTCATTGATATAAACAATTTAAAAAAAATTAAAAAACGGGCCCAAAATTCCACCCTGACAAACACCAAAATTGACCTTCCTATATGCAGAATCTACGTCATTCAATATGTAGATACCAAGCGAGCAAACCCATGTTTACGCGATATAGAACCAGTTCGCTAATGTGGTCCCAGTTTTAAATCTACGAAACTCTAAAAATGGTGATTATGTAATAGACATAAATCGGACTAAAATAAATATAATGCAAAGTGTCACATTTGGCTGTACTAAAAAGCTTTTTAAGTAAAAAATCTTTAAAAGCCTTATTACTAAATTTTCCAATATTCAATATTTCTATTCAAATATTTCTATGTGTCAATTTACCGTCAATTCTGTCAATTTAAAACTCTTGTGAATATTCTGATTTAAAATTCTACTCTTTATCATTGACAGTAATTTATTGAAAACTTCCATTAAGCCACAATACTGTAAATTTGGAAACATATTCTTACAATAACAGAGTTAAGTAGAGTAACGAATGAATTCGTATTACTTGCACGTACATATCTGTCCACGAATTGCTTAATTTTCTGCCTAAATATTTTCTTTGAGTACCGGAAAAAGTGAGATTTGGTGTTAGAGATTTTATTTTTATTTTATTACAGTGAAAAACTAAATTATCAATTGTTGGCATCAGGAGAGACAAGAAAATAGTACTTTTGGAGGTATTGAATAGACATAGGAGAAGCAGAAACAAAGAGAAACGGAGGTACAAATACAGTAGAAGAATTGAGAAGGAGGGATAAGGAGGTACAGGAACAGAAAAGAACAAACAGAATAGACAAATCGCGGATTGTGAAAAGATATAAAGAGATAATAGTGATTGGAATACCGTGATACTTGAAGGGGAAAAGAGGAAGATCAGGGGGTAGAGTCAGGAGGATAGTGAGGCTGAGATGCGGCAACGAAGAGAGGAACAATAGGTACTGGGCAAAGCCAGAGGACAAGCTCTGCAGAACGTGCAAGGAAAATGAGTAAACCTTGGAGCATTTAGCTAAGAATTGCAAGGAGATGGTAGTCTGAGAAGAAGAGATAAAGGAACTGATGAGCGAGGAGGGCCAGGGAAAAAGATGAGCGAGAGAATTGGAGGCAAGAAGGAAGGAGATCGGAGAGGGAAACTGGAATGAGAATAGGAAGAAATATTGGGTCACCGGAGGAAGAATTAAGAAATGAGATAAAATATGATAAACGTGTTACTATACAAACTTAAAATAAATAAATAAATAAATAAATAAATAAATAAATAAATAAATAAATAAATAAATAAATAAATAAATAAATAAATAAATAAATAAATAAATAAATAAATAAATAAATAAATAAATAAAATGATAAATTTTTATATACCATATGTTAATTTTGAATAAATAGCGACTTGCGAGTTCACTCTACGGAAGACATTAAAGAATTTTGAATGAAGTTGAAGTACGAGATGTGTAAATTAAGTAACCGAACTGGCGACATAGCCTTTGATCTGGCAATATTTGGGACGCGGAACTTAGAGGGGCGACAGATGAACATGTTATACGCCTTCAGTTCGAGTTTGAACTCGCTAGAGTAATTTTGTTGTCCTTAGAGATTTTTGTCGTGAAACAGTTTCTTCTACTGCATTCTAAAAATGAGTGACATTCATTTCGAGCAACGGTGTGCTATCAGGTTTTGTTTCTGACTTGGGCACAGTGCAACGGAAACTTTTACAAAACTTCAGCAGGCCTACGGAGACACTGTTTTGTCAAGGACCCAGGATTTTTGGTGGAAGGCAATTTCAGAAGGAAGAGAGTTGATTAAGCAAGATTAATCAAGCAGCGAAAGGCCTTCATCTTCAAGAACTCATGAAAATGTCGACAGAATCCGGGATCTTGTGCGTTCAGATCGTCTGTTGACAGTCAGAATGATTGGGGAAGAGTTGAATTTAATACACTACCGTTCATCAGATTTTGACCAATGAATTGAAGATGAGAAAAATTACCCTTGTCCCACATAAATTTCAATAAACGAGTTTTCGGCCAGTAAAAACATTCCTATGGTTCCTCAGCCTCCTTATTCGCCTGACTTGAGTCCTTGTGACTTTTTTCTGTTCCCAAGATTGAAAAATCACCTCAAGGGACGTCATTTTGGGACACTCAAAAACATTCAAAAGTCCGTAACCAACCAGCTGAAAGTTATTCCAGTATCCGAGTTCCAGCACTGCTAAGAGGATTGGAAGAAACGTCTCTAGCTTTGTGTAGCTACCCAAAAAGATTATTTTGAGGGAGACAATATTGAATTGTAATTTTATTCGAATAAAAAAATTAAAAATACCAGTCCGGTTACTTAATTTACTCACCTCGTATTTACATAAATGCCAAATACATTATTATTATATTTTCGATTCATATACATATGTGTCCACCAGCATTTTTGATAACTACTTCACAGAGTTTAAGCATTCTATTTTACACTCTTCTTGCAAAATTTTCCACAAGTGTTCTTTATAAGTGGGGGACACTTTTCTCACCATTCTGACCAATTCACATGAGTGAGTTAACTCGACGAGATCATCGTGCAATAATTTTGCACAATTTAAAACGTGGTTTGTCTGCGGAAGGGTGTATCTCGAATGTTTACTATTTTTTCTGAGAATTGTCCAAGTCGGAGCATAGTGTTTCGTTGGTGTAAACAATTTCAAAGAGAAATTTCCAGCACTGCTATGAGGATTGGAAGAACCGTCTCCAGTACTGTGTGGCTTCCCAAAGAAGTTATTTTGAGGGAGACAATATTGAATAGTAATTCTATTCGAATAAAAAAAAAATTTAAATCAGTCCGGCTACTTAATTACACACCTCGTATGGCATGTTTGGTCAGCATTAATACTTTCTCGTAAGAATTAAAGACAGGCAGACAGTAGCATTGAAATTGTGATGAGAATATTATAGTTGAAAAGAGATTTTATAAATTAAAAATGTATTCATTACAGAAGATTGAAGAAATAAGTTTTCTCAAGGACCACTATAGAATTTGCTAATTCTAAAACCAATTTTGACTACAGAAAATTAGTTTTCTAACACAAGTTGGAATGTTATTCAAAAGCACTTCTTATGCATTTTGCGTGTATTTCATTCCATCACTTGTTATGGAATAACTATTCCATACTTGTTGTCTTTTGTTTTGTAGGGTTACATTAAGATATATGTAATGTTTACATTAAATAAATGCAACATACTTACTTACTTACTTAATCGTTGAGCCCTTTTACCATCACTGGTGTCGGGCTTTGTATGTAGAGTTTGCTACTTGTACTTGTTCTCTTCTTTCGTGGGAGAACGACGCCACAGCTCTTTACATTCACTCCTATTCTTCGTCCTACTTTTCGCTCCATTCCAGGTGATGTCTCTTCTCTCTATTGCACTTTTGATTTCGTCACTCCACTCCTTTCTCGGTCTTCCTCGGCGTCTTCCTTTAGTTACTTTGGTCTCGAAAACTTTCTTCGTGTCTCTACTATCTTCCATCCTTTGAGTATGACCGTACCACCTAAGTTGCCCTTCTTCTATTACTTCTTCTACTGGTTTGGTTCTCAGTTCTTCTCTATATTCTGCGTTCCTTATTCTGTCCAATTTTGTCTTTCCCTTGATCTTTCGTAGGAACTTCATTTCACTAGTTCTTATTCTGCTTCTTAGCTTCTCCGTTGTTGTCCAAGCCTCTGACCCATATGTCAGCACTGGTATGGCCACTTTCTTAAATATCTGGACTCTTTCTTCAGTCGGAATTTCCCGTTCTGCCAAGAAACAGTTCTTAATGCTATTAACTAGCCTGCCAGCAGATCCAACTCGTTCCGTTATTTCTCGATCTATTTTTCCGTCTGCTGAAAAAACGGATCCTAGATATTTGAAATGCTTGACCTGTTCTATGGGGTTTCCTTCTAATTTAATGAGCTGTTTCACCGGTCTTGTACTTATGACCATACTTTTGGTTTTTTCGCATCTTATTTTCATGTTGATCATGCCTAGCCAGTAATTATAAATATCAATGTTAACTTGTAGACTTTCCTCATTGTTGGCAATTAGGACCTTGTCGTCTGCATAGCACAGCTCTGAGATGGTAACCTTGTTCATTATCCAATACCCTACAGAATATTTATGTATTTATTTTCTTGCGTTTTTAATGGCTGTATCGAGTACTATTGTAAACAGCAGTGGGTTCAATATACATCCTTGTCTTAGACCGATTATCGTTTCAAAAAAACTAGACCGGCAGTTGTTGGTTTGTACATAGCATTTTGTTCCGTCATATAGGCTTTGCACTCCTGCTTCAAGATAATCCTCTACTCCTCTAGATCTGAGTACACTCCATACATCATCTCGCTTTATCCTGCCGTATGCTTTCTCTAGGTCTACGAAGCAGCAAATGCAACATAACTTACTAAAAAGTACTACAATAGTGGCCGACGTGCGGCAAATTAAATTAAAATTAAAAAAATAATAAATAAAAAAATAAGTTTAATTATTTGATTAATTTGTTATGTTATATAAATTATTTGTTGAGATAAAATGTTTGTTAAAATAATTATTTGTTATTTTTCTTTCTTTCTGGTGGTCGTGGAGAAAGTAGGGTCTGTGACTCGGTTGGCAGAGAAAATTCGATGCTCGTTGTTCCTCACACTCGCCTGTGGCTCCCACTCTGAATGTTCCACTCGCATCGAATTTCTCATTCCAACCTTGTTACAGAATATACTATTCTCGGAAAAAAGATTCATCTGAATAGTCATTAAAATATTTTAGATGTGGTTTCTACCTAAAATAATCAAATTACCAGTGTGATATATATGTTGTAGTGTGAACATAGTCAAAATGTACAGCATGTTAATTTTTATTCTCCACCCTTTGCGTATATTCACATGCATTTCAATCATAATTTTGTGCAGGCAGCTCTAAACAAAGCAGTCAGTTCTGTTTTAGCACACATGTATACAACATGATGTGCACAGTCGCAATTGTTAACATTTATATTTTTTAATTAGTGCTAATGGATGTCACGAAAAGATTTAGGTAACTGCAGAGGTTTCCAAAAGTTTCATAAAAACATAACAGATGGGAACATTTGTTTTAGAATCATCGATCTGTTTTGACTGATAATCATGTACGAGGGGCGATTGGAAAGTAATCGGCCTAGGCGAGAGTTTTCGCCACCAGTATCAAATCAATGTTGTTTTGCGTAAATATTAACCTTTAAATGACTACTGTAAAATTTTCAACTAATTTCGTCATTTAGTTTGTGTTTGACAGTCATTGAAAGCGAACAACTTTTGTATTTATATAAAAATGAATAAAATCGAATATCGTGCAGTGATTAGACATTTGTTTTTGAAAAAGAAAACGAAGATGAGATCAACACCAAATTGAACAATAGGGGATACACATAAAATTTATATTTCCTTAAAACTACATTTTTTTGATATGTTAATGTTAGTTATATCACCTAATAAAACAAAAATCACATTTTAATTAATATTATAGCCAAATTTTTTAATTAAAATATTGTAAATTTGAAATAAGCCGACCACGGCGCGAAGGTTGCCGAGTAAATACGACTGAGTATGACGTCAAACGACTGGGGTTTGACACAGATACAGCTACAACATAATCTTTACGTGTGTATATTGTATTGTTCGAGAGTTTTGTATTTGTTTTTAGACAATTTTTCACGCATTTATTATTAAAATGGTAGATAAAGATTTTGTTAGGGCTCATAATGATAATTTACCCAACATTGATGCATTTATGCACACAACATAAAGTTTACTTTTTTCTGAAATATCGGTTTTATTTCGCCTCATAGCTTTCAGCCACAAATTTCGCATTTTCTGTTGTTTTTCGCCATCAGGTAATGATATAAATTGTTTTTTTGGATTTCTATTTAAACTATTGGTGCATATCGGTACTAAACAATATTTTCGACTATGTTTCGAAGTACTGGGGCCTGGATCTTCCATATTTTATATACTTTAATATAAAATTTAATTCAGTAAACATGTATAAATTGTTTTTATTTTTTATAGAATTAAACTTTATTTTAATTAAAATCACTCTAACTTTACATAACCTATAAAAGTTATACAAGCAAATAAGTTCACAACAGACTATGTAGGCTGCACGCTGTACACTGGGTAGGCTATACGCAGTACACTGGGTAGGCTAGTAGTGTACTGCGTCACTTAGAAGGGGTATGACGTCACACGTCGTTTTCGCGCGCTACATATATTTATGATTTTATTAAGCCTTCAAAATAAAAATAAAAAAATGCAAAACTGTTATTTATGTTTATATGCAACAAGAGGAATATAATAAAAAATTAAAATAACATCATGCCTATCCCCTATTGTCGCAGGAGGTAGTACCGCAAGTGACGTCTTCCCAGGTGACTACCCTGACAATGTACCCAGGCTAGTTCAAGTGCTGGGTTCCGTGTATACGTTCTCGGCTTGAAGAGCCACGTCGCCCTAGTGTCTGAAAGAGATATAGTTTGCCCAAGGGTTGTTCTAAATAAAAAGCAAGCAATGTGATTTTACTAGATTTATTTAACAAAGAAAGTATGAAACATAATGTAAAACTAAGCGAATAACAATATAAAGGTGTTGTTACGTAAATTATTTCGTAACACAATATTTATATATTTTGAATATTGATACCAGTGCTGCCATCTATGTAGAACGTGTGAACTAACCGATCTTTGGATCGATAAAATAGATTGCTTAGAAACAAAATGGCACTTTGTGCTGTTGACTCCAAGAGAAGCGGTCGATGTTTTATCTTATCTTGGATCATCCCTTCAACTGGCCGGATTTAATTCAACTAAAAGGCATAAATTGATCGAGATATAGTTCTTCCATCGACTGACATAAGCATTTTGTCATATTGAAGGCGTATAACATCTAAACGCCGTTATTTTGGACCGGTAGGATCATTTGGAAACTGTTATTGTACCCTGCTGAGTACGTGAAAAGCATTTATAGAGCCGTTGTTTGTCTGGGAGACGAAATATTATTCCGTTGGAGTTATTTTGGGGCTAGCGGAGATACATCAGGCAATGTTTCACTGGAGCATCTGGAAGACTCAACCGTAGTTATATTTTATGCAAAATCGTTATCTAGAAGACGACTTGTATACAGATAAGTGTTTACCGAAAGTTTTAAGCTCATTTGTACGTGGTTATAGAACTTGTGACACACGTTTTTGGCGTGTATTTGTGTTTATTTTAGTGTAAACGAGTTATTTTTTTGTTTTGTTTGTTGCCACGTTCAAAAGACCTTAACTTTCAAAATAGATCTATGTAAGAGAGCTCTCAGGTTCTAATTTAAGTGTAATTAAGGTTAGTCTCTCCAAATACTGTCGTAGAGCCATTTTGTCAGTGAAATTTGAGTTACATTTCGGTTCGTGTTAGTACGATTTCGGTTTATTTGTACATTTGTTGTCCGTGGTTTAGAGTAATGAAGATATATTATTGTTCATTTGGGGAAGGAGGTAGTCTGACGTTAGTGTGTATCGTTCAGTTACGGGATATCGCATCAGTTCTCTCCCCAAGCGACCACTTTTATATCAGGGATACATCCGAAAGGATAGTGTTTGATTTGCGAGCCGTACCTTTGGGTTACGTGCTATTTTGATTTGACGTTTCGAATATTTGTTTTGATTTCGATTCGTAAACGTCTTGTTTTGACACAATCGTGGATTGTTCGTTACGATTTGGTACCTACCATTGCAACCTGTGCGTTTCGCATCCCGGCGTGCGGTTAAATTAGCCGAGTGGCTAGGGTGTAAATAAAGGTCTCATTTTATGAACCTTCGTCGTAGATAATAGTACTTGTATGCTTACATTCCGGCATCACAGTTAAAACAGCCTATTGGTTAGGAATTGTACCATTTCACTTGTCGTAATGACAGTTAAACTTTGTTTGTTATTTTTGGGTCATTAGATATTTCGATTAGAATTTAAGTTCAGAATTGATCTGATGTAGTTTAGGTTAAGACTCCGGTCTTATTAATTGACAATTTTTGTTACCACATTATTTAGATAGATCGAGACGTAGTCTCGAATTGTTTGACAATATTGATTAATATTTATTGCATTATTTGTGAATTGATTCAGTATTCGTGTGTTTAGACTTTCCACTCTGGAAAGCCTAATCTGTTTAACTTCGAGTTCATTTATTAAATCTCACATTTTCTTTATTTTTTTTATGGAAATTTGTGATGTACGATACTCTTTAATAAAGATTACTTTATATCATATTTGTCGAGTATTGCTTGTTAGTCCTTTTGAGTCACAATCTTGATTTGGGGATAATTGGTAAGAACTACTTCTACTAGAAAAAGATTTAAGTTTATCTCCGGTTTAGTGACGTCAATCTAAACTTATGGCGCCCTTATAAATAAATATAGACTGTTAAAATTTCATCTCCCAGTCCTTGAGAATAGAATCTCTAACTTTACCCAGCTAGTCGCTAACCGGTCTAGTGAATGCGTTTTTGGTGGAACCTCCTATTTTGGATAACGCTTTACTTGCCAGATCAACTAACATCTACTTGATCATTTTAGTTATTGTTGATTTTGATTGATTTTTATTTTATTTTATCGTCTAAATTTGTTACAGTGTATAGTAAAGTAAGGAGTATGACTAGGAGTCGAGAAAGGACGGCGAGCGTCGTTGCGGTGTCCGTCGTGGACGTTGTAGTGAAGTTGAGTGAATGGTGGCAGCGCCAGAATGGTTAAGGTGGCAGCGCCGAGGTAAGTGGCGATGCGTGGGTTGTAGGCGATAGAGCCGATGCGAAGTAGGTAGTCCGTGGTGGACATTGTACGTGGGGCTAGCGTAGCGCTCACGCACGGTAGATAGATGCGATGTATGAATAGTTCTTGTAGTGCCGGAGAAAGGCAATGTGCGGCGGTGATGCCGTGAAAGGCGTATCGTCGGAACGGGGCCGTAGCGCCGTTTAATATGAAAGAATATCGGGAGCGAGGGCGCATCTTGCCGTATAGCGAGATGGGCTAGGGTCCCTTGCCAAATAGCGAGGGGAAGCATCGATGGTTATACCGGACCTAGCCGTATAGCGAGGTGGGTGAGGATACCTTGCCACATAGCGAGGCGAAGCGTGGAGTTCCTGCCAAATAGCGAGATCCTTGCCAAGAAGCGAAGCGAAGCGATGATTCTTGCCTTATAGCGAGATCCTTGCCGAGTAGCGAGGCGAAGCGTTGATGAGTGTTTAAATTCTTTTTAGCAGGTCTCCTGCCCCATAGCGAGAGTATTGAAGTGAAGGCGTCTTCGTAGGAACTGATGATGAGTGATGTCTTCGTAGTGGCGACTGTGAGAACAGTGGTTTGCGCTTGAAATTCGTGTTTCTTATATACGTTTCGTTCTGGATTGAGGGAATGTAATTTTAGTGGAATAGGTAGAGCCCTGCAAGTCCGCGGGTATCCGCGGATTATCCGCGGATATCCGCAACTTTACTGCGGATGCGGATAAATTATCATTTAAAGCATGCGGATGCGGATCGGATGCGGATTAAATGTCATATCCGCTTATCCGCAATATCCGCGTGAACATTAAATCTTCGGTTACTTTCGGAAAAACAAGCAATTGTGTTCTGACTACTTAGTCCTCGGTTATTTTCGGTCGTCTGTATATACATGATATTTTGTAGCATTCAATCTCACTTTATGTTATTTTTATTAAGACAATTGTCCATGATCAAGACTGAGTTGAGACAATCAACTTAACTTTCTTTTTATTATTGAATATATTATAGAAAATAATATTTAGGACAAAAGTTTCCTGGTACACTTTCGACCTACCTCTGCTCTAATTCTGGCTTTTAAATCTGATAGAGGTTTTTATTTACATAAAACTGATTAGTAAGTTTTATTTAAATACCAAAATTTAACTACATAATTTTTTCTCGAAAATTTTATTATGTAACCTGCCAATTTTTTTATACTACCCGAAGTAAAAAGTCTTGCAGATCCCAAAAATTTGAAAAATGACACATGTTGCTATTTGAAAAAGTTGCAACGCCTAACTTATGCGCGAAATGGCGCAAGAGAATTACTTGATCCTAAAAATATGAAGCACCTTCTATCAAGTAACTTTTCTGATTTTTTTTTTAAAATTCAGTATTAAAAAAAGCAGCACTCCACTTACTCCCTACGAAAAAGAACGCTTAGGCCTCCCGAAATTGTTATCTCTCTCTAGATTTAAATAAGTTATTAGCGCATCTAGGCCTTAAAACTTTTGGGGTCCCTTAGGTTAGGTTAGTAATAAATAAGCTGGTAAATCCAAAAATTTCCAGTAGCTTTTTAGAGCAGAGGTTACCTAAACAGGCGATATATGTTAGTTCTTTCCAAACTGACAGCAAAACCTGTAGTGCGGATATTTTTGCGGATGCGGATCGGATGCGGATTTGTTATTTACAAAAGCTGCGGATGCGGATCGGATGCGGATCATGGATGTGCGGATACGGATCGGATGCGGATACAGAAAAGCTTATCCGCGCAGGGCTCTAGGAATGGGTAACTAGGCCACGCCCAGTTATGCGAAAATGAACCCTATTATTAATAAATATTCTAAATATGAATTTAGGGATGATTTACGGGTTGCTATCGATAGATAATCTCTCGGTGAATCCAATGATGGGTGATAGCACGCAGTACGACCCATAGGACGCGAGATATCAGCAATAATACGATGTTTATGGGGACTCTGCACATTCGATGTCAACTAATAAATATTGGACAGCTGAATGTAAATACAGTCGTAAGAGCATTTTTGATGATGCGCGTCCAGACCAAAAGTCCAAATGAGCGCCCAAAAGAGGTCACCTAGAAATGGTCGATAAAATCCATGGAATGATAATCGATGATCAACGAGTGACTAAGCGCGAGATAGCTAAGGCTGCGGGTATCTCAACCAAACGGGTGCTCAACATTTTACAGGAATATTTGGGAATCAGCTCTCTTCCAGATGGGTGTCGCATTTGCTATCAGTCGGCAACAAACGCGATCGTCTGACCATTTCGAAGGAATCTTTGGCGATGTTCAACCGCGATAAGAAGGACTTTTTGCGCCGTTTCGTAACCGTGGACGAAACATGGATCCATCAAAACACACTAAAGACCAAGGAACAGTCGGAACAGTGGACTGCTCTTGGCGAATTGAAGCCGAAGAAGGCCAAGGTGTGTCTGTCAGCCAACAAAGTCATGGCCACAATTTTTTGGGATGCGCACGGTATCATTCACATCGACTACCTCGAAAAGGGCAAAAAAATCATTGGCATATATTATGTAGAACTGTTGGACCGATTGGACGGCGATTTGAAGCGAAAGCGGCCGCATTTGGCGAAGAAAAAAGTGCTGTTCCACCAGGACAACGTACCAATCCATAAATGCGCAGTCGCAATGGCAAACCTCCATGAATTGCGCTACGAATTGGTTCCTCATCCAACATATCCGCCAGATTTGACCCCCTGCGACAATTATTTATTTCCAAACTTGAAGAAATGGCTCGGTAGTAAGAGATTTGGATCGAATGAGCAAGTTACCGCTGTGTTCTCAGAGTTCTATTTTAAGGGCTTCGAGAAATCGTATTATTCGGAGGTCACCGAAAAATTGGAGTATCGTTGGACGAAGTGTATAGTTCTAAAAGGAGACTATGTTGGAAATAAATTGAGTTTTGCCGAAAAAGTTTTGTTTTCTTGGTAAGGCCGATTACTTTTCAAAGCTCCTCGTATATTGGGGATTTATTAAAGAAGAAGAAAAAAGTTATTTAGACCAATGATTATCAACCGGTGTCCACGACACAAAAGTGTAGCACACAATTTGTTGTGGTGGTACGAGATTTAATAAAAATGATGTGAAGTGGGAATTTTTACACATTTCAGGGTTTTGTAGATATTTAATAAGTGTAAGAAGCCAACAGAATGCTTGATGTCTAAAGATATTTTTTGATAAAAAGTTTATTGATAGTCATTTTTAGGGTTTTGCAGATATGACCAAAAAATCCTTATACCGTCATTTTGTCGTCTGTCTGTCTGTCTGTTTGTCTGTTCGGTAAAAATTGCAGCCAAACAGCTAAACCTAGAGAGTTGAAATTTGGCATGCTTATACAACTCTTTGACCCGCACAGAGGAAAAATACTAAAACATCTAAAAAACATATCCCCCTAAAAATATAAACAAAAACGTGCTCATCGAAAACAAAAATATTTTTTTTAAATTCTGAGTAGGGTATCAAATGAAAGCCCTTAGTACGTGGATTAACGATCAAATTTTTATTTTTGCAAAATAAATTATTTTGATGCGATTTTTGCCAAAATTGTGCAAAAAAAAAATTGTCCCACACCCTGTAGCCCAGATGGTTTAACTAAAAATCTAAAAAAATTCAGATTATCAGATTATGTTTTCGGAAAATAACGCATTTTTTGGTTCACAAAGTACAAAAGTTATACCAATGTAAGACACCCACATGCATGTCGTAAGCTAAAATTCGCTGGAAACGAAGGGTTTCGAGTACGGAGTGAATTTTATTTTTCAGTTTTTTTTTTTTCATTTTTATTATGTAATTTTTAAGAGCGTAAATTTAATAACCAGTCTTATTATATGACTAACAGACGATAAATTATTTTAAAAATATCGTTCATTTTGCCGTGATTACTACAAAGTAAAATTTGTCCTACACATTCAGCATGCCGCCTTCACTTATTATATACCTGCGAAACCCTGAAATGTGTGAATATTCACACTTCACATCAATTTTTATTATTCGTTATTAGAGTACTACGAGCTTCCATTTTATTTATTTTTTTTAAATTAAATTTCAGCACAAAAATTTAAATTAAAAAAACCCAGTGATTTTTTCTACGTTTTGAAAGTTACCTCTTCGTATGAATATGTAATTGTTTATTGGTTCTCTATCACTGAATCAGTTTCGTGAACTATAAATCCACTATATTGTAATGTCGTATAGTTTTGGGCTTAAATATGGCACCAAAGCCTTTAAATTTTTTTTCTCCTTCAACAATTGTTAACCCAATCTAACCCAAATCAAAGGTTGATTATTCGAAGGTTCATTACTATACCTAACATTAACAAAATTCATCCGAGATCATACCAACCCTCAAAATGTAAATTTAATAATTGATTTCAACAGTCGTCAAGTTGGTAGTCCTGCATGCATAATCACATTCCACCTTCTGCCTTAATTATTGTTTATTATCGACTGTCCTTTGTATCGTGGACAAGAAACTACCTGTGGCATTATTAGACTACGATGTCACGGATTGATTGTGGCGCCATCCTATACAAACAACGGATAATGTATTAATTACAACCTTGCTTTATTGCATAGGTGATAATTAAGGTATTGTAGCTCATACAGAGTGCCATATTGTATAATAAACATGTTAATAGGATACAAAATTTTGAAAGATACAAAAGTAATCTTAAGAGTATTTTAGGTCGAATGTCCCTGAAAATGAGCATTTTTTTCTTGTCTCGTGACCTGGGGAGAAGGCCAGGTCAATAAGTCCTTATAAAACAATAGAAAAACACATTATTTTGGGTTGATTCATTTTTGTTTCTCAACATAGTCTCCTTTTAGCTCGATACACTTCGGCCAGCATTTCTCCAACTTTTTCAACCCATCCAAAAAGTAATATTCCGGCAGGCCTTCAAAATAGGCATCTTTTTCGACGATGACCTCCTCGTTCGACATGAATCTTGTAATCTTATCTAAAGAAAATTTAAACATTTTTTTTTTGTAAATCCACCAAATTAATCTTCAATAATTATTAATTTAAATGACAGTGGTAGTGACACAAACTCTGATAGTGATATAAACCAGCGTTTCTCAACCGGGGAGCCGTGAAAGCTTCGTCGGGGGGCCGCGAAGTAATATAAAATAGCATGAAATTATAATAGAAAAACGTTAAATTTTGCAAGATATATTCATAAATATATGACATTTATATTCATTAAAATATACCTTTTAAACTTAAATAAAATAAATTATACTTATTTTGACAACTAATTTAAACTAATTAAAACGGTTCGCGTTGAAGGTATTTTAAGTACTTTCAAGTAGGTACGACTTGAACTTGCAATATTTTTTGTTATGCTCCGAGCTAAAGAGTAAGGATGCGAAAGTGTTCAAAATGGAAAGCAACTTGGAACAATGGAACACTTGTAAATAAAAATACTTGCAAGCCATTATAGGTAATCGTAACAGATATTAAAAACATGTTTATGTAAAATTTAACGTTATACCTCATCTTCAATAATAAAAAATAGTGTATTGGGGCCGGTAGTTCAATTTCAACCACCTGCATACTATTGATAAAATGTTAATATATGTGTTTATTCTCATAAAGAATTATTTTAAGCAATTCTGTTCCTTACATATTAATTGTTAATGACTATATTCCTTAATGAGCTTTATCAGGATTAGCCATCTTGATAAGTAGTGATACGTGATTTTTGCAAGTGGCGTCTTCATTTTTTTCTGACGTTTTTAGTTATTTTTAAGTGATAAAAGTGCATAAAATACTTGAAATAGTGTGTTATAGTGTGGACTTTAGAGTTTGGACTTTATGCAGACCAAAATTGGAGCGACTGGAAAGGTATTTGTAGAAATTTTTGTTAATTTTGATAATGTAAGTCATTGTTATGTAGAATGTGCTTCTATAGACAATATAGAAACACATACATGCATACACTATCGGCTATAACTAGAGAAACAAAACTATTTTTTAAATCATTTTCATAAATCCCGATTATTGACTAAATGAATATTGAATTATATTGGTGTAGCAGCAACAATTGATAAGTTAGAACCTGCTCTTAAATATATTTGTTGTACTGGTACAATCCTTTTTTTTTGCTCTTCACTTGGTTCTGGAAGGTAAGGACCTTTTTTAAAAAAAACATAGGTTGACCCGTGGGCCCGTAAATCAAAAATGTCTTGGCCCCGGCGAAGGCTTAGTCCGCCACTGGCCCTAGCTCCCGATCTTGTCCCGGTTTAGAGTTTCTTAATTATTGTAAGCCTATATATATATATATATTAATAAAAAAGGTATTTTATGAATAATAAGACAGGATTTTATTGATCAACTAATACGTCTCGCACATCATATGATATATTTTATATTATTCTATTTACATAAAACAATATGCCTTAGCAACGATTTAGCACCCCACGATCGTTAATAAGGATAAATGTCGCATAATTATATTTTCGCTAACACGGCCAGACTGACATGCGGAACGTTCTCGGGACGCAACTGCATTTTTCACACCATTAACAGCATTGTTGTTATCAGCAACAGCAGCCTGCATATCACCAGTGGTCTGCTCCATACCAACAACAGCATTCTGCATCTTGCATACCAGTGACAGCAACCTGCATACCAGGATCTCCATTCTTGAGCTGGTCCACCATTTATCTTCTACTGCATCTTGAAAGTTTTCACCTAATTCATAATCTGTAAATAGAGCAATTTGGGCGCAGAATTGATCTTTCACAAAATCAACCATGCACCAATATCAATTAGTTAAAATAAATATTTGCTTACAACAAAACCTTCCAATAGCAGAGTATAAATCGTGATCTGAAAGTTTAGAGACTTTTGTTATCATTTCATTTCTCTATCACGAACTCAGTGACTAGATCAACAAGCTCAGATACTCAGTAACTATCTATTAGTTTCCTTCATTACAGATTGTCTACAGTACAACAAGCTCAGAGACCGTTTATTTGTTTCTGCACACACAGTGCTTTATCATCAACATCATCAGCCCGTCGCCATAGCTCACCATCTGCCACCATGGTTACAGAGCTATTACCGGACTGATGCCACTAGCAGCGGCATGTCTTGCGGTACTCGACAACCTTTTCTCTCAACTCATTAGCAATTACATTTATCAGTTTATTCTGCCAATCCGATCCCAGTGATCTGTCATTTATCTTTTCCAATAAACGCTCAAATTCAAAACTAAAATCTCGAAACTCAGATCTTAATTATCAAATCTCAAACATCAAATCTCAAATCTAGTTTTTACTCATTATGGCTAACACGTGCCATATGATTTAACCAAAATAACCTCTTACCTCTTACCATTGTCGTCAACAATCTAATTAGTTACCTTCATACAATGTGTTTGTTAATAACAAAGCAACGCTCGTTCATCCTGACAATTTTTAGGGATCTTTGTTAAGATTCTGCATTTTTCAAACAAATGTCACATTTCATATTTATTCCAATAAGTGTCATTTCCTTAGAAACCACTTGAAATAATTTTTGACAAAATAACTTGCAATTTGCCAATTTATTATCTAGTTCATAATTCATACTACCTTTATATGATTCTCAATCGTCACCTTTAACTTAAACCTTTACATTAGCCTTTGCAATATTATACGACAATTTCTTTACACCAATGTATTGTTGCATTAAAAAAATATTTTTAATATTGCACTTATAGTCTTCTATTTTAATTTTCTTGTGGGTGATAGGCCAATCCCACTTCTGATATTAATAAAAAAGGTATTTTATGAATAATAAGACATGATTTTATTGATCAACTAATACGTCTCGCACATCATATGATATATTTTATATTATTCTATTTACATAAAACAATATGCCTTAGCAACGATATAGCACCCCACGATCGTTAATAAGGATAAATGTCGCATAATTATATTTTCGCTAACATATATATATATATATATATATATATGTTAGCGAAAATATACATAGGCTTACATAGGCGTTACATATACATAGGCTTACCATATTATGGTATATATATATATATATATATATACACACACACACATACACATATACATATATATATATATATATATATATATATATATATATATATATATATATATATATATATATATATATATATATATAGGGGGGCCGCAGACAATATTTAAGTTATTTTGGGGGGTCCCATGCCAGAAAAGGTTGAGAAACACTGATATAAACAATGATAATATTGATAATGATTAATATTTCAATAATTTCAAATTACCATAAATTGACAAGTTCAAAAAAAAAAGATTGTTGTTTGTGCAAATTTGAAGTATTTAATATAGATTATAAAGGCTTTAAAACAAAACGATTTTTAAACATGCCTATATTTATAATTCAAATATAGCCAGTCCTAAGACTGATAAAAATGTGAAGGAATGTCATGTGAGTATATACTGTTTATTCTAAATAGCATATAAGAAATCACGTTTATTTTAAATAATTATTATGGTCCTGGCAACTATTTTTAACAGAGCCATAAATTCAGCAGGTATAGTGGTTATACTGTCAGTCATTATTGGAATCAGCAAGTGAAAGCGGCCATTTCATTTTGGAAATACTATAACTTAATTAGATACACCAAAGCTATGACGTAGTATTGTTATCAAACACTTTAACATGTTGACGAATTTCCTTGGCCTATATTTTTCACCCTATTTAAAACCATATTTTACGTTTCTCTCCCCATATATCAAAATTCAATAGAGTATCAAAGTCTTTTGATATAAACAGGACACCCCCAATCCATCTTAACACGCCTAAACCAAAAGTGATACTGAAAACAGTATTAAATAAAAGAAATACAGTTGACAAACAAAACAAGAATCGAATATGAAATACAATCATATCAAAAAGAAATATGATGACAGATATTTGGAAAGAAAAAATCAGAGCTTCATATATTCAATTTGAAAAAAAAAGAAAATATATTCTCAAACATTTCGGCATTGCTATAGTTGTTATAATACAAGGTGTCTCAAAATCAGTGCCGAATTAAGGACGTAGTAGGCTCATGTACTACAAGTGATAAAGGGCCCTTCAAAAATTACGAATAATTATATTGTCATGTGGGTGGTTAGATAGAAATAAAACTCCTGGTTTTAATAATACAATTTATTAAATATTTATCAAATTTACAGTGTTATTGTTTGATTGAATCCATTCATGGAGTTGGGGAAGTCTTCAGTCTACAGTGACTGTATAAGGACAGTGTGGCCATACGATGGTCTCATTTTCTATTGGTCGAGCTGAAGTCCGCCATATTTCTTCCAACTTTGTTACAGATTATATATGGTTTACATGTGTTTAGCTTATGTTTCAACAGATTTAAGTGATATTTTCAAATAATATACGTATATTTAGACGTTTAATAGTGAATATTGTTGTGTTTGTGATGAGTAATGAGTAATGTAGATAATGTAAACTGTGCACATATTTTAAATTGTCACAAATTAAAATTAAAAATAATGAAACGTTTTGTTATGTTTAGGTTTAAAATTTCTGGGAAAAAAAGGTTAAATGAACATAAAAAAACATTATGCCAGTAAATCAATGGATGGCTTCACAATTATAAGAAGTATTTACTTTCATTAATTTTAATGTTATTCCATGCTGATTTCATTTTGACCATAATTTTAGTTGAATAAATGCATAACTGATAATATATACATCAGTTTTCTTTATTAATATATCATTTATACCATGAGTTCAAAAAGAAATTACATAAGGGTTGGCTATGGATAATAAAAGTAATGTCAACAGAAAGCTTTAAAATTAATTTACTGTCTGAATTAATTAAATCACTCTTGTTGTAATAAGTTATTTATTGTTACATAAAGCTTGTAGTATACATTATTTTATTTTTCCATAGCCAACTCTTATGTAATTTCTTTTTGAACTCAGGGTATATAACATGTTCTGCTTATTCATTTTTAATATGAAATTATCCTATTTTTTTCATGCGTTTTCCCAAAAATTAGAGAAATGTTGGGTTCTCTAATTTTTATAGAACCTTATCATAATTTTTTCCCTATCTTTTTATTCTAATTCTAATGTCCTGTTTGAACTTGTTTTCTTAAATTTAAAATATTCAAATTAAAATGTAACTCCCGTTTTTATAAAAAAAAAAGTTTTAGTTTTTATAGGTCCTCAAATAAAATTATAAAATAATAAAAACATATCTCTATTATTTCCTTTCATGTCCTTTTTTAAGAATTTTTTTCATTTGTTTTACTTATGTTGCAAACATTTCAAAAAAATACCTTCATCGGTAGGCAATTTTAATATTTATCTTAATAAATGTTGAATCATATACATGTTTTTTCTTAGCAATAAATTGATATTCACATATAAATAAACATAAATACGTAAAACTATTAAAAATTTAAGAAATATTGTAACAAAAAAGGATGGTACTAAACCCCTGCACGCTTTCCGGTCATAGGGAAAATTGCATTTCCACTTAAACACAACATTTTTGTGCTTTTCTCTGATTTAATATTGCTTGCCCTTTTGTCAAAAGAAAGTTATAACAAATTTAAAGTCTTTTAAATATATGCATGTGATTCGGAGAGTCCCAAAGGGCTCAAACGGTCATGTGATCTTGTAATAAAAAAATATGATTTTCCGCGTTTTCATACAGCATGCCTATAATTAAAAGACTTTAAATTTGTTATAACTTTCTTTTGACAAAAGGGCAAGCAATATTAAATCAGAGAAAAACACAAAAATTTTGTGCAAGTGGAAATGCAATTTTCCCTATGACGGAAAGCGTGCAGGGGTTTAGTACCATCCCTGTTTTGTTGTCACAGGGTAAATATTCTCTCCTCCAAAAGGCATGCTGTATGAAATCGGAGACCAAAAATGTCATGAGCTCCCGGTCTATCATGCAATAAATATTTTATTATTATATTGTATTTTTGTTAACTATATGTTTCTTTTATGTTTGTTTATTTAATTTATTTTTGTTAATGTATCTTGTACTAATGTATCCATACGCTAAATAAAAACTAGGAAAAAGGACGAACGATAAATGAAGAGTATTATGCCCTATTATTGAACCGGTTGCGCGAAGAAATCAAGAAAAAACGCCCACATTTGGCCAAGAAGAAAGTGCTCATTCATCAAGACAATGTACGGGTGCACACTTGTATAGTTTCAATGGCGAAAATGAATAAATTACGCTTGGAATTGTTCCCGCATTCATTAGATTTGGCCCCAGCAACTTTTTCTTGTTTCTAAACGTGAAGAAACGGCTCGCCAAAAAAAGAATCACGTCGAACGAGGAGGTCCCGCCGAAACAGATGTCTAGATGACTAAAGGAGTTTGGGTACTAGGCGTGAGTGTTACCCAGGGTTCATCATTACGAAATGTGAATTAAATGATATGTATATGTAATTACCAACTGACTGATCAGTCATCTTGTAATTAGTCTGGATCTTAGCTGTTCACTTAAGTTCTTAAAGGTGAAGGTTTGCACACGTTAAGTAAATTCGTTTAAAATTAATTAATTGAATTTATTATAATATACTATTTACAAGAGTAAGTTTGAAAGATTAAAATATAGGTATTAAAATAATGAAAGGATTAAAACAAATAGAAATGGATAGACCACCAGAATGCCGACACAGTGCCTCTAAGAATTCAACAAATTAGATTTTACGCTAACCGGTTCGAATACTTTCTGATCTCGTCTTCAGAGAGACGGGAGTTTTTACAAGGCATTTCTAGGCATTTATAGGAAGAAGGGTAAAAATATTGTTCAAGGAAAAAAAATATTTTAAAGTTACGTGTTGCAAACGTAAGTTTTCTAATTTTATTTTATTATCAGATTTCTCACAAATGTTGATTGTAAAGTACCCTTTAAAATCCCTTAAAAAAGCCTTTAAAAGACATTCTCGCGACGAGTGGTTTGTAAAAGTTTGTAATAGGTAAATAATTTGTCCGAGCGATGAAATATTATGCATAAAACAAGAACATCACAAATTTAAAATGTTATCATTAAATATATTCAAAAAAATTTGTATAAAACACTGTACAAATTCTTATAAATTTTCATTCGGAATAAATCAGTTGCTTATAAAATTTCAGATCTTTATAAATATTAATGAGTAAATCCAGACAGAAAATTATATTTTTTACTCTAAATTTTTCATGTTGGGTAATAAAATTTAATGTTGGTTATCGGCGGTTTATTCTCTTGGAAAAGAATACATTTCTACACAGACTAAAGCTATCAACGTAAATTTGTCTATTAGTGAAAAGTAATTTTTCCAAGAGCTTCTTGAAAAATACGTCTACTACGAGAGTTACCTTTTATGTTTTTACAAACGACCACTAGATGGCGATAATTAAATGTGTCATTACTATATTCGTAAAATTTGACATTTTTTTTGTAAAATCAGTGGCAGCTTATAAATTAACCGAGTAGTTGATAGTAAGCGTTAAAAAAAACAAGTTTGTGGAATAAATGGATATTACTCATGAAGGTTTTCAATGGATGATTTTTTACGATTTTAGTAAAGGCCTAGCTCAGCAACAATGCATGGATTCGCTTCGTTCAACTTTTGGTAATGAAGCACCATGGGAAGATGGGTGAGGCGGCGAGGCGATCGCCTCAGGCGCCGGATTTATCAAGGCGCCAAAAAGAATCTTTTTTAGTGAGCCAAAATAGTCGTGATTATCAAATTTTCCAATAAATATTTTATTATTTCTGGTAGTGCTGTATTTGGACGGCACTTGTTTCAACCAAAATCAAGTGTAAAGCTGCGTTCCCACCTCAGTAATTTAACACTCTGTGCGTTGTAGATAGTTTTTAAACGAGTGCAATTGGTATGATCGGACAAGCTCGTACTATCTCGCTCAACAATAGTATAGCAACGACAAAGCACGAGCATGTCCGATCATACCAAATGACCTCGTTTAAAAATTATCCATAGCGTACAACGTATAGATTTACAGAGGTGGGAATGCAGCTTTAGAAAGGTTTCAATGTTATTTATGGCCAACATCTGTTATGGATTTAAGTGACCTGAACCAGAGGAATAGTGAAGATCCCTATTTACTCATCTTAAACATTTACCCGCCAAATTTTCTAAAAATCTAATCATTTGAACTTTCTATTTTTATGGCAGGATAATTATTTGTACAGATGGTGACAAAATGCAACATTTTAAAAAATATTGCAGCGGTTAAAAAAAATCACTTATAATTTTACTATGAAAGTGTAAAGAGTTTGATGAAAAAATTATATACTTACCTAACTATTTTTATTTCCTATTTTTAATTTTTAATTTTAGTTTTATAAGTAATTATTTTTTTTTTGTTGTGCTTTATGTGATTGTGTGAATTTTTAACTTTAAGGTAAGTTTTTACTTCGTTACCTATTACCAGTACATTTTATATATTTATAGAAAAATCATTCAAAAATATTTTTTTAAGTAAATTTTTAATAATAACGGCTATTCTGTACTAAAGTCGATACGTCACTTGTCGGCTGTGATATTTAGAGATAAGGATTTGTTCATGATTGGAAATGGTACTCATCAAGAACCGTTTAATATTAGGGAATGTTAGTCCTCGAGATTAAATAGGAATAATAATATTTTTGCACAAGATCCCGTGCACGCAGGGATGCCAGATGTCCCGGATTTCGCGGGACAGTCCCGCGCAAAATTGAAATGTCCCGCGTCCCACGTAAGCATGCAAATGTCCCGCAGATAAAAAATTATTATATAATATCAAAAGAAATTAATATAATTTTATACAAAAAATAACAAAAACTAAAATATTATAACAATTTAAAAGAAGATAAAATGTACAATAAAAAAAACAAGTTATGGAAGCTGTCACGAAAAAAACTATATCAATTTTGAATATTGGCGGGTGAGTTTATAATGGGTTAACGGCGACAGGCAGGCGGAAAAACAGGAGGGGGGGGGATAAAATCAAAAGGCGTAATTTTTCTATCTTGCCTCAGGCGCCAATTATGATCGGCTTGGCCCTGACCATCAGTAAAGCCTGGAACAGAATGCACAGCGCGCTACAGCGTCAGCGCGGCGTCATCTGCGACAGCGTTGCGTAGCGCCGTTGAGAAATTTCGCCTGAACACAATGCAATAATTTTTAACGCCGTCAAGTGTCACTTGACAACCTATATCTGTATTTATACGTGCGCTTTCTTTTATTAAAAGTATAATGGATGATGAAGACTTGTGAATGATGTTATTTATGTTGTATGCAAGTTATTTATACATACAAACACTTTATTATTCAGTAAAAACTGAGGTTAGGTGTTCTGCGTCAACGTTCAACAGCGTCAAAAGTTGGAAGTTGACGAACATTCAGTATCAACGGCGTAGAACGTTGTCCATTCTGTGCACTTGCGTACGACAGCTTGGTTTTAACTTTCTTCTGACAGATGGTGCCGTACGTACGCCGTTAACGCGTCGTAGAACTCGGTGCATTCTGTTTCCCACTTAAAGACTGTTTAAAATTGGTTTACAGAATTTCGTCGTGGTCGTGCGTCCGTCAGTGATGAATCTCGTGAAGGTCAACCAAAATCGGTTGTGATTCAAAAAAACATCGATGCTGTGCGCAAAATGATTGAAGAAGATCGGCATGTGACTTACCGTGAGATAGAGGCATCCTTTGGGATATCGCAGACTGCAATACATTCGATTTTGCATAAACATTTAGCTGTAAAAAAAGGTCTGTTACCGATGGATTCTGCATAATTTGACCGAAGCTCAAAAAAAGGCTCGTGTTGATTAGTGTAAGGGAATGCTAAAAAATTCAACATAAGTACTACAAAATTCGTATTCAACATCGTTACAGGTGACGAAACTTGGATTTATTCATATGAACCGGAAACTAAGCAACAATCCACTGTTTGGGTCTTCCAAAAGGAACCGAAACCCACAAAAGTTGTTCGTTCATGAAGCACTTCCAATAAAATGATTGTTTTCTCGGTTGTACTTGACATGTTGCAACCATTCCTTTAGGGGATCGTGGAACAGTTAGTGCTGAATGGTATTCAACAATTTTTTGCCAGAAGTCATCGAAATCAGGAAAAACATATAAAAACTTCGCATTATTCTTCATCATGACAATGCAAGCTCCTACACCGCACGGCCAACAATTGATTATTTGAAGGAGAAAAAATCGAATTAATGTCTCATTGCCCGTATTCACCTAATTTATCCCCTAACGACTTTTTTGTTCCCCAATGTCAAACAAAAAATGCGACAGCGATTTTCATCACCGCAAGAAGCTGTTGTTGCTTTCCAAAATCATGTTTTTGAGATACCAACTTCAGAGTAGAAAAAATGTTTCGAGAATGGTTTGAACTAGAGATGGGTCGGTCATGAACGAACCGGCTCACTGAGCCGGCACTGTACACTCTCCGAAGTGCACACTCACTGCATAGTTTCAAGTTTCAAGGATACAATTGATCGGGCGATTGTGAGCAGTGACCGAAGTGATCCATGTCATGTTAAACTTCGCGAGAACTCGGCTTGTAATGTATTATCATAAAGTGTATTTTGTCATCAATTTGTAGGGCAGTCTATTTGAAATTAATAGGCTTAGTCTGTACTTTCTTACAACCATACTATATAAAACAATTTAAAATATTGCCCAAATCCCAGATGTCCGATTTATAAGGGCAATAAACATCGCCATAAACTTAACACATCTGGTTTAAAATACAGTAGTAGCTACATAAAGTGAATTGTTTGTTTACTATTAACCCGGCAAACATATTAGATAATTCACTTACATAGATTTTTATTTATTTAACTTCATTATTTCTTTATAACAAGATAATGCGGAAGACAGAGAGAGAGAGAGAGAGAGACAGAGAGAGAGAGAGAGGGAGAGAGAGAGAGAGAGAGAGAGAGAGGGAGAGAGAGAGAGAGACAGAGAGAGAGGGAGAGAGAGCGAGAAGAATTTGTCAATTAGTCATAATTTACGTTTTGAATTCATACTAAGAATATTAACAAGTATAAAGGTAATAAAGCGGCAAATTCTCAGACGTTTTTATCGTATTTATTCGAAACAATTCCGCTTTCCGTTGTTTGTTCATATAATGCAAGAGCCGGCTGAGCGACGTTCTACCTACATATTGCAAACCAACAACCGTACTGAACGGTGGGAGAACTGACAACTAACCGACCTGTGTCTCGGGAACATGTTTACTTAGCCGGATCACTGAGCCGGATCAATGAGCCGGATCAATGAGCCGTATCAATGAGCCGGATCAATGAGCTGGTGCAAACTGAACGACTTACACTGATCCGCTTCCGCAAATTGATTCGAAATTCCTATCTATAGTTTGAACGCATGCAAAAGTGTATAAATCTTAAAGGCAAATATTTTAAAAGCAATAAAAAAAATTTCATTCTTAGTTTTTGTAAAAACTTAAAAGTTAACCCTCGTATCTATGAAAGGAAATAATTCTTCAAAACTTATAATCACTTAAATGTGGAGACATTAGGGAGGGTCAAGTGCCCCCTCTTGCCCCTCTGTGGACACCCATGCCCAACGTTATAGTACGTGTCAATCATTTTTCAAATTATGAGTGCATTGATCAGATCTCTGTATAATTTTCCCTTTTACCGACTATACGGCTGTTCTTTTATCTATGTTCTTGTACGTTCATTCACGTCATGAACTTAGTAGACAATATAAACACCGCTATATAAATTCAAGAAGTTCTGAAATAGTCTTTGATATGTTAAAGTTTGGTTTTCTCCAGTAAAGAACTTCACAAAACATAAAACAGTAATCAGTCATCCTGCTTTACGATGTATTTGCAATCAACTTTTACTAGGATACAAAGATTTTTTTTTTGATGTCAATTAAAGTTTGACATAGCAATAACTAGAGATGTTATGGCGGTATTATATCCTATTCACACTAGAACTTTAAGACGAGTGAACTTAAAGTTCACCGATGTTTAACATCGGTATGCTTTCAAACTTGATGTTTAAATCTCCGGTGCTGTCATCAGCTACAGTAATTTTGTCCTTAAGTTACCGTCATGAAATCACCAGTTTTGAACTGTCTGCGCAGACGCACATTTTGAATTATTATAAACATATATGGATATTTCATTTCATTCTACAATAAAGAATATATTACACCTGTATTAACATGTAAGTCGATACATTTTATCTCAATTATTGTAGCTCTGTATTTTATTAAACACATTATTAAAATAAATAATTTTATTATAACAATAAGTATAAACTTCTTATAACGTCGATATAATACAGTATTCTTGTTTATGATAATACAAAATGTTGACAGCACAAATTCAAAGAGTATTTTTTAATAATAGAAATTATGTTGGCAATGCAGACGATGTTTAAGACGCAGATCTCTGTCTTAAACATCGCTTGTATTTAGACGAGGCCATACGGTTTCACATTAACGTTTAAAGATACATTCACTTTAACATCCGATCTTAAAGTTCTAGTGTGAAAAGGGTATTATAGAGGCCATAAGGGGCGTATAAAGAGAATGGGAGGTCTGCAATAGTGTCACTGCCGAAATACTTATAGAGTACTAGCAGGAGTACCCGTATTTCGAACGGTTTTTAGGGTTTTGTAGGTATGACCAAAAATCCCTTATACCGTCATTTTGTCGTCTGTCTGTCTGTCTGTTCGGTAAAAATTGTAGCCAAACGGCTATACCTAGAAAGTTGAAATTTGGCATGCTTATACAACTCTTTGACACGCACATAAACAAATATGTGCTCATCGAAAAAATATTGGATAAACGATCAAAATTTTTGCATTTTTTTTTTATTTTTGCACAATATAGACCAGATGGCTTATACTAAAAATCTGAAAAAATTCTAAGTAATGTACATTTGTATGAACCGGAATAGTACAACAGGAATTTTTGATCAGATTATGTTTTCGGAAAATAACGCGTTTCTTGTGTTTTTTGCTTGACCATGTAAAATATTTAACACAGTAAACCAGCATGTTTTGTTAGTGTAATGGTTACCATGCTCGCGTTCTAATTTGCAAACTAAGGTTCGCTCCAGTCTCGAGACAATTTTATTTTTTGTTTTTTTTTTTATTTTTATTTTGTTCAAATTATTTTTTCAAAATTCTAGTTATATTTGGGCAAATGTTGCATTTAATTTTTAAAAGCGTAAATTTAATAACCAGTGGAAATTGTTGAAATTGAATACACGAAATCAGAGGGGCGGAGATATGACTTTAAAAAAAAATGGAAGCCATAGGCGCAATTTTCAAAATCTTAATGAAAATACTGCACATATTTAGAAACCTAAATAATGGTATTAGACATTCGAATTAAAATTAAGAAAAAAAATATTTTAACATAAAATTTGTTTTGGCATCCTAAATAATCATCATTCACTTATTAAATACCTGCGAAACCCTGAAATATGTGAAAATTCGCACTTCACATCAGTTTTTTAATAAACAGTTTTAACCCCGAAACACCCCCAAAACAAAAACAAACCAAAAACAAAAATTTTGAAATGCTTTGTAGCCTATGTTCGAATCCTGGTTTTACTTTAACACCATATCAAATTTCGTAAAAATATGTCCAGCCGTTTTTCGGACAGACAGACAGACAGACAAAAATAGATTTTTGTGCGGATATTGTGTATCAGGTCTACAAGTATGAAATGCGGATTTTTTTCAAACTTGCCACGCAAACAGAGTGTATAGTTCAAAGTTTCAACACATATGGCGTTTTGTTAAGTTATCATTAAATGTCAAATGCGTATAGGTTATAATTTGAAAAGTGATCATATAGTTTTGTTTTACTGTGTTAAAAATGTCAAATTTTTTGCCAAATAAAGAGCATTCGCGGACAGTAGGTACTACTGTTTTCATTTGAAAAAAACTGCTGCTGAATCATACCGACTGCTTCGAGAAGGTTATGGTGAATATGCTCCATCGCAAGATACGTGTGAACGATGGTTTCGGCGTTTCAAAAGTGGTGACTTTGATCTTACAGACAAAGAACATGGAAAACCTCTAAAAAAATATGAAGATACAAAATTGGAAACATTGCTACAGGAAGACGATAGTCAATCACAAAAACAACTAGCAGAGCAGTTAGGCGTTAGTCAACAAGCTGTTTCCAATCGCCTACAAGAGATGGGTAAGATCCAGAAAGTCGGCAGATGGGTTCCACATGCATTGAATGAGAGGCAGATGGAAAAACGCAAAAACACTTTTGCTTGCACGATACAAAAGAAAGTCTTTTTTGCATCGTATCATTACTGGCGATGAAAAATGGATTTATTTTGAA
This sequence comes from Liopterus haemorrhoidalis, assembly GCA_963971575.1. Classification (NCBI taxonomy): domain Eukaryota; kingdom Metazoa; phylum Arthropoda; class Insecta; order Coleoptera; family Dytiscidae; genus Liopterus; species Liopterus haemorrhoidalis. The sequence goes on from OZ020623.1 coordinate 11,330,319, forward strand.
AATCCCAAACGCAAAAAATCATGGGTGAACCCAGGCTCACCATCCACATCAACTGCAAGACCGAATCGCTTTGGCAAAAAGACAATGCTCTGTACTTGGTGGGACCAAAAGGGTGTGGACTATTTTATTAATATAGATAAGTTTCTAAATTATCTGAAATTAATCTCATCCGGTGTATTTAACAAAAGGGCTTCAATAGAGCGTTAGTTATAGGAAATGCTTTATATCTTAAAGGCATTTCACAATAATGATAATTGCTGGATACCGCTAATATTCTGGTAATCGTTCCGGTTCGGAAAACCGTTACCGTTAACACACCGGGAATCTACTGAAGGTGTATATATAAAGCGATTTAATAATATTGTTCTAAGAGATTTTCATTTACTTAATTGATATAAAACGGTAATCGGATTCTCTAACTTGAGATATTTGATATTTTTCTATTATTCTATTTCATTTCGGAACAATATTGTTGATAGTGTTGAAACTATTGTCTATTGACAAATTTAATTTAATAACATCTAAAGTTTAAACTAATAGAACGTTGCACTGAAAGCTGTTCATGTGTAGATGGCTCTAGGTGTGTTTGCTGTGGGTAATGATAAATGTCTTGCATGCCATTTTGAAGTACAAGGTGTCTCAAAAGAAATTTTATATTTAGTGGATCGATTAAAAAAAAAGTAAGCCGTATATGGAAAAAATGATTATTAATTATTAAAATACACTTTTTGGGGATTTATTTCTTAAAAATAATATCGTCTAAATGTAGACCCACGCGTTCTCGGCACTCATTTAATCGAACAGTAAAATTACTTATGACGTCTCGGCAGGTGGACTCAGGGATGGCTGCCATTTCGTGACGGATATTTTCTTTCAAATGCGCCAGTGAAGTCGGTTTATTGGCGTAAACTTTAGATTTAAGATAACCCCATAGGGGTTAAATCTGGACTGCGTGGAGGCCAATTTATGTCACCTCTCTGTCAATCACCTGATTTACGAAATTAAGCCTCTGACTGGCATCTTGGGGCTTTAATTCTTGCACCAATTGAATTTTGTAGGGGTGCAGCTTTAGGTCTTTGTGCATAATGCGATGTAATGATGATCTATGCACAATTAAAGCACTTGCGCGCTTCCGAATTGAAAGGTTCGGGTCGTCACGAACAGACTGATTAACATTCTCCACGTTTTCTACCGTTCTTGATGACCTAGGTCGCCCGGATTTTGATTTATCCAGCGTTGTACCAGTCTCTTCAAATTTTTTAACCCAATGTCGAATGAGAGGAATGCTTGGCGCATCATTTAAGTGGCGAAAACCTCGAATACTGCAGAATTTTCTACGCGCTACAGTCGCCGAATCACCGTTTTTGTAAAACTCTCGCACGCATAACGCGCGGTCTGCTCCCGAGAAACGCTCCATAGCGACTGAATTCCCAAGAGCCAGGCTACCGATTGACATAACCCCCGCGCCCCTCGGATACGTTGCGTTCACGCAGTAAGCTAAATAAATATAAAATTTCTTTTGAGACACCTTGTATAAAAATTCCCTAATAAAATTCAGTCATCAGACGTCATCCCTTGGTTAGACAAGTACTTTTCTATAACCGAATTAAAAAAGCGATAAGTTTTTTTTTTCGATGTGTACTTCAACACTACTTTGATTTGAAAAAATTGATGTGAAGTGTGAATTTTCACACATTTCAGGGTTTTGCAGGTATTTAGTAAGTGAATGATGATTATTTTGTTAATTTTAATTCGAACGCCTAATACCATTATTTAGGTTTCTAAATATGTGCAGTATTTTTTTTTTTTTATAAAGCAAGGTTCATTAAGAATTTTAAAAATTGCGCCTATGGCTTCCATTGGTTGTTATAAGTTCCGCCCCTCTGATTTCGTGTACATTGAAACAGAATTAAATTATAATTTAAACAATTTCCACTGGCTATTAAATTTACGCTTTTAAAAATTAAATGCAACATTTGCTAAAATATAACTAGAATTTTGAAAAAATAATTTAAACAATATAAAAATTTAAAAAAAAAAAACAAAAAATAATATAGTCTCTTCTCACAGGGTTCGATCCCTTTCGGATCAGGTTACCTGGGTGAAAAATCAGCGTCTAATACCACTAGACCAGCATACACTTTACAGTGTGGCGTGTTACAAAGCTATAACTTGTGTACATTATTAGCCAAAAATCACAAAAAATGCGTTTTTTTCCAAAAACCTAATCTGATCAAAAATTCCTGTTGAACTATTCCGGTTCACACCAATGTACATTACTTAGAATTTTTTCAGATTTTTAGTTTAAACCATCTGGGCTACAGGGTGTGGGACAAAAAATATTTTGCACAATTTTGGCAAAAATCGCTTCAAAATAATTTATTTTGCAAAAATAAAAATTTGATCGTTAATCCACGTACCAAGGGCTTTCATTTGATACCCTACTCAGAATTATAAAAACATATTTGTTTTTCGATGAGCACATATTTGTTTATATTTTTAGGGGGATATGTTTTTTAGATGTTTTAGTATTTTTTCTATGTGCGGGTCAAAGAGTTGTATAAGCATGCCAAATTTCAACTCTCTAGGTTTAGCCGTTTGGCTACAATTTTTACCGAACAGACAGACAGACAGACAGACAGACGACAAAATGACGGTATAAGAGTTTTTTGGTCATACCTAAAAAGGCAGCTGAAGCTCCTCGATTGCTTGTGAAAACTTATGGTGAATGTGCTCCATTGGAAACAGTATGTAGATATTAGTTTGGATGATTAGAAAGTGGTTATTGTGACGTTCACGACAAACATCGACCAGGTCAATTGAAAAAGTACGAAGATGAACAACTGCAAGCTCTGTTGGAATAAACCGCTGCTCAAACACTCAAAGAATTGGCTCAATAGCTCAAAGTCGATAAATTATTATTTTTTTTATTATTATTATTAATACCTTTATTAATTAATTTGTAGAATACAATGATTTACAAAATATCATTATTTAATACATAAAATATACATTATTTTGATTCGTATCATAATTGTGTAGGTACAAAAAAAAATCTGCTCAAGTAGATTTTACACCACTTAGATTGAGTCTGTGTGTGGTATCTTATTAAAACGTTATTAGCACAGTGTCAGTTTTATAATTTGATTATAACTCTTTTTTATAAAATATGTTCAGAGTAAAAATCTTAATTAATCTTAATATTTGCTATATACGTTAAAGCAAAGTAATACAAATAGAAAAACAATATTTGTAGAATAAATCATAAACCATTAAATTTATCAGTTACCAAAGATTTCTAGTAGATCTACGTTAGTTAGTTGCTTTATGAATTGCTTAGCTCTTGTATTAAAATTTTTAGTATGTACAGTTAAATTATTAATGTTTAAAAAGTATTGGAATTTATTGAAAATTTTAGGCGCAAAATATAAAAAGCTTTTTTGACCAATATTTTTATTTACTTTTTAGGGTTTTTTAGGTATGACCAAAAAACCCTTATACCGTCATTTTGTCGTCTGTCTGGCTGTCTGTCTGTCTGTCTGTCTGTCTGTCTGTCTGTCTGTCTGTCTGTCTGTCTGTCTGTCTGTCTGTCTGTCTGTCTGTCTGTCTGTCTGTCTGTCTGTCTGTCTGTCTGTCTGTCTGTCTGTCTGTCTGTTCGGTAAAAATTGTAGCCAAACGGCTAAACCTAGAGAGTTGAAATTTGGCATGCTTATACAACTTTTTGACCCGCACATAGGAAAAATACTAAAACATCTAAAAAACATATCCCTCTAAAAATATAAACAAATATGTGCTCATCGAAAAAAAAAAATATTTTTTTTAAATTCTGAGTAGGGTATCAAATGAAAGCCCTTAGTACGTGGATTAGTGATCAAAATTTTATTTTTGCAAAATAAATTATTTAGATGCGATTTTTGCCAAAATTGTGCAAAAAAATTTTTGTACCACTCCCTGTAGCCCAGATGGTTTAAACTAAAAATCTGAAAAAATTCTAAGTAATGTACATTGGTGTGAACCGGAATAGTACAACAGGAATTTTTGATCAGATTATGTTTTCGGAAAATAAGGCATTTTTTGTGTTTTTAACTAAAATATGTTAACTATTTAATACGTTGTGTAACGTACCAGATCAGTAGCTCTCGTGGCGTGGTTGAATTTGTCGTACGCTTAATAATATAACTTAACTTGCAAACTAGGGTTCGAATTCTGTTGATTTTATTTTTTGTTTTTGTTTTGCATTTTTATTTTGTTTAAATTATTTTGTTAAAATTCTAGTTATATTTGGTAAATGTTGCATTTAATTTTTAAAATCGTAAATTTAATAACCAGTGGAAAGTGTTGAAATTATAATTTAATTCTATGTTTGACGAAATCAAACGGCGGGACTTATGATGTAAGCAACCAATGGAAGCCATAGGCGCAATTTTCAAAATCTTAATGAACCTTGCTATATAAAAAAAATACTGCACATATTTAGAAATTTAAATAATGGTATTAGGCATTCGAATTAAAATTCATAACAAAATATTTTGACATAAAATTTGTTTTGGCATCCCAAATAATCATCATTCAGTTACTAAATACCTGCAAAACCCAGAAATGTGTGAAAATTCACACTTCACATCAATTTTTTTCTACAAATTTCATCATTGACGACCTAATACTTTGATTAATGTATTCACGCATTTTCTTATTGAAATAAGTTATTATTATTATTATTATTATTATTTATTTTCTATAGAAATTTACATTTTATACATATTAAATACATAAATTACATAATATTATACATGATGAACGAATTGTCCTTACAAGTACATAGTTTACAGTAAATTACAGAAAATAATAATAAGGCCCCTTGTACTGAATAAATAACATAAATATACATAAATATAATAACAATGGCCAACTACCACATAGACCTGAAGGTCTGTGCGTGGCTTTACCTTAATTAATAAATATAGAAAAACAGGGCTTACAAAAAATAAAAATTAAGAAAAAATGTTTGGGTATTACAAATTGATAATACTTGTAGTTATAAATGAAAAATTCAAGTTTTACAATGGAAATGGTTTGAAAGTTACTTTTTTTTTTAAGAACATTATTAATTTTTTTCGAGGGTATAAATAAAACGTTTTATATGTTTTTTAATGTTATTTTGATTAGGTTTTATAGAGTGTGTATGAATAAAATGATTGAATTTATTATAGAGTATAGGTATAACAGAGACAAAACTTCTTTGACCGGTTGTTTTGAGATTTCGAGTGGGCATTGCATTATCTTTAAATCTAGTATTGTAGTTATGTGCTGGCAGAATGATGTTATTAACATTTTTATATAGATATCTCATGATTGAGTGGTAATATAATTGTTGTATAGTGAAGAGATTGGTATCATCAAAAAGTCTTTCAGTTGAAAACAATTGCGGCAATTTGAGCATTCTTTTAATAATTATTTTTTGAATTATATTAACTTTATCTAGATATGTTCTACTAGCACCTCCCCAACCGATAATTCCGTAGGATAGAACTGATTGTACTAGGCCATAATAAAACATGTACATGAGTTTATTTGGCATGTACAGTCTTAGTTTATAAAAAATAAACAACATTTTTCTCAACCTTTTGCACATATTTATTAAATGAGTGTCCCAGCGAACATGTTGGTCAATTGTGATACCCAAATACTTGACAGTAGGTATTAGTGTTCAAAAACACAAGAAAACGGCGACTTTTAATGCAAGCTCCTATTGGAACTTACTTAATTGATACAAATCGTAAACCGAGTCTTTAATTTAACGAGAAATTTGATACTTTTCTATTTCTCTATTTTATTTCATATCTGATTTTATTCGTTTTAAGGAATAGTTTACATCGGTGTTATATACTTACAGCAAAATCTATCACCATCAAATATTCAGATAGGTTATAAAGTTGTATAACCACACTATCTTGTAACTTCATCGCTTCGCGCAGATTCTCGGGAAATCTTTGCTTTCCGATTCATTCCATTTTCCAGGAAATTTTCAGGGAATTATTTTACGAGATATTGATCAAAAAGTATATAAAGTGTTCTCTTTCTTTTCTTAGAAATTATTGATCTAATATAAATACAGTGCTCTGTTAACTGTCACGTTTTTCAAGGAATCAGTGACAATATTTTTGAGAATTAGACTTTAAACCAACCACTCATCTAATAGAAACCAGTGGCGAAGGGAAACCTCCGCTAGACTTGCCCTCCCATAAAAAAATAAATAAATTAAAAAAAAAAATCGAGTTATCGTGTCGAAAATTGAGTTATCGTGTATACACACACTAGGACACACACACACATACACACACACACACACACACACACACACACACACACACACACACACACACACACACACACACACACACACACACACACACACACACACACACACACACACACACACACACACACACACACACACACACACACACACACACACACACACACACACACACACACACACACACACACACACACACACACACACACACACACACACACACACACACACACACACACACACACACACACACACACACACACACACACACACACACACACACACACACACACACACACACACACACACACACACACACACACACACACACACACACACACACACACACACACACACACACACACACACACACACACACACACACACACACACACACACACACACACACACACACACACACACACACACACACACACACACACACACACACACACACACACACACACACACACACACACACACACACACACACACACACACACACACACACACACACACACACACACACACACACACACACACACACACACACACACACACACACACACACACACACACACACACACACACACACACACACACACACACACACACACACACACACACACACACACACACACACACACACACACACACACACACACACACACACACACACACACACACACACACACACACACACACACACACACACACACACACACACACACACACACACACACACGCTACAGGTCTTAATCTGAAACCGTCTTGGATATGGTATTTTAAATTATGAATATTTCATAAAGTTTTTCAGTATTTTGTAAATGAATTCAAACGATGTAGGCTCTACGTAGAATAATTATAATTTTTTTCTAGGGCACATAACCTAAAAAAAATCAAAAAATTCGAATTAGAGATCTCTATCATCAATATTGTGCACACCCCGAAAAATTAACGTCTTAAAGCCGCATTCAGAGCTCTTAAATCAATAGTTTATGCACTGTATCTTATGCACTGTTCACTGTCACCAGAAAGTTTGTCATATGATAAGACGTGAAACCATTCAGACCTCCAAATTGAATACGCGGTTTGTTATGGATTGTGCATAATTTTCTTGTTTTAATGAGACAGACATATAAACACATTCTATCGCATTCTATCAGTGACACCGTAGTTATCGAATGCCTTTACATAACCTAACATAATGTCATCATTAACAAATCTTGCTCAAAATTACAAAGACGGACAGTAAATATGGTCAATTTAGGTAATAAGGTAGTTAAAATCTAAGACAACAGAATTATAAGAACGATAATACATATAAAATATTTTACGAAGCTAAATAGTTGGTTTCAGAATTCACAGATGGAGGACTATTCGTAACGTACTAATTTATAACAGATGTGAACGGTACATGGAACGTTAAAAGAATGCATTAATACATAAGTCAGAGTCTAGTCTATAACTCGTTAATTTAAAGAGGTCTGAATGCGGCTTTAGTGCTTTTCCAAATTTTACGTTTATAGACGAAAATATTTCTAATGACCAATGCAGTAATCTCAAGTGAGAAGTCTCTACTATAATAAAACATGATATAAAGAACTAGAGTTATATCTCAACATAAACTTATGAACCACAAAAGTTATAAAATAGTAAGAAATGTAGTGTTAGTGTGTTATTTTTAACACGTACTCCAAAAAATAGTTACTACTTCAGTTATAAAATCGATTACATATTTTAGTTACCAAGATTTTTGTAGCGTTTCAAGTTTCCTTTCTTTTTTATATTAATTACTTAACCTCATTTTCTTTATTTCTCGATTTATGTCAATCATATGGTATCGGAAAATGTTCTCCGGAAACAGGTTGTGCAACATGGGGGAAATAAAAGGCACGCCTGGCGTAAAAACATTAAGAGACGTGACTTAAAATAATAAAATATAGACACGTATAAGGTACACCACGTGATAGAGATGACATTTTGTTTTTATGTCTTTTTAAATACTATCAGTGGTGCCGGGATCAGGATCTTTTTGTAACTTATGAACTAATCCGACCTAAGTATATCTCAAACTTATAACTATGGAACGAGATTAAGAAAATGAGGATTGGCCTGAAAATACCAAGGAGGTCCAGGATTGACCTGTGTTATATTTTTTAAATTAAACATTTTTTGGGCAATTTTGTGAATTGAGTACTCACTCCTCTTGTCTCTCACCAACCACCCTAGGATGATTAAGTAAAGGATGCGCTATTCGTGTGTAAAATGTGTGGAAACCCTTACTGAGTGAGAAAGATATATGAGACGAGACGATGACATTTATTAAAAATTTGAATACATTTTCACTTATTTTGAAGACAAAAAAAAAATTAATAATAAATGGGAAATTTTTATTAAGAATGACAAAAAATTAAAATTAAATGACATTTTATAATAACAATCAATTTAATCTAGAATTAAACAAAATGACCAAAAGTTCAAATTAATAGATAAAAATTACTAGTTTTCAAAATCTAGTTATTTATTGGATATTTATTTTTGGATATTTATTTATTGGATATTTAAATAAATAATACAATTACAAATTAAATAATACAAAATGAAATAATACAAATTAAATTTATACTAATTAATTACAATTTTGATTTTGATCAATAGAAAAAAAAATAAATAAATAAAAAGTTTAAATATTCAGCAAATCAACATGAATAATGTAGTCACAAAAGATACTAAGTATCTTGTGGTGACAAAAATAATAAAATTAGAAACTGACATAGTCCAGTACGTAAGGATGATCAACCATTAAAAAGCAGATTGTATAATAATAAGAGAACGAGGAAAAAAAATAAATAAAATAAATAAATAAAAAAGTATACCCATATATATGCATACATACATACATATACATACATATACATATACATATATACATACATATACATACATACATACACACACACATACACACATACACATACATATCGCGGTACTGCGTACACACGTAAGACGCTATTACTGTGCTAAATTGTTAGATATACACAAGCTGGTGAAAAGAAAAATGTTCAACAGACTTGTGATATTTCAAAACGAATAAAAATATGTGTATCTATTTGTGTTATATATTTTATTTCCATACTTTCATTTAATCAATTATCACAACCAAATAAAAATTATCAAACCATCCCTTATAGGTAAAGATTAGAATAATTCTATGTAATGTAAAAAAATATATATCAAAATTAACCCCTCTACACCCCCACCCCATATATTTCATTTTGTACATCCGTCTTTCAATCATTCATTAATCGAACGATAAAAATTAAATTAATTTCTGGTTTGTGGGGGGATACTCAAAGGATGTGGCCCTTCAACGTCTTATCGGAATATTTGAAAAGAACCCATAGCTAGCCACCTCTGGTATTTTGAATCATTAAATTTAATAGAGATTCTTGCAATCGGGCCATAGTCATGTAATTTTCGCAACAAGATGTTTGGGTAGTATTATTTGGCACTAATATTTTTCTATTATTTGGCACTAATATTTTTCAAGATTATTTTAGTTTATTGTAACTACCACTTTATCCTTTAACTGACTGATTAAATTCATAAAACTGCCTCCTTTATTGCCAGCCTTTAATTTTTAAAATATCATTAAAGATTGTTTTAATGACAAATAATATTATTTTAAAATGATTAGATAAATTTTAAATACACATTTATACAGTTTCAGGTCCGTTTGACACGATACGCAGAAAATTAACACCGTGTTATACAAATTTCTCAAATTTGTTATAAAATTTGCTGTGAAATTACGAGATTTTAGAATAATTTCTAAGAAATTCCATAATTATTTTCATTTAAAAATACGCTTGTTTCAAATTCAAATGTAGCACATGCGCATTACGTAGTTGCAGTGTGCACAGTACAGACATATATTGCCTTCTTTCTCAACAGGGGTTTCCACACAATCGTCAATGTTGTTAGTATACGAATAGCGCATCCTTTACTTAATCATCCTAGCAACCACCACATCCGACCGTACTCCGACATGTTACACTCAGCAGTGTGGTCGGAGAACATACAAGGCGTGTAAATTAAGTAACCGGACGGGCAACATAGTGTTTTATCTGGCAACATTTGGGATGCGGGCCTTGTAGGGGCGGCTTCAGTACGAGTTTGAACTCGCCAGAGTAATTTTGTTGTCCGTAGCGATTTTTTTCGTAAAAACGTTTTTACTTGCTTGACCTTAATATATAAGGGGCAAGTATTGTAATCGCGAAAATTTTCGATGTCGAGATTTTGACTGATGACCACGTTTCATGGTCCAGGGAATCCAAAAAATCTATTTTCGAAGTGCCGTCCGTATGTGTGTGTCTGTGTGTGTGTCTGTATGTATACACGGTAACTCAAAAACGGTTTAACTTAAAGAGTTCGTTCTGATACTAAAAAATTCTCCTAATAATTGGGAAGAACCCTATTGTGTTTTATTAAAATCCGAAACCGGAAACGGAAGTTATTAAACTTTAAAATTTAAAAAAATTCGTAACTAGTAAACCTTGGACAAAAATTTGTATAGAACATAATTTGATGTATTTTTGAAGATTTACCTAAATCTTCTTTTAAATTTTTTTTTTTTTTTTGTTTATATATACTTTTTTTATTATTATAATTTTTATGGGAGGGCAAGTCTAGCGGAGGTCTCCTTTCGCCACTGGTTTCTAGTGCGTTCTAAAAATGAGTGACATTCATTTCGAGCAACGGTGTGCTATCAGGTTTTGCTTCAGATTTGGGCACAGTGTAACGGAAACTTTTGCAAAACTTCAGCAGGCCTACGAAAACAGTGTTTTGTCAAGGACCCAGGTTTTTTGGTGGTTTAAGGCATTTTCAGAAGGAAGAGAGTTGATTGAAGATGAATCACGCAGCGGAAGGCCTTCATCTTAAAGAACCGATGAAAATATCGACAGAATATGGGATCTTGTGCGTTTAGATCGTCGGTTGACAGTCAGAATGATCGTAGAAGAGTTGAATTTAACTCACACTACCCTTCATCAGACCGACCGCCATCATAAAGTACTTGTATAAAATACATTCTAGCAGCAGAGTAGAAATAACTTGGCCTAATATTTTCTAACAGATATATTATTTATCATGACCATGGAAACGTTACATATAAGTATGAAAAAATGGGCACAGTGCAACGGAAACTTTTGCAAAACTTCAGCAGACCGACGGAGACGGTGTTTTGTTAAGACCAGGTTTTTGGTGGTTTAAGGCATTTTCAGAAGGAAGAGAGTTGATTGAAGATGAATCACGCAGCGGAAGGCCTTCATCTTCAAGAACCGATGAAAATGTCGACAGAATCCGGGATCTTGTGCGTTCAGATCGCCGGTTGACAATCAGAATAATCGTGGAAGAGTTGAATTTAACTCACACTATCATTCATCAGATTTTAACCAATGAATTGGGAATGAAAATGCGACTTGTCACAAAGCAATTTCAATAAACGAGTTTTTGGCCAATAAAAACATTCCTGTGGCTCCTCAGCATCCTTATTCACCCGACTTGAGTCCATGTGACTCTTTCTTCTTCCCAAGATTGAAAAATCACCTTAAGGGACGTCATTTTGGGACACTCGAAAACATTCAAACGTCCATAACCAACCAGTTGAAACCTATTCCAGTATCAGAGTTCCAACACTGCTACAACTAGGGTGACCATTTTCTTAAGAAGGCAATGCGGGACGGAGCAAAAAAAGGTCGTCATTTTCCAAATATAAGTGAAGAGCAAAAAAAAGGTCCTCCCAAATCCAAGTGAAGAGCAAAAAAAAGTCCTCACTTCCCAAATCCAAGTGAAGAGCAAAAAAAGGTCCCCATCTCCCAAATCCAAGTGAAGAGCAAAAAAAAGTACTCACCTCCCAAATCCAAGTGAAGAGCAAAAAAAAGGTCCCCATCTCCCAAATCCAAGTGAAGAGCAAAAAAAAGTCCTCACCTCCCAAATCCAAGTGAAGAGGCAAAAAAAAGGTCCCCATCTCCCAAATCCAAGTGAAGAGCAATAAAAAGTCCTCACCTCCCAAATCCAAGTGAAGAGCAAAAAAAAGGTCCCCATCTCCCAAATCCAAGTGAAGAGCAAAAAAAGTCCTCACCTCCCAAATCCAAGTGAAGAGCAAAAAAAAGTCCTCACCTCCCAAATCCAAGTGAAGAGCAAAAAAAAAGGTCCCCATCTCCCAAATCCAAGTGAAGAGCAAAAAAAAGTCCTCACCTCCCAAATCCAAGTGAAGAACAAAAAAAAGGTCCCCATCTCCCAAATCCAAGTGAAGAGCAAAAAAAAATTCCTCACCTCCCAAATCCAAGTGAAGAGCAAAAAAAAGTCCTCAAATACAAGTTACAATGCGGGACAAAATGTTAGAATGCGAGACTTTTGCGGGACACCCAATCGAAATGTGGGACAGTCCCGCAAAAAGCGGGACGAATGGTCACCCTAGCTATAAGGATTGGAAGAATCGTCTCCAGCGCTGTGTAGCTTCCCAAAGAAGTTATTGTGAGGGAGACAATATTGAATTTTAATTCTATTCCAATAAAAACCAGTGGCGAAGGGAGACCTCCGCTAGACTTGCCCTCCCATAAAAAAAATAATAAAAAAAATACATATATATTTTTTTTTTAATTTAAAAAAATATTTAGCTAAATCTTCAAAAATATATCAAATTATGTCCTATACAATTTTTTGTCCAAAGCTTGGTTTACTAGTTACGAATTTTTTTAAATTTTAAAGTTTAATAACTTCCGTTTCCGGTTTCGGATTGTAATAAAAAACAATAAGGTTCTTCCCAATTATTAGGAGAATTTTTTAGTACCAGAACGAACTCTTTAAGTTAAACCGTTTTTGAGTTATCGTGTATACACACAGACACACAGACACACACATACGGACGGCACTTCGAAAATAGGTTTTTTGGATTCCCTGGACCATGAAACGTGGTCATCCGTCAAAATCTCGACATCGAAAATTTTCGCGATTACAATACTTGCCCCTTATATATTTAGGTCGGGCAAGTAAAAATTAAACCAGTGGCGTAGGGAGACCTCCGCTAGACTGGCCTTCCCATAAAAAAAATAATAATAATAAAAAAAAATTGATATATATATATATTAAATTTAAAAGAAGATTTAGGTAAATCTTCAAATATACATCAAATTATGTCCTATACAAATTTTTGTCCAAGGCTTGCTTTATTAGTTATGAATTTTTTTAAATTTTAAAGTTTAATAACTTCCGTTTCCGGTTCCGGATTTTAATAAAAAACAATTGGGTTCTTCCCAATTATTAGGAGAATTTTTTAGTACCAGAACGAACTCTTTAAGTTAAACTGTTTTTGAGTTATCGTGTATACACACAGACACACACACACACAGACACACACACACACACACATACGGACGGCACTTCGAAAATACGTTTTTTGGATTCCCTGGATCATGAAACGTGGTCATCAGTCAAAATCTCGACATCGAAAATTTTCGCGATTACAATACTTGCCCCTTATATATTAAGGTCGGGCAAGTAAAAATCAATCTGGTTACTTAATTTTAACACCTCGTATGGTGAGCTATAAACACATGTTTTTGATCGTTCTGTACATAAAGTTATGCTAGGTCATTCTGGTAAAAACAAGTGTAGAAATCTTGCAAAGGACCTATGCTCTCTAAGGAATGACGAGGCATTATAGTCATCGATAAAATGCAATATAATTTTGTGAAGAAAACAAAGAAAATGAAAATAAATGATGGTCTGTCTAATTCCGAAAACTATAAATAATGAATTTATATTTAATAAAAATTAATGATTCTATATTAAATAATATTATTTTATTTAAATGAAATTTCCCAGAAATTATATTGATGTAAATTCTTATTATATTTTGTCCTTTAAAATTTTCGTAATAACTTACCTACATTTTGTACGCAATATTGGAGGAAAACATAATAAAATAAAAATAAGCTAAGAAAATAAGATGTCGGAGGAAAAATAAGAGAGGATATAGGAGGAGACAGTGATGAATACTGTATTATATCAAGAATGCAATATAAAGAATTCAGATACATAAAATTTTTTATGAGATTTAAAATTTTTAATGATATTAAAATTTAGATTTAAGGGTAGAGTAAACACAGTTTTTACTAGTTTCTTATACAACAGACAATCTGAAATAAAATTATTATGGGCTGGTTTCTCAAAGGTTAGTTAACTATAACCAAATGGTCAGAAAATGGTTACTATGGTTACTTATGGAACTGTTATATTGTAACCGAGTTTAACCAAATGGTAAAACTCGGGTAAGCTCTGAGAAACCGTATCTAGGAGGTTGCATTGAAAGCCGCTGTTCATGTGTAGATGGCTCTAGGTGCGTATGTTGTAGGCCAGCGTTTCTCAACCGGGGGGCCGTGAAAACTTCGCCGCGAGGTCATATAAAATCGAAGCATGAAATTATAATAGAAAAACGCTCAATTTTGCAAGATATATTCATAAATATATGACATTTATATTCATTAAAATATACCTTTTAAACTTAAATTAAATAAATTAAACTTGTTTTGACAACTAATTTAAACTAATTAAAACGGTTCGCGTTGGAGGTATTATCTGTCTCAATTTGTAATACGAAACTAACAGGAAAACTTCATTTTTTATGTTGTATATTTAAAATATCATCTTAGGGTGGTAATTCTGAAGTAACACTTTTCAAAATATTTGACAATTCATAATTGACATGTCAACTTACTAACACAAATTGTATAAAACACTAATTGACAAGTATTAGAAATATATTTTAGGCAACCAGAACAGAAAATATGAATAAGCGAAATAAGATGAAATAAATATTTGTATATAATTCAAAATATTAGACATGTCAATCACAATTTTGACATGTCAACTTCGTATCTGACATGTAGTTTTTGAGTGAATATAACCTCAGTATAATGAAACTTCACAAAAACTGTAAAAGCCAGATTTACAAGTTTACATGGTTTCAAAAAAGTCTATTTACACCACAACAGTCACCAAAGTAACCAGATTTAGTTTCGTATTACAAATTGAGACAGATTATACTTCAAGTACTTTCAAGTAGGTACGACTTGAACTTATTTTTTGTTATGCTCCGAGCTACTGTTTGCTAAAGAGTAAGGATGCGAAAGTGTTCAAAATGCAAAGAAACTTGGAACTTGTAAATAAAAATACTTGCAAGCCATTATAGGTAATCGTAACAGATATTAAAAAAATGTTTATATATAGGTTGTTTTTTTTTCAAAAGTTTTATCCAATTATACCCAACACGCCATACGTTCCTATATAAAAAATCGAAGTTGTCCTTGATATCCTGTACTTTTGGTTTATTCCGAAAATTTAAATACTACCATCCAATTATTTGGGTAAACTCTGGTCACCAAATTTTTTTCCCAACTTGCTCACACATCATCTTTTCGAGAAAAATCGTGTTTCCTCTATCTTGATACACCTTGAGATCCCTCCCTCGCTCCCCGCCCCTCTCTCTCTCTCTCTCTCTCTCTATATATATATATATATATATATATATATATATATATATATATATACAGGACCGGCGGTTGGGAAACACTGCTCAAGGTCACTATCTGACAGATAAGGTTATATGATACTTTCTGTGCTGAATAAATGTCATTCCGTCTTTCAATACAAATGTATCTATCGGATAGTTATCTAACGGATAATGAGACTGACGTATTGAATTCACTGATTGGTAGTGACATTTATTCAGCAGATCAAGTTACAAATAACCTTATATGTCAGATAATTACCTAGTGGTTTAAATGAAGGTGGAAAGACCGGGTCTTAAGGTCCTAATGTTCGAGGGCGGACACCTTAGCCCTCCAAATGAACCCGTAAATAACAAAGTTAACCTGTATAAAATTCTCGAGAGATACTTCCAATAGTAATTTTCATCCCTTTCTGAGATCTCAGAATTATCATTGATAGCCCAAAAGTCATCCTATTATCACCTCTGTCCTCCCATTTTACCATATAGGCAGTGTCTCCAACGCCATAGCTCTGAAATTTTAATAAATCCTCTACCAAAATGTATAACTATTTATATAAAGATACAAAGTAACAAAATATTATAGATCATGTAGTACTATTTTAGATCATGTAGTACCAAGTAACTTCCCATTTAACGTTATACCTCATCTTCAATAATAAAAAAAATAGTGTATTGGGCCCGGTAGTTCAATTTCAACCACCAGTATACTATTGATAAAATATTAATATAGGTGTTTATTCTCATAAAGAATTATTTTAAGCAATTCTGTTCCTTATTTATTAATTGTTAATGACTATATTCCTTAATGGGCTTTATCAGGATTAACCATCTTGATATGTAGTGATACGTGATTTTTGCAAGTGGCGTCTTCATTTTTTTCTGACGTTTTTAGTTATTTTGAAGTGATAAAAGTGCAGAAAATACTTGAAATAGTGTGTTATAGTGTGGCCTTTAGTGTTTGGACTCCATGCAGACCAAAATTGGAGCGACTGGAAAGGTATTTGTAGAAATTTTTGTTAATTTTATAATGTTAGTCTTTGTTATGTAGAATGTGCTTCTATGGACAATATAGAAACACATACATGCATACACTATCGGCTATAACTAGAGAAACAAAACTATTTTTTAAATCATTTTCATAAATCCCGATTATTGACTAAATGAATATTGAATTATATTGGTATAGCAACAACAATTTTTAAGTTTGAACCTGCTCTTAAAAATATTTGTTGTACTGGTACAATAAATATAATAATTATATATATATGTATATATATAGGGGGACCGCAGACAATATTTAAATTATTTTGGGGGGTCCCATGCCAGAAAAGGTTAAGAAACACTGTTGTAGGCAATGACAGATGTTTCTTATGACACTTTTAAGTGTGAACATTCTCTACTTAAATTCAGACGCCATCCTTTTTAGAGTTATGTGGGTATGACCAAAAAATATTCACAAATACAGATAACTTTTTTACTTGCCCGACCTTAATATATAAGGGGCAAGTATTGTAATCGCGAAAATTTTCGATGTCGAGATTTTGACTGATGACCACGTTTCATGGTCCAGGGAATCCTAAAAACCTATTTTAGAAGTGCCGTCCGTATGTGTGTGTGTCTGTGTGTGTGTCTGTGTGTGTGTATACACGATAACTCAAGAACGGTTCAACTTAAAGAATTTGTTCTGGTACTAAAAAATTCTCCTATTAAATGGGAAGAACCCTATTGTTTTTTATGAAGATCGGTTGACTAGAAATGGGAGTTTACTCGTGTCGATTTTAAGATTTTTGCGAATATTTAGCAACAGAAAAATATTTCGAAAAAATTTATTGGATAAAAGTTACTATAAATGCAATAACTAATAACTTTTATTTGAGACGTTTTTTGATAAAACGAAAAATTTCGAAAATATTTTGTAAAATTATTTTTTCAGTAAGTCTCAATTTTTTCATACTTATATGTAATGTTTCCATGGTCATGCTAATTAATTTGTAATAGGTAGTACATTAAATAATATTTTGATTAGTTATCAGTGTCACCTATATACGTCAAGTAAACATTGGTAAATTGCGGAAAAAATTAGAAAATTTAAGGTTTGTTGTTAATCTAGTTATTTTTCTAATATATTCTATTGTTTTCTGATAATACTGACGATTCAGCTTAATTGGGCCACCGCTTAATTGAGGCAGCCGTTTATTTGGGCCAAATCTCAAAGAACAGAAACCAAACCAAGGAACCAACAGTAAATTTACATGTTTAATTGGGACAATATTCCGCTTAATTGGGACAGTAAATTTAAGATCACAGTACATATTATGTTACACATATTCTCAAGAAAAAATATGTACAAAGAATGTAATATTACAGCGTTATTTTATGCAGGAAGGAAATGAAGGGAGCCCTACATCCGCACTGAATACCTATGCTTATTTTGTAGAAGTGAAATGTTACAAAAACAAAAGACGGACTACACTTGACGCATTTTTGCATTGAATTAAATTGTATGTACCTATTTATTATTTTATTTTGCAATTTATTATTATTTGTTGGTTATATGTAATTTATAGTTTTGTCCAAGAGTTTATAAAGTAAAATTATTGAAAGAAAAATATGCATTGTTTAATTTTATGTGAAATTCGCTTAATTGGGGCAGCCGCTTAATTGAGCCAAAATGCCTAAATCCCGATGTGTCCCAATTAAGCGGAATGGACTGTATATGTATTATAAAGTCTAGTAATTATTTTTATACATAATTGGTAATTTCAATGATACATATTTAATTTGTAATTCTACAATAAATAATATTTTGATTAGTGGTTCATAAATCATTTAATTATTGAAAGATTTTCATTCTTTCGTGCTAAATTTAGGAATAGGTTTTAAAGTAATGTTTTCGAGGTTTTCGGTTTTTATGGGAGGGCAAGTCTAGCGGAGGTCTTCCTTCGCCACTGGTTTCAAAACAAATAACTTCTTCTAAAAGGGAATATGCAGTAACTCGGGGAATTACCGGGCGTGAATTGCACCGTAAAACATCTTGAACAATACAAAACCTGTATAGTACAGGCAGAAAGATGAAAATTAAAAAATAAATTATATTAAAATAAAAACCAGCCAATTTTCAAAGAGCCGCAAAATTTTCTAAAAGAGCCGCAGGTTGCCGACCCCTGGCCTATACGTTTCATTACTGAGGAAAACAAATTTAATAAAACATCAAATTTCATCAATAGAAACAAACAAATTTTTGAATGTTTGAAAAAAGTTTTGGTGTTTACAATATCATATATTATTCTGTAATATATGGAATGGCTGTAAACATGTGGGTACAGATCTGGACCCAATCTTGTTCTAGTATAAATATTTAAGGTCCTTCGATATTCTGTTCACGTTTCTTTCGGATACCAGATGCACACTCCAATGACTTCGTCCCTTACACAAGCATGGATATTTTTCTAGATTAATTTTCTGACCCGTGGGATTGACAACATTTTTTATATCAAATGGACTTAACTTAGATTATTACAAACAAAATATAAAATACTTGGAAATAGCTTGGATTACAACTTGAGATGTATAAGCTAGAATAAAACAGATTTGAAAGATACTGCAACTTAAGTTACTTAATTAAAACAGCAACAGATCAAATTTTCTCACTTATTGGTCACTAATACCCTTTTCACACTAGATCTTTAAGACGAGTGAACTTAAAGTTCACCGATGTTTAAGATCGGTATGCTTTCACACTTGATGTTTAAATCTCTGGTGCTGTCATCAGCTACAGTAATTTTGTCCTTAAGTTACCGTCATGAAATTACCAGTTTTGACCTGTCTGCGCAGACGCACATTTTGAATTATTATAAACAATTAAGGATATTTCATTTCATTCTACAATAAAGGCACTACAATAAAGAATATATTACACCTGTATTAACATGTAAGTCGATACATTTTATCTCAATTATTGTAGCTCTGTATTTTATTAAACACATTATTAGAATAAATAATTTTATTATAACAATAAGTAGGTATAAACTTCTTATAACGTCGATATAATACAGTATTCTTGTTTATGATAATATAAAATGTTGACAGCACAAATTCAAGGAGTATTTTTTTATAATAGAAATTAAGTTGGCAATGCGTACGAAGTTTAAGACGCAGATCTCTGCCTTAAACATCGCTTGCATTTAGACGAGGCCATACGGTTTCACATTAGCGTTTAAAGATACATTCACTTTAACATCCGATCTTAAAGATCTAGTGTGAAAAGGGTATATTTTTTGTATTTTTTTGCTAATAGTGTACACATGTTATACTTATGTAACACGCTAGATTGGAAGATGTATCCTAGTGTAATGGTTATAGCGCTGGCATATCACCCAACTAAATCAGTTCGAACCCTGCGAGAGAGAATAAAATTATTTTTTGTTTTTTTTTTGCATTTTTATTTATTTAAATTATGTTTTCAAAATTCTAGTTATATTTTGACAAATGTTGCATTTAATTTTTAAAAACGTAAATTTAATAACCAGTGGAAAGTGTTGAAATTATAATTTAATTCTATGTTTGAATGTATACGAAATCAGAGGGCGGGGCTTATGATTTAAGAAACACTTCACATCAATTTTTTTTAATTATAGGCTATTCCAAATTTTTAGGCGGACCCAAGCAAGGTCCCTTCTCGTGACAACCTAAAAGAACGAAATTCCCATTTAGTTCCGCCTAACCGTTTGAAACAGACTGTATCGTCTTGTATATAAATACCGATAAGATGAATCTGAAACAATGTCCAAAAATGCATTTAATCAATTTTCTTTTACAGGTATCATCGTTTAAATATACAAATGAAGATTTGAGTATAAATATTTACAGTACTTGAACTTATTATCGTGATTTACACTTCAAACACGTAAACGTGACGTAAAATTAACGTACGTGTTGTAAACGCAACAGTGAACTAGATTTAATTCAGGGCTAACCAAGCTGGCCGGAGGCCAATTGTTTTAAAATCGGAGTTTAGTGGATTTTACATAATTTTCTAGGTTGGCTACACTGCATATAATCGATGTACGCTTGCCAACTGTGGAATACTCAAGTATTTTATAAGAGATAGTGGTTAAATTGGGCTAAATTGATGTTTATTTGGTAATAAATTTGCAGATTTCTCTAGAAAATAAACTAAAAACATTTTACTTTCAAAGAATTGTATAAGAAATATGTATATCTTTTCCAGGCACAGACACAGATTTTTTAGAAAGGGGTTCAGGGTTCAAAATTTGCTCTTAGAGGGCTCAAAAGCAATTTTTTAGGATGGGCACACGTTCATTGACAAGACATTTGGTCTTTTTCGTATCAAATTTTAATTCAAACGCTCCAATTATTGTCAATAAAATTCGGCCATGATTATTTTCTTTGGTTTTCCACCCTCCATATCCCACCAAATAGAGAGTATTGCTTTATGACCGTGGATGTTTCGCTATGGTGTCGACGTTGATGGTTGACTAAATTACAAGATTCGGATTTATTATATTTCCTTACCCTCAACTGTTCTTGAAATATGACTTGAAACTAGGGGCCTCAGCCCGGCTACGCCGGCCTTCACCTCCTTCTGGAGCCGGGGGCTACGCCCCAGGCCTACGATTGGGCTTGAGTTTATATCACTGTTACTTTTGGTAGTGATCAGTAGTAAAACTTTCTCAAAAACTATGTTCCGTAATCTAATCGGTGACAGATTTTAAATTAGTACGGAATAATCAGTTACGGGTTACTACGATTAACTTGTGGTAAGTATCATTAATAGCACTGCTTACTATTCTGATTACAAACTATAGAGATAGCTCAGTTTTAGAATTTTATTTTGAAACCATACGTAATCATTTTATATAACAGCATATAGTTATTATCGGAGAGACTAAAATTTTGCAGTACAAATATTCGATAAACCATTTTCATACATTTCGAATACACCAATAAAGACGTTTCATCTTCTCTCCATGTAAAAATTTAACAACAAATACTTTGTCTCATCGCATAGCTGAAAAATATTCAAAATACTTTCAGAACATTTAAAAAAATAACCAATATAAACACTTATTCAATTTTATACATTTCTGTAATTAAATTAACTTAAATCCTCGAGCAGTTTAACAATTTTTATGCAAATTAATGCATATTTAATCTTTATAGATATATTCTTCGAAAAATAACCTCAAAAAATGTCATTATAACTGTGGGAGAGAATATACAGTGAGTCTTGGTTTAACTTAAGAAGAATTTATGCAAAATATACCTTAAAAACGATTTTACACGTAATATCGTGGTTATTTTATATAGAAAACTAAGTTGTCATTTCTCCTGTCAATTTACACTCAAAATGCAGTGGAGCTTGGTTTAGCTATGAATTGTAAAACTCTGGCGATTAATTAATCGAAAGATATTTACAACTTAAAATAGTATTTCACATGTTTGAAATAATATTTAGTTTTCGATTATTACCTACTTACTTAATAATTTTCAGTTCAGTAACATTTTTAACTGTAAGACAATTTTATGGTCAGCAAAAATGTTTGAAATCTTCAAAATTACAACAAAAAAAGCGTAATATTTACCCACACTTATGTATTTTTTACACAATTCAGCGACTATTTAAAAAATAAAATCGATTGTAGATTGTTTGACTTAGTTTTGTGCTAAATTTATCTTTTGAATTATAACTCATTCGTTTATCGTCAACTAAGAACTATCCGTGATATGATCAGCTTTTTAGAAATTTGTTGACGATCAACAAATTACGGTACGGTTTCGAGGAAAAAATGCATGATTTTTATCAATAAAAATTAGTCAATACCCCCCGTCGAAATATAATTAAGCCTAAGCACTAAAAAAATATCACCCGGATAAGACGGCGGTTCATATTCCTCTCTCCGCGTTACCGGAAAAATGAAGGTACACCAGAAGTTGAATAGAACATACCAACACTTGTACAATATAATAGTAGATTACGTTTTGTTTTGTCCTATGTAATACGCATCACTATCATTACATTGGATTTTGTAAATACCATAATGAGAAGTATGTTCTTTATGACTTATTTATTTCTCAGGGTATTTTTATTATAATAACCTGCTTTAATATTGTTTTGTTTTAATATGTTGGCAAGTTAATTGTATTTAAGTGTATCTCTGTATCTTGAAGAAATATATAATTCTGATAGTTAAATACTTTGTCGGGAAAGTTCAGAGTGTTAAGGGTGAAGGAATGATTATTCTGCGTTAGAAGTGAAAGTCAACGCGAATCTGTAAGTTGAAATATCGACTGTAGGTTGTAGGTCTGGTCCATGGCATGGCATGCGTCAATACAGTGTTCGCAGGAGACCGTGTAACACCGCACTGCAGCTGTCTATTCTGTACAAACTCCCGGTACATTCACACGACAACTGAACCGGAGATGTCCGGTTACGCACCTCGACACCACACTTGTACGATAATACACACTGTTTGCGTATTCAGTGTATCATAACTTAAAGATTAATGCAAGGGAAGGGTTGATAGATAGTTACATCAGTGTAGATCAGTCCCGATCACGTGGTTTGTATGAAATCATTTTACACACATTGGAAAAATCTAGGGATACCAAAAAAATATATATGAAAATAAATAGTGTATAGTTTCTTCTGTACGTTTATTGTATTCTATCAATTAAAATAATAAAGAATAGTTTACAACAAAATAAGCTAAATGTTATTTATAAAAATTGTAAAGAATGAAAAAAAAAAAAACAAATAATAATGGAGAGTATGACCTCCACGTTGGTTGATGACAGCCCTACATCTGCAATTCATGGACAAAATAACATTATCGATGTCTTCTTGAGGTAACTGTGCCCATTTTGCTCTTAGAATCTATCTTAATCTAAAATTATCGTGGATGTTATCCATATGTGGAGTAATTTTATCTGCATCGACTTATTTAATTTATTTTTAAAAACGTTTATATTTAATTTTATTCATTTATTTTATAATTTCTATATTTTTACAATTTCATTTGACTTGTATTTTCATTTTATTTTAATTATATATTTTAAAGTCTATATTTTATAATTTTATATTTCTTATGCATTAATTATTTATTTATTTATTTTATTTCATGTTATACTTACTCAGATTCTACATTCTACATTATACATTATACTCTCATTTATACTGTTATATATATATATATATATATATATTATATTTACACTACATTCTATTGTTATACACTTATATTAATTATCCTATTGTAGCTCCGATGAAGAATAAAACTTATTCGAAACTTGTCAGCTGATTTGATTAGTTTTCATTGCTGTCCGTAACCCGTACAACCTCCTTCTTCCATTAGTATCTACGGACACGAATACTCCACATTAATTGTTCTCTTAACCCAAGCTTGACCAAATGGGGTGACCCCAGTATATTAATAGTGGAAATGATGTATCTATTGACAATATTTATGAATTAGTTAATATTTAACAATAATTTAATTTTTAATCGACAAAAAAATCAAAAACACCATTTACAAAAAAATATGTCTAAATTATATTTGGTAACAGCGCATTTCGAACGAATTATAAATAAATAAAGGTTCAAAATTCAAGCGTTGCTTGAGAAATAAGAAAGAAAAAGTCTCCCCCACCAAAATACATAGACCAATCAGAAAGCTAGTGTGTGAGAGTTTAATTAAAGAGAGAATTTAGGAAAGAAATTGGCGTGATTTTGACTTTTATTGAAAAAATTATTAAAAAAGCATTAAATAATTACTTTGAATTTTTTTTTTTTTTTTTGTATTATTGTTCTATAGGTTGACAGCATCTAACTGTATAAATTTTACTTTATTTTAACTGATATTAAATGAGAAAAGCCTGGGGTATACTACACCCCACTTGGTTGGATGTGTATATTTTGGTCAACTACGGGTTAAGCATGTCGCAAACATGTTCAACCGGATTTAGATTCGGTGACTGTGCTGGCCATGGTATCGCATCAATACCTTCGTTATCCAGCCAGTTCGTTACAATTCGCGCAACATGTGGCCGAGCATTATCCTGGGCAAGATGTAACTGATCACCAACTGTATCACAAAATGAATGCAAAATAGGTTGAAGAATATTATCCAAATATTGTTGCGCTGTTAAAAATCCACTGGGACAAATGAGATCAGTTTTACCGCCAATGATTATCCCACCCCATGCCATAACAGTACCACGTCTGTAACTGTAAACTTCCTGGACGTGCCTCAAACGTTCCAAATTACTGGATCTTCTCCATACCCTTGTTTGACGAGAATCTGGATGAATTTCAAATATGGACTCATCAGTAAACAAAACTGTAGCTCAATCATTATCACACCAATATTGAAAATTGTAACACCAGTGTAATCTTGCTCTGCGATTGCCTATAGAGAAGGATTGACATCTGATTGGTTGTCGAGATAGAATATTAGCTTCGTGGAGACGATTTCTTACAATATCGCGACTAACGGTTAAGTTGTGCGCTCGCTGTAACTCCCTTACCAATTCGGGTGCTGTAATAGTAGGTTATATTGTCTTGACCTGCTGTTGTACAGCGACCACGTCCCAGATGTTATTCGGCCGGACTCCCTGTTTCTCTGTAACGCCTCCATAACCGACTGATAACACTTTGAGAAACTCCTAGCCGCTGGCCTACATCAACTTGCCGGAAGCCAGCTTGGAGAAGTCCCACCGCACGATTCATCTCGTGGCTACTTAAATGCTGTCGCTCTATTATTAAAAAAAAATGCCACTACTTAAAAACACTGCAAAAATTAAAATAACTTTTTAAATCGAATTAAAATGAAACATACGATTAACCTACGGATCATGTATGGAATAAAATTTGTGAAATTTGTATTTGTTTTTGCCTTGTTGGTTATTGTTACCACGATTGCTATCTATTTACGGTTTATATAACTTTTATTGATCTTATCAGTAATGAAGAGGATAAATTAAGAGTATCTGATCTTAAATAAAGCAGAAATAATCAAGCAGGCCAATTTGTAACTAGTAATCGGAAATCGAACCGTTATTAATCACATAAGAAAAACACAAGCGGCCGTACCATTCCAGAATACTAAATAAAAACATTTCTAGCCGCTAGCTAACTCCTCGCTAACAAATTCCCCCTTACTGAATTACTTTTATTTCATGGTTCTTTTTGTTTATTTGCCATTCTACTAAACATACAATGTAACGAGATTATCTTTTTGGTAAATATATTATATTTTCTTACTGAATTACAAAAGGATAATACGAGTTTCATAATATAACAGGATTCTTTAGTATCACTGCCTGTTGGAATACTTTTTTTTTCGTAATATTATTAGGTGCTTAAAATAAAATATAAGACGAATTTGATTGAAGATTTTAGATCTTTATTAAACTATTTAATAATAATAATAATTATAATAATAATAATCCAAGTGCCGAATTTATTGGAATTACTCCTTCCCCACCTCGAGGTTACTGACAGCGACTAAGCCGGACATAACCCTCCTGGATATCGAGACCAAACAGATGTTTGTGATCGAATTCTCAAGTCCAGCTGAGAAGAATATCTCTCTCAAGGAGGAGGAAAAGAGGTCCAAGTATATGGACCTCTTGTCCGAGCTTAGAAAGCTGTATCCCGGGTATAAAGTTAAGCTTGTAGTCCTGATAGTTGGTGTTTTGGGTGGCATGAAAGCCTCCTATCGAAGGGAAATCGAGTCCATTCCCGCCTGTAGATCTTCTGCCAACTCTTTGATCTGCAGGATGCAGAAAGCAGTGCTGCTCGGGTCACTCCGCATTGTGCGGGCTCTGGATCTAGCGTAATTTCCTCGGCTGCATATCGCCAGGGTTTGGGATGCAGTCGTGTGTATTTAGCTCCACTAGTCTCTAGTATGACGCGGCTCAAAAGGTTGCTGAAGTTTGAGATTAGTGGACGCTTGTCAAGACCTGATAAACCCCAAAATAATAATAATAATAATGCTCTGTTTTTCATATATACAGAGGAAAAGGGTTGGACAACGGTGAAGATGTTCAATTGGTTGATGGGAGCATTATAAAACATCTTAATGCCGAAGGGTCTTACACATTTCTAGGCATCAGTGAGAGGGGTGTCCAGGATGTCACTCTTATTAAGCAGGTCCTTCGCAGCAAGTACATGGCACGTCTTTGCCAGATATGGAGATCATGTCTGCCTGGCAAGAACAAGATCGCTGCCACAAACATGCTTGCTGTCCCATTAATTTCATACACTTTTGGTGTAATGAAATGGAATGTTGATGATCTTAAGGATCTCGACAGAAGAACCAGAAAGATCATAAACATTAACCAAAGTCTTCACCCGAAATCTTCTGTGCAGCGCATATACCTCCCTCGTCAAAATGGGGGTCGGGGATTACTTAATCTGGAGTGTTTGCACGATCGACTCGTCCTGGTTACAGCTAACAGTATCCTCAGAAGTCAGGACTAGAGATGGGTCGTTCATGAACGAACCGGCTCACTGAGCCGGCTCAGTACACTGACCGAAGTGACACGGTTCACCAAATTGAAATGAGCCGGCTCACGGCTCACTGTATAGTTTCAAGTTTCAAGGATACGATTGGTCGGGCGATTGTGAACAGTGACCGGAGTGATCCGGATCTGGATCGATGTCATGTTGAACTTCGCGAGAACTTGGCTTGTAATGTATTATCATAAAGTGTATTTTGTCATCAATTTGTAGGGCACTTTATTTGAAACTAATAGGGTTAGTCTGTATTTTCTTACAACCATACTATATAAAAATATTAAAAATATTGCCCAAATCCCAGATGTCCGATTTATAAGGGCAATAAACATCGCCATAAACTTAACACATCTGGTTTAAAATACAGTAGCTACATAAAGTGAATTGCTTGTTTCAAAAATGTTAGATAAGAGTCGGGGCTAGCGACGTTCTACCTACGACCGGACGACCGGCAACTGACTGACCTGTGTCTCGGGATCATGTTTAAAAGAACCGGCGCTAAGCAAGAGTCGGCTCTAAGCGACGTTCTACCTCTAAGCTCTAAGCGACGTTCTACCTAACGACCGACCGACCTGTGTCTCGGGATCATGTTTACAAGAACCGGCTCTGAGCAAGAGTCGGTTCTAAGCGACATTCTACCTACGACCGAATGACCGACCGACCTGCGTCTCGGGATCATGTTTACAAGAACCGGCTCTGAGCAAGAGTCGGTTCTAAGCGACATTCTACCTACGACCGAATGACCGACCGACCTGCGTCTCGGGATCATGTTTACAGTTCATATATTGCAAGAATCGGCTCTAAGCAAGAGCCGGGTGTAAACGACGTTCTACCTACGACCGAACAACCGACCGACCTGTGTCTCGGGATCATATTTACAGTTTATATATTGCAAGAACCGGCTCTAAGCGACTTTCTACCTACGAACTAACGACCGTCCTGTGTTTCGGAGACATGTTTACTTAACCGGATCACTGAGCCGGATCAATGAACCGGCTCAACAAACTGAACGACCTCCACTGATCCGGTTCCGCAAACTGAGCCGAAATTCCCATCTCTAGTCAGGACCCACTATTAAAATTCGTTAGTGAGCACGAATTTAGTGGAAAAGGGGCGTTTCTTTACCAGTCAGCGCGAAGAGCAGTAACGAGATTTAACCTGGCAGACTTGAGTACCGTCAGAGAAAACGCTGGAGTACAACTCTCTCGGGAGGAGTACTACAGAGTTACCAGTTCGGTGAAACGAGGGCAGATAGATATGTTGACAGAAGAACACATTAGTAAAAGTATGCACTCTGTGTTCTTCAGACATATTAAGTCTAGAGTTGTCCACCGAACTCACGTTCTTGTTTCTTAAGTCTGCGGGTTTGAGATCGGAAACAGAAGGTTTTGTGTTTTCGTGTCAGTCGTCGAAGTTGTAAATGGATATTTCGATAGTTTAGATAATTCTTATTTTTCTGAAGGAATGAAAGGTTTTGAAAAGCGTTGGGCTAAATGTATAGAGCTGAATGGAGACCCAGCAAACATTTTTATACGGGCCAGTACTGTTGAAGCACATACTCCCCGGCATTGAAAGTAATGGACCAGTACCCCGGTGTCCCCGTGGCCGTTAGCTGGCCTATTGGTGTATCAATTGCCAACAGCGGTAAAGTGCAAAATAATCGCATTAGTTGCAAAATTTATTTCTGACGGACTAGTGCTTATATTATATCCACTCTCTAGTATTTCAAATGTAACATGTATATTTACCTTATACTTACCCCGTATTAAAATAAATTAATTGTTAGGTGCAAAATAAATACTCATTTAGCCATTTCACCATCGCTGAATAAATTTATTTAACAAATAAAGTTCACAATATCGCATCGGTTTTAAACTATTAATGAAGAAATTAACGTTGATGTCAATAGAATGCTGGGGACTATGTAGAAAAGACATATTAAATTAAAATAGATAACAGAGAGGGATCTCTTCGCTAATTGCTTCAAAGTTTCCTCTTCTTCCTTCCATATTCTACAGCGCCTGTCCTCTGTCCTTGCCCAGTACCTGTTTTTCCGCTCTTCGTTGCCGCATCTTATCCTCGCTATCCTTCTGACTCTACCCCCTGATTTTACTCTTTGACCTTTCAAATATTTCTGTAGTCAGATCATAGTCCAGGGCGGATCTGTAAAAATACTACGTCATGTGGATGTTGAGAGGGGGCTTCGAAATAACTCAAATAACAATAATTGAGTTATCCTCCCCGCCAAAAAATTCGGGAACATTGTTTAAAAATTGAAAATATTAAAAAATTTAGAAAAAAATCAATTTTTTTCTTCTTTTTGAGCCCATAGCTGTGAAATTATTCATTTCTGAGAAAAGTTATGAGGAAAAAAAAGTTTCGTAATTAAATTTCCTACAAGATAGGATTATTTAGAAATTTCAAAAATTGTTTATATTGTTTATAACTTTATTGCAAATGACGCTCAACTTTGAAGAGGGGTATCTCGGAAACTAATTGAAATAACCTCACTTTTTTTTTTTTTTTAAAGCGTCTTTCAAAGACCTTTCCAATGAGCTTTTATAAGTTAATTTTGGTTGTGTAGTTGCAAAGATATTCAATTTATTTATAACGAAAAATTTTTAACATTGTTTTAAAAAATTCCCAACGCCGTCCTAATTAACCAATTTCAATTCTGCAAATTGCAGAT
Organism: Liopterus haemorrhoidalis; assembly: GCA_963971575.1. Lineage (NCBI taxonomy): Eukaryota > Metazoa > Arthropoda > Insecta > Coleoptera > Dytiscidae > Liopterus > Liopterus haemorrhoidalis. Next base: position 11,360,440 of record OZ020623.1, read on the forward strand.
GAAAAATGAAGTGTTCTTCTATATGTAAAAAAAAATTCAACCTTCTATCTGCTTTACTTTGCGTCCTGCAATATTTTGCAAAATTGCAATTTTTTTTGCAAATCCTGGATTGCAAAATTATTTTGCAAAACCTATCGAACCGATCCTAATGAAATTTACAGTGTTGTTTTATCATATCATAAAGTTTTACAGGGTGAAATTTGGAGGTCCTAAGTATAATACAAGTCATTAAAAAAAGTAAAATGCAAACACATGTTTTTTAGTGTTTTTATCAGCAGTTATTGGTATTTTGCAGAAAGTTTAACAATTTTTGAAATTTCTAAATAATCCTATCTTGTAGGAAATTTAATTACGAAACTTTTATCTCCTTATAACTTTTCTCAGAAATGAATAATTTCACAGCTATGGGCTCAAAAAGAAGAAAAAAAGTGATTTTTTTCTTAATTTTTTAATATTTTCAATTTTTAAACAATGTTCCCGAACTTTTTGGCGGGGAGGATAGCTCAATTATTGTCATGTGAGTTATTTCGAAGCAATTTCTGCAAAAATTTGCGTGCCCCCTCTCAACATCCATCTCAAAACAGATCCGCCCTGGACTATCACTCTTATCTCTTTATATCTTTTCGTACTCAGCAGGTACATTTATTTATTTGTCATTTGAACACAACCGAAAATACCATGGACCGGACCTGGATACATCGATGTTTTATAGTAATTAGCTGTGTAATTTTCTGGTACTAGAATTCTCTACATTGTTCTTAAGTTGACCTAGATTTTCTTTTAAGGAAAAACAATTTAGTTTTGAAGTGTTCATTTTAAAAGTTCTTTTAGATTGCAATTTAAAAACAAATTTACGTTTTCTAATATTAATCGATATAAGAACTGTCAAAGATTCACCGTAAAACAAATGAAATATGTTAGAAATATAGGTTATGTAGAAGAACGGAAGAATAAGAAGAGATACTAATCCGAATAGATGTTTACGTTTCCGGAGAGATCCGTGAAAATAAATGTTGGATTATTAAAAAGAGAACTAGAGAAAGAAGTCTACCGCAGTACGAGTCATTTTAGATATAAATTGTTCGAATCAATGCGGAGGATTTTTTTTTTGTTTCACAAAAAGAAATATTAAGACTAAACGAGATAAGTTTTATAAGTTACTACATGGCTTCATAAATGTAGACTTTTATTGTTTATGTTAATAATTGGAAAATTACGTTGCATCGTAAAAGGTGAAGTACACCTGCATAACAAAAACTATGTGAAGTGTGAATTTTCACACATTTCAGGACTTTGTAGTTATTTAATAAGTGTAAAGCTGCGTACAGAGCTCTAAAATTAGTTGATTGTTTACTCTGCGTTGTGGATATGTTTAGTAGATTGGGTACAACAATGCCCAATGGCGGCGCTACGAGCGCTGTGAACAGCTGATTGAAACGAGTAATGTGAAAGTTGTCCATATTTGTTTACATGTTAAATCATCGATTTGCAATGGATAATAAACAGGTATCTTTATTAAATTATTTTAATTTTTTAAGTGCAACACCTTCTTCTAGGTGTGTAGTTGAAGGAGAAGAGTTGTTAAAGTTGCTTATGTTTACAAACAAGCAGTTTGAGAACACCACCTCACGAAGTCACTGGGAAATTAAAATTTAGTAATGATGTTGAAGTTTTAAATATGTCCTGCACATGTAAAGCAGGAACTAAATGCAAACAAATTTCAGCTGTCCTATTATTTTGTGCCAGGTGGTTAACAAACCAAAATAAAAGAAGCCAAGATCAGGGCATTGATTGATTGTAATATTTGATTTTTCTTTTTTTTTTTGTGTGGTTTCTGTTGGTTTTTCTTTTTGTTCCAGAAACAATATATTGAGTATGGAAATATTAAACAGCACAGATTTAAAATGCTTGTGGTCTTCTTTTAAAAAACCTGTCTTACAACGTTATGAACCGCAACCTCTGTTAGAAACTCCTTGCCTAAATAAATTGATTAAAAACAAAAGCAGGCACTGCAGGTTCAGTGAAAATGTATTAGAAAAGCTGCATACAGAATTTGAGACCGCTAGCCCTAATTCTGCATTAAAATTACACGCGTAGATATTTAATTATGTTCGAGAAGGATTTTTATAATTTAGTGTTTGTTTTTTATTTAATTTGTTTAATAAATACTAGTTTGTTATTATCTCTTCCACAACACCAAATTTATTAACAGTTCACAAATTGTTTCTCATTTGGAAAATAGTGGGTGTAAATATTGTTGTTACTTCCTTTTCTAGAGTGACAGCCAAACACACACCAATTTGTGTTATAATAACTCATTATAACATAAAGTAATATAAAAAAGAATAATAATTGCTATCAAAAGTTAATATAACAAACAAACTGGAACACTAACTTTTAAAAGCAATACAAACTACACGAAAAAACACATGTAAACCAGATGTAAACAATAAACTATTACTCGTTTCGCCTAGTTCAGTTTTAGTCCGCTTGGCGTCACTTCATAGCGCTGTTGAGCCCAATAGTTCTAATATTTAAAGCAGCGTTTACAGCTATGGAAATTAGTGCGTTACGAATAGTGCGACATCTATGTGTCTCTAAAGCCCCTACGACGAAGTCATTTGGCAAGAGTTCATATACACACCAATTTTGCTAGTGAAAATTCCTTCATAAAATGTTTATTATCTATTATCGTTTTCCTAATTATGCTGTCCTAGATTTTTACTAACTAAACCTAACCTAATTATCTAAATTGATCATATTTACTGTTCGTCTTTGTGGGCGAGATTTCTTGTAATCGGCGTGATGAATTTTGTTAGGTTATGTAAAAGCATACAATGTAAACGTTCTCTATGATGTAGACTGAGATAGTTAATGTGTTTATATGTCTGCCTCATTAAAACAACTCAATAACTACAAAGTTTGGAAAACTGTCTACAATCGACAACGTATAACGCATTAAATTTAGAGCTCTGAACGATTGCTCGCGTTACCATGAATTGTTAGTGATAATCAACAGTGCATAAATCATAGTCTATAGTTGACTAATTTAAGTGCTCTGAAGGTAGCTTTAGCAGAACCGTAGTAAGGAAAACTTGCGCTAAAACTTTTGGTAAAAAACGGTTGACTAGAAATGGGAGTTTACTAGTGTCGATTTTAAGATTTTTGCGAATAATTAGCAACAGAAAAATATTTCGAAAAAATGTATTTAACAAAAGTTGCTATAAAAGCAATAACTAACAACTTTTATTTGAAAAATTTTCAAAGTAGAAAAATGTGTGTAAGAAGATAGGAGCTGTTTGTCCTTGCTTCGGATTGGTTTAGATTATCATCCCTATTACACTGTAAAAATATTGTTTTTAGTCCAAGTTGACAGATGTTCAGTGTCGTACATTGGAAATATATATAATCTGTCTCAATTTGTAATACGAAACTAGATCTGGTTACTTTGGTGATTGTTGTGGTGTAAACAGACTTCGGCGTATCCGTGTGAACCAATACTATGATAATATTATAAATGTATTGTTAATATACAACCTAAAAAATGAACTTTTCCTGTTAGTTCTGTATTACAAAATGAGACAGATAATATTATTTATATTATTTAATTTTTCTCATATATTTTGTTATTATTTACATATTTAGACTTTTATTTATATTCTTGGCGTAGATTTTATGAAGAAAATTCTCCATGTAATTTGTTTTTACGCAGTTATATATTTTTTAGGTTATCTGACATATAAATATTTTTTGACAGTTGAAAATTAACAAATCAAGAAAGAGGACTAATGTGAGGTCAAAAGACAGCCCAGCTGATTGTGCCCAAAGAAGAAGTTATTGATATAATTTTTAGAACTTCATATATTCATATATTTTTAATTTTTATTTACAATAATTATTTAAATAAGAAACTTTAGCTCTGAAGATATATTGTTTGTTTTATTGCTTTGTTTAAACTCTTTTAACCAAATCTCTCTTTTTATGTATAGTACATAACTTTAAAATTAATATTTTTTTAACTTTTTCAAATTTCCCATTAAACTGAATTTATGTCGTATAAATAACGTACGTGTATTATCTGCCTTGTTTATTTCAATATCTTATTAACCTTTTTTATATTAAAAAAAAAATCACTTGCTAACCCAGTTGCTACGCCCATGCCCTAGTTGTAACTTATTTTAAATTTCCCGCTATACTGTATTTGATCAGTGTAAATCGTACTCGGTTCGCAGCGCTATCTACTTTTTTCTACTTTGAAATAGAACATAAGTATCTATTTTTTCATACTTATATGTAACGTTTCCATGGTCATGATAAATAATATCTCTGTTAGAAAATATTAGGCCAAGTTATTTCTACTCTGCTGCTAGAACGTATTTTATAAATGCGGGATAAAAATCGTAACCAATTTCTGTGTTACAAAACTAGCCTACAAAAAGATGAACAATTAAAAAAATAACTTGTCGAATCCAAAAACTATCAAGCAACAGCAAAACTTAAATTGGAACCCTCGTATGTCCTCTACATTCCGTAACACATTTTTAGAATAAATTTATTTAATCAGTTTTTTCATGTGAACAAGGCTTACCAACAAATGTTAACTTAAAAATTTGTAAAAGCATTGTCTTTACATATCAACAACCCGTAAAAAAATGTTATACGGGTATCTGTTTGGTCATTTTTGTATTTGAACTCTGAAATTGGACGCAAATGAATATTTTTTTAGGGATTTAATTTAGTGATGGTCTTTTTGAAGTATTTGTTTTTTTATTTATTTTTTTATCTTTGTGATACGACCGGTGAGTTTGTTTTAAAGGTACACTATTTTAAAAATTAATTTAAAGAGCATATATCCAGTATAAATTAACAATATGTTTTTTAAATCTATACTTATAAAGTGTGTTTTTTTAGAGGTTTGTTTTTCGAATTGGCAACACTGTTTCCAGTGATGGCCATTTTGATAGACAGCTGATTTGTGCTCAGTTTGGTTTACCATTTCACCATGAATAGACTTACGCCAGAACAACGCTTGCAAATTGTGCAAATTTATTTCGAAAATCGTGGTTCAGTTCGCGAAACTTACCGTGCGCTACGTCCATTTTACACTGTGACTCACTGAGTGTAATACAAGCAGTGCAGAAATCGCGTACCACCAATCCTGTCGCCACGAAGATTCAAGAATCCATCCATGAAGCCATTAGTGGAGGCAAGAAAATTATTCTTATGTGGGTACCTTCGCACACAGGGATAGAAGGCAACGAAGAAGCTGACCAACTAGCTAAAGAAGCCGTAAACGGCGAACTAGTAGATATGCATGTACCTAGCTATGACTGGAAGAATTATATTCGAAGAAAAATGGAAAATTGCATGGCAAAATACAACAGACACCAATCACCTCCACAGAATAAAAGATGCTGTAAAACAGTGGAATTCTCGCAAAAACAGAAGAGAACAAGTCATTCTGACAAGATTGAGACTTGGCCATACTATGTACACCCATAAGTACATCTTTGAGAGAACTGATCCACCAATATGCAGTACATGCAATACCAAACTAACAGTGGAACACTTCCTCCTAGAGTGTGACCAGTACCAAAGGCAAAGAGACTCAAATTCCTTACTAACTACAATTAAGGACCTGCTAGCCAACAACACGGACACAGAATCTCGGGTTATCCAATTCTTAAAGGACATAAACATAGCCTCAAAAATATAACTATCTAATTTAATGAAAATACTACTTATGTAATATATTGTTAAAACTATATGTATAATGACACACAAATGTATATATGCAACATTAACATAAGTAACATATGTATCTGGTGGCCAATAGCCTGAGAAGCTGAGGCAACCATAATTAGTTAAATAAAAAAAAAAAAGTGTGTTTTTTTTTAGAGGTTTGTTTTTCGAATTGGCAACACTGTTTCCAGCGATGGCCATTTTGATAGACAGCTGATTTGTGCTCAGTTTGGTTTACCATTTCACCATGAATAGACTTACGCCAGAACAACGCTTGCAAATTGTGCAAATTTATTTCGAAAATCGTGGTTCAGTTCGCGAAACTTACCGTGCGCTACGTCCATTTTACGGTCGACATAATCGTCCATCCGAGCAAGTAATTCGAATAACCATGGATCGTTTTCGTACAACACATAGTCTAATTGATAATACGCATCCGCAGAGACGTCGTACAGTGCGCACCGAAGAACATTTTACTGCGGTGGGGCGTAGTATTGAGGAGGACCCGAATGAGTCGATTAGTCATCGTGCACAGCAATTGGAGCTGTGTCCATCTGCGGAAATATCAGGTCTACAAGTATGAAATGCGGATTTTTTTAAAAAATAAAACACCTTAAACTCAAAAGAACAGTAAAAGTTTATCTATTCAAAGTATGCTCCATTAGGAGTTATACATTTTTCCCATATTTCAGGTAATTTGTGAATACCTCGCCAGTAGAACTCTTCCCCTTTCCCCGCAAACCATTCATCTAGCCATTCTTTCACATTTTCATATGAACAAAAGTGCTGCTCGGCAAGTGCGTGACCCATCGATGCGAATAAGTGGTAATCTGAAGGGGCCAAGTCTGGTGAGTAAGCGGCATGGGGTAGCACTTCCCACTTGAGTGCCTCCAATGTGTTGCAAACTGCTTTTGCCTCATGTGATGACGCGTTATAGTGAAGAAAGATTACCTTGTGCTGTCTTCTTTCGTATTATGGTCGTTTTATGAGCAGCGAATGGTTGAATTCGATCAGTTGTTGTTGGTAGCGTTGGGTATTAACTGTTTCACCAGGTTTTAACAATTCATAATAGACCACACCCTTTTGGTCCCACCAAGTACAGATCATTGTCTTTTTGCCAAAGCGATTCGGTCTTGCAGTTGATGTGGATGGTGAGCCTGGGTTCACCCATGATTTTTTGCGTTTGGGATTTTCAAAATAAATCAATTTTTCATCGCCAGTAATGATACGATGCAAAAAAGACTTTCTTTTGTATCGTGCAAGCAAAATTTCACAAGTGTTTTTGCGTTTTTCCATCTGTTTCTCATTCAATGCATGTGGAACCCATCTGCCGACTTTCTGGATCTTACCCATCTCTCGTAGGCGATTGGAAACAGCTTGTTGACTAACGCCTAACTGCTCTGCTAGTTGTTTTTGTGATTGACTATCGTCTTCCTGTAGCAACGTTTCCAATTTTGTATCTTCATATTTTTTTGGAGGTTTTCCATGTTCTTTGTCTGTAAGATCAAAGTCACCACTTTTGAAACACCGAAACCATCGTTCACACGTATCTTGCGATGGAGCATATTCACCATAAGCTTCTCGAAGCAGTCGGTATGATTCAGCAGCAGTTTTTTACAAATGAAAACAAAACAATAGTACTCTCCGCGAATGCTCTTTATTTGGCACAAAATTTGACATTTTTAACACAGTAAAACAACACTATATGATCACTTTTCAAATTATAACCTATACGCATTTGACACTTAATGATAATTTAACAAAACGCCATATGTGTTGAAACTTTGAACTATACACTCTGTTTGCGCGGCAAGTTTGAAAAAATCCGCATTTCATACTTGTAGACCTGGTATCTTGGTTTACGAGTTTACAAGATCCAGTTCGTGCAAGAATTGAAGCCGCATGACCATCGTGTGTGTCGTACGTTCGGTGAATGGACCGAAAACGAGATTGCTCTTGATCCTCATTTTCACCACAAAATTTTATTCAACGATGAGGCTCCATTTTTGGTTAGCTACGTCAACAAGCAAAATTGTAGCATTTGGAGTGAAGAAAATCCACAACCCATTATTGAGACACCGTTACCAAAAAGTCACTGTTTGATGTACTTTATGAACTGTTGGAATCATTGGTCCTCATTTTATCAAAAATGATGCCGGCCAGAACGTTACAGTCAATGGAGACTGCTATAGAGCCATGATTACTGACTTTTTCGTTCCCCAGTTGAATGGCATTAATGTGAAAGAGCTATGGTTTCAACAATATGGCGCAACATGCCAAAAAGCGCGCGCCTCAATGGTATTATTGAAGAAAACATTCGATGAGCGCATAATTTCGCGCAATAGACCTGTGAATTGGCCTCCAAGATCGTACGATTAAACACCTTTGGATTATTTTCTGTGGGGATATGTGAAGTCGCTAATCTACGCCGATAAATTAGAAACGATGGACGACTTGGAAGCCAACATTCGCCGCTTTATTTCTGATATACGGACTCAGCTGCTCCAAAAAAGACTTCCAGATTGCGCTTTATTCGAGCGGCGCCTATATGCCCGAAATCATATTTAAACACTAATGGCATAAAATCATCGTTCCAATAAAGCCAATACCATGAAAATTATCACAATTTTTATGTGTTTTGTTTCATTTTAAAGTTCTATTCCTCTAAAAGAAAACATCCGTTATATAAATTAGTTCATCATACCTCATTCGAGAGTGAAGAGACTACCATTTGCGAGGCGTGTAATACCCTTTTCACACTAGATCTTTAAGACGAGTGAACTTAAAGTTCACCGATGTTTAAGATCGGTATGCTTTCACACTTGATGTTTAAATCTCTGGTGCTGTCATCAGCTACAGTAATTTTGTCCTTAAGTTACCGTCATGAAATTACCAGTTTTGAACTGTCTGCGCAGTCGCACATTTTGAATTATTATAAACAATTAAGGATATTTCATTTCATTCTACAATAAAGGCACTACAATAAAGAATATATTACACCTGTATTAACATGTAAGTCGATACATTTTATCTCAATTATTGTAGCTCTGTATTTTATTAAACACATTATTAAAATAAATAATTTTATTATAACAACAAGTATAAACTTCTTATAACGTCGATATAATACAGTATTCTTGTTTATGATAATATAAAATGTTGACAGCACAAATTCAAGGAGTATTTTTTTATAATAGAAATTAAGTTGGCAATGCGTACGAAGTTTAAGACGCAGATCTCTGTCTTAAACATCGGTCGTGTTTAGACGAGGCCGTACGGTTTCACATTAGCGTTTAAAGATACATTCACTTAAACATCCGATCTTAAAGATCTAGTGTGAAAAGGGTGTAGACAGATTTGTCTGTGTTACACATTTTAACTTAGTGTGTACAGTTCGAGGATATCAGGGAGAGGTTAGGCCTGTACCTGTCAGTTGCTTTAGGTGATGACAGGGTACTCATGGACAGGTTGAAACTCTTTCTGAGAGAATCGAACTTACTGCTTTATGTTTGAAGTCTTGCACCTTATTTTAATGTGTTTTTCTGTGATATTCGATGGTAATTGTCAGTGCCGCAACAACATAAATTGGCGCCTGGTGCGTAAAATTATTTGGCGCACCCCTCCACCCTTTCTATTTACATACGCAATTTTTAAAATTTTATGGTACGGTGAATGTATCAGTAAGGGAACGTTTACGACATTTACTTACGTTGTTTTCTTCACCAAAATGTTATTTAAGATATTTACTTAGAGTACGTTCAAGTTAACTTCATGCCAGGGCATCATAAAATACGTCATCAATCCTGCGAGAGAAAACAGCTGATCACATTGACGTACATTAGGGTTTTAAACAATTGTTGTGGTAACCAAACACACAAAATCATGTATTTTAAATACATTTTTACTCATGTTAGTACACGGTATACCTTGAAACGTACGAGAAATAAATAATAATAATGGAATAAACAAACATCGCACAATACGCGTAGTTAAACACAAATCAAAAGTAAGTGACGCCACTGAAATGTGTTAAGCTAGCTGTTGGTAATGTAATGGACGAAATTTGGTTTCTGCGCAACTTAGTCGGTAACATAGGCCTGGCATGAAGTTAACTTGAACATACTATACCATATTTTATCGAGGATCGTTAAAATCTTATTGTTTTATTTTGATGCAAGTGGAAATATAAAAAACATAACTTTATTCATAAAAATCACAAAATCACCAGTAAAAGAACACTTAGTCCTCATAAAGGAACTATCTTATTATCAGTAAAGGAACATACAAAAATATATATTATAAAGTCATTTTTTAACAATAAATTTATAAAAAAAATTAAAAGCATTCTTTGGTATTATTTTTGGGTTTAGTTTTAACCTTTTTCTTTGGTTTGGTTTAAATTGCAATATTGACGATTATAGTAACAAATTATGGTACAAATCTTTTAGTCATGATAATCAACTAATATAAAAAGAGACAAAATATAAACTCTAGGTCAATGAAACACAAAATGAAAAACACCTAAAATGAAACACAAAAGGGCTAAAGAAATATTATATTACATAACTGAATAACAGATTAAATAAAAAAATATATATTTAATGACAAAAAAATAAAATAAAATGGGATATTTGAACAACAAATAATAAATATTTTGATATTTTAATACAATATTATATAATTACTTTAACGGAATGGAAAATGAAATAATTTGAACTTTTCTGGCTTTTAACTGTGAGAATTCGTTAATTAAGTCTTCACAATTTAATGACTGCGCTATAGTATTTTCTATTGACGT